>CM042690.1:582006194-582606194 GCA_023614405.1 Avena insularis | reverse complement strand
TCCCTAATGTCCCAAGACCGGGGAGGGTACATGAATGTGTCATTGCAAGATGGAATGATTGCATCATGTACTAAGTGTTCTCGCTGTCCAAAATAAAGGGTTTATTTAATTCCTAAATTGAAAGTCAACCGCAGTTTTCGGTCAAACCGCCAGTTTTGGAAAGAGGAGAAGTTGAAACCGACTTGGGGAGGAGTCCTCCTCCCCAAGCCGCGGCCAGCCCTAGGTCGAGTTGGGGAGGGACTCCTCCCTCCTGGCCAGCCCTCCCACCTATAAAGGGAGGGCAGGGCCTCCCTCTAGAGACACACAGTTCCTATCCTCTAAACTAGAAACTAGACCTAGACCCGGTTTAGAGCTGTTTGGTTTAGAGCCTTCTAATTGGTTTAGAGCCCTCTAATTGGTGTGTCTAATTACTAGACCACTAATAGCCTCTCTCATAAGCTCCACCATACTGCACCGGCTTAAGGCGAAGCCTGCGGATCTCCCTCTACCTCGGTACCACGCCGTTGTCAGCCGGAATCGCGAGGAGAGTGCTACAACCTCCGCACTTTGGAACAAGGAGAGGAAGGTCTTCGTCGAAAATAACGCGATGTGACCGATCATGGAGCGCTCATGGAACGCTGGCCCGGAAGGATCGTCACGCGATCTTGAGATCGGAAAGAGCGACTACATCACCCACGAGAATCTGCTCGTTAAACACTTTGGAATCTTCGAGGGTGAGTTATTCCATCGACTCGTTGCTACAATCTAGTAGATAGATCTTGGCTTGTTTGTTTGTATGCGATAGAAAATTTTTGTTTTCCATGCTACTAACCCTACAAAGGGTATCGAGCCGTGTCTATATGTAGATCTGTTGCCTGAGTAGAACACAATGGTCATTGTGGGCGTTGATGCTTTTATTGTAGATTGCTTTTGTGTACTTTGCATCTTGCGGTATGTTGGGATGAAGCGGCCGGGCTAACCTTACATGACATCGTTCATGAGACTTGCTCCACGCTAACATGCAACTTGTATTGCATAAGTGGCTTTATGGGTGCCTGTTTCTCCTAGCATAGTTAAGATCCAATTTACAACGGGTAATCAACAATGCTAGTATCAATGTTGTGGTTCTTGTTCGTAAGTTAGAGCGACACTTATGGAAAGCCCCAAACCACGTAAAATATGCAAAGAAAGTAGAAGCCTAACTTTGTTTTGCAGGTGTGTGCAAATGATGTGATATGGCCATGATTGTGATTATATTTGATGTATGCAATGTTCCTTATTGTAAGTTGGCAACGGCAGGAGCCATATGGTTGTCTTTAATTTCTGTTAAGACCGCGTGTCTATTCAAAATAGTTGTAATAGTTGAAGCTGGTGGGCGACAACCATGAAGAAGCGTCATTGACCTTGATGCTATGCCGAGATGATGGAGATCATGTTCGTTGAAGATGGAGATCGGAAGCACAAAGAAGAAAGGCCATATCATATCACATATTATGAATTGCATGTGATGTTAATCCTTTATGCATCTTGTATTGCTTAGTAGACGACGGTAGCATTATAAGATGATCCCTCATGCACATAAATTTCAAGTTCTAAAGTGTTCACCCTTAGTATGCACTGCCAAAGCTTGCTGCTCAAGCACCACGTGATGATCGGGTGTCTTTGATTCCTTGGTGACTACAACGTAAGCCAGATTTGCTTATGCGAAGCTAAGGTTTGTCTTGACGAGCCTAGCATGTACAGACATGGCCTCAGAACACGGATCACGAAGGCAAAGCATGAATCATATAGTAGATATGATGAACATGATGATTGTTCGCCATTGAAACTATATCAACTCTCGTGATGATCGGTGTTGATGTAGTGGATTTGGTTCGTGTGATCACTAAAACAATGTGAGGGATGTTGTTTTGAGTGGAGTTCACCTAGTTTAATTTCATTAATTAATTTGAACTCAATTTGTCATAAACTTAGTCTAAACTATTGCAAATATGTTGTAGATCAATGGCAGCCCCTACCATCAATTTTAATGTTCCTAGAGAAAGAAAAGTTGAAAACAATGGAAGCAACTCATGGATTGGTTCCGCAATTTGAGGATTGTCCTCACAGCTGGTAATTTGACCTATGTGCTGGATGCACCGCTAGGTGACCCACCTGCAGCTGATGCTACCGATGAAGTAAAGAATGTTTACCTCGCTCGGAAGAATCAGTACTCCATAGTTCAGTGTGCTATCTTGTATGGTTTAGAATCGGAGATTCAGAAAATGTTTGAAGAGTCGACCATATGATATTGTCGAGGATCTCAAATTAATCTTTGAGACTCATGCGGCAATTGAAAGTTATGAAGCTTACGAAAAGTTCTTTAACTGCAAGATGGAAGAGGGTAGCTCAAATCGGTGAGCATGTGCTTAAGATGTGCGGGCACGCAAATAAACTTCAAAGTTTGGGTATAGTGATTCCTAATACTTTGGGGGTTTACCGCATCCTCCAATCGCTGCCACCAAGTTACAAGAACTTTGTGATGAACTACAACATGCAGAACATGAACAAAGAGTTGCGAACTATTTGCTATGTTAAAATCTGCGAAGTGGAGATCAAGAAAGAGCACCAAGTGTTGATGGTCAATAAGACCACCAAATTCAAGAAAGGCAAGTCTAAGGAAGGGACACTTCAAGAAGGGTGGTAAGAAAGTTACCATACCGACGAAGAGGACCAAGGCTGGACCCAAGCCTGAAACCGAGTGTTTTACCGCAAGGGAGAAGGTCATCGAAGCGGAATTGCCCAAAGTACTTGGCAGATTTGAAGAACGGCAACATCAAGAAGAAAGGTATATCGATATACATGTTATTGATGTGTATCTCACTAGTATTCGTAGTAGTGCACGGGTATTTGATACTGGTTCGGTTGCTCATATTTGTAACTCAAACAGAGCTAGAATAAGCGGAAGCTAGTAAAGAACGAGGTGACGATGCGTGGGAAACGGATCAAAGGTTGATGTGATCGCGGTCGGCACACTACCTCTTCATCTACCATCGGGATTAGTTTTATACTTAAATAATTGTTATTTGGTGCTGCGTTGAGCATGAACATTATATCGGGATCTTGTTTATTGCAGAGGCGGTTACTTGTATAAATCCGAGAATAATGGTTGTTCGATTTATATGAGTAATGTGTTTTATGCACATGCACCTTTGATAGATGGTCTATTAATATTGAATCTCGATAGTAGAAATACACATATTAATAAAATTGAGGCTAAACGTTTGAAATAAAGCGATAATTTGACCTATATGTGGCAATCGCTGTCTTGGTCACATTGGAGTGAAGCGTATGAAGAAACTCCATTCCGATGGACTTCTTGAATCACTTGATTTTGAATCACTTGAAAGATCTGAAGCATGTCCGATGGGTAAAATGACTAAGACTCCATTTTGGTATGATGGAGCGAGCTATGACTTATTGGAAATCATACATACCGATGTGTGTGTGGTCCAATGAGTGTAGCATCATGTGATGGTTATCGTTATGTTCTTACCTTCACGGATGACTTGAGTAGATATGGGTATATCTATTTCATGAAACATAAGTCCGAAACTTTCGAGAAGTTTAAGGAGTTTCAAAGTGAGGTAGAGAATCAACGTAACAAGAAGATTAAATTTCTACGTTCTGATCGTGGAGGTGAATATCTAAGTTAAGAGTTTGGCGAGCATTTGAAGAAATGTTGAATACTTTCGCAGTTGACACCGCCGGGAACACCACAGCGTAATGGTGTGTCTGAACGTCGTAATCGAACTCTCTTAGATATGGTTCGTTCTATGATGTCACTTACAGATTTGCCACTATCATTTTGGGGTTATGCATTAGAAACAACCGCATTCACTTTAAATAGGGCACCGTCTAAATCCGTTGAAACGACACCGTATGAATTATGTTTTGGTAAGAAACATATATTGTCGTTCCTTAAAGTTTGGGGATGAGAATCCTATTTAAAGAAGTTACAGCGGACAAGCTTGAACCCACAGCTGAAAAATTCGTCTTCATATTATACCCAAAGTAAACTATTGGGTATACCTTCTATCATAGATCCGAAGGCAAAATCTTTGTTGCCAAGAATGGATCCTTTCTAGAGAAGGAATTTCTCTCGAAAGAAGTGACTGGAAGGAAAGTAGAACTCGACGAGGTTGTCGAACCTTCTCTCGAAATTGCGAGTAGCGCAAAGACCGGAAGAAGTTCCTGTGGTGCTGCACCAATAAGAGAGGAAGCTAGTGATGGTGATCATGAAACTTGCTGAAGTTGCTACAGAGCCTCGGAGGTCAACGAGAAATCGTACCACCCAGTTGGTATGATTCCGTTATGAATGTCATGTTGGTGGACAACACCGATGACCCGAGACATATGAGGAAGCAATGATGAGCCCAGATTCCAATAAATGGCAAGAAGCCATGAAATCCGAGATTGGATCCATGTACGAAAACCAAGTATGGACTTTGGTGGACTTACCGGATGGCGGAAGGTCTGTCGAGAACAAATGGATTTTCAAGAAGAAAGCAGATCTTGATGGTAATGTTACTGTCTATAAAGATCGACTTTTCTCAAAAGGGTTTCGACAAATTCAAGGAGATGACTACGATGAGACTTTCTCACCTGTATAGAAGCTAAAGTCTGTGAGGATTATGTTAGCAATCGCTGCATATAATGATTATGAGATATGGCGATGGATGTCAAAACAGCATTCCTCAATGGAGACATTGATGAAGAGTTGTATATGATGCAACCCAAAGGTTTTGTCGATCCTAAAGATGCTAACAAGGTATGCAAACTTCAACGGTCCATCTATGGATTGAAGCAAGCATCCCGAAGTTGGAATCAACGTTTTGATAAGGTAATCAAAAGTTTTGGTTTTATACAAACTTATGGAGAAGCTTGTATTTACAAGAAAGTGAGTGGGAGCTCTGTAGCATTCTTAATACTGTATGTGGATGACATATTGTTGATTGGGAATGATGTAGACCTTCTTAATAGTGTCAAAGAGTATTTGAATAATAGTTTTTCAATGAAGGATCTTGGCGAAGCAGCTTACATATTAGGTATAAAGATTTATAGAGATAGATCGAAACGCCAAATATCATTGTCACAAAGTTCATATTTGGACAAAGTTCTAAAGAGGTTTGGAATGGAAGATAGCAAGAAAGGGTTCTTGCCCATGTTGCTAATATGACCTTGAGTAAAACTCAAAGTCCGACATCTACAGAAGATAGAGAAAAGATGAGTAAGACTCCTATGCCTCAGCCATAGGATCTCTAATGTATGCCATGCTATGTACTAGACCCGACATCGCATATGTGTTAGTCTAACTAGCAGATATCAAAGTGATCCAGAGTGGATCATTGGACAATGATCAAAAACATCCTTAAGTACTTGAGAAGAACTAAGGATATGGTTCTTTCTTATGGAGGTGATGAACAACTCGTTGTTAATGGTTACACCGATGCTAGTTGGAACACCGATCCGGATGATTCTAAATCACAACTGGATACGTATTTATTTTGAATGGTGCAGATTAGCTTGAGGAGTGCAAAGCAAAGCGTTGTGGCGAGATCTTCAATGAATCGGAATACATGGCTGCTTCGGAGGCTTCACAAGAAGCAATATGGATGAAAGAGTTCATTACAGAGCTGGGTGTGGTTCCTAGTGCGCTGGACCCAATGTCTATCTACTTGTGATAACATGGGCGCCATAGCCAATGCGCAAGAACCAAGGTCACACAAGAAGCTGAAGCATATCAAGCTGCTTTCACGCTATTCGAGAACATATCCAGGATGGGGATATAAAGATTTGCAAAGTACACACAGATCTGAATGTGGCGGATCCGTTGACTAAACCTCTCCCAAGGGCAAAACATGACCAACACCAAACTGCCATGGGTGTTCGGTATATTACCATGTAATCTAGATTAGATGACTCTAGTGCAAGTGGGAGACTGTTGGAGATATGCCCTAGAGGTAATAATAAATGTAGTTATTATTATATATCTTTGTGTTTATGATAAATGTTTACATTCATGCTATAATAGTATTAACAAGGAAACCATTAATACTTGTGTGATTTGTAAACTTAATTTGAAGTCCCTAGTATGGCCTCTATACTTCACTAGCTTGTTGGTTGATTGATGATGTGGTTTCTTTGTCATGAACATTGAGATGTTATCAACAACAAGATCATATCGTTAGGAGAATGATATGGTGGACATACTCCTATAGACAAGCGTAGCATAAAGATCAAGTCATTTCAATAGTTCAATTGCTATATGCTTTCTGATACATAGTGACCTAATTCCTTGACCATGAGATCATGCATATTGCCTTTCTGGATGGATGCTTTGATGTCATCAAACACCACACCGTAATGTGGTGGCTATAAAAGTGGCATTGGGTGTTCGGAAAGTATTGGTTGAAACACATGGATCAAGAGTGGATTTGTCCATCCACATGACGGATAGATATTCTCTGGGCCCTCTCGGTGAAATGTCATCCAATTAGCTTGCAAGCATGTGACTTGGTCACAAGGGATCACATATCACGGAACGAGAAAAGAGTACTTATCAAGAACGAGGTTGAACTAGGTATGCGAGATACTGGCGATCATGACCTCGGATAAGTAACATATCGTGAGACAAAGGGAAATTGGTATCGTATGTAAGTGGTTCATTCGATCGCAAAGTAATCAGAAATATGTGGAGCCATATGAATTTCCAGATTCCTCTATTGGTTATTGTTGAGAAGTGTCTCGATCATGTCCGCATAATTCACGAACCGTAGGGAGACACACTTAAGGATTGACGTTGTTTGAGTAGTTATGGTATTATGAGAAAGAGACCGAATGTTGTTGAGTCTCGGATGGGATCCGGGATATCACGAAGTGATCCGGAATGGTCCGGAGAATAAGATTCATATAAGGAAAGTCCCATTTCGGAGTTGGGGAATGGTTAGGTGTTTTCATCGAACATTCTAGAAGGTCCGAATGTCCGCACTGGGGGAGGGTACATGAATGTGTCATTGCAAGATGGAATGATTGCATCATGTACTAAGTGTTCTCGCTGTCCAAAATAAAGGGTTTATTTAATTCCTAAATTGGAAAAGTCAAACCGCCGGGTTTTCAAACCGCCAGCTTTGAAAGAGGAGAAGTTGAAACCGACTTGGGGAGGAGTCCTCCTCCCAAGCCGGGCGGCCAGCCCTAGGCGAGTTGGGGAGGGACTCCTCCCTCCCTGGCCAGCCCTCCCACCTATAAAGGAGGGCAGGGCCTCCCCTCTAGAGACACACAAGTTCCTATCCTCTAAACTAGAAACTAGACCTAGACCCCGGTTTAGAGCTGTTTCGGTTTAGAGCCTTCTAATTGGTTTAGAGCCCTCTAATTGGTGTGTCTAATTACTAGACCACTAATAGCCTCTCTCATAAGCTCCACCATACTCGCACCGGCTTAAGGCGAAGCCTCATGGGATCTCCCTCTACCTCCGGTACCACGCCCGTTGTCTTTGGAATCGCGAGGAGAGTGCTACAACCTCCGCTGCTGGAACAAGGAGAGGAAGGTCTTCGTCAGTACCGAACGTGTGACCGATCATGGAGCGCCTTGGAACGCTGCCGGAAGGATCGTCTACGCGATCTTGAGATCGGAAAGAGTACGACTACATCACCCACGAGAATCTGCTCTCGTTAAACACTTTGGAATCTTCGAGGGTGAGTTATTCCATCGACTCGTTGCTACAATCTAGTAGATAGATCTTGGCTTGTTTGTTTGTATGCGATAGAAAATTTTTGTTTTCCATGCTACGAAACCCTACAGTTCAGTACCACGGTCTGGTACCTATCTAGTAGTACCGGTTTTTTCTGGTACTACCTCCTCTTGGTCCAGTAGTATCGCATGTTGTAACACTCAACGGGCAGTTTCCCCTTCGGGGGTAAAAAGGGCCCTTCTTCCCCAACGGGAGAGGTGCCTCTTTTATCTCTCTCATCCATTTTTCTTGAGATAATATTTCCCTAGATGTCCTCCCCTATTGCTCCAATATCCTTGATATTTTGGGATTTTGTGGATGATGTCTAAATTTAAGGTTTCACCAAAGCAAAGTTGATTCCCCTTGTTTTCCTTTCTATATCTTATTACTCTTGGGTTCTTTGGAACTTCTAGATGGAAGAGGTCAGCCTCGGACCTCGGATATTGGTTGTAAAGCTTCGGGGTCATGTTGGGAGATTCCAAGTGTTGTGGAGGAATACACAACAAGTTTGTAAAGGTTTCGATCACCGCTTTCAAGGCCAGCGCATAGTGGATCGTGTGCTTCTCGTAAGGCAGGTGCATGGAAGAATAGGTGAGGCCTTCTGAGGCGCTGGTGGTCTTAGTACCACCCACCCCTCTAACGGAGATGTACTTCTCCTCAAAAGGAAGGAACTTCAGGAAAACATCTCCGTGTCTACTCTTGGTTATCTCTATCCTTTAATTCTTATTATTGTTGTTGCATGCTTGCTTGTCATATAGGTTCTCTCACCTAGTTGTATATCGAGAGAACGTACTTTGTGTCAAGCCTTAATTTGAAAAGAAGCTAAAAATGGAGTAGTGCCTATTCACCCCCCTCTAGTCGCTTATACCAATCTTTCAATTGGTATGTGATCTCGGCTCTTACTTTGGCTTAACCGCCTCAGAGAGTATGGACGATATGAGTAACGAAGGTGAGCATTCTTCCGATGATACTCCCATCTATTGGAAAGAATTTAGCGAATCCATTGATATGGTTTGGAAAGAAATGATAGCCATGTTTGAGCTATACCTTGGTAAAAAGGATGTCGTCATTGTCGAATCCGATGATAAACCATCATCGGGTAGCAAACCGTCGAAAGATTTCTCTAAGGAATCTTCCAAAAGGATGATAACAAGAAAAAGGGAATCCTATGGGAAAGTGCCACAACCACCTAGCTATCAAAATGCTCCCCTCCCAACACCTCATATAAACCACTGTGTGGTCCACCACCTAAGTTGATGAATCCAATTTTGCCAATTGGCAATATCTAATGCACTCTCACTTCAAAAGTTCTAGTGTTCATATTTGGAAGGTTGTGGAGCATGGCTTCTATCCCTTCAACCCCCACAACATGATGCCCACTAAGGAGATAAACAATCAACTCATTGCCACCACAATGGCCATTCTCTAATATGCATTGACTTATGAGCAAATGACCCACATTCGTTCTCATGAGACCGCCAAGGAAGATTGGAATTCTCACCAAAGAGTCTATATTGGCAACAAAAACATTCAAAGCTCCAAGTTTGAAGAAATGCATTATGAAGCCAATGCATTTGTTGGAAAATAAGATGATACTCCCGAAGAGCTCTATCGGAGGGTCACAACCCTTTCGATTAGGATGATTGACCATGGAAGTAGAGACGTGGATGATAAGTTGATCAAGCGCGAGTTCATGCAAGCCATCTTACCTTTCCAAAGAGAAATGGCCAACAATATTTGCTTAAGGGAGGACTTCTATGCCATGTCCTCTTATTAAGTGTTGAGTGATTTTGTTGCTCTTGGGATCATGAACCAGACCGGCGATGATGCTCTCCCTCGTGCTTAGAGAACGGATTCTCCAAATCTTTCTTTGAAGGCCAAGGCTCATGTCTATGAAGAATAATATGAATTTTTGGAAGTAATAGGAGGCGATGACGAAGATATAAAGTGTGCCTTGCATGTGAAATTGACCTTAGTCTCAAGAAAGTTTTGGAATAACCAAGGAATGAGTAATCCTTCAAATATCATCAGAAGTAGCTTAAGACCCAAGTTGAGATCGTGTTACAATTGTGGAGAAACCATCCACTTTATTTCCAAGTGCCCAAATGAGAAGAGAGAAGACCACGGAGGATGGTTTATATTGAATTCCAAGTTCAAGCCCACTCCAGACAAGAACTTCGTCAAGAAAGTCCAAAACAAGGACTTTGGCAACAAGAACTTCCCCAACAATAAGGAGCCACAAAAAATATGTTTTGGTGTGTCGTGAAGAATACAAAGAGAATAATGAGAATGAGAGTGATGATGAATATGAAGGAGAGATTGTGTGTGTGGCCGCCATTGCCACTATTACAACTGCTTCCGCTAATCCTACCACAACCTCCTCACCTACATCCCTCTTCGACTCTCCCAATGAGAACAAGCTCATCATGAACCCTACATGTCTCATGGATAAAGCCTCTGTGGTAACTCCTCTATCCACACTTACTCCTTCTATTGATGCATCACCTTATTATGATGATATGAGTCTCAAGATTAAGAAGGAAATAGTGGAATCTACAAGTTTCTTGAATAACTTGGAAGGTGAAGCCAAGATTTGTGTTGAGGCTCTTATGAGCCAACTAGGTGAAGCACGATATATCATAGATGATAGGGATGAATCCATCTCGGAGATGTTTGGTCATGATCATGAGGCCGCCATGGAAATAGTCGCCTTGTCTAATGCTCTTGGGGAAGAGCAAAGTAAAAGAGTTGCTCTTGAAGAGACAAATATTGCTCGTGAAGAAACTTTTAGCTTGAATGTCTCAAAACTGGTTAAAGAACGTGACCATCTTTCTTTAAGTAAAGTTCTTAACAAGGAAAAGCTCGAGTTTGGGGTTGGTCATGATAGACTAAATGAAGGTTTTGAGAAACTCTAGAAGGAACACGAGGCCTTGTTGAGCAAATTATCTAAGCTTTCAAAGTCACATGAACAACTTCAAACTCAAGTGAAAAAAGAAGTCCCAACCTTGTCAACTAGTATTGCTTCATGTTCCACTAATCCTTATTGTGAGCATGGAGATCTTCCTGAGAGGAACAAGAGGTTGAAGGCCACGATTGAGAAAGGCCTTGTCTCATGCATCCAAGGTGATAAAAGTCTAAATGACCTTTTGAGTAATCAAAGGTAGAATGTGACTATTGAAGGACTTGGATTTGCAACCAAGTCAAAGAAGAGCAAGGGAAATAAGAAGAAGAATAAGAAGAAGAACTTGCCCACTCCTCCTTCAAAAACTATTACCTTTGTGAAGGAGGGGGGGAATGCAAAAGAGAAGGAATCAAGTGCCATTGAGAGTGGTGATGAACCCTCTCATAATGATTTTGCGGGAAAATATAACCCATCCTATGTTCGTATGAAATCTCGCTACAAGAAAAGTTGGCTTTTACAATGGACGATTTTCGTGGTTGAAGGCCTGTTTTTCGTGGCTAAAAAGTCTTCTATGACGGATGCCCTTTGTGTTAAAAGCCCCGTCACAAAAGAATCTACCACGGTTTTTTTTACCATGGTGGATCGCACCCTTCAGCCATGAAAACTTGTTCTATCATAGATCTGTTTGCCAGCCGCGTTGACTGCTGACATCATGCAAAAAACCACGTAGCACCCGTTGTTAAAGGCTGGTTACCGCTGTTAACGGTCACAGAAACTGTGGCAGAAGCCTGACCCATACAAGCCCTGCTAATTGTTAAGTGGGCCTGCCCACAAGGAGAGCCCAATAAGATTACGGCCCTTTACTCTTTCGGCATGTACTGTTTGAAGTAGCCCATTAATGAATCCATCCAGGGCTCGTATGATTTCAGGCCCATTACTGTTTCAGACTAAAGAAGGACCACTTTGGTAGAATAATATGCGGCCCATTAGGGGCCTGCGCCCAGGAGGTCAGGCACTTTTAAGGCCTGCAGGCGGCCCATTACTGTTCCTACAGCCCGTGGGGTCTACTCCTATTCTACCCATTTACTGTTATGGCCTTTTACATTTCTAGGTTGCTAGTGTTAGGATCCTCTACTGTTCTAGCCTTTCACTGTTTTGGCCTTTCACTGTTCTAGCCATTCACTGTTTAGGCCTTTTGCTCTTATGGCCTTCTACTGTTCCGGCCATTTACTATTCAGGCCTTTTACTCTTCTATCCATTTTGCTCTGCTGGCACTCTACTGTGCGGGCTTTTTACTATTCAGGCCTTTTACTGTTTCAGGCCTTTTACTATTTAAGGTCTTTTACTATTCAGGTATATTGATCTTTGGGCCCATTACTGTTCGGGCCTTTTACTATTCTGGCATGTTGCTATTCATCCCTGTATGTATTCAGGGCCTTGGCTGCTTATGAGGCCCACCAATATTCTGACCTGCCACTTATGGTCTTTTACTATTTATTGGGCTCATATGCTTGCCAGCATATTTGCGTATTCTATAACTATGGCGCAATTATGGTTTTAAACAATCTGTTAATGTTTCGTCCCGCTAATGGCCGTGCTAGGATCACCCTATTACATCAACATATATTTTTTGAAATTTATTACAGACCAGAATTTCAACAAAAACAAGATGAAGAATTACAGAGACATCACCAGGAATAGGGTTTCTGCTACGGAGTTTACATCCCCATACAAGTAACAACTGGCATACCATGACAGCTGCAGAAGAGGTTATCAAGTAGACAGTCCCTCAAATCTTTTCGATCTTTTAATTCCTGTATCTATTCACGTGTAATTGTGATTATTTCATCTATTTCCTCTATTTTTTGTTCAATTACATCAATTGTTTGGAGTGCAGCTATAACACCTCTTTCTGCTGGAAAAACTGAAACTGTGGGCCAATGCAAGCAATACTCACTGCCACTGCTGCTTTGTGAAATGACATCAATACTTAACGTAGGATTCCTCCCTTCTGCCCCCATAGCTTCATGTGCAGCCTGAAACAAAGAAAACAAGCCAGCATAGCGTACCAACTCACTGGCGGCCATCTTATATGTAAAATTATTCTAATTCCTCATTGGCTAGGAACAATCAATGATGTGCCTCGTATATCTCTTTCCGAAATAACAGGAATTGTCAATGTCCTGGACCGATGCGTATATGTGCCATTATCATAGCCACTCTGGAACAAACACTATAGGTTATTTGCATGCTGAAACTAAGACATATTACCTTAGGCAACAAAGGATGCAAAGAGACACCATGTTTGTTGTCAAAGAATTTCAAAATTGGCATTCCTAATATAACAAATCAAGCCATCAATATGTGTGTCTCATGCAGACTAACTAAATTAGTGTGGCAATGAATGTAGGGAATCAAGCAACTCAAATCTTTCCCTCATAAACTAATCATATCACTACATAATGGAAATACAGAAAATATAACAAAAAGAGGTGCGTGACATTCCTTCAGCTGCTTAGAACTGCTCGAGACAACAAAGCATTAACCTAAAACATAAAACTAGCGTTTAAAAATAGTCTATAGTATGAACTAGACAAAAAAGTGACCTCCAACCACAGGTGGCATTGCTTTAATCATCAGGGAACTATGATAGTACCTTGGAAAAACAAGCAATAAATCAAGTGTCTTAAATAGACTACCAGAATCATTTCAGACAAACAAGATATCAACCATTCCTTTTTAGTAGCCAAATCATTCAAATATTTTGATCATCGGTCTAGTAAATAAAAAAATAGAAACAAAGAGATGGGTCATTTGCTGCCAAAACAATAGTTGGATGCATCCAAAAAGTAGCACAAACCTTCTTTGTAATCCCTATAGCTATTGTATTTCCAACTGCTGACAGTACCATTGTACATACAACCAAGCAAGAAAATCCAGTAGACAAACAAGCAAATGATACATTGTACACCTTGCAAGGTCAATGAAGTATTTAAACAATGTATGTCTGGGAACCACATCATAATATAGCATTGGTGCAATCACAAGTCAACTAAAAATTCATAGGAACCATAACCAATTGAACCATCTGGTGGCTAATATTAAACTTGCAAGATCATCTGATCATTGATAGATGAAAATCTCTTGTTTGTTATTAATCAAACATTGTATTTCTCACAAAAATTGCCATCCCTAGTTTAGGTCTGATGGGGCTCGAACCCGCAGCTTCCACCTTGACAGGGCGGTGCTCTAACCATTTAAGTTAATAAAATCATTACACTAAGCACATCTTAGTAAAAACAAGAGACTTACTATTTCTCTTTGTGCAGTCCCGTTGGAGGACATCATGTTGTCAGTTTGTTCTTTGAATACATCCACCGCACCTCGTACTTGGATAAATGATCCATCTACTTTATTGTTGCTCCTCTGCATATAGGTTCAGGCCACTCATTCACATAAAATAGATTTGCATTCAGCAATAGAAAGCAACATGTACTTACAAGTTTGTAGGAGTGATTCACTCTATGATTCTCCGTGTTCCCTGTGAGAGGAAATAATATCAGATAGTGGCTATTGTTGTTTACAAAGAACAAAATAGACATTAGAGTATAATCTCTGATGAACACGTAGAGCAGGGAATGGCAGAATATAAACAAACATTTAAATGATATAACCATGGCGACAAAATAGAATGTTGTTACAGTCACTCCTTAGCACGAACAAGAGAGAAATCACAATGATTTAACTTGTGAAATAGGATTGCAAACAAATATGAGAAGTGCCATAAAATTTGTCACCATCTACAGAGCAGGCAGTTACTGTACTAACATTTGGACGAACAAGATAGATAGTACAATGGTATATCTCGTGAACTTATAGAGTAGGGAATGCTAACCCATATGTGAAGTGACTTAAAATGCCATGAAGTACATAATAGAAGGTAGATACTGCTGCTACAGAAATTATAATTGAGAAACTTGAATTTATAGAGCAGGGCATGCAGATAACCATGTTAAGTGCCTTAAAACATGCCATGTAATACCACATCCCATCCAAAGTAAATAAGGCGTATAAATTTTTCGCAAGTCAATCGACACAAAATTGGACCAAGTTTGTAAAACATACTAGGAACATCTACCATGCCAAACCAACGCCATTCGATACACCGGGGCATATATTTTCATAGACGCAAATGCCACAAATTAACCCTTAATATATTTTTCTATGATCTTGGTAAACGTCATCATTGTTTGACTTTAAAAAAGTATAGGCCTTCTTTTATGGAATGGACGTACTCCCTCCGTTTCAAAATGTAAGATGTTTTAGCTTTGTGAAAGGAGTGTATGGTGTCTTGATACACTCCTTTCACAAAGCTAAAACATCTTATATTTTGAAACGGAGGGAGTAGTACACAATAGGCGGCATCTACTGTCAGAGCGTAATTTAAACTAATAATAATGGCATAACTTGCAGAGAGAATGCAAAACCAACGAGTTTAATGACATTAAATTTGTGATGAATTACATAAGAGAAGGCAATTACTTTGGTTGCTTAGAACAACAAGATTAAAATTAAAATAGCATAAATTCTAAACTTGTAGAGCATGGAATGTTAACCTACATGTTTAGTGTCTTAAAACTACCAATGAACTCCAAAATTATATGCAGTCAGTATTGTAGCAACATACAAAGAAAATGCACATTATGATGACATAACTTGTGAACTTGTAGCATAGGTAGGCAGCTTCAGATGTTCAGTGAATTAACATTTTCCATGAACTGCATAATACCAATAAACTCTAATGCTGTCAGTTTTGTACTACCAAAATTGTTTATGTATATTAAGAGTAATTGTTGGTCAAAGAAAAAACACGCATAACAAGGATGCCTTACACCTCGAAACAGAAGGAGTAGTTTAACGCTTGGATTTAACATAGACTACACCGAATTTATCAAGGGAGAGTGGGATATCAGCTAAGCCAGTATTGAGGTAAGAACTTACCACCAATACAGAAATGCAGTTCACCGTCATAGGCTTATACCTGCTATATTGAAACGAATGAACAAGCAGATATGGTTTACCTAGGTGACGTCATCGTTTAGGCATACACAATATCTGTCCGGGTCACGTCAAGGACGCCGAGGGTGCTCGGTAGTGGTGAGTCGGGACGAAGCTGATAGATCTCGGTGGCATCTATGAACCAGATCTATGGAGGTTGTTGATTGGTCAGGCTTGCTTGACAAGATGGTGGTGAATGAGATCTGGTGTAGTGCACGACATCATCGGTGAAGCAGATCTGTTACGACCGATTACGGATTCGAGGTGCTGCACAAGACCGTTGGTGAAGCAGATCTGGTGTAGTGGATTGTTGAGTCCGTGAACTAGATCTAATGCAGCACACACCAGCGTAGGTGAAGCGAGTCAGGTGTTGTGGACGAGGGAGTCAGCAAAACTAACATGGTTGTATGGAATAGGGTGTCAGGGAACTAGGTTCGGTAAAGTAGACGTCAGCTGATCCCGTAGACTGGTCAGGAGTATATGGTATCGAGGTATGGCGTGTAGGCCAGCAAAGTGCGGTGGTGTAGGAGCCGGAGGTGGGATAGGGGGTTTGTGGTGGCGCGTGGCCGGGCGAAGTGCGGTGGTGATGTTCCGGTGTGGTGGTGCAGGAGCTGGAGGTGAGATAGGGGTTGGGTGGTGTGTAGGCGGGCGAAGTGCGGCGGAGATGATTACGGTGCGGTGGTGCAGGTGCTGGAGGTGAGAGGGGGTTGGGTGGCATGTAGGCTGGCGAAGCGCTGCGGGGATGCTCCGGTGCAGTGGTGCAGGAGCCAGAGGTGAGAAAGGGGTTAGGGTTTTTTGGAGTGCTATGGGGGAAATGGCATCGGTGGAAGGTGGACTACCCAGCTTCAGAGTTGTGGGGACCCCGGGGGGAGGGGGATTACAAACCATACCCACGCCCTGACATTAGTAGATAGTCCATTGTCAGGGGTAGAAAAGTAATTTCGTACGGATACAACTTGGGACGTGTGACCACTGGAAATATTTCGGTGGAGGTGAGGCGGGAGAATTTGCCGCTCTAGGATTTTGAATTTGGCTCTACAGTTCAAAAGATATAGAATAATAATATTCTATCCTATCCTAGGAGTAGCTATAGTCCAATTACTAGAAAAAATAGTTTACTGTAATGTCCTAGCCTTTCTAGGTACGGAGTATTTCCGGAGCCATTTCTGCAAAAATAGGGTATCTACCTTCGGCTCAATTACGTACACACATGAAGGTAGTAACATGAACTAGTATGTTTCCCACTATGACTAGCCTAAGAGCATCTCTAGTGGCTAGTGCATCCGGTAGTCTAAGCCAAATATAGACCACCAAGGACCAAAAAATGCCTCTAGTGGCTTGTGTATCCGGTGGTCTAAAATTTATACATCCTCCAAACTAGCTACTCGTTGTCCATATTTAGACAACCGAGCCACCATGTATAAAGCAAAGTGGGTCGCTCGCGAGCTTGCTCCCGTGCCAAACCAGAGCATTTGTTGTACTGATTTGCTATGTATATTGACTATTTGTGTGCATATGGACATACTATCAAATTTAGACTATCCACTAAAAAACTAAAGTCATGTAAAAAGGAATCTTTTTACACCATTATCTATGTGAAGATATAGACTACCAAATTTAGACAAGCCACTAGATATGCTCGAAGAGACTACCAAATTTAGACAAGCCACTAGAGATCAAGGCAAAAAATACTAGCATGCTATTTAATTTAGTGTGGCTTTTCTCCAAACGATATGAAAGTTATAGCATGCTAATAACGCGCTATTTTACAAAACATCTTTTTGTAAATATTAAAAAATATAACAAGTATATCATGAATATAAAGGATTTCAGCATCTAATGAATTGCCTAGAGTAATACTTGTACATGCATAATCGATTCCGACGCAATCCAAGTTGGAGGATAACCGGCAGGGCTGAATCTAGGTACATCACCGGGTGCTGTAGGAGGAGGCAGTGGCTTGACGCGATAACTTAAGTTTAACAATCAAATTTTCATTGTATGTTTGCTTACTTGGCACATTCATCATATGTTATCTTATTCCACGCCTGCCAACAAAAAATAACGTTCTATACTAGAAATAGCGGTAACGCTATGATGTTTTAGCACTATATAGCAAGCTATTTAAAAAATAGCGCCGTAGTGAGCAAAATCTTTTATAAAAATCATGGACTCTCTAAATGCACTATATCACGCTAAATAGTGTGAAATAGTGCGCTGTTTTTTCCATGCTAGAGATGCTCTAAGGCTGGTCTGAGTGATAAGTAACTTGAAGTAGTAATATGCATACATTGTGCTAAAGACTATCAAAAGTACTCCCTTCATCCAGAAATAACTAAGTTGGTTTGTCTAGATTCGAATGTATTTAAATGTATTTAAATGTATTTTAGTGTATAGATACATTTGAATCTAGACAAACCCAAGTCAGTTATTTATGGACAGAGGGAGTAGTATTTTTTAGATGCTAAAATGGAAAAGAAGATCCAACTGCTGGCAATGTTGGGATTCGAGAGTCTTGATCCAACGCTCAATATTCAAAGTTATTCGTACACTGTATATAACTAGTAAATTGCACATAGCTTGCACGTGAGACTCAGATAATAGATGTCTGACATATCATCTCTATATAAAATTATAATAGGTAAAGAAGAAAAAATATAAATTTGATCAACGTCTATAAAGTATGGGTGTATATTTGGTTCTTGTACTTTGTATATCATGTAGAAGTCAATGATTATTAGCTATCTAAAACTTGAAATTTTTGGTAATATGCTTGGTTTAGAGAAATGAGGGAGAAGATTCTAGAATGATGGAGAAGTGTGTTTTGAGTTTTGTGCATAGCATTCATTATAATGAAGACTATTAATAGAATCTTCTAGATGCTAGATTGGAAAAGAAGATCCAACGGCTGGAAATATTGGGATTCACGAGTCTTGATCCAACGGTCAATATTCAAAGTTATTCTTACACTGTATAGTGGTAAGATAAGATAAGATACGAAATAACTAGTGAGTTGCAAATGCCTTGCACGTGAGAATCAGATAATATAAGTATGACATATCATTTTTATATAAAATTATAGTACTCCCTCCGATCCAAATTAGTTGACTTAGATTTTTCTAGATTGGAATGTATCTAGGCATGATTTAGTATTAGATACATCCATATCTTTGACAAATTTGAGTCAACTAATTTGGGTCGGAGGGAGTAGGTGAAACTCAAAAAATATTTATAATTTCGAGCCATGTTCATAAAGTATCCCGTTTGTTTGGTTCTTGTACTTTTTGTATAATCAAGAAATCAACCTATAGCTACCTAAATAATCCACGTCCATAAAACCGATCCGTAAATAAATTCTATTCTATAGGAGTACGTGGGTGGGTCCAGGGGAAACCGCACGCCCATTCGTATCCAGAACTACTCATGCATGCATCTCCCGATCTTCCTAGCGGTTCCTTTCTTCTCTATCCAATTCCTTTTCTGTCAGCTGGCTGGACCTCTACAAAACAAAAGAAGGCGCTAATGACCGTCCATGGCGGTTCCGTTGGACAAGATGTACTATTTCCTGGACCCTGCTAATACCACACTATAGGTGGCATATACCAACAGAGCATCGACGGTGAACGATTACATCGAGAAAATCCAAAAGCTCCTGGAGGAAATGGACGACAAGATTATTGGCCTTGAAGTCAAGTACACGAACGAGCAAACATCGATGCAGAAGGCTGCTATCGTCCAGCTATGTGTGGGCATGGATTGCCTGGTCTACCAGATCTACCAGATCGACCAGCCATGCTCCAAGCTAGCAGAGTTCCTTGCCAACCCTAACATTTCCTTTGCAGGCGTCGACATCGGCAACGACGATATTTGGCTTAGGCATTCTCTAGTGCCAGTGACGAACTTCATGGACATCCAGAAGAGGTGGAAGCCTGCCAGCTCCACAAATGAGAAGGATTCTTTGGCTGACTACATGGTGGCCCTCATAGACATCTATTACAAAGTCCTGAAGAAGAAGAAGAAGAAGAAGGATGTGGACCACAAGCAGTGGGGGAACATGCCCCTGACCGAAGAGCAAATCAAGTATGAAATCCTCGATGCTTACACGACCTATGAGGTATACATGCAGATAGTGAACTTCGAGAGGGGTCAACAAACTCTCAAAATGTTCAAAAAAGAACTAAGGAAGAAAGGCAAGGGCAAGGGCAAGCGCAGGCAGACCAAAGAAGAAGAAGACGAAGACTCAGAATGGTACACCATGTGACCTACGAGTATACCTTTGCATTTCGGTATATCGTTGCTTGATACTACTCCTACTTGTACTACTACTAGCATAAGATAATGCATGTATATACTTTAGGCATGCAAGGGGCAGAGGTAAGAATTAATGCGATGAATCACAGCTGTTTCTTTTATTTTCACTACAGAGTGATAGTAGGAGTAGGCATTGTAGCACTCTAACAGCCCACCCCACCTCAATGAATTGTCTTGTCAATCAACAACCATGGCAGATTATAATTTTATAGTAGTAGAGACTTTCTTTCAGTAATTCCATTTATACTTCTTAAGGGTGGAGTACTGCTGAAAGACAGAGGGTGAATGGGCACCTAAAAACTGCTAGTAGCACAGTAGTAGTAGAACCGCAAGATGAACTTTTGTCGATTGCCCGAATTTATGTTGAGTTAGTACAGTATAAACATATATATTACTACTACCTACTATATACTAGTACTACTACTAGCAAAAAACATTGTCCCTACTGCGGAAAGAATATAATTTCTTTCAACCAAACTAGTACTACTCCAAAAATGGCTATATTTACTTGTCGAGAAAATGGATGTATCTAGACATGTTTTAGTGCTAGATACGAGTACATCTAATCCAGTGACAATTAATATGAATTGGAGGGGAGTACTACTACTACCGTACTCCACTATTGTACTTCTACTATATACTAGTTGACGAGGGTTTAACTCGTCAATGCCCATTGTTATGGACTTGGGTTTTGGAGAAGGACGGAGCGCTGGAGACATCTATCGGCTAGCAAACAAACACACAGGGAACAAAGGATTTACCCAGGTTCAGGCCTCATAGAGGTCCCTACTCCTGCTTGTCTGCTCGTGGAATTATTGAGGGAGTCGAAAGTTACAACGGTGCGCAGATGCAATCTGGCGAGGGTTTGTGGAAGCTAGGGTTGCGTGTGTTCTCCTCTCCGCCCCCTCCTAGCCCATATATAGATAGGCTAGGTCTCGGGTAGCAGGTCGAGTCGGTTACAAGTTAGGGTTTTCCCCTTCAAACTTTCTATCTTTAGCTTCTTGTCCTTCAAGCAATCGAGAGTCCACAGGTTACTTGAGTCCTTTCATCTGGGCCTTGGCGACACTGTGGGTCTGTACGTATTTGGACCGTATATACCAAGCTCGAGTACCTGTAGGGTATACCCATGTTAGTAGCCCCCGAGTGTCTAGTGGAATCGCAGATTCGACTGGGGACTTTTGAAGCCTTCGAATGCCTAAATGAGTACATTTTGATTGCTTTTATTCATGTCATAGGGATTGTTGATATACATGCCTGATATAACCGAAGTATCGGTATCAGTTAACCACCTTAGGGTGAAACAACGCAATCTACTCAAATTCGAGTCCCCAGACTCGAATCCGGAAAAGTGTTGGTGTAATTCGACTCAGGCTGTGGAGGTCCTATAGGAGTCGAATTCCAGTTATATGGGTGTGAGCACTTGACGCGTCCGTCAAGGCATGTTCATCGTGCCTGTAGGCACGGATATGTTTTTGGTAGTACGTAGTTAAATGCGTTGCCAGGCCTTATTCAGGTCTTACCTTCACGCCGTAGGCGCGGTATCCGAATTTTATCATCGCGGAGACGATTCGGGCGTCCCAGGAGACGTAGTCTCTTTGTAGGGAAAATTTGTGAGGCGGTGTCGCCAAAGGTTTGCGAGTGCGGATGTCATCAATACACAGTTTTTGTGCAAATAATCATAGGGTGCATGACCAGCGCTCCCTATGGGAGTATCCCCCGAGTGCCTAGTTGAGTCGAAGACTCAGGCATGGACTAAAAACTTTTGCGACTGCTGTCGTCTTTTTGCTTACTTATTTCAGTCGATGACTTAGGCAGGGACCAAAGAACTTTCACGACTGTTGTCGTCTTTTGCCTGCTTGTTTTAGTCGAATTTGTTTCCGGCGCTCCCTATGGGAGTAACCCATGTCCATAATCAGACTGTGTTTCGAGTGGTTGGGTTTGCTTTTGTGATTGTCCATGTTCCTGCAAAAAGAAAAAGAAGAATCGTAGGGTGCGCGACCAGCACTCCCTATGGGAGTAGCCCCCGAGTTCTTGGTGGAGTCGAAGACTCTAGCAAGGACTAAAAATAGTCGAAGTTTTCCACTGCGTAGCCTTGGTGACGTCAGTGCTAACGCTTTGTATGACCTTGGTTGCCCGCGTGAGCGAGTTTGACGGGACGTGACGAGCGGTGGGTCCCACTTTCTGACTTTGATTTGACTGGGCATGCATAATCTTATTTTTAACTGTGCCTCCTCGATTTCCACGCGTAATGGTAGAAGTGGGGGGACGGTTCGCGAATCCTCTTCTCCACGTGTCCAACGCGATGCGTGCCACGCGTCCAATAGGGTTTTTGTCAGCCGTTGGATTGCATCTCCCAGGGGTTAAGTAGCGATGTTGTGGCAGTAATTTCCCATCTGCGCTCTTTCTTCCTTGCTGCCATCGCCATTGCTGCTGCTTTTCTGCTTTCCCCTGCACCCATCTTCTCCACGACGCTAGACCAGCTCCGTTTGTTCTCGAGCTACTTCCTTCGCTCACATCGCCACCGCGCAAAGGGGAAGAAGAAGGGAGGCGCTGCCGCTGATTCCGCGGCCACCGTCGCTACGGTGAAGAAGAAAGGTGGCTCTGCCACGGCACCAAGACGGCCGCATGGAAGAAGAAGGTCGCGGCACCCGCGTGACCAATGGCACATGGCGCCCCTCTATCATCAAGGCGTCGAATCTCCGTCTTCTTCGCCAAGATGGAGTTATCTCTGCTGCCGACAAGACGCCCCAGCGGCGGTGAGACCATTCCTGCTCCTCCCGCTGGTTTTCGAGTGATGTTTCTTGCATTCATCATTCGCGGTCTTTCTTTGCCTCTTCACCCCTTTCTTCGGGGTCTTCTTTGTTTCTATGGGCTCCAGCTCCATTAGCTGTCCCCAAATTCGCTCCTCCACATCACTTGTTTCATCACTCTCTGCGAGTGCTGGCTGAGAATCGAGCCACACTTTGGTCTTTTCAAGCGCATCTTTAAATTGAAGCGTCAGTCCTCATCTGGCTCTTTAGTTTATGACGTAGGTGGTTGCGGAATCCACGTCGACCCATCCGCCACCTACTTCGACATCAAGCTTACCAAGTCCGTCCAGGGATGGAGGGACAAATGGTTCTATGTTCGCGACCAGAAGGCCAGGGACGAGCACTTTGGACTCGCGCCTTTCGATCCCGCGACTCCCTGCAAGAAGATGCGTTCTTGGAAGAACGTGATCATGCCTTCCGAACTCGCGGAGACAGACGTGCTATATCAGCGCGTCTACGACCTCGAGAGTCGCATAGGCGCAGAAGAGGGAGGCTGCGCCCTTGTCAGGACTTGGCTGCATCGTCGCGGCCAGCCTCTCCAGGCCAGGGTCCATCCCATGTTTCAATGGGGTGGCGCTGATGATGCCACTCGCATGTCTGCTAATGGCATGTCCATGAGTGAGGTAGATAAGAGGGTGCGACTGGTCACGAAGTACACCCTCAAGGATGTGCTTCCGAACGAGCCAATCGTTCCTCCTTTCGATGCTTCGAATCCTCCTCCTGAGGTACAGTTGTGCTACGTAGTAGCTTATTTTCTCGACTGCATTTTCTGTTGCTTACCTGTTATGTTTACTGATCTTTACTATTTGTATGCAGGAGTGGGCGTTGTTGCCTTGTATGCCTCCCCTCCCTGAGGGGATTATTCCTCGTGAAGCTTTGGAAGAGGATGAGTCTGAGTCGACTGTCCCTTCTGATGTGGAAGAGGAAGCCCCCGAGTCCGAGAGCCCGGATACTCACAAGCGTTCGCGTAGCGGGGATTCCGACACGTCGACTCCTTCAACTCTAGGAGGCGCGGCTGTTGGCGCGGAGTCGCCAATTCCAGCTGTTCCTGTGAGGGCTGTGGCACTGTCTTCTCGCAAGAAGATGCGATTGCCCAAGGAGTCTTCGTCAGAATCGACGACTGCCACGTTTGATCTTGACAACTTTAACTGGTAAGTTTGCTGGGATATTCATTCTTTTCTGTTTTCTTCTTGTTGGTTTTTGCCCTGGAGTTTGCCCTTTTATCAATGTGGATTTTGTCTTGCAGTCAAGAGGCGTCGTCATCTTCTAGCGACGTCGAATTTTTGAAGGAATCGGTAGTCGCGACTTCAAGGGCCAAGGTAGAGGTCGAGCGCGCTCCTTCTCCGGCGGCGGCCCACTCCGGGCACAATTCTTCGATCTCTCCTCACGTAGGGGAGCATCGAGTAGTTGCTCGGATGACGGTTCAGCAAACTTCTTCGGAGTCGCTGGAGGACCATGTAAGTATAGCTTTCCTTCTTTTTAATGTGGTAGTCAACGCCTTCTGCTGCCCTCTGCCGAGTCCTTGTTTTGTGCGACAACTCCTTGTAAAGGAAGCCACGCAGGTTGCGGAGCAGTTGATGGCGATGGGTCGCCAGCATGCGATGCTGGAGACACGCCACCGCGTGGTCGAGAGTGAGTGTTCTATACTTATTCTTTTCGTCTTCTCTCTATTTTGGTATAATCGACTGACAGCCGATTATTGACTGCCATGTAGCTGAGCATAACGCTTTACTACGCGATGTCGCCACGTTGGAGAAGACACTAGCCGCAGCTGTGAAGGGGCGCGACGAGGCAATCGCGGCTCGTGATGATGCCCAGAAGCGCGAAGAGGATCTGTGCGCCTCCTTTGCGACCAGGGAGAAGTTGTTCGAAGAGAAACTGTTCTCAGTCGCCAAGGCCCTCTCAGGTACCTTTACTGGTAGATATTTTATTGATGTTCTTCTCTGCATCTGTAGTGCCGGTGGCACTAGAAGTTTGATCCATGTGTGTATTTTGGTGTAGATGCTGGCGGCTTGAGTTTTGATCCACAAGCCCTTTGTCACGATGACGCCTTTCTGGCGGTATCTCTGGGTCGAGGATCATAGAGCACTGTCCAAAATACGTTGTCCAAGGCCAAGGCCACCCTGAGTCGCCTCCGGGAGGAGTTGATGCCGAAGGCGGAGTTGGTCGACAATGTGGAAGAGCTGGTGGAGTCGCTCGCTGGGGGTGTGCCTGCCATGTACAAGAACTCCCTCCGCGCAGTTGGCGCGACCATGTCGCTTGCCATGGTGCAAGCCCACAGAGTCGAAGTAGATCCTTCTGTGGTGTCGAAGACGATGCCTATTGGCACGGATGGTCAGCAGGTAGTATTCGCTCCCTTTGCGACTGCCTGTGCCAAATATGGCCATTCCTTGATAAACACTGTTGCCAAGTATTCGGAGGAGCTCAATCGTGCGAAGAAGGCGGCGAAAACTTCGGCCACAGGGGCCGGCAGAAAGTCAGTGGCATCTGATACTGCCACGGACTTGATGAATCCCCCGAGGTCATCGAAGTCGAAGAAGCCAGCTGCTTTGTAGTTAGTTTCTTGTAATAGTTGATGAATTGCTCTTTTGATTGGAGAAGATGCCTGTTGGCGAATGTGTTTGTAGATACTTTTATGCTGATCCTGAATGCATCTGTTACTTTTGACTTTTGAGTTGGTCACCTTATTTGCCTCTGGCTTGATTTTTGGTAGGGTACATCAAGTGGTCCTGTGGGGGGAACCTCGAACTCACCATCTCTTGAGGATACAATGGCACCACCATGCTCCAGGGTAGAGGAGATGTCCTTGCTTTCGTGACTTCGTGATCGTGTTAAGCAACTGGAGCATGAGTTGCCCGTGATCCGCGGTAGCACGGACGTGTGGAAGTCAAAGGCTAAAAAAGCCGCCGCCCGCGAGCAATATCTGCTTGGCGAGGTGACGCAGTTGGGCGACCAGTTTAAGTGTTAGTTTGCTCATCCTCGTCTTTTCCTTTGTAGTTAATCGCAATGGTACGTTGTACTCATGCTGTTGATGCTGCTTCGTGTAGTTGTTAGCGCATGCCGTCCGCAGGAGGAGAGGGATAGGATTGCCATCCGCCTTCATGATCTCACCCAGGAGCAACTTCAGGAGAGTGGATACTTCTGGGTCGATCATGATCGTGTGACTGCATTGGCGACCCTGCAGGATCGCGCCTCGCGAGTGCTGCTCTTTTTGAAGAAGTCGCAGTCGTGTTTGAAGAACATCTATCGGGCGATGTTCCCGCTGGAAGATACTCCATCAAGCCTGCTGGCTCTCCTGACCAAATTTCAAGATATGTCTGCGGCTCGCGAGTGCGTGAGGCAGCAGTTGGTGGCTGGTGCCAAGGCTTCCCTTTCCATGGTGCGTTTGCACAAGCCTGACGTGGATGTCGCCGCCATTGCCTCTGGGCCACCGGTGCCACCAGTAGGATCTTCCTGGAACATGGTGCCGCACTATCAGGCGGTAGACCGTCTAGCCGAGGAGGTCGTCGACTTCTTCGAGGAACAAACTAATGTTCTTCTGTTGCAAGGGTAGCCAAATATGTATCATGCACATAAGTGTACTAGTGTTGTAAAGCTCGTATATATTTGTAGATAATTTACTGTTGAATGTGTACAAATAGCTTTAAGTGGCAAGTGCGTTGCACTTATGCGAGTCCTTTTCGTTAGCCTGGCCATCTTTGTATCGTTCCCTTGTCAACTGTCAAAGTGCGTTGCAGCTGGGTTGAGTTTGTGTTAAGGGGTTCGATTGATGTGCCAGCTACTCAGATGTCGCGTTATTGTTCAAGAACATATGTGTATAGGGTATGAGCCCCTAAGTATGAAAATTGACAAAGTAAAGGAGGCATGAGTTTGGGGCACTTAGCTTTTATTTATTCGAAGAATAGTATGAGGTACAATGTGCGGCTAAGTAGCCTTGGCTGAATAGCCTTATTTGCGATGCAAAAGTAAAGAAAAACGACTAAGGGTAGAAGCGTCGCAGTTGTGCTACGTTCCAAGGGTTGGAGTGTGCGACTCCTGTCTCTAAATCTTGAAGGCGATAAGCGCCACCTGGGATTACTTCTGTAATCACGTACGGTCCTTCCCAGGGGGATTCGAGCTTGAGATTCCCCTGCTGCTTCAGTCGCAGGACCAGGTCACCTTCGACGAAGGATCTAGGGCGACGCCTTCTACTGTGGTAGTTGCGCAGGTTTTGCTGGTAAATCGTGGATCTTGCTGCGGTGATTTCTCTTGCCTCGTTGAGCAGATCGACGGAGTCTTCGAGTGCGAGGGATGACTCCTTCTTGCTGTAGGCGACTACGCGTGGCGCTTTGTACCGTACCTCGGTGGGTAGTACTGCCTCTGCTCCGTGTACCATAAAGAATGGCGTGTAGCCGGTGGCGCTGTTTGGAGTTGTACGTAGGCTCCAGAGTACGGATTACAGTTCGTCTGGTCAGTAGCCCGCGGCTTGTTCGAGTGGTCAGCAGACTCATGAATGTATGTTGACTAGTACTCCTACCTTTGTTTGGGATTATTAGGCCAGAGAGCTTTTTAAAATTGGTATAAATTATAAGACCTATCTTCTTTATTGTCTTAATTCCCATGACTCATTAATTTAGATACTCTCTTTTCTATCAATCTCCCGATGCATGTTGTTTCAACTCTCATCATGTCCCCTTTATTTTATCTAGCGTCTCATGCATGTAAAACTAGTGGTGCATGCATAAATTAATTAGAGTGAATAATTCATCTACTTGGTAGTATTGCGAATTGGCCTTCTGGCCTTCCTAAACAGAGAGCCTTATAATCCTATTCATCTTGCTACTCAGCAGAGTACATCCACCCAACCCATCGGAAGTTAAGACTTCATGAAAAATACTCAAGAGAGTACATCCACTAAACTCATCTACCTTCGTTTCAAGGAATAAGGCGCAGGCGCACTCCAAAGTAAAGTTTGAACGAATAAATGGAGGAACTAAAATTTAATTATATTGTGTAAAATTTGTTTTGTTGAATTCATATTGAAACACACTTTCCAATGATGCTAAATTTGTACAGTACCAACATTCTTTATATATATTTAGAGTAAATCTTGGTCAAATAAAAAACAAGACAAATAAGGGAGCCTTATTTCTTGGGATGGAGATAGAGTACTACTACTACAAAATCCACCATTCCTGGTATGCAAACGATCTTTCTGCAATTAAACCAATTAATAGCAGCATACATCACAACTAAAACTCAACGTGAAAGAAGAAACACAGCTCCTTCAACATAGTAGGACCGACCAGGTAATGTGGCAGCGCTGCCAGGTAAGACGTAAGGTCCTCAAATGCAACGTGGCCCGGTGACGAGAGTTTAACTCGTCAATGCCCATTGTTATGGACTTGGGTTTTGGAGAAGGAGGGAGCGCTGGAGACATCTATCGGCTAGCAAACAAGCACACAGGGGACAAAGGATTTACCTAGGTTCGGGCCTTATAGACGTCCCTACTCCTGCTTGTCTGCTCGTGGAATTATCAAGGGAGTCGAAAGTTACAACGGTGCGCAGATGCAATCTGGCGAGGGTTTGTGGAAGCTAGGGTTGCGTGTTTTCTCCTTGCCGCCCCCTCCTAGCCCTTATATAGATAGGCTAGGTCTCGGGTAGCAGGTCGAGTCGGTTACAAGTTAGGGTTTCCCCTTCAAACTTTCTATCTTTAGCTTCTTCTTGTCCTTCAAGCAATCAAGAGTCCACATGTTACTCGAGTCCTTTCATCTGGGCCTTGCCGACACCGTGGGCCTGTACGTATTTGGACCGTATATACCAAGCTCGAGTACCTGTAGGGTATACCCATGTCAAGAGTCTCGAAAGTGTCCAGTGGAATCGCAGATTCGACTAGGGACTTTTGAAGCCTTCGAATGCCTAAATGAGTACATTTTGATTGCTTTTATTCGTGTCATAGGGATTGTTGATATACGTGCCTGATATAACCTAAGTATCGGTATCAGTTAACCACCTTAGGGTGAAACAACGCAATCTACTCAAATTCGAGTCCCCGGACTCGAATCCGGAAAAGTGTTGGTGTAATTCGACTCAGGCCGTGGAGGTCTTATAGGAGTCGAATTCCAGTTATATGGGTGTGAGCACTTGATGCGTCCGGCTACAGATGTTCATCGTGCTGTAGGCACGGATATGTTTCGGTAGTGCAGCTTAAATGCGCTGCTGTGCCTTATTCAGGTCTTACCTTCACACCGTAGGCGCGACATCCAAATTTTATCATCGCGGAGACGATTCGGGCGTCCCAGGAGACGTAGTCTCTTTGTAGGGAAAATTTGTGAGGCGGTGTCACCAAAGGTTGTGAGTGCGGATGTCATCAATACATAGTTTTTGTGCAAATAATCATAGGGTGCGCGACCAGCGCTCCCTATGGGAGTAGCCCCCGAGTGCCTGGTTGAGTCGAAGACTCGGTGAGGACTAAAACTTTTGCTGTTTTCTTTTTGCTTACTTCTTTCAGTCGATGACTTAGGCAGGGACCAAAGAACTTTCGTGACTGCTGTCGTCTTTTGCCTGCTTGTTTTAGTCGAATTTGTTTCCGGCGCTCCCTATGGGAGTAACCCATGTCCATAATCAGACTGTGTTTCGAGTGGTTGGGTTTGCTTTTGTGATTATCCATGGTCCTGCAACAAGAAAAAGAAGAATCGCAGGGTGCGCGACCAGCGCTCCCTATGGGAGTAGCCCCCGAGTGCTTGGTGGAGTCGAAGACTCTAGCAAGGACTAAAAATAGTCGAAGTTTTCCACTGCGTAGCCTTGGTGTCGTCAGTGCTGACGCTTTGTATGACCTTGGTTGCCCGCGTGAGCGAGTTTGACGGGACGTGACGAGCGGTGGGTCCCACTCTGACTTTGATTTGACTGCACGTGCATAATCTTATTTTTAACTGCGCCTCCTCCATTTCCGCGCGTAATGGTAGTAGTGGGGGGACGGTTCACGGTTCCTCTTCTCGACGTGTCCAACGCGATGCGTGCCACGCGTCCAATAGGGTTTTTGTCAGCTGTTGGATTACATCTCCCAGGGGTTAGGTAGCGATGCTGCGTCTGTAATTTCCCATCTGCGCTCTTTCTTCCTTGCTGCCATCGCCATTGCTGCTGCTTTTCTGCTTTCCCCTGCGCCCATCTTCTCCACGAAGCTGGACCAGCTCCGTTCGTTCCCGAGCTACTTCCTTCGCTCACATCGCCGCCGCGCAATGGGGAAGAAGAAGGGAGGCGCTGCCGCTGATTCTGCGGCCACCGTCGCTGCGGCAAAGAAGAAAGGAGGCTCCGCTACTGCGGGCACCAGCACCGCCACCGGCGGGAAGAAGAAGGTCGCGGGCACCCGCGTGACCAATGGCGCATGGCGCCCCTCTATCATCAAGGCGTTGGATCTCCGTCTTCTTCGCCAAGATGGAGTTATCTCTGCAGCGATGCGATGCCCCGCCAAGGTGAGACCATTCCTGCTCCTCCCGCTGGTTTTCGAGTGATGTTTCTTGCATTCATCATTCGCGGTCTTTCCTTGCCTCTTCACCCTTTTCTTCGGGGTCTTCTTTGTTTCTATGGGCTCCAGCTCCATCAGCTGTCCCCAAATTCGCTCCTCCATATCACTTGTTTCATCACTCTCTGCGAGTGTTGGCTCGGAATCGAGCCACACTTTGGTCTTTTCAAGCGTATCTTTAAATTGAAGCGTCAGTCCGCATCTGGCTCTTTAGTTTATGACGTAGGTGGTTGCGGAATCCACGTCGACCCATCCGCCACCTACTTCGACATCAAGCTTACCAAGTCCGTCCAGGGATGGAGGGACAAATGGTTCTATGTTTGCGACCAGAAGGCCAGGGACGAGCACTTTGGACTCACGCCTTTCGATCCCGCGACTCCCTGCAAGAAGATGCGTTCTTGGAAGAACGTGATCATGCCTTTCGAACTCGCGGAGACACACGTGCTAGATCAGCGCGTCTGTGAACTCGAGAGCCGCATAGGCGCAGAAGAGGGAGGCTACGCCCTTGTCAGGACTTGGTTGCGTCGACGCGTCCAGCCTCTCCAGGCCAGGGTCCATCCCATCTTTCAATAGGGTGGCGCTGATGATGCCACTCGCGTGTCTGCTGATGGCATGCCCGCGACTGAGGTAGATAAGAGGGTGCGACTGGTCACGAAGTACACCCTCAAGGATGTGCTTCCGAACGAGCCAGTCGTTCCTCCTTTCGATGCTTCAGTTGTGCTACGTAGTAGCTTATTTTCTCGACTGCATTTTCGGTTGCTTACCTGTTATGTTTGTTGATCTTTACTGTTTGTATGCAGGAGTGGGCGGTGTCGCCTTGTATGCCACCCCTCCCTGAGGGGATTATTCCTCGTGAAGCTTTGGAAGAGGACGAGTCTGAGTCGACTGTCCCTTTTAATGTGGAAGAGGAAGCCCCCGAGTCCGAGAGCCCGGATACTCGCAAGCGTTCGCGTAGCGGGGATTCCGACGCGTCGACTCCTTCAACTCTAGGAGGTGCGGCTGTTGGCACGGAGTCGCCAATTCCAGTTGTTCCTGTGAGGGCTGTGGCACTGTCTTCTCGCAAGAAGATGCGATTGCCCAAGGAGTCTTCGTCAGAATCGACGGCTGCCACGTTTGATCTTGACAACTTTAACTGGTAAGTTTGCTATGTTATTCATTCTTTTCTGTTTTATTCTTGTTGGTTTTTGCCCTGGAGTTTGCCCTTTTATCAATGTGGATTTTGTCTTGCAGTCAAGAGGCGTTGTCATCTTCTAGCGACGTCGAATTTTTGAAGGAATCGGTAGTCGCGACTTCAAGGGCCAAGGTAGAGGTCGAGCGCGCTCCTTCTCGGCGGCGGCCCACTCCGGGCACAATTCTTCGAGCTCTCCTCACGTAGGGAAGCATCGAGTAGTTGCTCGGATGACGGTTCAGCAAACTTCTTCAGAGTCGCTGGAGGACCATGTAAGTATAGCTTTCCTTCTTTTTAATGTGGTAGTCAACGCCTTCTGCTGCCCTCTGCTGACTTCTTGTTTTGTGCGACAGCTCCTTGTAAAGGAAGCCACGCAGGTGGCGGAGCAGGTGATGGCGATGGGTCACCAGCATGTGATGCTGGAGACGCGCCACCGCGTGGTCGAGAGTGAGTGTTCTATACTTATTCTTTTCATCTTCTCTCTATTTTGGTATAATCGACTGACAGCCGATTATTGACTGCCATGTAGCTGAGCATAACGCTTTACTGCACGATGTCGCCACGTTGGAGAAGACACTAGCCGCAGATGTGAAGGGGCGCGACGAGGCAATCGCGGCTCGTGATGATGCCCAGAAGCGCGAAGAGGATCTGCGCGCCTTCTTTGCGGCCAGGGAGAAGTTGTTCGAAGAGCAACTGTTCTGAGTCGCCAAGGCCCTCTCAGGTACCTTTACCGCTAGATATTTTATTGATGTTCTTCTCTGCATCTGTAGTGCCGGTGGCACTAGAAGTTTGATCCATGTGTGTATTTTGGTGTAGATGCTGGCGGCTTGAGTTTTGATCCACAAGCCCTTTGTCGCGATGACGCTCTGGCGGGCGCGGTATCTGCGGTCGAGGATCGTAGCGCCGCTGTCCAAAATACGTTGTCCAAGGCCAAGGCCACCCTGAGTCGCCTCCGGGAGGAGTTGATGCCGAAGGCGGAGCTGGTCGACAATGTGGAAGAGCTGGTGGAGTCGCTCGCTGGGGGTGTGCCTGCCACGTACAAGAACTCCCTCCGCGCAGCTGGCGTGACCATGTCACTTTCCATGGTGCAAGCCCACGGAGTCTAAGTAGATCCTTCTACGGTGTCGAAGATGATGCCTGTTGGCGCGGATGGTCAGCAGGTAGTATTCGCTCCCTTTGCGACTGCCTGTGCCAAATATGGCCATTCCTTGATAAACACTGTTGCCAAGTATTCGGAGGAGCTCAATCGTGCGAAGAAGGCAGCGAAAACTTCGGCCTCAGGGGCCGGCGGAAAGTCAGTGGCATCTGATACTGCCACGGACTTGATGAAGCCCCCGAGGTCATCAAAGTCAAAGAAGCCAACTGCTTCGTAGTTAGTTTCTTGTAATAGTTGATGAATTGCTCTTTTGATTGGAGAACATGCCTGTTGGTGAATGTGTTTGTAGATACTTTTATGCTGATCCTGAATGCATCTGTTACTTTTGACTTTTGAGTTGGTCGCCTTATTTGCCTCTGGCTTGATTTTCGGTAGGGTACATCAAGTGGTCCTGTGGGGGGAACCCCGGACTCGCCATCTCTTGAGGATACAATGGCACCACCATGCTCCAGGGTAGAGGAGTTGTCCTTGCTTTCGCGACTTCATGATCGCGTTAAGCAACTGGAGCGTGAGTTGCCCGTGATCCGCGGTAGCACGGACGTGTGGAAGTCAAAGGCTGAATGTTGGGGGGATACCCCCAGGTATGGTCACTCCGGGGTATAAGGGCCGAGTTAGCCGAGGTTCGGCAGGGTCAAAGCGGATGCTGGCCGGGTCACCTCAAGGCAGGCCGGATCACGGAGTAACCCGGACCAGGGGGGGGGGGTCGCCTAACATTGTCTCATCCGACTTAAGGCGTAAGTCAGAAGTGCTTGTCTAACTTATATGCAGGAACAGGTGTGGCCAGATCTACTATGATCCGGGTCCCCGCTTAGCTTCTGGGAGAAGGAAGGAATCTCTCTGGTCAAAAAGAAGGTCCAGTACGCACTGCATGAGCAAAGCAAGCAAGGGCAGGACCACCGGGTCATGGCCGACAAGGGTGACGACGCCCATGTCGGCTGACGCAGGTGCCACAGAGGCTCACGTAGCTAAAGCATGTATGACGTGGGGGAAAAGCACCCCGGTCGGGTTACCTCTTTGGGAGGAGAATATGCCTCCACATATGCCCTAGGCAGGGACCGAGCCTCCTCTATATAAGGGGGGCTAGGTTTCTGGTAGAAGGGGTTGAGCGGTAGTTGGTTTTATGATTCCATAGTGACTAGTTGAGCGGTAGTTGGTTTTATGATTCCATAGTGACTAGTTGAGCGCTAGTTGGGTTGGGTTTTCTTTGATACTAGCAGAGCAAAGGTTCTAGGGAAAAATGGTAGGCAAGAGTCAGAGAGCTCCTTCTTCCTCCTCTCGCCAATACAGCTCTAGGAGCACTTGTAATCTTCAAAGGAAATCGATAAAAACTTCTGTGTGGAGAATCACTCCACTATCCCTCCCTAGATTCCCCTAGCGTGTATTAGTCCCCAACTTTAGCCTATCCATGGCATCTGTCGTGACACCACCACGACAGTTGGCGCCCACCGTGGGGCTAGCGGTGCTAGCAGGGGTGAAGATCCGGACGGGAAACCTCATCGGCACCGGCGAACGCATTGTCTTCAGGCTCGTTCAGCGCTTTGGAGCGATGGACTTCGTCAGCGACAATGCTGGCTGCTTCGGCACGCGCCCACTTCCGCGCAACGGCCTCTTTGTCAAGTTGGGTGCGCACAAGGTCTATGTTGCTGTGGACGTATCATGCGTTCATCCGCGCCGCATCGTCGATGCGGGCGAACCACCCCTCACTGTGGCTCGCGGGGCGCGTATCGCTCGCTTCCCGGACCATGCGGAGGTGATGATGACTGCGCCAGGTGCAGGCGCGAGCAAGGATCCAGCACCGGACCCGGAGGTAACACCTAAGGCACTGAGGAAAGGTAGAGGGCCTCCACTAGAGAGGCCTGAGAACATACTGAGACAAGCTATGGATAGCTTGGCTAACCCGGTAGCAGCAGTGGTAGATCCGGCTCAGGCACAAGCCGAGCTAGAGGAAACTAGGCAAAAGATACTAGAGGGCGCAAAGAAAATAGCCGCGGCTTAGCAGTCGCTGAACATGATGTTGCGTGAGTATGCAAAGGCAAACAAAGTTGATACGGTAAAAGTAAAAGGGAGAAATCTCATAAGCGAGATGAACAGAGAAGGTGATGATAGAGCAGAGTGGTCGGAAAACTATCTGTCTGTGGGGTTGCCGAAGTATAGTACCCCGACAAAGAACCTCAGAGCAGCGGATGCGGCTGCATCCGAGTTAGAGGGTCTGACGGGTGAGGCCCGTCAAAGACAGCAAGATAGGGTTAACAAGCTAGTTCGGATCGCGAGCAGACAGAATGAATAGCTACTGAGAGCTAACCCGGAGAGAGCTGGAGCTTCCAAACTCGTCCATTCGGTGATGCGTAACCCGGAGAAATCCGCTGGAGCCGCATCGTCACCTCATGGTGGTCCAAGGAGAGAAGAGGTAGTAACCTCCGCCAGACGGAACAAACAGATCGTCCCGTACGACCCGACGCGTGCGGGAAAGGAAAAAGAAGCGCGGAAAAATGATGATCGACGGAGTGTGAGCCGAGGTGAAGCTGGCCGAGGTAACCACGACCAAGGCAATGTCGGTCAAGGGAACACTGCCAACAGCAATGCCGGACAGCGAAACTCCGCAGGAGCAGGATAACCGCAGCAGCAAAATATACCAAGGCAAGAGCAAAGTGCCGGCCGAGGTATGCAATAGAAAGGAGAGCCCCAAGTGCAAAACCGATACAATGACGGTGATTCGGAGATGGTGAACGCGGGGTACCCGAGACCGGACTATCACGTGATAGGGTCAAGACTGGGAAGCAGGGATTTAATGCTGAATGACGCTAGGTTGAAACTAGATCGCCTGTATAGGTCGGAACAGATCGAATGTCAAGGTCCCCCGGGTCCAGCGTGCTTTGGACCCCGGATCATGAAGGAGCCACCGGTACCCAACTTCCAGCTGCCCAGAGGCACGAAGACGTATGACGGCAGTACCAAGCCAGAGGATTGGCTTATAAACTATGCTACGGCTGTGAAAATTGCCACTGGCAACCTGAGATGGGCTGTACGATACGTACCCCAGATGTTAGAAGGTCCGGCTAGAGTATGGTTGAATAATTTACCACCCAGAAGCATCAACTCCTGGATAGATTTTGAAGAAATGTTTATCAGCAACTTCTCAAGTATATATCAGACGCCGAATAGGCCGCAGACCCTAGCAATGTGCAAGCAAAGACCTAATGAGACGGACCGTGAATTCTTGACCCGGTGGTGTACCGTGAGAAACTCGTGTGAGGGTGTCATAGAGTCACAGGCCATAGCATGGTTTGCACAAGGGTGTAGATATGGCAGCGAGTTGTGGATGAAGTTGCAAAGGAAAATGCCAATTACGTTGGCAGAGATGATCCGGATCGCTGATTCATATACCTTGGGTGATCCGACTCAACCTAGGCTCGCATCAAACGAGTCAAACAAGGAATACTATCAGAGGGACAGAGCCGGGTCATCTCGGAGGAACGATTATAGAGGAAAAAGAAGAGATGATAAACCGGATCATCGCTACGGTTCGCAACAAGTTGCAGCTGTGAATCAAGATCAACCCGGAGCAGGGAGCAACCAACGCCAGAGAACGGGAGGGCAATGGACTCCAAGAAACGATGGCAAGAAAACATGGACTCCAGAGCAAAAGAAACAGTGGCAGGAAAAGAAAGACCGTCCGAGGTATACCTATGAGTCGATGTTGGACCAGCCGTGTAAGTTTCACACGCCAAATCCGAATAGCCTAACGGGTCATACAACGAGGCAATGTGAGTGGATGCGTAAGATAGAACAAGGTGGTTCGGGGAATGCTCAGGCACCCCAGAATGATCAACCTCGGCAGGAGTTACCTCGGCAGCAATTGCTCTCCGGGGCAAACACGCAATACTTAATGTTGCCTCCCCCTCCGCCGAGGTATGACAACAACGAGAGAAGGGATGCAGTGCATCAGGTGGAAAATCAGCAATAGTCGGATCAGAGGTACCCCGGAAACGAGGGAAGGAATGAGTACAGGGAGCATCATCAGAGTTACTGTGTGTTCACCACTGAGGAAACAGATAGGAAAAGCTTCCAGCACCGACATATGGAAGTCAATGCGGTAATGCCAGCAGTGACGAGGTACATGCCTTGGTCGGACCAGGAAATCACCTGGAACATCAAAGATCATCCTAAGCTTATGCCGAGTCCAGGCTCGTATGCGCTAGTGCTAGATCCGACATTCATTGGACCAAACATCAATGTGAGGTTCTCCAAGGTACTGATTGACAATGGCAGCAACATTAACATCATGTATGCGGATACGATGCGCAAGTTGGGCATCTCGGAGAACATGCTCCAGGCTACGAGAACAACTTTCCATGGCATTGTACCAGGCATTTCTTGTGAGCCCATAGGCAAAGTCCGGGTCGACGTGCTATTCGACACAAGGGATAACTGCCGAACTGAAAATCTGGAGTTTGAGGTGGTGAACTTGGAAAGTGCGTATCACGCATTATTCGGAAGACCAGCATTGAACAAGTTCATGGCAAGCTGCCACATCAGTTATCTGAAGATGAAGTTGCCCGGGCCAAATGGAGTGATTACCATTGCTAGAGATTTCCGACGTTCCATTGAGTGTGCTTCAGCCGGGTCTAACCTAGCCGAGTCACTCGTGATAGCGCAAGAGAAAGGAAAAATCCAAGAGGTGGCGGCATTAGCTCAGTCCGCGCAGCAGTATATGCCGGCGTTGAGTAACCCGCATGTCAGCGTTTCATTCCAAGCCACAAAGGACACCAAGAAGGTTCCAGTTGATGACATGTTCCCGGAGCACATCATAACAATTGGTGCCGGGTTAACCGACAAATAGGAAAGCGAGGTCGTCAACTTCCTCCGTGAGAATCGGGATATTTTTGCTTGGTCGACACAGGACTTGCAAGGTGTTCCGAGGGAGTTGGCCGAGCACTCTTTGAACGTAAGGCCCGGAGCAAGGACGGTGAAGCAACCTCTCCGCCGCTTCGCCCAGGATAGGAGAAAAGTCATTGGAGACGAGATAGCTCGATTGCTAGCAGCAGGATTTATCATGGAAGTACTATATCCGGATTGGCTCTCTAATCCGGTGCCGGTAGAAAAGAAGAAGGATGATCCGAACGTAGCAGTGGTTTGGCGTATGTGTATCGATTACACGAACCTAAATAAGGCGTGTCCAAAAGATCCATTTCCACTGCCGAGGATAGATCAGGTCATAGACTCAACTGCGGGTTGTGAGCTGTTGTCATTCATTGATGAATATTCTGGTTTCCACCAGATACCTCTGAACCCGGATGATCAAATAAAGACTGCGTTTATTACCCCGTACGGGGCTTATTGCTATCGCACTATGCCGTTTGGTTTGCGTAATGCAGGTGCAACGTACCAAAGATGTATGCAAAAATGTTTGCACGGCCAAATAGGTCAAAACGTACAAGTATATGTGGATGATGTGGTTATCAAGACCAAGGAAAGAAAAACACTCCTTGACGACATCAGGCAGACATTCGCGAACTTGAGAAGGTTCCGGATGAAGCTTAACCCGGAAAAATGTACCTTCGGTGTCCCGGCTGGAAAATTACTCGGATTTCTCGTCTCCAGCCGAGGTATCGAGGTTAATCCAACTAAGATTCGGGCCATTGAGCGAATGGAGCTGCCAAAATGTCTTAACGATGTCCATAAGTTCACTGGGTGCCTAGCATCATTGAGTCGGTTTGTATGCGGATAAGTTCGTTTGGACACCACATGTCGATGAAGCCTTTGCCCACTTAAAAAAGATGTTGGCCACTGCACTAGTGTTAGCCTCTCCACTATCAAAGGAGACAATGTTGCTCTACATAGCCGCAACCAATCAAGTTGTAAGTGCAGTGATTGTAGTGGAGCGCAATGAAGAGGGTAAGTCGGTGCAGAGGCCAGTATATTACTTGAGCGAGGTATTGTCTGCCTCAAAACAGAACTACCCGCACTTTCAAAAGGTGGCATATGGTGTCTATATGGCGGCAAAGAAGTTAAAGCATTACTTTGAGGAGCACCCCATCAAAGTAATATGTGAAGCTCCCGTATCCGAGATAATGGGTAACAAGGATGCGAGTGGCAGAATTGCAAAATGGGCAATTGAGTTAGCCCCTTATGCACCCCAATACGACAGAAGAGAAGCGATCAAGTCTCAGGCTGTGGCAAACTTTTTTGTAGATTGGGCCGAGGTACAATACGAACCACCGCCACCAGATCCGAACTACTGGAGGATGCACTTTGACGGCTCGAAAACCAAAACCGGATTAGGCGTCGGGGTTGTGCTTACCTCGCCAAAGAAAGACCAGCTAAAATACGTATTGCAGATCCATTTCGCAACATCGAACAATGTCGCTGATTACGAGGCTCTTGTGCATGGGCTCAAAGTGGCAAAGGAGATTAGCATACGTCGGATAATATGCTTTGGTGACTCAGATCTGGTGGTGCAGCAAGTGTCTGGAGTGTGGGACGCCCTGGATCCAAACATGGCACTATACAAATTTCACGTGCAAAAGATATCTGGTTACTTCGAGGGGTGTGAATTTCACCATGTACCCCGAGTGGAAAACGAGGCTGCCGACATGTTGTCAAAGCTCGGATCGACCCGACAAGCAATTCCACCGGGTGTAGCATTGGAACACCTCAGAAAACCGTCTATCGGGCCGTCCCTAGAAACTGACTCGATCTATGTCCCGGAGAATATGGAATCCGGAGCTGAGCCCATGGACATTGACACGGTAGGTACTACGCGAGACCCGGGGACTGCATCAGCCAACCTGGGGACTGCCTCAGAAAACCCAGGGACTACCTCGTTTGACCCAGGGACTGCTCAGCGTGATCCGGCTGAAGTTATGCCGGTAGATCAGATGGAAATTGATGAGGACGTATTCCCTTCACGAGCGATACCAGCTTGGGCACTGCCTATATTCCAATTCCTGAAAGACGAAACATTACCCGCTGAGGAGGTGTTAGCCAGGCAAACTCAGAGGAGAGCAAAAGCATACACGATTATCAATTCCGAGTTGTACAAACAGAGTGTAACCAACGTCCTCCAGTGATGCGTTGACCCGGAAGAAGGGCTTGACATCCTCCGAGATATACACCAAGGAGAATGCGGGCATCATGCCTCATCCAGAGCCTTGGTGGCAAAGGCGTTCTGGCATGGATTCTACTGGCCAAGTGCCTTAGAACAAGCAGAAGATCTGGTGAGAAAATACAATGGTTGTCAAAGGTACGCCACCAGGACACATATGCCTATGTCGGAACTCAAGACCATACCAATTACGTGGCCATTTGCTGTATGGTGCTTGGATATGGTTGGCCCGTTCAAACCAGCAAGAGGAAACATGACACACATTTTGGTCATGGTGGACAAGTTTACGAAATGGATTGAAGTGAAACCTATAAGAAAATGTGATGGAGCTACGGCCGTGACATTTCTCAAAGACATCATCTTGAGATACGGTTATCCACACAGTATTATAACCGATAATGGAACAAATTTTGCGGAAGGAGCATTTGCGTGCTTTTTCCGAGACAAGAAGATCCGACTCGATGTCGCCTCGGTAGCCCACCCCGCATCGAACGGACAAGTGGAAAGATCCAACGGATTAGTATTATCCGGGATAAAATCCCGGCTCATTGAGCCGCTGCAAAGATCAGCGGGGTGCTAGATAGAAGAATTACCAGCGGTACTGTGGAGTTTAAGAACAACTCCGAATCGATCAACAGGCTATACGCCATTTTTTCTGGTATATGGGGCAGAAGCTGTATTACCAGCCGACATAGAGCATGATTCGCCTAGGGTCACCCAATACACAGAAGCCGAAGTGCAAGAAGCCTGGCAAAATAATGTTGATCTGCCGGAAGAAGCGAGAGAACTGGCACTGTCCAGATCCGCCATATATCAGCAAAATCTCCGACGCTACCATAGCCGGAAAGTGTGCCCCCGAGTCTTTCGGGAAGGCGATCTGGTGCTCCGGTTGGTACAACGTACTACTGGCATGGATAAATTATCCCCCCCGTGGGAAGGGCCATTCATTGTGAGCAAAGCATTGCACAATGATTCTTACTATCTTATACATGCAAAGCCACAGGAAAAGAACAAGGCGGACAGGTCCGGAGAGGAATCTAAGCGACCGTGGAATGTAACACTACTTCGTCCCTTCTGCACTTAGCTAAGAAGTGTATGTATCCGAGTCTTCTCATATGTCGGCATGTATGTCGGCTATGAGCTTATCAATGGAATAGCAGCGCCTCGAGCAGTAACTCGGGGACTGCCTTAATAATTATTGTTGTTTTCTCTCGAACGTTAGCTGGAATAAGTTGTTCTACTTAACCCGGATTAGTAATGTGTGATCACCAAAAACCCAACTCTTCGACTTGCTGCTGTCCAACAAGAATTGGCTTCATGGCAAGCAAGAGAACAAGTTTGGAATTGCGTAGCACATGAAAAACGACTAAGGAAACGAATTTATTCAAGCTAACGTTTGTTTTTCGGACTAACCCTATATTTATTTTCAAGTTATTATGCTGAATTATTTTGGGCTAAGCCTAAAAGTTTCTAAGTATTGTTAAAACAATTTTTGAAGCTCGGATTCGTAAGTCATAAAACCGAATCAAGGTAGACACGGACCGAGCCAGAGGATTGGACGAACAAGAAAATGAAACTCGGGGACTACGCCCAAGTTAATCCGGCATAGACATGTAGTAGCAAAATATCACATATACAACATACAATTGCACCCGACATACCGGGGATCTGATAAATTTTCAAGTTTTTGAACTAAGGAGCAGCAGGAGGAGAAAGTTTGGCGTCGTCGTCGCTGTCTTCAATATCTGAGGCATCATCTTCTCCGTCCTCATCCGACCCATCTTCACCGTTCTCAACGTGCTCGTCTCTAGCGGATTCCAAGAAGCTCGGTCCTTCAACCCAGTCATGAATAGGAGAATATTCGACGAGGCTGTAGGCGCAAGCCTGGCGCCGAGCTACCCACTCCGGATCATCGCTCCATCTGGATCCGGTGCGCCGGCGTGTAAGGAGGCTAAGGTCGATCTTCTCATACCATGTGAGAATATGGTGAAGGATAGTATCAGCCACGGCATGCCCAGCGGATTCTCTCCAGAGATCGAGCTAGGTCTCAGTCTCCATTAGCTTCTTGACGAGAATCGTGGTGGTCTCTAGGCTACTCTCTCCGGGCCAGAACATGTTGAAAATGCGAACTGCAACGTCGAGGATATCCTTGCCATAATTCTTGATGATCTCCACGCGAGATGACAAGCTGACCAATAGGTCCTCCATGTCGTAAGGAACCTCCTCACCAGCAGGAGTGGCAGGAGTACCCCTCGCTTGGCAAAAATCTGCAACTGCTGCGCTTGCAATAGTGATGCTCTCAGGAAATTTGCCTGGAAGCCAGACAAGGGAAGAAGGTAAAGAAAAGACATATGAAGCAACCCGGAAAAGTAGGTCGAAAGGAACTTACGTGATATGTGGCTAAGGATCCAGGTTAACTCCTTGATGCAGTCATCGCGTCTCTTCCGAAGTTGCTCAAGCTCAGCGTTTGCCGACCCAAGCTGGATGTCGGATTCTTTAAGTAGGTCCTGGTCCTTGGAGATCTAGAGAGTAAGGTGCTCACGCTCTTCTGTGAAGTTCTAGCCAATCTTTTGGAGCTCGGTTTGGTGCCGGGCCTTCATCTTCTCCATCTTAGCCTTGAGCTTGGCAATCTCGTTGTCCTTAGTCTGGAGGAGAGCAAGCTCGTCATCCTTTTTCTTCAGCTCGGCTTGATGCTGTCCTGCTTGTTCGAGAAAATGCAGCATCATATCAGGCACAGACACACTATCCTCAAGCGATGCTAAAATAGAATGTTGACCCGGCAGAGCCGAGGAGTGAATGTTTGCCGAGCCAAGGAGAATAGGAAATGGAAAACACTGCGAGGTCGGACAAAAGAGGACATACCCCGGATTTCCTCCAAGTTCTTCCGCATGATCTTGTTCTCAGCCTCCACCCCAGCTGCAGTAATCGAATGAGGAGATTAGCTCGGCAGAAGAAGGTGAAGAAAAACGGAGAAGTGCCGAGGGAGAAAATTACCCCTCTTCTCATGTTCTGCAATAAGTGCAACATGCTTTGCACGTAGCATCTTGTGGGTATCCAACAGGCGTTGGAATTCAGCGCTCCGGCGATTGGTGGTTACCTGAAAAAAGTACAGAAGTGTAAAATTAGCTTGGTACATATTCGAAGTGTACAAGATCCGAGCCAAGTGGAACTTAACCCGGCTCTAGGTGTGTGCATATTCGAAGTGTACAAGATCCGGGCCAAGTGGAACTTAACCCGGCTCTAGGTGTGTGCATATTCGAAGTGTACAAGATCCGGGCCAAGTGGAACTTAACCCGGCTCTAGGTGTGTGCATATTCGAAGTGTACAAGATCCGGGCCAAGTGGAACTTAACCCGTCTCTAGGTGTGTGCATATTCGAAGTGAACAAGATCCGGGCCAAGTGGAACTCAACCCGGCTCTAGGTGTGTGCATATTCGAAGTTCACATACAGCTGCGTTAGTTTTCCAATGAGCATCCAGCCGAGTAACAAGCTACTCCACCGGAGGTTCGGGGACTAATGGTTATTATCTACAGCATGTAAAGGAGAAAAGACATACCTCCATCATTCGCCCCGCGAGGTTAATTGGCTTAGCGGCGGTCTTCATTTGGGCGGAAAATTCTGCGGGGCCGAACTTTTCCGAGAGATCGTCGTTGTGGACGAACTCTGCCTTGTTCCAGTTCGTGACGAACTCAATAAGGCTCGGAGGGTACCGCTCACCGGTGGGCATATGGGGTGCCACCAAGCCCTTCGCGTGTGCTTCTTTCCTCTCAACCAAGGCAAGGGTTGGGCTGGTATGCAGAACCATCTGCTGCGCATCAGTTGGCTCGGCAGGAACATCCTTTGCTGCTAGAGCTTTCTTGGGAAGCATCGACGATAGGGTTCGCTGCCCAGCCTCGACGGATGCTGACTTGGTAGCATCCGGAGCCTTTTTGCCCTTAGCTTGCTGGGAAGAAGTAACTGCAGTGGATTTCCCCTTGGAAGCTGCTGAAGTGGTTCCTCGCCGAGGTTGAGATGATTCGGACGAGGCGGAAGAACTTGGCACTAGAGCTCTTGTAGCTGGACTTGGAGCTGTTGTTAGTTTTCTTGGTGCCGGAATAGGTGCTGGTGCTGGCTCGGTCGCTGGTACTGGAACTGCTGTTGGTGCTGGTGTTGAGATAGACTCGGTGGTTGCTGGTTGTGGCGATGCCGAAGTGGTGGACGCCGTCGCCTCGGCTGGACCGACCCCTCCTGCTCCGAGGTCGCGTTCGTCTCGACGAGGTAGTGCGGAACCCGGAGCAGCCACAGAACCCTCCGGAATAGGGCTCAGCGGACGTGACTCGTCGTCACGAGGAGGAGAAGGGCCAGATCGAAGTGGTGAAGAGATGCTTGATCCGCTCTGAGGGACATCCACCGGAGCCCTGAAGAAGAAAATAATGTCAGAAGAGAAATTGCCACGATGCAAGGAAAAGTGAGTTACGCAACGAAAAATGACTTACGCATCCGAGGTTTGGCCTCCTTGGGTTTCCGAGCCCTTCGTGCCGGGGCTTTGCCTGCCCGCTTGGAGGCAGTCTTGTCTCCGGCCTTCTTTTGCCTTTTTGTGGGTTGAGAAGGTTCAGAGGAAGAACTTGATGCGGCTCCGCGCTTCTTCTTCGACGCCACCGGAACCGGCTCGCCCGTAGCAAGTGGAGGATCCTCGTGGATATGCCCACCGGGGTTAGCTGATGCCGGAAAGGCAAAAGAAAGAGGGACAACCTCAACAGGTTCAATCACATCGACATCCGAGTCATCCTCATCATCGGGCTAATCTCTAAGAGAAGAGAATTTACCGCTGGGTCGTTTGGTAGCGTCGGTCATAGGGAGGAACATCTCCTGGTCCGTCTCCTCCTCATCCGGGATTTCTCGGTCCGGCGCCCACTTAAGGGTCGGATCCGTACCATCCTCGAGAGTTTGCTAAAGGAACAGCTGACAAAAAGCATGAAGAACAGAGTCAAAAATATAACAAAAAACGACACATATTTGATCTAAAATAAGTTTGCCTCGCGAAGCTTACCGCGGGAGGGAGCCTGTCACGACAGTAGTGCTCAATTCCCCACGTCCATTCGGCGGAGAAATCCTTGTGGGTGGTGAAAAGAGCCTTAACCCGGCGAAAAATATCCGTGTTGCTCAACTCAAAGGAAGAGGTCAGGTTGGGGTCGCGACCGAAACTCATGTGGCACAACTTGTGGGTGCGCTTCTGGAGGGGAGAGATTCGGTTGCGCACGAACGTGATCATAGCATCCTCGTTGCGCAGAGAGGTGATAGCGTTGGCTGGGAGATGGTGCGGCTGCAAGTGGTAGGTGCTAAGCCAGTCCTGGAAGAAATCGCTCAACGGCAGACCAAATCCCTGTTGGAAGTGGGACAGGAACACGACGAACTCACCGGATTGGGTGAGGGGGCCAGTTCGGCGGAGGAGAGACGAGCAGCGACGCCGGCATGAATGCGTCTCGTCCGGTAGAGCCAGTCAAGGTCATCTTGACAGACCCATGATCCGGCCCACGCGTCGCGGTCCGCCGCGGCGGCGTCCTCCTCCATTTCCTGCTCGGCGATGACGAGCTCCTCCTCCATCATCTCGTATTCACTACCCTCGCTGGCGCTAGCGGCGGCGGGGATCTGAGGCCTGGATTGGCGAGGACCCGTGGCGACGAAGTCACGCAGCGGTGGCTGCGATGCAGAGGCACGGGGAAAAGCACGGCGGCGGCGCTGCTGCTAGAAGCACTGGCGGCAGCACGGTCGCTAGGAAGACGAAGGAGAAGAGCAATGAGCACAGGGGCGCAGAAGTGGGAAAAATGCTAAGGGGTGTGCCCCTCCGCTACTTAACCACCCCCTGAGAGGGTGACTGGGATCGCGCTATGCCAACAAGCCACACGGTGTGGCCATGTATCACCTGCATCAACCAATCGGAGAAGAGCCACACAGAGGGCCACAGAGCAGAAGCAATCCCGTGACGTGATGCACTGATGCGGTAAACGAGGAGGCAGGCGTGACGTGACCCTCGCATGTGATAATCGACAATTCATCGCGGCGGTTACTGTGCAGGCCCTTAAAATAAGACAACGTGATGATTAGCCTCCACGTGGGTTGGCGTATGAGAGAATGAAGCAAGACCCGGATCAAACCATGGTAACCCGGACTGCAAGTAAAAACTTAGAATGCGCAGAGGGAAAGTAAAACCATAAGATCCGAGTCACAGTGGTAACCCGGCCGGCAAGTGAAAACTTGGAACGTGCGAAGGGAACGTAAATCCATATAATCCGAGATAAAGAGCTAACCCGGAATTAAACATCCAAGGCTCGAACATAAATGAACCTGATGTGACCTTAGCGGCCAGACCGCACCAGCTTCGGGGACTAATGTTGGAGGGATACCCCCGGGTAGGGTCACTCCAGGGTATAAGGGCCGAGTTAGCCGAGGTTCGGCAGGATCAAAGCGGATGCTGGCCGGGTCACCTCAAGGCAGGCCGGATCACGGAGTAACCCGGACCAGGGGGGTCGCCTAACATTGTCTCATCCGACTTAAGGAGTAAGTCGGAAGTGCTTGTCTAACTTATATGCAGGAACAGGTGTGGCCGGATCTACTATGATCCGGGTCCCCGCTTAGCTTCTAGGAGAAGGAAGGAATCTCTCTGGTCAAAAAGAAGGTCCGGTACGCACTGCATGAGCGAAGCAAGCAAGGGCAGGACCACCGGGTCATGGCCGACAAGGGTGACGACGCCCATGTCGGCTGACACAGGCGCCGCAGAGGCTCACGTAGCTAAAGCATGTATGACGCGGGGGAAAAGCACCCCAGTCGGGATACCACTTTGGGAGGAGGCATATTCTTAGGAATATGCCTCCACGTATGCCCTAGGCAGGGACCGAGCCTCCTCTATATAAGGGGGCTAGGTTTCTGGTAGAAGGGGTTGAGCGGTAGTTGGTTTTATGATTCCATAGTGACTAGTTGAGCGGTAGTTGGTTTTATGATTCCATAGTGACTAGTTGAGCGCTAGTTGGGTTGGGTTTTCTTTGATACTAGCAGAGCAAAGGTTCTAGGGAAAAACGGTAGGCAAGAGTCAGAGAGCTCCTTCTTCCTCCTCACGCCAATACAGCTCTAGGAGCACTTGTAATCTTCAAAGGAAATCGATAAAAACTTCTGTGTGGAGAATCACTCCACTATCCCTCCCTGGATTCCCCTAGCGTGTATTAGTCCCCAACTTTAGCCTATCCATGGCATCTGCCGTGACACCACCACGACAATGAAAAAGCCGCCGCCCATGAGCAATATCTGCTTGGCGAGGTGACGCAGCTGGGCGACCAGTTTAAGTGTTAGTTTGCTCATCCTCGTCTTTTCCTTTGTAGTTAATTGCAATGGTACATTGTACTCATGATGTTGATGCTGCTTCGTGTAGTTGTTAGTGCACGCCGTCCGCAGGAGGAGAGGGATAGGATTGCCATCCGCCTTCATGATCTCACCCAGGAGCAACTTCAGGAGAGTGGATACTTCTGGGTAGATCATGATCGTGCGACTACGTTGGCGACCCTGCAGGATCGCGCCTCGCGAGTGCTGCTCTTTCTGAAGAAGTCGCAGTCGTGTTTGAAGAACATCTATCGCGCGATGTTCCTGCTGGATGATACTCCATCAAGCCTGCTGGCTCTCCTGACCAAATTTCAAGATATGTCCGCGGTTCGCGAGTGCGTGAGGCAGCAGTTGGTGGCTGGTGCCAAGGCTGCCCTTTCCATGGTGCGTTTGCACAGGCCTAACGTGGATGTCTCCGCCATTGCCTCTGGGCCACCGGTGCCACCAGTAGGATCTTCCTAGAACATGGTGCTGCACTATCAGGCGGTGGATCGTCCAGCCGAGGAGGTCGTCGACTTCTTCGAGGAACAGACTAATGTTCTTCTGTTGCAAGGGTAGCCAAATATGTATCATGCACATAAGTGTACTAGTGTTGTAAAGCTCGTATATATTTGTAGATAATTTACTGTTGAATGTGTACAAATAGCTTTAAGCGTGGGGTGCGTTGCACTTATGCGAGTCCTTTTCGTTAGCCTGGCCATCTTTGTATCGTTGCCTTGTCAACCTGCCAGGTGCGTTGCAGCTGGGTTGAGTTTGTGTTAAGGGGTTCGATTGATGTGCCAGCTACTCAGGATGTCGCGTTATTGTTCGAAGAACATATGTGTATAGGGTGGCGTACCCCTGAGTATGAAAATTGACAAAGTAAAGAAGGGCACAGAGTTTCGGGGCACTTAGCTTTTATTTATTCGAAGAATAGTACGAGGTACAATGTGCAGCTAAGTAGCCTTGACTGAATAGCCTTATTTGCGATGCAAAAGTAAAGAAAAACGACTAAGGGTAGAAGCGTCGCAGTTGTGCGACGTTCCAAGGGTTGGAGTGTGCGACTCCTGTATCTAAATCTTGAAGGCGATAGGCGCCACCTGGGATTACTTCTGTAATCACGTACGGTCCTTCCCAGGGGGATTCGAGCTTGAGATGCCCTCGCTTGATCGCGCAGGATCAGGTCACCTTCGACGAAGGATCTGGGGCGAAGCCTTCTACTGTGGTAGTTGCGCAGGTTCTGCTGGTAGATCGTGGATCTTGCTACGGCGATTTCTCTTGCCTCGTCGAGGAGATTGACGGAGTCTTCGAGTGCGAGGGATGACTCCTGCTTGCTGTAGGCGACTACGCGTGGCGCTTTGTACCGTACCTCGGCGGGTAGTACTGCCTCTGCTCCGTGTACCATAAAGAATGGCGTGTAGCCGGTGGCGCTGTTTGGAGTTGTACGCAGGCTCCAGAGTACGGATTGCAGTTCTTCTGGCCAGCAGCCCGTGGCTTGTTTGAGTGGTCGAAGGAGTCGCTTCTTTATGCCGCTGCAGACGAGCCCGTTTGCCTTTTCCACCTGACCGTTGGTCTGTGGGTGTGCTACTGAGGCGTAGCTGATGTTGATCCCTAGGTTCTCGCAGAATTCTTGGAACTCCTTGGATGTGAAGTTCGTTCCGTTGTCGGTGATGATGCTGTGCGGCACGCCGAAGCGGTAGACGATGGACTCGAAGAACTTGACTGCGTTGTGCCCTGATTGCTTGGTCACTGGCATGGCCTCAATCCACTTGGTGAATTTGTCGACTGCGACCAAGAGGTAGATGTAGCCTCCTTGCGAGGACCTTGGAAGTTTGCCAACCATGTTGAGTCCCCACTGGGCGAAGGGCCAGGCCAATGGAATAGGCCGTAGTTCTGTGCCTGGTGCGTGTGGCTTGTCCGTGAATCGTTGGCAAGCATTGCATTTTTGGACAATGTCCTTGGCATCGCGCATGGCCGTGGGCCAGTAAAATCCAGCTAGTAGAGCTTTGGCGACGAGGGCGCAACTGCCTGCATGGTGCCCGTAGGTCCCTTCATGGATGTCGAGGAGAATTGCTCTTCCATCGGCCATGGAGACACATCGCTGTAGCACTCCTATGATGCTGCGTTTGTATAGTTCCTCGTTGATAACGGTGAATGCCTTGGAGCGTTGCGCGATGTGCCATGCGTCTGTCGGGTCGTCCGGTAGGCGCTTACTGAGGAGGTACGTAATGTACGGCTACGTCCAGGATTGTTCGATCATCATGACGCTCATTGGCCCTTCGAGTCCTGTGTCTAGCTCCAAGTCGTCGAGTTCCATTGTCTCATTGGGTGGCATAGCCCCCGAGTCCATTGCTGCGCTTGTTTTCTTTTCTGCGGCCTTTGGCTTGATGGAGCGTTCACAGATGCGCACGATAAATACACCAGGTAGTATGGGGGCGCAGGTAGAGCCTATGTTTGCGAGTGCATCCGCCTCCTCGTTGCTTTCGCGACCTACGTGTCGCAGCTCGTAACCATCGAAGTCCCCTTCGAGTGTATCATAGAGGTCGCGATACGCGATCATGTTGTCGTTCACTGCGTCGCACTCGTGCATTGTTTGGTTAACGACCAGCTTGGAGTTGCCGTATATGATGAGCCTTTTTGCGCCGCAGGCTTTTGCCATCCTCATCCCATGCAACAGGGCCTCGTATTCAGCTTCGTTGTTTGAGGCTGTGAACTGCATTCGTAGGATGTATTTCAGCTTGTCTCCTTGAGGTGATGTCAGTATGACACCTGCTCCTGCTCCATCTTTCCGCTTGGATCCATCGAAGTGCATGGTCTAGAGGTAGGACATATCTGTCTTGTCTAGGAGTTGATTTTCCATCCAATGCACGAGGAAGTCAGGGAGAATTTGCGACTTGATTGCGTTGCGCTTTTCGTATGTGATGTCTCGTGGAGATAGTTCGATTCCCCAAAGCGCGACTCGTCCCGTGGCGTCAGGGTTATTGAGGATATGTCCCAATGGGGCATCGTTGACTACCACAATTGGGTGTTCCTGGAAGTAATGGCGCAGTCGCCGGGCGGTCATGAAGACGCCGTACACCAGCTTCTGGTAGTGCGGGTACCGCTGTTTTGTTGGCGTGAGGACCTCGCTGAGGTAGTATACCGGGCATTGTACGCCATGGACCTTGTTTTCCTCTGCCCGTTCGATGACAAGCACTGTACTAACCACATGGTTGGTAGCGGAGATGTACAGCAGTAGTGGTTCCCTTTCCCGTGGATTCACCAGTACTGGCGATGTGGATAACAGGCGCTTGAGATCTTCGAATGCTTCTTGTGCTTCATTGGTCCACTCGAATTTATCAGCTTTGCGGAGGAGTTGATAGAAGGGCAGTGCCTTTTCTCCCATTCGACTGATGAATCGACTGAAGGCTGCGATTCGTCCGGCTAGTTGCTGGACGCCTTTTATGTTCTTTGGCTTCTCCATGGCTAGTATGGCCTTTATCTTTTTCGGGTTTGCCTCAATCCCTCTCGCGGAGATGAGATACCCGAGCAGCTGCCCAGATGGTACGCCGAAGGCGCATTTGTCCGGATTGAGCTTAATCCGGTAATGGTCGAGATTGGCAAATGTTTCGCGCAAGTCATCGATTAGAGAGGCTTCCTTTTTGGTTTTGATTACTATGTCGTCGACATAGACTTGGATGTTGCGACCCAGCTGCTCCTTGAGGCAAGCCTGCATGCACCGTTGGTAGGTAGCTCCCGCGTTTTTAGCCCGAAGGGCATTGTGTTGTAGCAAAACACACCGAAGGGCGTTGTAAACGCGGTCTTCTCCTGGTCTTCCTCCTTCATTCGAATTTGGTTGTAGCCCGAGTAGGCATCGAGGAAGCAGAGGCGCTCGCATCCAGCGGTGGAGTCGATGATTTGGTCGATCCGTGGTAGCGGGAAGTGATCTTTTGGGCAGTGCTTGTTTAAAGAGGTGAAGTCCACGCACATCCGTAGGATATCCGTGTCCTTTTTTGGCACCAGCACCATATTGGCGAGCCAAGTGCTTTCCTTGATCTCACGTATGAATTTGGCCTCGAGGATTCTGTTGATCTCCATTCCGACTGCCTGCGCTCGTGGCTCAGACAGTCGCCTGATTGTTTGCTTGACTGGCCTTGTGTCGGGGTTGATGTTGAGTGCGTGCTCGGTGAATTCCCTGGGAACTCCTGGCATGTCCGCAGGACACCAGGCAAAAATTTCCCAGTGCTCACGGAGGAATTCGACGAGCGCGAATTCCTATGCGGGACTCAAGTTGTTGGTGATGAGGGCCGTTTTGGCGGGATCTGATGGATGGACCTGCACCTTCTTTGTGTGCACAGATGAGTAGAAGGAGAGGTCAGGTGAGCTTGGCCTCCTCAGGGGCGGCAGGCTGTTGTCTGTCGTTTCCTTCAATCGCGTGAGCCCCTCCTGCATGCCGAAGGACTGGGAGATTCTGTTGAATTCCCTGTCGCAACTGTCAGATCGCTCAAAGCTCCCATTGATCGTTATGACGCCGTTGGGACCTGGCATCTTCATCTGCAGGTAGGCGTAGTGGGGTACCGCCATGAACCTAGCGAACGCGACGCGTCCGAGGATGCAGTGGTATTGTGAGGGCCAGTTGACAACTTCAAAGTCGATGCGCTCGCGCTGGAAGTTCTTCGGCGTGCCGAATATGATGTCGAGGTTGATTTTGCCCAGGGGGTATACGCCTTTCCCTAGGACGATGCCGTGGAACGTTGTGTCCGATGCCTCCAGGCAGGTTAGAAGGATCCTCATTGCTCGCACAGTACTCGCGAATATGAGGTTGATACCGCTTCCGCCATCCATGAAGATGCGACTCATGTCGAAGCCTCCAATTTGCGCCTCAAGTACGAGGGGGCAATGACCTGGGCGAGGTACTTGAGGCGGGTGGTCGCGTTTGTCGAAAGGAATGCACGACTCACTGCCACTGAGGTACTCAGTGGTGGATGGTGGCAAGTGCGTGGCCAAGTTGACTTGGCGAGTGATGGCCTTCTGCACCCTATTGGAGGGGCACCCCTTTTGGATCATCATGGTACCCATGGCCCGTGGGTACAGTTCGCCTCTGTGGTGTTGGTCCGGTGCAGCTCCGTTTGGGGGTGGCCCAGGTGGTGGTGGTGGTGCGCCATGTGCCACGGCGCCTGGAGCGGCTTCGTAGCCTCTTTCGACTGCACTGCGGTTCATCCGAACCAATCCCTCATGTAGCTTGAGGAACTCGCGGCAGTCCTTGAGGAGGTGGCTGGACTTTCTCTTGCCATCATGCTTGTCGATGTAAAAGTGTACCGTGCATGGCCCGGATAGTTTGTCCTTGATGGAGGTCGTGGGTGCTTCATCGTGAGTGCGGTGTTGCCACACTTGCATGGTTTTCCCGGAGTCGCGGTATCCGCCGCAGCGGTATCCGCCGCAGCGGTATCCGCTGTTGCGGTTATCGTCGCGTCTATCGGAGTAACCGGCTGCGACCATGTTGACGTCATCGCGATCGTCGTAGACGCGCATGTGACGCTTACTCCGGCGGTCGCATCTTCGTTCGAGTTCTGCCTCTTCGTCAGAGTGAACGCGATTCTTCACCGAATCTTCTCCATCAGCCCACCGATTCGTGATCTCCATCAGGTGGTCGATGGTCTGGGGCTTTGAGCGGCCTAGCTCCTCCGTGAGTTCCATGCGGCGGACACCACCGTTGAATGCATCAATCGCGCGGTCTTCCGAGATGTTCTCCACGGAGTTCTTGATGATGGACCACCTTTGGATGTAAGAGCGCAGCGATCCGCCAGATCTTTGCTGGCAGCATCTTAGTTCTTCGATTGAGGCGGGGCGTTTATACGTGCCCTTAAAGTTGCGCACGAAGCTGTAGACCAGCTCATCCTAGCTTCGAATGGATCCGCGTGGGAGGTTATTGAGCCATGCCCGGGCGGCGCCCTGCAGCTGTAGCTGCAAGCATTGCATGGCAGTACTTCGACTACCTCCATGTAGCCTGACGGAGGAGATGTGATCCTCTAGCCAGATCTTGGGGTCCTGCAGACCGTCAAATTTCGGGTTCTCCGATGGGAGTTTGAACCCTTTAGGCATTCGCTTTTGCCTGATGGATCTACTGAAGCATCTGGCGCCGCATAGCTCCCCATCTTCTTCTTCCGAGTCAGTCGATCGAGCACGTCGTGCCCTTGACTTGTCGATCTTGCACTGCGTGAGTTCGTCGCGTGCATCGTAGTCGCGATCGTGTCGCCGTGAGCGGCGGCGCCAAGACAGGTCGTGACTGTCATCGCTGGATGAGGGCGAGGAGTAGCGCTTTGCTAACGCTTTGCCCTTTTTTGGGTCTGGTACCGGTTCCTTGTCGAGGGCGGCCTCGATTAGCCCCAGGCCGGCGATCGTAGATTGGTGCATGGCCGTTCGGGGATCTCCAGCTGGTGGCTGGTTATTGAGAAGGTACATGGTGGCCGCTGTCACCGCGGCCTGTGGTGTCCTAGGAACCACATTGCCTCTCGTGTCGACTGTCATAGAGTCGAAGTCGAGGACTTTTGCGGCGTCTCTATGTTCTTGTTCGGTGAGGTGAGCCATCCGCGATTGCCTTTTCCTAGCGAGGTGCTCGTTGCCTCTTGAGGAGGATCCTCCGTAGGAGGAGAGCCCAGCGCGACGAAGGCTTGACTCGTCTGGCCGCTTTTTCCGCGCCTCAAGTTGCGCGATTGCTTGTTTTTGGCGCTTGAATTCCTCTTTTAGGAGCCAGTGGTAGCCCATCAGTAGCTCCTGCGGGGACCCGAAGGGTAGAGGTGCACCTCGTAGGGCTTCGCGGCAGTGTTCCCACTCTTTCTCGTTGAGCCTGATCACGACGCGTTCGCCGGTTTGCTCATTGATTATGCTAGGAGGTTCGACTGCTCCTCCGTTGCCACCGTTACCGCCGTTGCCGGCGTTGGGCGGGTCGGTGCCGTTGCCGGTGTTACCACCATTGCCGCGATTGGGTGGATCGGTGCCGTTGCCGGTGTTGCCACCGTTACCGCGGTTGGCAGAGGTGTCGCCCGTGTTGATGACGGCGCACATGAAGTGATTTGGTAAGCTGTTGCTTCCACAACTTTCAGATCCGGAACCATAGGTTCCATCTTCAGTGGCCAGATCGCTTAGATCGGAGTCACGACTGCTGTCGCTGACCATGTTCCCAACTACCGCCGAAGCATTGAGCTCACTGAGGGTGCCAATCGATGGAGGGAACCATGATGCTGGGGCAATCACCGGTGCCGTCGGCTGATCGGGCATGCGAAGCGTGCCCATCTAACCAACTTGGAAGCGGAAGATCCCAATCGCCAGGCTGATTCTGTCGCCCACGGACTTGAAGGCCGGGCGAGTAGCCGGCGTGTGGACGGTGAAGTCGAAGGCGCCGAAAAGCTGGCGAATCTCCGCTGTTGCAGAGTTGTAGATCGCGTTTGATGGGGCAAGAAGCTAACATCAGCACTCCCAATTCCACAGACAGCCCATTGACGAGGGTTTAACTCGCCAATGCCCATTGTTATGGACTTGGGTTTTGGAGAAGGAGGAGCGCTGGAGACATCTATCGGCTAAACAAGCACACAGGGGACAAAGGATTTACCCAGGTTCAGGCCTCGTAGAGGTCCCTACTCCTGCTTGTCTGCTCGTGGAATTATTGAGGGAGTCGAAAGTTACAACGGTGCGCAGATGCAATCTGGCGAGGGTGTGTGGAAGCTAGGGTTGCGTGTGTTCTCCTCGCCGCCCCCTCATAGCCCTTATATAGATAGGCTAGGTCTCGGGTAGCAGGTCGAGTCGTTACAAGTTAGGGTTTTCCCCTTCAAACTTTCTATCTTTAGCTTCTTCTTGTCCTTCAAGCAATCGAGAGTCCACAGGTTACTCGAGTCCTTTCATCTGGGCCTTGGCGACACCGTGGGCCTTTATGTATTTGGACCGTATATACCAAGCTCGAGTACCTGTAGGGTATACCCATGTCACCCGGCTTAGCGGAGCTCGATGTGTCGAGCTCCACCATCATGGTGCCGGTCCTCCTCCTGCTGTTTGTCCAGGAGAGCAGTGGCAGGCATTTCGCCCACATCCTCACCCTATACACCGACAAGTCACATATCATGCCCTAACACAGACCGCAGACATGAGGGGGACCATGCTTACCGTGCCAATCATCAGGACGAACATGGTGCCTTCCTGCTCCCCGACAAGGATGAGCCGGCGGGACGCCTTGCTCGGCAGTGGCACTAGCTCCTAGAAAGCTTTGGTGGTGGCATACTAGATCTTGTGCACTTAGATCGAGTGGACCGCTTCGAGGTGGGCGACGAGTCCTGGCAGCGGGGCGACGAAGTCGCAGCCGGTCTCGATGCAAGTGTAAGGGGCGTACAGGCACGTGATTTCATGCTCGTGGAGTTCGTAGTAGGGCAGCAAACTACTGCAGCCTTTGTGGGTGCACTCGACCCTAGCCACTGATAGGACGGCGTCCATGGCGGGATCATGGGTGAATCTGCCGCTAGGTGCTCGCACTTCTGGCAGGAGGTGATCTTGCGGACGCATCGGTGGCAGATTAGATGAATATCCACGCACTGTAGAAATGGAAGTTCAAAAAATAAAATAGTTGCACGGAGGAACTAACAAAAGAAAAATCAATGGATTGTGAGGGAAAAATGGAGAGACCTTGTAGACCCACCAGGGCTTGAGGGGCTGGGAGCAGGAGGAACAGTTGAGAATGGTGTCTTCCATCTTTAGAGTGAACGTCCCAAGCATTGATATTTGGATGGGGAGAAATGAGGACTCTCAGATCAGGCCTCGAGCCATGCCCTTCTTTATATACCACCATTGATAATCAATGAAGCTGTACCTGATTGTGCCTTTCCTTTCTGTACTAGGTCCTTTCGTATTTTTGGAGGCCTTATTATCTACAAATTCATGGTTTAGTTGGACAAGGTTAGCGGCCTCGTTGTATTTGTGCACCATCCTTTTATTAGTAAGTTGCACGTGCCTTGCACATGAGACTCACATAATAATAAAATATGACATATCATCACTATATAAAATTATGCTCTGTAATAGGTAAAAAGCTCAAAACAATATGAAAGAGCCACGTCTATAAAAAGTACTCTCTCCGTCACAAAATATAAGGCGCCTAAGGATTGGTCAAAAGTCAAATCTTTCTAACTTTGACCAAATATTTAGAAAAAAATATCTACATCTACAATACTGAATGGACATATTAAGAAATTATACTTTATGGTGAATCTATTGATATTAATTTAGTATTATAAATTTTTATATTTTTATGTATAATCATGGTCAAACTTAAAAAAATGTTGTCTTTTGACTAATCCTTAGGCGCCTTATATTTTGGGACGGAGGGAGTAACGGTGTATATTTGGTTCTTGTACTTTATATCATGTAGAAATAAACATTTATTAGCTTCCTAATACTTAAAAATTTTGGGACCATGGTCTAGAGAAATGACGGAGGTGATTTTAGAATTATCGAGAAGTGTGTTTTCAGGTTTGCACATAGTCATTCCGCTAAACACTATCAATAGAATCTTCTAGATTCTAGACTGGAAAAGAATATCCAACGGTGGCAATGTTGGGATTTGCGAGTCTTCATCCAACATTGAATATTCAATGTTATGCGTAAATTTTATTACGGTAAGATTTGATGCAGCTCCACAGCTAAAAACTAAATGTTCGTGTGATGTTCTATGCAATCTTATTCAAGAATAAAAATCAAATATGAGGATTGGGAGATAAATTTTTGGATCATGCTAGATTTTATCTCGTAGAAAAAACATGGCTCACACGATGGGGGTCTGCCTTCTCTCTATCGCTAGGCTTCATATGTAGTAAAACCGCCAAACTAGTACTCTTTGAACTATAATCATGCGCGAAAGCACTACGCGTACCTGATGGGTGCTGTGAAGCTTTCTAAGAGGGGACATGTAGAGAAGAGAGGGAAGAGCAGGGATCTATGATGATTTTCCTTCAAGTTCAGAAGCGAGGACATAATTATAGTGATTGTAAGGACGAATAGTGATGAATTTTGTGTGCATAGACATTGCAATAAGTTGAATTTTTCAAACCTGATGGTGGTTTTAGATATTCAAATCTTGGGTACCTTAAATAATTCTGGAACCTATAGCGCACTCGTCGTGCAAATTTGATATATATAATTTTGGTAGATCGACATGAAGCAGTTCCAATCGGAGAAAATAGCTACTAGACAGATTGAAAATTCATGTTATTTCTTGAAAATAGCCCATAAACATGGTCTGCTATGTGGAAATAATGGGGTATTGCCATTCTAGCCCTTATTCTTCATGTACTAACTTAACAAATAAACATTGTCCATCACTTACAAAATTGAAAACTATTTTTTGTTCATGAAAGTTGGAAACTACGATTATAAACACATTCTCCCATACCAACATGTTATCATCTAATAAATATGGGCATACTATTCGTCTACTACAATGTAGATATAGCCATGATCCTAGTCATTTGATTTGGAAGGTAAAAATCTTCACAGCATGGTAGACCATATTGCGAAGCAAGGTTTTTGAAAGTAATAAAAACTCATACTTATCACAACTAGTACGCTCAAGAAAATGTGATGCACAAGTTATAAATTATTTTGATTTTTTCTTTATTTTTCTTGAAAATATCATAACTAGTTCAAGCTTGTCAGTTGTCGTGTAATTCTTCGAAAGAACTTGATGGTTTCAAACCTCTAGTTGTTTTTTATAGATTGACTACTCTAGTACCTTAAAGCGATTTTACGTGAATTTAGAGAGCTAGCAACCTATCATGCAGTCATAGTTAAAATTTGATCTGATTTCGATAAATCAACAACAAGTACTTTAAGTGGTTGAAATTAGCTAGAAAGGTCAAAAGTTCATGTAATTGGAGAATTTTCCATAAAACATGGTCCAATTTTGTGTAGAAATGGAAGGCTAGTAGCTTGCTTTATGAAATTCATCGTGTACTTTGTTAAATAATCTAAAAATATAAACATTCTTTACCATATCATGCCCAGATGTGCATTTACTGAATACGGGTATTATTCCCACAATGTTGCCATTGCCAAATCTGACATAAAGGTAAATTTGGCTTTGGTATAAAATATAGCAGGATCTCCACAATGTAGTGGTTCCAAATATTTATAGCATGGGTCCCACCATCTAGTTCCAAAATTGTTTTGACTAACTTGGGTCCCTTAAAATGATTTCGCGGATCCAGCTCAACATGTGAGGGCAGTCCAACAGGGAAATTTTCATTTAATAATGTTTTAATTTTTTCTTTATAATATATAGGCTATTTAGAAATCTTAAGGTGGTCCATTCACCGCCCTAGCCACCATTTGGATCCGCCACTTTGTAGGCGAATCTTAGGAGTGAGCAGCCTATCATACGATCGTAGTTCAAGTTTGACATAATTTTGGTAAATCGATAGAGTTAAGTGGCAAAATTAGCTAGCTCGTAAATTCATGTAACTTCAGAATTTCCCATAAAATTGTGTGCACTATGTGTGAAAAAATAGGGTTGTCAAATGTGCCTTATTCCATGTGTGCTTTCTTACAAAAACAGTTACTTGGAAAATTGTAACTGATTTTTCTAGTCATAAAAATTGGAAAACTACAATTGTTATAAACATTGTTTACCATGCCAAGATGTCAAATAAGGGGACCTTATCATAAATTACGATGTAAATATGGTCATACCTTGGTTGTTTGGCTTCAAACCAAGGTATGTTTCTACATGGTAGGCCACTAGGCCATATTGCGAAGGATTTTTTATGGAAGTTACAAAAACTTGTGATCATTCCTCATGGCAACCAAGGTAGTATGTTCCTACTACATGGTTGGCCATATTGCTCCTAGGAACTTTGTGAGTATGTGAGGTGGGCCATTTACACATAAAGTAGTCATGTGTAAGTACAGTAAACCTTTAGAGGTAACTAGTGTATTATACAAGCAAGTTGTTGACTATATTATTGGAATTGCTAAGGACTAGTCAACATGCTATAAGTAAACTAGTAGGGTGTGTACACCATGTATTTAGGGTTCATTCAATTCAAAGGATTTGTAAAACATAGAGGAGGTAGACTGTTGTCTGTCGACTCCTTCAACCTCGCCAGTTCCTCCTGCATGCTGAAAGACTCGGAAATTCTGTTGAATTCCCTATCGCAGCTGTCAGACCTTTCGAAACTTTTGTTGACTGTGATAATGCCGTTGGGGCCCGGCATCTTCATCTTCAAGTAGGCGTAGTGTGGAACCTCCATGAACCTCGCGAACACGACACGTCCGAGGATGCAGTGGTATTGTGAGGGCCAGATGACAACTTTGAATTTGATGCGCTCTTGCCGGAAGTTTGCTGGTGTTCCGAAGATGACATCCAAGCTGATCTTGCCTAGGGGGTATATGACCTTCCCTAGGACAATGTCGTGGAATGTTGTGTCTGAAGTTTCCAGAAATGACAGGGGGATTCACATGGCGCACAAGGTGCTTGCAAACATGAGGTTGATGCCGCGGCCCCATCCATGAAGATGCGACTCATGTCAAAGCCTCTGATTTGCACCTCGAGCACTAAGGGACATTGACCTAGGCGAGGTACTTGATGCGGGTGATCGCGCTTGTCGAAGGTAAGAAGGACTGGTACTCAGTGGTAGAGGGTGGAGAGTTCATCGCCAGGTTGACTTGGCGAGTGATGGATTTTTGCACCTGATTTGATGGGCATCCTATTTGGATCATTCCCATGTTTCCTAGTGCCTGCGCGTGCAGTTCACCTCCATTGTTTTGGACTGGTGCAGCTGCAGGTGGTGGTGCCCCGGGTGGTGGTGGCGGCGCTCCATGAGCCACGACGCCCGGGGCAGCTCCTGTTGGGTCCGCAGCATAGAAAACAAAAAATTTCCTACGGTGTGAACTACACGCCAAGATCTATCTACTAGGTACAAAGCAACGGGTGGACATACATCCAACAAGAACTTACCCTCGTACACAACGAGCTTTGTTAATGAGTAGGAACTCGTGGTTGATTTAGTCGTACACTTGCCGATCTCAAGGTCGTGAGGAAGTCCGAGCGCCGCAACTCAGCAGCGCATCCGCTCTCGCACACACATTCAAGCCACCGGACAACCTCCACCTCCTTAGAGGGGGAGAGAGATCCTTCACAAGGAGGTGTGAGGATGAATGAGGGAATGGGTGGCCTTTTATAGGAGGAGGGGGTGCCCCCTATCTCCATGGCCGGCGCATGGGGGGTGACCCCTCACCTCCCCCATTCATGTGGTGGTAACCCCTCCACATTAAAATGCATCTTCACATTCCCTTTTAAAGTCTCCACTTTAAATGCATTAAATTTCTCCAAACTTAATGCTCTCTCATTTAATAAAACTCTTTTTATTAAATTATTCAGAATTTTGTTAATTATTTTAATTAACAAATATTCACATATAGCCCCTTGCAATATTTCAATATCACATGCAGAACCACCTTCTGCAATTTCACCCGAAACAATTTCCGGTTTCTATTGAAACAATTCCTGCGCTTTGCAATTCTTTCGTCTGAAACATATGTGCTCCAAAATGGTGTCCGGTAACTCTTAAGTGTGCCACCCTACGGTTCGCGAATAATGCAGACATGATCGAGACCCTTCTCCGATCAATAATCAGCAGCGGGACCTGGAGATCCGTACTGGCTCCTACACATTCAACGATGACTCCTGTGATCGTGAGAACCTTTAACGCTTGTAACTAAATCCCTTTGTCTCTCGATATATTACATGTCCGAGATTCGATCATCGGTATCTCCATACCTAGTTTGATCTCGTTACTGACATGCACTCTTTTCTCGTTCCCATGATATAACATTCTAGTGATCACATCACTTGCTTGCAAGCAATCCTAATGTGATATCACCGAGAGGGCCCAGAGTATATCTATCCATCATCTAGATTGACAAATTCCACTCTTGATCCATGAGCCTCAACATAACACCTTCGTAGTACTGAACCCATCTTTATAGTCACCCTGTTACGGTGTGACGTTTGATGTTATCAAGGTACTCTTCCGGTGTTAGCAATTAACATGATCCCATGGTCTAAGGATAAAGATTACTTCGTATGATGTTATAGCAATATAAACATAATGACTTGATCGTAATGCGATACTTCGGATGAATGCTCATCACATCATTCCACCAATGGTGTGACCTTGTTATTAACAACATCCAATGTCCATGATCAGGAAACCTTGATCATCCTGTTAATCATCAAGCTAGTCTATAGGAGAGGCATGACTAGGAACCCTTTTTGTTTATTAAACACACATGTCTTGATGTTTCCGAATCAATACATTTCTAGCATGTAAAATAAACATCTATCATATATAAGGAATATATAATAACAACTTTATTATTGCCTCTCAAGGCATATTTCCTTCAGTCTCCCACTTGCACTAGAGACAATAATCTAGTTCACATAGTGATAAATCTAACACCCATGGAGTTCTGGTGTTGATCATGTTTTACCCTAGGGAGAACTTTAGTCAACGGATCTGCTACATTCAGATCCTTGTGTACTTTACAAATATTTATATCTCCATCCTTGACATGCTCGCGGATGGAGTAAAACCGGCGCTTAATATGTTTGGAATTCTTGTGAGACCTTGGTTCCTTTGGGTTGGCTATGGCTCCATTGTTGTCACAATAGATCACCATCGGGTTCAACGCACTGGGAACCACACCCAGTTCCGTAATGAACTCTTTCATCCAAACTGCTTCCTGTGGCGCTTCTGAAGCAGCAAATATTCTGCCTCCGTTGTTGATCCAGCCACCACAGGTTGTTTGGAACTCCTCCAACTAACTGCTGCTCCATTCAAGAGAAATATGTATCTAGATTGAGACTTAGAGTCATCCGGATCGGTGTCAAAGCTAGCATTGACATAACACTTAGCGACTAGCTCTTCTTCACCTCCGTATATGAGAAACATATCCTTAGTTCTTCTCAAGTACTTGAGGATGTTCTTTATCGCTATCCAGTGTTCCAAACCTGGATCAGATTGGTACCTACTAGTCAAACTAATAGCATGTGCCACATCCGGTCTTGTACATAGCATGGCATACATAATAGAGCCTATATGAGGCATAGGGATCTTATCCATCATCTCTCTTTCTTCCGTAGCGGACTTTGAGTCTTACTCAATGTCTTACCTTGCAACATAGGTAAGAACCCCTTCTTACTTTCGTCCATATTAAACTTCTTTAATATCTTATCAAGGTATGTACTCTGCGATAGCCCAATTAGGCGCCTTGATCTATCTCTATAGATTTTAATGCCTAATATATATGACGCTTCACCAAGGTCTTTCATCGAAAATTTGCTGTTTAGATAACTTTTAACACTGTTTAAAAGATCTATATCATTTCCAATCAATAATATGTCATCCACATATAATATCAGAAATGCCACATTGCTCCCACTCAATTTCTTGTAAATACAAGCCTCTCCATAAGTTTGGACAAATCCAAACTCTTTGATCACCTCATCAAAGCGGAGATTCCAACTTCATGATGCTTGCTTCAGTCCATAGATGGATCGCTGAAGTTTGCACACCTTATTAGCATCCTTAGGATCGACAAAACCCTTAGGTTGTATCATATACAACTCTTCTTCAATCTTACCATTGAGGAATGCAGTTTTGACATCCGTCTGCCATATTTCATAATCAAAATATGCAGCAGTTGCTAACATAATCCTAACCAATTTAAGCATCGCTACGGGAGAGAATGTCTCATCGTAGTCAACTCCTTGAATTTGTCGAAACCCCTTTGCGACAAGTCGAGCCTTATAGATGGTCACATTACCACCAGCATCAGTTTTCCTTTTGAAAATCCATTTATTCTCAATGGCCTTTCGGTCGTGAGGTAAGTCCACCAAGTTCCAAACTTCATTCTCGTACATGGATTCCATCTCGGATTTCATGGCTTCTAGCCATTTTTTGGAATTCGGGCTCATCATCGCTTCTTCATACGTCACAGGGTCATCCATTTCATCAACCATGAAATTCACAACAGGATTGCCGTACAGTTCAGGAGCTGCACGTGTCCTGCTTGACCGGCGAGGTTCGGTAGTGTCCTCTTTCGGAGTTTCATGATCATTATCATTAGCTCTCTCTTCATCAGGTGAAGTCAACTCCGAAACAACTTCCGGTGCTGCGCCACTCGCCATTCCATGAAGAGAAGGTTCAATAACCTCTTCGAGTTCTACCTTCCGACTAATCACACATTTCGCGAGAAACTCCTTCTCAAGAAAGGATCCATTCTTGGCAACAAAAACCTTGCCCTCGGATCTGTGATAGAAGGTATACCCAATTGTTTCCTTAGGGTATCCTATGAAGACGCATTTTTCCGCTTTGGGTTCGAGTTTATCCGGTTGAAGTTTCTTCACATAAACATTGCATCCCCAAACCTTAAGAAATGACAGCTTAGGTTTGTTTCCAAACCATAATTCATACGATGTCGTTTCAACGGATTTTGATGGTGCCCGATTTATAGTGAATGCAGCTGTTTCTAGTGCATAACCCCAAAATGACAGAGGTAAGTCAGTCAGAGACATCATAGATCGAACCATATCCAATAAGGTACGATTACGACGTTCCGACACACCATTACGTTGTGGTGTTCCGGCAGGCGTGAGTTGTGAAACTATTCAACACTCTTTCATGTGTGTGTTAAACTCGTAACTTAGATACTCTCATCCACGGTCAGACCGTAGAAACTTGATCTTTCTATTACGATGATTTTCCACTTCATTCTGAAATTCCTTGAACTTTTCAAAAGTTTCAGACTTGTGTTTCATCGAATAGATATACCCATATCTACTCAAATCATCCGTGAAAGTAACAAAATAACGATATCCACCTCGCGCCAACACACTCATTGGTCCACACACATCAGTATGTATGATCTCCAACAGATTTGTTGCCCGTTCCATTGAACCGGAAAATGGCGTTCTAGTCATCTTGCCCATAAGGCATGGCTCACATGTATCAAATGATTCAAAATCAAGTGATTCCAAAAGTCCATCAGAATGGAGTTTCTTCATGCGTTTCACGCCAATATGACCTAGACGGCAGTGCCACACATATGTAGACATATCATCATCAAGTTTAATCTTTTTAGCATTAACATTATGAATGTGCGTAATATTACTATCGAGATCCAATAGAAATAAACCATTCAACATAGGTGCATGACCATAAAAGATATCATTCTTATAAATCGAACAACCATTGTTTTCAGATTTAAAGGAATGACCACTTTGCATCAAACACGATCCAGATACAATGTTCATGCTCGCAGTGCACCAAATAACAATTATTTAGGTTTATAACTAATCCCGATGGCAAATGGAGAGGTAGCGTCCCGACGGCGATCACATCAACTCTTGATCCATTGCCGACCCGCATCCTGACCTCATCCCTTGCTAGTTGTCGCTTGTTCCATAGCCCCTGAACCGAGTTACATATATTAGCAACCGATCCGGTATCAAATACCCAGGTGCTACTTTGATTACTAGTCAAGTACACATCAATAACATGTATATCACATATACCTTTGTTTGCCTTGCTGGACTTCTTGTCCGCCAAATACTTGGGGCGCTTATGGCCTAATGGCGGCCCCTTGCAATAGTAGCACTCGATGTCGACTTAGGGCTAGCAGGGTTTTTTCAGGCGTGGCAACAGACTTGCCACCCTTCTTTCCCTTGTTCTTGCCTTTCTTGTCCTTCTTGAAACCGGTGGTCCTATTGATCATCAACACTTGATGTTCTTTCCTAATCTCCACTTCTGCAGTCTTAAGCATTGACAAAAGCTCAGGAAGAGACTTCTTCATGCCCTGCATATTATAGTTCATCACGAAGCTCTTGTAGCTAGGTGGTAGAGATTGGAGAACACGATGTATGCCTAAGTCAATGGGAATCGTTATTCCCAAGGGCACAAGCTTATCGGCATCAGGACATTTTGAGTACGTGCTCACTAACGGAGCTGTTTTCCTCCATCATGCAGCTAAAGAACTTTTCTGTAGCATTATAACTCTCTACGGCAGCATGGGTATCAAAAATCATTTTCAATTCTCCCATGGTATCAGAGGCATTGCCATTTTCGAAATGCTTTCGCGTTCTGGCTCTATCCCATACAGTATGCCGCAATGAACTAAGTTGTGGTCCTCCTGACGAGTCACATAGACATTCTTTTCCTCGTCAGGGGCATCAGGAGCTAGTGGGGGGCCTAGCGGCGCATCTAGCACATATTGCTTTTGTGCAGCAGTGAGGAGAATCCTCAAATTCATAGCCTAGTTGGTGAAGTTGCTACCATTCGCAGCAAGTTTCTCTTTCTCCATGAACACATTGAAATTAAAAGCAGGTGGTGCCATCTACAACAGAATTTGTAAAGTTTATTTAGACTCATTTTATGATAGATTGAGTTCAACTAATCCAAATTACTAATGAACTCCCACTCAAAAACGACATCCCTCGTGTCCTTTTGGTGATTACATGAACCAAATCCACTATACCAAGTCCGATCATCACGTGAGTTGATATAGCTTCAAAGGCGAGCATCTATATGGGCATCATATCAACCATATGACTCATGCTTAACCTTCCGGACCGTGTTCCGAGGCCATGTCTATACATGCTAGGCTCGCCAAGTAAGAACCTTAGTATTCGCGTGTGTAAAACTGTCTTACACCCATTCCTATGAAAGCGTATATTCGAGTACACCCGATCATCACGTGATGTCTTGAAACACGATCCATAGAACATTGCATACTCAAGGAAGAACACATTTTTATCTTGATATCTAAAAGAGGGATCATCTTGTAATGCTATCAAACGTGCCAAACTAGCAGTATAAGATGCTAACATCTAATGTGTAAAGTGAGATGATATGGTCCATGCATTTGATCTCTATCACTTGCATCATGGTATGATCTCTATCATTCCTTTGTGTGTAAGGCCAAGGTCTATGGAACTTACACATTGAGTGTGTTGTAAGAGTATCCACCATACATCTACTTACAACAATACCATATCAACACACTAGCCCAGCAACGATCTAAACTAGACGCCTCTAATTTATCAATTGCAAGTTTTACGTGGCTTAGGGATTTTGGAGATAGAAGCGTTCTTACCTACGAACATGAACCACAACGAGGATAACTAAGTTATTAGCAACTCGTTGTAAATCAGATATTGACTATAGTAGGAGAGACAGATACCCGCCAGCCACTTATGCAAAACAAGTTGCATGTCAGTCGTGGAACCGGTCTCATGTACGATGACATGTAAGGTTGGTCCGGGCCGCTTCATCCCACTATGCCACCAATATCCAAAATACATAGAAGATGCAATAACATGATCATCATCGCCCACATATCAACCATATGTGTACTACCCGTGCTAAGCACCTACGCATAGATCAGGCTCTGATACCACTGTTGGGTCCGCAACATAGAAAACAAAAAAATTCCTACGGTGTGAACTACACGCCAAGATCTATCTACTAGGTACAAAGCAATGGGTGGACATACATCCAACGAGAACTTACCCTCGTATACAACGAGCTTTGTTAACAAGTAGGAACTCGTGGTTGATGTAGTCGTACACTTGCCGATCTCGAGATCGTGAGGAAGTCCGAGCGCCGCAACTCAGCAGCGCATCCGCACTCGCACACACGTTCAAGCCACCGGACAACCTCCACCTCCTCGCTCCAGCGCTCCAGCAGAAGCAGCAACTCCTTCCGCATTTAAATGCCACCGGGAACATGTATCTCGCTAATCCGAGACCATGGGGGAATAATTCTAGAGGGGGAGAGAGATCCTTCACAAGGAGGTGTGAGGATGAAGGAGGGAATGGGTGGCCTTTTATAGGAGGAGGGGGGTGCCCCCTCTCTCCATGGCCGGCGCATGGGGGGGTGACCCCTCACCTCCCCCATTCATGTGGTGGTAACCCCTCCACATTAAAATGCCTCTTCACATTCCCTTTTAAAGTCTCCACTTTAAATGCATTAAATTTCTCCAAATTTAATGCTCTCTCATTTAATAGAACTATTTTTATTAAATTTATTCAGAATTTTGTTAATTCCTTTAATTAACAAACATTCACATATAGCCCCTTGCAATATTTCAATATCACATGCAGAACCACCTTCTGCAATTTCACCCGAAACAATTTCCGGGTTCTATTGAAACAATTCCTGCGCTTTGCAATTCTTTCATCTGAAACATATGTGCTCCAAAATGGTGTCCGGTAACTCTTAAGTGTGCCACCCTACGGTTCGCGAATAATGCAGACATGATCGAGACCCTTCTCCGATCAATAATCAGCAATGGACCGAGATCCGTGATCGACTCCTACACATTCAACGATGACTCCTGTGATCGTGAGAACCTTTAACGCTTGTAACTAAATCCCTTTGTCTCTCGATATATTACATGTTCGAGATTCGATCATCGGTATCTCCATACCTAGTTTGATCTCGTTACTGACATGCACTCTTTTCTTGTTCCCGTGATATAACATTCTAGTGATCACATCGCTTGCTTGCAAGCTATCCTAATGTGATATCACCGAGAGGGCCCAAAGTATATCTATCCGTCATCTGGATTGACAAATTCCACTCTTGATCCATGAGCCTCAACATAACACCTTCGTAGTACTAAACCCATCTTTATAGTCACCCTGTTACGGTGTGACGTTTGATGTTATCAAGATACTCTTCCGGTGTTAGCAATTAACATGATCTCATGGTCTAAGGATAAAGATTACTTCGTATGATGTTATAGCAATATAAACATAATGACTTGATCGTAATGCTATACTTCGGATGAATGTTCATCACGTCATTCCACCAATGGTGTGACCTTGTTATTAACAACATCCAATGTCCATGATCAGGAAACCTTGATCATCCTGTTAATCAACAAGCTAGTCTATAAGAGAGGCATGACTTGGAACCCTTTTTGTTTATTAAACACACATGTATTGATGTTTCCGAATCTATACATTTCTAGCATGTAAAATAAACATCTATCATATATAAGGAATATATAATAACAACTTTATTATTGCCTCTCAGGGCATATTTCCTTCAGCTCCATAACACTGGTTTATCGCGTCACGATTCATCTGGGCCAGCCCTTCGTGTAGCTTGAGGAACTCGTGGCAGTCCTTCAGGAGGTGGCTGGATTTTTCTTGTCGTCATGCTTGTCGATGTAGAAGTGTATGTTGCAAGGTCCGGACAGTTTTTCCTGGATAGATATTCCAGGTCGCTCATCGCGAGTGCGGTGCTGCCACACTTGCGTGGTTTTTCCGCTGTCGTGGTATCCACCACTGCGGTATCCGCTGTTGCGGTTGTTGTCATCGTGTTTGTCGGCGTAGCTAGACATGACCATGTCGACTTCCTCGCGGTCCTCGTAGCCGCGCATTCGACGTTTTCCTCGGCGATCGCGTCTATGACTGAGGTCGTCATCATCATCTGAGTGGACACGGTTTTTCACTGAGTCCACTCCATCGGCCCACCTATTTGCGATCTCCATCAGGTGGTCGATTGTTTTGGGCTTTGAGCGGCCTAGCTCTTCTCTAAGTTCTCTTCGGCGCACGCCCCCATTGAACGCGTCGATTGCGTGGTCCTTAGAGATGTCTTCTGCAGAGTTTTTGATGATGGACCATCTCTGGATGTATGAGCGAAGCGACTCGCTAGTCTTCTGGTAGCAGCTTCTTAATTCTTCGATTGATGCGGGCCTTTTGTAAGTGCCCTTGAAGTTTCGGTTGAAGCTATAGACCAGCTCATCCCAACTGCGAATCAATCCGCGCGAGAGGTTATTTGGCCATGCACGGGCGACACCTTGCAGCTATAGCTGGAGGCATTGCATGGACGTGCTCCTGGTTCCACCGTGTAGCCTGACGGAGGAAATATGATCCTCTAGCCAGATCTTCGGGTCTTGGAGGTCATCGAATTTTGGGTTCTCCGATGGGAGCTTGAACCCCTTTGGCATTTGCTTTTGCCTTATGGCTCTGCTGAAGCAGCTGGCGCCGCAGAGCTCTATCCCGTCGTCTTCCGAGTCAATCAAACGGGCACACCTTGCGTGCATCTTGTCAACCTTGCGCTGCATGATGTCATCACGCGTGTCATAGTCTAGTCATGTCGCTGTGAGCAGCATCACCGCGACAGATCATGGCTGTCATCACTGGAGGAGGATGAAGAGTAGAGCTTAGCCAGAGCCTTGCTTTTCTTCGGCTACGACACTGGATCCTTGATGAGATCAGCCTCGACTAGTCCCAAGACAACGATCATAGATCGGTGCATGGTGGACAGTGGGTCCCCAGCTGGCGGCTGGATGTTGAGAAGGTACATGGTGGCTGGCATCACCGCTGCTTGCGGCGTTTTGGGGATCACATTGCCCTGCATGTCCTCTATCATGGACGAGAAATCAAGGACTCGAGTGGCTTCCGCTCGGTCCTTCTCGGTGAGGTGAGCGAGTCAAGAATGTCTTCTGGCAGCTATATGATTGTTGCCTTTGGAGGAGGATCCTCTGATGGAAGAGAGTTGATCCTGTGGGAGGCTCGATTCATCTGTCGCCCTTCTGCACTCGTCGAGCTGGGCAATTACTTGTTGCTGGCACCTAAACTCCTCCTTGAGAAGCTAGTGATAACCCATCAGCATGTCTTGTGATGAGTTGGGAGGTAGGGAGTTGCCCCATAGAGCTTCCCTACAGTGAGCCCACTCAGCATCGTTGAGCTTGATCAACACGCGCTCCCAGGTTGGCTCATTTGCAAGGAGGTTCGGTTGATCCTCTGGGATGGGCCCTTCTGTCCCATTGTTGGTGGGGGCACCATTGGCGGGGTCACCATTCACGATTGGGATTCCACCGCCAGTGCCGTTGTTGTCCCAAGTGCTGCCATTGCCGCCCATGTTGATGACAACACACATGTAATGGCTGGGAAAGCTGTTCCTCCTGCAGCTTTAAGATCCAGAGTTGTAGGCTCCATCTTCTGTTGCAAGATCGCCTAGATCGAACTCGCAACTACTATCGTTGTCCATATTCCCAACTAATGTCAAGGGGTTGAGTTCGCTTAGGGTGCCGATCAGCGGTGGAAACCACGATGCTGGAGCAATCGCAGAAACCTTTTGCTGGTCAGGGAGGCAAAGTGTGCTTAGCCGACCAACTTGGAAGCGTAAGCTCCCGATTGCTAGGCCGATTCCATCGCCCACAGACTCAAAATCCAGGCGAGTGTCCGGCGTGTGGACGGTGAATTCGAAGGCACTGAAGAGGAGGCGAGTCTCCGCTGCTACGGAGTCGTAGATCACGGTTGATGGGGCCAAGGAAGACGCAACATCTGCACTCCCTATTCCCATAGACGGTGCCAATTGACGAGGGGTTAACTCATCAATGCCCATCGCAGATAGACTTAGGTTCAAGGAAGTGGGGAGCGCTAGAGGCATCGATCGGCTAGCAAACAAGAACACAGGGACGCAAGGTTTACCTAGGTTCAGGCCTCGCAGAGGACCCTACTCCTGCTTGTCTGCTCTTGGAATTATCGAGGAGTCGAAAGTTACACGGGGTGCACAGATGCAATCTACCGATGGTGTGGAAACTAGGGTTGCGGATTGTCCTCCTCGCTGCCCCTCCTAGCTTTTATATAGATAGGCTAGGTCACGGGATAGCAGGCCGATTCAGTTACATATTAGGGTTTTCCCTTTAAACTTCTATCTTAAGTTTGTCGTGTGCTACAAGCAGTCAGAGTCTCCTTGGTCACCCAAATCTTGATTGGGCCCTAGTAACGTCGTGGGCTTCTTCTAGGCTGGACCGTATATGCTGATCTCGAGTACCTGTAAGGTATGCCCATGTTAGAGACCTTCCTCCAGTATCTCACTGGCAGTCCCTCATGAGTGCAACATGCACATTTTTCTTTGCATGAAGTTCTGTTCAACATGTGAAGGCTAATGGGCATAGATTTAAGAATAAAAGCAGTCTTCAAATAAATGTTTATGAAAATTGTATAGAACCTAAGACTTATAGTTTGAGGTGGTAGCTAGTGCATCAAACTTCCCACCTTGCATATAATGAACTTGTTGGGTAATGCTGTTATTCACTCTTCCCATCGATCCCCTTCTTAGACTCTGAAGATCAGGAAGATACTTCAATGTATGCAATAGAATGCCCAGATGACGTCTTCTATGAAGATCCTGGTCTTTCTGGAAAAGTTGAATGAGTGGATTATGATATCCACTATGTTGGGGAAGTACATGAGTCAAAATAGTTACCATAGTAGTACTTAGTCTCTAGGTTGAGTCAAGTAGCATAAAACTCTATACAATAAGTTATTGAGCTCCCTCCATGTTAATTAGTTTGGATCTTTTCGTTTTTATGTTGGAACTTTGTTAAGTAAGTTAATCACCGGTTGTAAGACTGAGAACCTTATGATATCCGCTCTTTTGGTATTGTAATAATAAATTTGTATGTAATGTGGACCCATAATGTTTCTGTTGTACCACTCTGAGTGATGTAATATTTGTAGAACGGTGTTCCGTGAGTGTTATGTCAACGACTTGTGCGGTGACCCAGCATACCACTTCATGATGTAGTACACTATAGTCATTGACATAACACCAATGAAACACCATTCACTAGTATTACATCCCTCAGAGTGGTACAACAGAAACACAGCAGGTCCAAAACATGACTATAGATTACAACTCGACTCTTTACAAATAATCCAGAGAACACTCTAAGTTAAAGAGAGAGAAAGATACTTCTTACAAAGAAGAACCAGAAATAAAAAATCAAAGCTATCTGGCTAAAAGACTAACATCTAAACTATCTGGCTTGCAATTGCTACTAATGCAATGCTCTACAGAAGTAGGTTTTATGGCTAGAGTATCTACTCCTATCTAATCAGAGACTTCGTCTTCACTTCACCCGATGTATATGTTGACTCCATTAACTTCATTGAAGAACTTGAACTGTTGATGATGGTTTCTTGAGCATAAGTTGGTGTTGACATCGTCTTCAACGGCTTAGAACCTAGCAAGGGTTAAGAAGGTACGGTTGAGTATGAGCGTACTCAGCAAGTTCCCTATAAAGGAGTGTATGATGCACTATCTCTACAGCCACAGACCAAAGGTCATAGGCAATGCAGGTTTTCGTAAATATTTCTTCAAAGGTTGCTTTTATTTTGAAAAGCTATGTCCGTCAGCCTTCATAGGTTTACTAGAACTTTCATGGAGTTCCTTTCCTGCCACGTTCATAGCTCCTTCCCAGAATAGGGAGTAACATGTCATAGTTCTTACACTCTGTAGAGGTGTGTTGCTTTACCCATGAGAGATCAAATCATTGTTGCACAACCGGGCGATCTTTGCCGTCCACAATTCCTTGATGTGGGGCCCAGTAGATGATCCAAGCCAATCACTGCCTTTCTCCGCGACCCTCCATGAAGACACGACTCCCCAAGCAGGAATACCTCCGTTAACCCCCATATAGGCAGATATAACCCTGGCAACCCCTTGGAGACTACAGTGAGCAGATCATGTCCCTGGCAACCCCCACCGAAGTGGCGGATCTACCTCCGATAGCCCCTCACGGATAATCTAGATACCAATATCGCGGGGACATAAGGGTTCCCACCCATGTGCTGGATTCTCCACGAGAAATCTATAGCTTCACGATAAGGTCATCCGTCCATGTGAAAGGAAGAAGATCCAGTCGACTTCTTCATACCATTCCAAATCTCATGGTTAACACGTAATATACGGTGCTAGAATCACTGGTGAGATTGGTTGTTAAGTCCTAGATATTATGTTCCTTTACCACTGGAACTATATGATACATTGCAAATGTATCTATAATTTTTGATGTTCCATGCTTGGTTTTATCCACTTTCTTGTGTTTTGTCCACACTTTGGAGTACTTTTCATATGATTTCTTGGACTAACCTATTAACAAGAGCCACAGTGCCAGCTGCCTGTTTTCTGCTGTTTTTGGTTCCAGGAAAGTCAGAAAATGAATATTCTCAGAATTGAGTCAAAATGGTCTTTCTGGCAAAGTTGAATGAGTGGATTATGATATCCACTATGTTGGGGAAGTACATGAGTCAAAATAGTTACCATAGTAGTACTTAGTCTCTAGGTTGAGTCAAGTAGCATAAAACTCTATACAATAAGTTGTTGAGCTCCCTCCATGTTAATTAGTTTGGATCTTTTCGTTTTTATGTTGGAACTTTGTTAAGTAACTTAATCACCGATTGTAAGACTGAGAACCTTATGATATCCGCTCTTTTGGTATTGTAATAATAAATTTGTATGTAATGTGGACCCATAATGTTTCTGTTGTACCACTCTGAGTGATGTAATATTTGTAGAACGGTGTTCCGTGAGTGTTATGTCAACGACTTGTGCGGTGTCCCAGCATACCACTTCATGATGTAGTACACTATAGTCATTGACATAACACCAATGAAACACCATTCACTAGTATTACATCCCTCAGAGTGGTACAACAGAAACACAGCAGGTCCAAAACATGACTATAGATTACAACTCGACTCTTTACAAATAATCCAGAGAACACTCTAAGTTAAAGAGAGAGAAAGATACTTCTTACAAAGAAGAACCAGAAATAAAAAATCAAAGCTATCTAGCTAAAAGACTAACATCTAAACTATCTGGCTTGCAATTGCTACTAATGCAATGCTCTACAGAAGTAGGTTTTATGGCTAGAGTATCTACTCCTATCTAATCAGAGACTTCGTCTTCACTTCACCCGATGTATATGTTGACTCCATTAACTTCATTGAAGAACTTGAACTGTTGATGATGGTTTCTTGAGCATAAGTTGGTGTTGACATCGTCTTCAACGGCTTAGAACCTAGCAAGGGTTAAGAAGGTACGGTTGAGTATGAGCGTACTCAGCAAGTTCCCTATAAAGGAGTCTATGATGCACTATCTCTACAGCCACAGACCAAAGGTCATAGGCAATGCAGGTTTTCGTAAAAATTCTTCAAAGGTTGCTTTTATTTTGAAAAGCTATGTCCGTCAGCCTTCATAGGTTTACTAGAACTTTCATGGAGTTCCTTTCCTGCCGCGTTCATAGCTCCTTCCCAGAATAGGGAGTAACATGTCATAGTTCTTACACTCTGTAGAGGTGTGTTGCTTTACCCATGAGAGATCAAATCATTGTTGCACAACCGGGCGATCTTTGCCGTCCACAATTCCTTGATGTGGGGCCCAGTAGATGATCCAAGCCAATCACTGCCTTTCTCCGCGACCCTCCATGAAGACACGACTCCCCAAGCAGGAATACCTCCGATAACCCCCATATAGGCAGATATAACCCTGGCAACCCCTTAGAGACTACAGTGAGCAGATCATGTCCCTGGCAACCCCCACCGAAGTGACAGATCTACCTCCGCCAGCCCCTCATGGATAATCTAGATTCCAATATCGCGGGGACATAAGGGTTCCCACCCATGTGTTGGATTCTCCACGAGAAATCTATAGCTTCACGATAAGGTCATCTGTCCATGCGAAAGGAAGAAGATCCAGCCGACTTGTTCATACCATTCCAAATCTCATGGTTAACACGTAGTATACGGTGCTAGAATCACTGGTGACATTGGTTGTTAAGTCCTAGATATTATGTTCCTTTACCACTGGAACTATATGATACATTGCAAATGTATCTATAATTTTTGATGTTCCATGCTTGGTTTTATCCACTTTCTTGTGTTTTGTCCACACTTTGGAGTAATTTTCATATGATTTATTGGACTAACCTATTAACAAGAGCCACAATTGCTACTGTTTTCTGCTGTTTTTGGTTCCAGGAAAGTCAGAAAATGAATATTCTCGGAATTGGACAGGATAAAAGCCAAAGTGCCTATTTTTCCAGAAGACTCCAGGAGCCAGAATACGAGACGGAGAAGAGCCAGGGGCTGGCCACACCACCCCTAGGCGCGGGCTAGGCCTGGCCGCCCCAGGGCATGGTGTGGGCCCCCTAGGCACCCCCTCGGCCTCTCTCTTCGCCTATAAGGAGCTTTCTGACCTAAAAACTTCGGGGGGTTCGACGTTTTTCCAGAAAAAGTTCCGCAGCGCCGCCGCCACTGAAGGGGAGATTCGGGGGACAGAAGTCTCTGTTCCGGCACCCTGCCGAGACGGGGAAGTGCCCCCGGAGCCATCTCCATCGATCTCCACCATCATCTCCATCAACCATCCATGTTTCCCCCATCTATGAGTGAGTAATCCCCTGCAATAGGCTATGGGGATGGTAGGGATTGGATGAGATCGTTCATGTAATGGCATTAGATTGTTAGGGCATGGTGCCTAGTATCTTTTATTAGTGCTTTATGACTTTGTTGCGACTTGTTGTTCTTAATGCTTGTCACTAGGCCCGAGTGCCATGATTTCAGATCTGAACATGTTATTGATTCATTATGATAGTATTGTTTCTGGTCTTATCTGCAAGTCGTATACACACGTTGTTGTCCGGAAGCTATGGCCCCGAAGTGAGAGAAATCGGATAACCGGAAGGTAATGGCTTTGATGTGAGGATCACATGTGCCCACGGAGTGTTAATGCTTTGCTTCGGTGCTCTATTAAAAGAAGCACCTTAATTGCCAGTAGTTCCCTAGAGGCCCCGCTGCAAACGGGCTGGCAGGACAAAAGATGTTGTGTAAGTTCTCATTGTGAGCACGTATGACTATATATGGAACACATGCCTAGGATTGTCTAGTACTTGGATGCTTTATCTTATTTATCTGCAATTGCCCTATGTTCTGATTGCTATGTGAATTGTCTTGTCCATGCAACACCCGTCCATCCATCCCTATGCCTACCGCATCAATCCCACTTCTTATCGCTTTAGTTACTACTGTCTTTGCTTTACTACTGCTGCTACTTTACTATTCCTACTACAAAACTGTTGCTACTGATAAACTGCTGTGAGCAAGATTGTTTCTAGGTGTAGCTGAATTGACAACTCAGTTGTTAAGGCTGATAAATATTCTTTGGCTCCCTTTGTGTCGAATAAATAAATTGGGTTTCCCTTCCCTCGAAAATGCTGCAATACACCCCCTATACTTGTGGGTCATCAAGACTATTTTCTAGCGCTGTTGCCAGGGAGCATAGCTTTATTTATCAAGTTCACTTGGATTCTCTATTGTTCGCTGCTATCCATCCATCATGGGTAAGTCTCATGATGGCAAGGTTCCTATTTTACCATCCACTACAAGAAGAGGTACGGTTCTGAACACCTCTGTTGCTCTTGATTCGCTGTCTATTTTGAGTAAGTTCCTTACACTAGCACATACACATGCTACACACACTGCTACTACTGCTGAATCTCAAACTTCTGATGCTTATGATGCTGGTTCTACTGTGCTTGATAAGAGTGGTTCATTAGGTCCGTTCCTAGATGCTACGATTGCTTGAACTATAGCTGGAAATACCGAAACTCCTAATGAAGACACTACCACACCTGTTAGCTCACCTGAGTCTAGTGAGAGTTATGATATTGAAGATGGTTATGTTGAGATGACCGATGAGTTTATTAAAGAATGTAAGAACACCCATGAAAGGAGCGCTGCTAAGAGTCTCCTTGAGAGGCGTACTATTAGACCCAAATTGTCTCCTGATGCTAAGTTTGCTGCTTCTCCCATAAACATTATAGATGAAGATTATGATTTCTCTCTTGATCTATCTTACATAGCTATTGTCGAGAAAGAACCTTTTTGTGGGACTAAGAATGAAAGTGCGGTAGCACATATGAATGAACTTTCTACCATGAGTGGCTTATTTTTTGATGATATTAAGATGCGTACTTACTTTGTTGCTAAGATGTTTCCCTTTTCACTGAAAGGAGAAGCTAAAACTTGGTTTAGTAATTTACCTCCTGGATCTATTGATAGCCCTGAGTGCTTGATTAGTACTTTCCTGCAGAAATATTTTCCTCCCAGTGCTAGACATGTTGTTTTGTAGGAACTTTTTGATTTTAAACAGGGAGAAAAAGAGGTATTGCCCGAATCTTGGGCAAGGTTTTGTGCTTTGATTCATGCACAGGCTGGAAGTCCATTACCTAAGAATGAGCTTCTTGATATATTTTATAATGGACTAACCGAGGAATCTAGGACATACCTAGATAGTTGTGCTGATTGTGTTTTCAGGATTAGGACTCCTAAGGAAGCTGAGGAATTAATGGCTAAAATAAGCAAGAATTATGAAGATTGGACTCCTCCTAAACAAGCTATACCTGAAGTAATTGTACCTGAACCATCTATTCCTGTGCCTATTCCAACATCAAAGAAGAGGGGAGTTATTGAATTAAATGATGAAGTGATGAAGGAAGCTAATAAATGTCTTAAGGAGAAGGGAATTAAAGCTGCAGATGTCAAGAATTTACCTCCTATAGAAGAATTATGTAAGCCTATTCCCTACTCATCCACTATTGAGGTACACTCTCTCCAACACTTTGATGAAGGTGATATCCCTTACTCTAAACCTCCTGATCAATGCTTAGAAGAATTTGATATCTTTATTGTTAAGCAAGATAACTTTAATAAAAGGGTGCAAAATCATCTAATGGAAAACACTAGAGCTATTGTTGAGTTGAAAGATATTGTGGAAAGAACCTCTAATGATGTTAAAATGATTGTTAAACACTTTCAAATGGTTCAAACTGATCAACTCGTTAAAGTGCAAAATGACTTGTTAGTTAATGCTGCTAAAGAAAAGCATGCTTATGAAATTAGAACTAGAAGTGGTGCTACTACCCAGGATCCTCCATATCTTGAGGGGCATCCCAAAAGATTTGAACAGGATTCTGAACAAGCTGAAAATAGTGGTTCTACTCGTAAGAAAAGGAAGAAGAAACATAAAACTGTTGTAGAACCCTCTGAACCTGCTATAGATCCTAATAGTATATCTATCTCTGATGCTGAAACTGAAAGTGGTAATGAAGAATATGAAGTTCCTAATGAAGAAAAAGTTGAAGAAGAACCTGAAAACCACACTAAGAATACTAAATACACCAAAGAAGATTTTATTGCTAAGAAACATGGTAGTGAAAGAGAGCCTTGGGTCCAAAAACCTATGCTATTCTCTGATAAGAAACACAAGTCAAAGGAAGATGAACACTATAATAAGTTTTTTGAGCGGATGAAGCCTTTATTCTTGCAAATTCCTTTGACTGATGCTATTAAATTGCCTCCTTACTCAAAGTATATGAAGGACGTTGTCTCGAATAAAAGGAAGATCCCTAATGAAGAAATTTCTACTTTGCTTGCTAATTATTCCTTCAGTGGTAAGTTTCCTAAGAAACTTGGAGACCCAGGGATTCCAACTATCCCTTGCTCTATTAAGAACAGTTATGTTAGAACTGCTTTGTGTGATTTGGGAGCTAGAGTTAGTGTTATGCCTTTCTCTCTCTCTATAAGAGGCTTCAACTTGAAAAATTAATACCAACTGATATATCTTTGCAAATGGCTGATAAATCTACCACTATTACCGTTGGTATATGTGAGGATGTACCTGTTCAAGTGGCTCATAATTTCTTGATATTAATTGATTTTGTTGTGCTTGAAATGCCTGAAGATGATAATATGTCTATTATTCTTGGGAGACCTTTTCTTAATACTTCAGGAGCTGTTATCAATTGTAATCAAGGAAAGGTGACCTTCAATGTTAATGACAAGGGACATACTGTCTATTTCCCCAAGAGGATTGAAAGGACTTACGGTTTGAATTCAATTGAACATGTTGAAGGTATCAAGTTGGAGAAATATATTTCCCCATACCAAGAGAAAAATTTGAAACTATTATGATTGGGACCATTGCTATCAAGGTTGAGGTAACATAATCATTAGTGGAATACAAAGTTTTGTCTCATATGAAATTGTTTTGGTAACAAGACCTGATCAACCTTGTTAACAAAAGGATTTGATTGAACAAAACAATGTTTTCACCATGATTATCTCCGCTTACTTCTATTCTATCCATTTCAGTTTTTCCTTATGCCTAACTTAAAGGCGTTAAAGAAAAGTACTTATTGAGAGATAACCCAAAAGTTTTAGATGAGTCTTGGAAGTTATTACCTAAGTAATAACCTCTCCTTATCCTTTTTATTTGCTTTTTGTGCCAAGAGTAACCTCTAATGAGAGTGAGGTAATGATTGGGAAAGTTGCTGTCCCGAAACAGATTTTTGTGCTTTACCGTAAAAATTCGTGAGAGAACTCTGTATGTCGGATTGAGCTGCAATTTTTTGTGATTCTGCCCCAGGTTATTATATAACTTTCATTAGTTCAATACTTTTTGATTTAAGCAACAGAAGGTCTTCGAAAAAATTCGTCTTTACCTGCTGGTCTGTTTTGACAGATTTCTGCCATTTTCTGCATTTGCTTCTTGTGGGTTCCTTTTTGAGTTCTTTTGGGGAATTGAGATTTTTGAAGGAAGTGCTACAGTAGCTAGTGTTCTAATGGAAGTTTAGTTGGTGTTATAACTGAACCTTAAGACTTATTTATCTTAAGTGCACTAATGTTGCTAATAAAGATTGTGTGAAGTTTTGTATGAAGAAAAAATTTCAGGTGTATGGAAGGAATGAGTAATGAGATGAAGGATGGACTAAAGCTCAACCTTGGGGATGCCACGCGTGTTACCCCAAGAAATATCCAAGAAGTACAAGCGTCAAAGTTTGGGGATGCCCAAGGCATCCCCTTCTTCATCAATAAAAATCCCAGGTTTCTTCCAAACACTTTATTTTTATTGTTTCATGCACATTTGTGTTTTTCTTGGAGCGTCTTATTTTTCGTTTTTGTTTTGGTTTTTAGTTTGCATGGTTTGCTTAGTTTGCTGAATAAATTGGTTGGACCTCCTCTTTCATACATTGGTGTTCAAATAGTTTGGTTTGGATTGGAAAAGAGTAGGAAAGCTCATGCTTAAGTGGTGAAGAGAGCTTGTTTTTGATTGCGGCCTATGCTTTGTCATGCCATGCTTGATATTGTTTTGGCTTTATGCTTAGTATGCTTTGTTGTAGCATGAATTGTTATAAACAATTGAGATTGCTTAATGTGCCTTGGATGAATCATGCGTTGTTTTAGCATATTAAAGCATAGTATAGTGGTATTCTCCTTTGATGCTTTATTTGGGTTGACTTGGCACATGCTCACAACATGTTATGACTATCTCAAGTCACCATAAGCCTTTATGATCCTTTAGTTTTCAACTTGTAGTATAACTTTATGCTTTGATCAATGATGTTTTGTCGCTCTGCATGATTATGGCCATTATTGCTCTCTCGTTTATTGCTCCCTTACTATTGCTAGCCTTCACTTACAATGAGTATGTTTTACTCAAGTTTCCAACTCCCTAAACCAAATATTGCCAAAGTGTCCACCATACCTACCTATTAGCATCATTTGCTACTTTCGTGCATATTCAATATGCCTTGTTTTCTTCCGAATAAAATGTTTGCTTGTTATGAGAAAGTTAGTTAGTAAAGCTCTCACGAACTTGATGGCACACTTTATTTCCTGCACTTAATAAACCTGAACCATTGTGAACTCTCCATGAAAGTTATATGCTTGCTAATTATAGGCTGGGGATTAGCAGAACCGTGCTGTCATGAGGAACGCTTTCAACACTTGTAAATATATACCCAGTTGATACCTTACTCTTTTGTTTGCGGATGTCGTCGGTGTGAAATAAAAGGGGAGCTTGTAAGTCCATGGAGTTATGTATGTGTGTTAGAGAAACGCCTGGGCCGCTGGTCTAATCCCTGCTGACATGGTGGAAACCTGCAGCGTAACCATAATGATATCTATGAAGCATTCTTCTTATAAAAAAAGAGAGAGATAGCTATTGAGAAAAAGAAAAAAAAGAGAGATTTATGAAAAGAGGAAAGAAGGAAAAAAGCACCATTTTCCCATGGTAAATAAGAAGATTGCTGAGATACTCATTGTCTGCTTGCCTTGTCATTTTGATATGGGGATTCTTCCGTATCATCGGGCAAGGGTACCCTGCGGTTCTCTATGATACACACATACTTACGATGACAAGAACTTACCGGTAACTAAAGTTGAGTAGCATGAGGAGCGTCCCTCGTACTCAAGGGACTTGGGATTTTCAATTTATAGTCTATCAAGCATATAACTCAGATTGGACCTCACTTTCACCTTAACCACATTAAAGATGCTTATGACAGGGGCAATGAGAGCTCAAAGCAAATGAGTACCAAACTTTCATCATTTGGAAGCCTTTCAAACTTTTCAAAACCTGTTCATTTCCTTTTTGAGTCTCCACACATTCTATGAGCACTTTCTTGAGAGCATAGTGGCCATTCTTAGTTCTATGTGCATTGTCCCAAGACTTGTTGATTGATGCATACCTTGATATTGCTTGTTTTAAACTATTTGTATCTAGTCACTCTTGTAAACTTTGAAGGTGTCCTATGCATTTATATTTGCTACTCTATGAGGGACGAGCTGAATACTATTATGCTATGTTTTCTTTATGGGAAACAAACAAACATATTGCAAAGCATTGTTATTCATGAATCTTTTGTTTGTGCCCTTTCATGTTGCATCATAGTTTCTTTGTCTTATTTCTAGAACTTTGTCTTTCATGTTATGATTGAAGTACTATGATCCCAGCTTTGAATGTTTTACAAATACTTTGATCAAGTCTTTGATGGTGCATGTCACCTCAAAAAATTATTCTTTCTTTTTATCACTTACCTACTCGAGGACGAGCAGGAGTTAAGCTTGGGGATGTTGATACATTGCCAATGTATCTATAATTTTTGATGTTCCATGCTTGGTTTTATCCACTTTCTTGTGTTTTGTCCACACTTTGGTGTACTTTTCATATGATTTCTTGGACTAACCTATTAACAAGAGCCACAATGCCAGCTTCCTGTTTTCTGTTGTTTTTGGTTCTAGGAAAGTCAGAAAATGAATATTCTCGGAATTGGACGGGACAAAAGACAAAGTGCCTATTTTTCCAGAAGACTCCAGGAGCTAGAATACGAGACGGAGAAGAGCCAGGGGCTGGCCACACCACCCCCAGGCGTGGGCTGGTCCTAGCCATGCCAGGGCATGGTGTGGGCCCCCCAGGCAACCCCTCGGCCTCTCTCTTCGCCTATAAGGAGCCTTCTGACCTAGAAACTTCGGGGGGTCGATGTTTTTTCAGAAAAAGTTCCGCAGCGCCGCCGCCACCGAAGGGGAGATTCGGGGGACAAAAGTCTCTGTTCCGGCACCCTGCCGGGACGGGGAAGTGCCCCTGGAGCCATCTCCATCGATCTCCAGCATCATCTCCATCGACCATCCATGTTTCCCCCATCTATGAGTGAGTAATCCCCCGCTGTAGACTATGGGGATGGTAGGGATTGGATGAGATCGTTCATGTAATGGCATTAGATTGTTAGGGCATGGTGCCTAGTATCTTTTATTAGTGCTTTATGACTTTGTTGCGACTTGTTGTGCTTAATGCTTGTCACTAGGGCCCGAGTGCCATGATTTCAGATCTGAACATGTTATTGATTCATTATGATAGTATTGTTTCTGGTCTTATCTGCAAGTTGTATACACACGTTGTTGTCCGGAACCTATGGCCCTAAAGTGAATCAAATCGGGATAACCGTAAGGGAATGGCTTTGATGTGAGGATCACATGTGCTCACGAAGTGTTAATGCTTTGCTTCGGTGCTCTATTAAAAGAAGCACCTTAATTGTCAGTAGTTCCCTAGAGGCCCCGCTGCAAACGGGCTGGCAGGACAAAAGATGTTGTGCAAGTTCTCATTGCGAGCACGTATGACTATATATGGAACACATGCCTAGGATTGTCTAGTACTTGGATGTTTTATCTTATTTATCTGCAATTGCCCTATGTTCTGATTGCTATGTGAATTGTCTTGTCCATGCAACGCCCATCCATCCATCCCTATGCCTACCGCACTCGAATCCCACTATTTACTGCTTTTGTTACAACTGTTTTTGCTTTACTACTGCTGCTACTTTACTATTCCTACTACAAAACTGTTGCTACTGATAAACTGTTGTGAGCAAGATTGTTTCCAGGTGTAGCTGAATTGACAACTCAGTTGTTAAGGCGGATAAATATTCTTTGGCTCCCCTTGTGTTGAATCAATAAATTGGGTTTCACTTCCCTCGAAAATACTGCGATACACCCCCTATACTTGTGGGTCATCACTATATCAGTAGATTATTACCACTTGGTAAATAATCCATAATCATATTATTATGAAAATAGTAGTTTTTGACCTTTTCGAAATGTAGGTGATGACAACCTTTGAGTTACAAGCATTTGATAGAAAAATAACCAAAGGACATGAGCAAGTTGTGAACTTGCCTTTTGTGATTGCAAGATTATGCACTCCTGGTCTTCATGATACTAGAAGATCCAAATTCTGTAAATAGCATCATTGGTCTGGTAAGGAAGAATGTTTAAAGAAGCAAGATGCAATTATGCATAAGTAATATAATGCAGTTTGATAAACATGAATCCTTGAAATAGTCGTTTTGATCTAGGGTTCTAAAACTGGCGATGGTTTCTTTATAATGTGTTTCACTTTTATACCAGCTTCACACTTGTGCTTCTTATTAAGGATTGTGAGAGTGTGTGAAGAAATTGAGTAAATACAACAAGTAGCATACAATACTAAAGCACGCAACTGTGGCATGGTATGTAAAAAATTTCTTAAGCAAGATTATTAATCAATTAGAGCCTTTATACAAATGTTCAAGGATTACCTTTAATGTTTCTTAAAAGAATAACCTTTTAGCAAAATATTACTTTATAAGGAAAAAGCATTTAAGTGTTTAACATGAAAAGTGTAAAAGTGAAGTATAATAATATTCTAAGATTGAGGGGAATTGTTATCTAGTAATTATGATGGGGTTTATTATGTTAAGTTATTAAGAGTTAAGGGACTTATTATAAGATTGTTGTTTGAAGTGGCAAAACGAATAACTTTTGAAGAAAAGATTTCTTTGTTGAAGTTTAAACATTCTTTGTGGTTAACTGATTGTGATTGATGTCGCTTGCGCTTATCCGATACGCTTGGATTTGAGATGCCTTATGACTTAATTTGGAAAATACAAAAGTTAACTATAAAAACATAAATATTCTTTAGGCATTATGCATGAATTGGTGTACCAAAGTTAACTTCAAACATAAGTAGATCTAGGGTGTGATGTGTTTAAAAGTATTAATAAGTTTTAAATTTTTGTAACAAGTTTATTTACGAGTGTGGGATCATTCACTTCCAATTTAAGTGAATGATGAGCTTAAATGCAATTTGCTATTGATGTGACTTTTTAAAGAAAGAAATTTTTGATGATTTTATTAAGGTGTTAGGGTGTGAGATCATGTCTAAGAATGGTTAAGAGAAAAATAGCATTCACTTTTATGATGTTTAAAATTTACTTAAAAGTGTTGGTTTAGTTTGGATTTATGATTTTAAAAGAGTTTTATAAGGTTAATAAGTTACACTTAAGTTTTATTATAGATCTAAGTTATGGCTTTTGACTTAGTATTTAGTTATTAGGGATTTAAGGTTTTATATATCGAATTTGTGATTATTTATTATTTAAGAGAAGTTTTTAAAGAATTTACAAACTAGGTCTTTTATAAAATAGGTAAGGATTTATTTCCTTAAAATCTTAAAAATCTTTAGGAAAATACTTTTAGTATTTTCTAGAAAAATATATTTACTCAAGATCTTAAAAGTGATTTTCAATTATTTTTAAGTATTTTTTGTATTTTTATAAAATTCCACAAAGGATTATAGGTATTTTAAATATTTGCTTCAAGTTTTATTTGAAAAAAAATTAAGTTAGTATTTTTATAAAATAGTAGATTTTTTTTATACACAAAATGATTTTTTATTTATTTTTTAGATGTTTCCTTATTTTATGAAATTTCACTTAGGATTTAATGGTGTATAATATTTATTTGCAATTTATTTAAATTAATTAAGTAAGGTTATATTTTTATTAGATAGAGATTATTTTTGTGATCCTTTTGATATATTTTACTTATTTTTTCATGAATTTTATAGGAATATATATATATATCTATATTTTTTAATATTTATAAAGACTTGTTTGTATTTCCCTAAATTTAAGCATTTCCATTCTATTTATTTTATAACTAGGCCTGGTCTGTGGTCAGCCCAGTCCAACTTAAAGGCCCACGAGGCCCAATTACACGGCCTACTAGGCTCGGGGTCAACATCGACCCCGACCCACTCCTCTCTCTCACACATACACACACACGCATTATCCTCACCCCTCTTGTTCCCCTCCTGGTTGCGGTGGTGTCGCCGCTGCCACCAGCTCCACTCCGGCCGGTTGCCGGCCAACGTCGTACCGATGTTTGCTAATGAGGCCCTAGATTGATATTCTCCATCGATCCCCGATGCCTCGTTGCTGCTCTGCTCCCCGATGTGCGCCCCGTGAAACCCTAGCACTGCGGTTTGACAAGGCCACCGGCGCGACTCTTCTAGCCCATATGGCCCCAGCTGCTGCTTGAGGAAGACCAGGATCTCCCCTACCTCGACCCCAACTTGTTGCTCCTACACATTTCACGGCGGTGTGGTACTACAGCAGCTGCTATGGTCTGCTCCAATTCCTGATGCCGGAGGGATGGCACCATGGTGCAACCCTGGCATTGGCTACGACAACTATGACTATGCCACGCTTCCGCTCCAGGTGCTCGGCACCCCTAGTGAGTCCTATCTCTTCTGTAATCATCTGTTGGGCTGATGATACACCTAGTGATAACTGATCAAGGTTCAGGGAGTCATGGAATTTAATTGCTACTAGGTCATCTTACTGTGGTTAGAGTTGTATTGATAATTGGAATGCAGGTTTTATATTGGTTTGCAACAGAAATTGTCTAAACTTGAGTTTAGAATCATTTAGTTTGTCAAGTATTTGATATGTACGTGGGTTGAAGATGTTGATTTGAATCGAAACCAACTATTGGTTCGAATGGATTCATAGTATATTTCTTTATTGAGCAATAGTTTTCTACAGGATAACAATTGACTTGGAAACAAAGGATTTATATTCCTATTGGAAGTATTTGTAGCTGCGTTTTTTGCTAGTGGCTTTTATTGGCCCTAGGTATCCACTACTGTGGTGTTTTTACCTATAAGTTTATACTCCATTACAATAATATTTGCTAGTGTTTGTGGCTAACTTTACTCATTTGATGTATACAAAAGATTTGGTAAACTGGACATATGGTTCAGTAATGATCATTATCCCTTCTAGGCAATGTTTGCATTTTATAAAATAATTCCTAGCAAATGATAGCTAGGAAAATGATTTAAAGTATGGCTGTATGGTTTTAGCAGGTGGCTATATGTTTCGTGTTCAAATGTTGTGTACTGTTAGTGGTGACAGTGAGTTTGGATTGCAAACCATGGTTTCTTTACTTGGGATTGTGTTTCCTCCTCAAATATGCTTTGCAATGATCTATTTCTATGCAGTGAGCTTGTACTCAAGAAACACTGAATCTGCTAGGTACAGAGGTGCTACCCTCTGGGGATGTGCCCTGTAGCCTAGCAGTTGTGGTTTATGTTTGTCTAGTAAGAACTAGATAATATGCTAATTATGCTGGTCTGAAGCCCTTTGGGTAGGAACACATGCTACATAGTGATTAAAATTGATGGTATAGATTGTATTTGTTGCTAGGTAGCTTTTACTTGGGTTTGGTTACACAATTACCATCTGGTTATTGGTGGTGTTAATGTTGTGACACCTCAATTGAGGATACACAAATGTTTTAGAAACATTTACTAGCCAGATTGGTGCTATAGCTAACTATCTTGGGTTTTAGTTACAAGCAGGAATCCTTTCTATAACCCAATGATGGATTTACTTAAATGAGCCAATGATGTATGGACTGAGGCATTACTTTTGTTGCACATGAACATATACTATTGTTGCCCTTTTATTAGCTCTAGGATGATTCTGGAGTAGCACTACTACCCAGTCTGAGAGATCTCTCTACCACAGAACTCCATGCTCAGAAATAAAAGGAAAAGAACATATGATATATTGATTTAAGAAACTAACCTGCTGGTGTGAAGTAGAAAAGTGACTTGGGGATATGTGCTTATAATGAATCTTGTGGTGAATCTTAATCAGATTCCACTTCATATTGCTGGTAAGCCTTCACCTTGTGCTCCTGGTCCTCTTCTCCTAGAGCTATCACCTTCCCTGTAAGCCTCCTCCCCATCTTGCTCTTGGGTGGCTTTTCAAGCAACTAGATGCTTGTGATGTGGTGGTGATTTTTGGTGGAATGATCTGGTTTACTTCATCTGTTGTATTCCTCCTTGAGCTATTGCTTGACCTTCCTATTGTTGATGGTGGATTTAGTTGGTGTTCTAATAAGAACAGTGGTGTTCTTGTGTTGATAATAAAATAAGAGATGTGCTTTGGAGTGTGGAGATGGAATGGTAGCTTTGCTACTACGGCTGGTTCACTCCCCTTGTGTACAGAAGTTGTGTCAACACCCGGATTTTTAATCCCAGATGCCTATTATGTCATACATCACAATCCTAGGATTACCATTTTTGCGAGACATAACAGATTGGATATCACAGTACATCATCCATTACAAACCATACATAAGGTCTTACACAAATAAGGATCTCATGATCCAGTCTTAATACAACAAGAAGCGGAAATAAAAGATAAGCGTAGTGGTGGGGTCCATCTTGAGGGCACAGTAATCTTGTGAAGGCAGATAGTCCTAGTTATCATAGCCGTCCTGCTGGCCATCATCTTGGTAATCTCCTTCATAGTCTGGCCATGAGAATAGCCAGGGACAAAAGCCATGAGTACTCTTTAAGTACTCACAAACTACCACTAACAAGTAGGATAATTCTAAGTAAAGTGCTAACTCTAGGTTTAACTATAAAGTTAAGTTTGAAACCTAAGCTGAGTTCAGAAGCAAAGAAAGATAAAATAAAGTTCTAGAATCACTTAAGTCGGGAAGCTAGTGTCATAAACACAACCCTGTTGTGGTCAAGTCAAGATTCATCATTCATTTCATAAGTTATTTTGAAAACATCTGACAACGAAACAGTATGGCCATTCCAACTGTCCATAACCGCAAACACGGCTATTCGAATAGTTTGACACTCTGCAGAGGTGGTACACTTTCACCACAAGATTCGATACATCTATCAGGGATAACCCTGAATCATCATACTTAGTATGCAGATAATCAAACATAACCTTTCCTTTACACACCCTAGTATAAGCACCTCTCCTATGAGCATGGCCTCCCAACCATGACCATCTGTCATCTTGGGCACTGCATAGGTGGACAACATTGAGAGGTAGCCTCAGCTCAAACCTCTCCCGCAAGGGATCTAATATTATGCATATAAATTTCTGGCTAAGCCTTACCCAATTCAAGTATTGTGGTTGTACGGTAAATTTGGAATGGTATCGCATCCGAATCCAACCATCAGTTTTGTAAAAGGGTTAAGGCTCATGCCTTAACATTTTCATCATCGTAAACCATTTGTGTTTCTCAACACATGTCAAAACATCTCAATAGAATGACTCATCATTCCAATTTGGATCATAATTACTTTGGTTTAAGTTCATTATTTAGTGATTTAAAGTGACTAGAAATGCCTATATAGCATTATTTTTGTACTAGTCCAAAGTCACTGCATGTAAACCTTAATATTATTACGTATTCAAATAGGTATGGTGAAATGCGATTTTTGAGAGTTGGAATCAACTCAAAAGCTATCATGGTTGATTTTATAAAAATGTTTGAATGTGCAAAAGCTTCTATCTTGTTATTTTTACTAGGAGATATCTCTAACTCTAAATGAATTAAATCCAACGGGCTTGGGTAGATCTTTTCAGTAGCTTTCTAACAAAATTGGAATCACTCCATTTGGATTTGTAGATCTGTCTGAATTAATTTTCAAACTAGGGGACAGAACTAAGTTCAAACTAAAATAGAAAAATCCTAATTTGAATTAAATGGGTCACACGGGAACGAAAACGGGCCCGCCCGGTGGCACTCTGTGGCGCGGGGCACAGCTGACATGAGGGGTCCACCGGTCAGTGGCTCTTTACACGCGAAGCGGTACGGGGCGATGTGCGCTGTTAGATTAGAACTAGGATCTACGGCTGGGGCTCGTCGTCGATGATGGACAGGTCGCCGACGAGGTCTAACCCTAGCGGCTCGGTGGGGGTGCTCAGGGGGCTTACCAGGGATCCAGCAACGATGGCGAGGCGGGCAAACGAACTAGTGGACGACAACGAGGTCAGGGGTGGTCGCGGCAGCTCCTAGGATGGTCGCAACCAGCGGGGCCCTTCTCCTCGAGAAGCGGCCAGCTCCGGTGGAATTCCGGTGACTACGAGCTCGAGCGGCTCCGGGGAGAAGTGGGGACTAATCTGTGGCGAGAGGGGAGGTGAGTGGTGTGCAGAATAAGGCTGGCGGTGGCCTCCTTGTATAGGCTTGACGACGGGACAGCGCGGCATGGCCAGGCGACGGTGGCGACATGGCTACGGGCTGCTAGCGGCATGGCTGCGAGCGGCGATCGATGCGCGGTCTCCTGGCGGTGCTCTACGGGGTAATGGCGCTACTAGGGGTGGTGGCAAACGGTCGGGCGATGCTCACGCTACCGGGAGCCCGCTGCATGTCCCAAGCACGGGTTGGTTCTGGTTTCGTGGGGCGGACTGGCCGCGATTACATGCCAAAGCACGTGTGCACGCTTGTCGGGCGCGGCGCTCTGGCGCGTGCTTGGCATGGTGCAGACGCTCTGGGCGCGGCGCTAGGCGAGTGGTCCACGGCACGGCTTTGCCTCAGGAGGGGATAGAGGGCGGCGGTGCGGTCTGGTTTAGCTCCTAGACATGGCGAGAGAGAGAGGGGCGGTCCGCTGCTGCGCTGGCAAGGTTGGCCAGCGAGCATGGTGCTCGGGGTGGCGTGGCACTGCTGCTAGGGGATAGGGGATGGGGTGTTTATGGCTTGGTTAGATCAAGTGGAGACAGAGGGAGTGATTTGAGGTCAATTGGGTCGCAAAACCCTGTAGAAGACAGTGAGCTAATACTAGGTGTAATTCCTACCTACTAAGTGTTTGTGAAAATGGCGGAAAGAAATTTAGTTTTGAATTTTGAAAAGATTTTTGGTGGGTGTGTTAGTCATAAGCTTGATCATCTATGGTTGCTTGGATTTCAAAAATAAAGCTCATTTGAGGGGTTTTTGAATAAGGGGGATCTTCCCATATGAACTAGATTCAATTTTCAAATGCCATTTAAAATTAGTGTTTGAATGTTTTTGGCAGATCACAAAGTGGGCCTTGGTACATCATTACATGTACTAGCCAGGGGTGCAAAGATCCACATTTATTTCTGTTAAGAATTGAGTCCTCGGAATAGCCCAAGTAGGCATGTTGATTAAAATGGCACAAATGACCATTCTCTTCTTTTATTCATTTTGGTTTGTTTTTCTTTGGGATTTGTTTGGGAATGATCTAGATGATGTTTATTTCACCTAAGAATCATTTTACAAGCAATGGGTCACTTAATCATGGCAATTCAAATCAACTCCTAATTTAAATGCACACACATATGAATGCTTTAATAATTTTAATTGGAAAAGTTTTTGTTAACCCTAATTTTGATGATTTGGATCTTGAATACCTTGGATTAAAGTTTTGGGATGTTACGAACCTTCCCCCCTTAAACAAAATCTCGTCCCGAGATTTACAAAGAAAACTTAGGAACTAAAGAGATCTGGGAACTCTGTCCTAATGTAATCTTCTCGCTCCCAAGTGGCTTCCTCTTCGGTATGGTTGCTCCATTGAATCTTGAGAAACTTGATACTTCTGGTTCTGGTGGTTCTGTAAGCTTCTTCCAAGATACGGATGGGCACTTCACGATAGGTCAGGTCATTGTTGATCTCCACAGCTCTGTGATCGATGTTCTTGAAAACTTCCGTCTTCTTCGGCACTTCCAAGCATTTGCGAAGTAACGAAATATGGAATACATTGTGGATGGCTGACATTTCTTCGGGCAGTTCCAATTGATACGATACTTCTCCTCGATGATTCAGAATCTTGAAGGGCCCGATATATCCGGGGGCTAACTTTCCTTTCAGACTAAAGTTGAGTTCCTTTCAATGGCGAAACCTTGAGATACACAAAATCTCCGACATTGAAAGTCAGGTCTCTCCTTCTCTTGTCAGCATAACTCTTCTGTCTAGATTGGGCGGTCTTTAGGTGCTCACGGACTTTGTGAACTTTCTCTTCGGCTTCTCGGAGAATGTCGGATCCAAAGATCTGACTCTCTCCTACTTGCGACCAATTCAAAGGGGTGCGACACTTTCTTCCGTATAGGAATTCAAATGGTGCCATTTCCAAACTAGCTTGATAACTGTTGTTATATGAGAATTCTGTGAAAGCCAGGCAGTCTTCCCATTCTGATCCATACTCTAGCACACAAGCTCTGAGCATATCTTCTAGGATCTGATTGACTCTCTCAGTCTGTCCATCAGTTTGCAGGTGATAAGCGGTGCTGAAATTCAACTTGGTTCCCAATCCTTCCTGAACTTTCTGCCAAAATCTTGAGGTGAACTGGGTTCCTCGATCGGATATTATGGTCTTGGGGGTTCCATGCAGACTAACAATCCTAGCAATGTACAGCTCTGCTAGCTTCGCACTCTGGTAGGTAGTCTTGACAGGTATGAAGTGAGTTACCTTGGACAGTCTATCAACTATGACCCAGATTGAGTCATTTCCCCTACTAGAAGTAGGCAAACCGATGATAAAGTACATTCCAACGGAATACCATTTCCATTCCGGAATCTGCAATGGTTGCAACAGTCCTACGGGTCTCTGATGCTCTACTTTGACTCTTTGGCAAATATCACATTTGGCGATGTAGCTTCCGATCTCTCTCTTCATCTTGTGCCACCAGAATTGCTCTTTCAAATCTTGATACATCTTTGTTCCTCCGGGGTGGAAAGAATAAAGAGTATCATGAGCTTCCTTCATGATAACTTGCTTCAGCTCCGAATCTGCTGGCACACAGATACGTCCTTTGTACCACAGAACTCCTTCGTCTTCCATGAATCCTGGTACCTTTCCTGTACCAATATGACGTTTGATTCTGTTGATACTTTCATTTCCCTTCTAGGCTTCCTTGATTTGGCTAATCAATGTGGGTTGAAGTTCAATGCTAGCTAAGAATCCTTTGCTAACTAGCTCAGTCCCAAACTGCTCCAACTCCTCATACAAACTTGGATGCTTCTCCTTGATCATGGTATTTAGCCTACAAGGCAATCTGCTAAGAGCATCCGCTACCACATTGGCTTTGCCGGGGTGATAGTGACTGTCAAGGTCATAATCCTTGATTAACTCTATCCATCTCCTATGTCTCATATTCAGCTCTTTCTGAGTGAAAATATACTTCAAGCTTTTGTGATCTGAGTAAATCTCACAGTGATTACCCAGCAGATAATGACGCCATGTCTTCAATGCCAAAACTATGGCTGCTAATTCAAGATCATGGGTCGGATAGTTCTGCTCATGCTGCTTCAGTTGTCGAGACAGATACACGATTACTTTTCCTTCTTGCATCAATACACATCCGAGACCAATCTTGGATGCATCACAATATACATCAAACGGCTTCTTGATGTCTGGCATGATCAATATTGGGGCTGATATCAATCTCTTCTTCAGTTCTTGGAAACTGGCTTCACATTTGTCGGTCCATTCAAACTTCTTGTCCTTCTTCAACAATTAGGTCATGGGTCTGGCGATGCTTGAAAATCCTTCGACGAACTTGCGGTAGTATCCCGCTAAGCCGAGGAATGCATGGACTTGGGTTTGAGTGGTTGGGGCTTCCCATGCTTCGACATCTTTGATTTTGGCGGGATCAACAGAGACTCCTCCGGCAGACACAATATGTCCTAGGAATCCTACTTCCTTCAGCCAAAACTCACACTTGCTGAACTTGGCATATAACTGATGTTCTCTCTGGGTTTCTAGGATGACTCTCAGATGCTGCTCATCCTCTTCTTCTGACTTGGAGTAGATAAGGATGTCGTCGATAAACACAACTACAAACTTATCTAGGAAATTCATAAAGATCTTATTCACGAGATTCATGAAATAAGAAGGGGCATTGGTTAATCCAAAAGACATAATCATATACTCGTATAAACCATAGCGAGTAGTAAAGGCGGTCTTCGGAATATCCGTTGCACGAATCTTAAGTTGGTGATAACCAGTCCTAAGATCAATTTTTGAGAATACCTGGGCTCCAATCAACTGATCAAATAGATCCTCTATCTTTGGCAAGGGGTACTTGTTCTTGATGGTGACGTCCTTCAACTTTCTGTAATCTATGCACAGACGGTTGCCTCCATCTTTCTTGTCGACGAATAGCACTGGTGATCTCCATGGCGATGCGCTTGGTTGAATCAAGCATGTTGCTAACATGGCATCCAACTACTTCTTCAGTTCCACTAACTCTGAGGGGTTCATGCTATAGGGTCTCTGGGCTATGGTTCTGGTTCTGGGGATTAGTTCGATAATGAACTCAATATCCCTATCCGGGGGCATACCTGGCAATTCATCTGGGAATACGTCGGGGTATTCACAGACTACTCTTACTTTGTCTATGGTGGGTAGGGCTAGACTCTTGTTGCACTTGAATTGACAGGGTAAGGTTTCAGATATATGCTCTACTGTTATTCCAGAACTACTAGTCATGGTGATGACTATCTTAGCACAGTCTATCATTCCTTTATGCCTTGACATCCAGTCCATACCTAGTACTACTTCCAATCCTTTGGTTCCAAGTACTATAAGGTTGGCATAAAAATATATCCCATGTATCCTGATAGGTACCGCTTTGCAAATTTTTCTAGCTTTTGTAGTGGATCCGGGGATTTGGACTATCATGACATGCTTCAAGTTGGTTGGGTGAATCTTACTAGTGCATGCAAATTCTTCGGTGACAAATGAATGCGATGCTCCCGAATCAAACAATACCCTTTCTAAAACTAAGTTGACAGAAAACATACCCAGCACTACATCTGGCGCTTCCTGGGCTTCTTCGGCGTTCATGTGGAAGAGACAGCCGTTGCGGTTGTGAGGGTTCCCTGGGGCAAATCTTCTCCCTGGTTGAACACGACGTTGCTGTTGAGCTGGGGCATTCACATTGGCAGTGGCGGCAGTCTTCTTGGGACACTCATTGGAATAGTGGCCCTTCACTCCACACTCGAAACAAGTGATCTGCGACGGCACAGCATTGCTGCCAGTTCTGGGTGCAGTGTTGTTGTTGTTGTTGTTCTTGGGAGGGGCACCGTTGAAATTGTTGGTGTTGCCAGAGTTATGATTGTTTCCTCCAGACTACACATTGCCTCCGCTACGGTTGGGGTAGCTTGGGCGAGACATTGGGGGTCGATTGTTCCTTGGTGCGTATCCTGGTGAGGGGTTAGGACGGTACTTCTGGTGACTGCTGGATCCAGATTGCTGCATCATATGACGTTTGCGGTTGTCGTTTGACTGATTAATCTTCCCTTCCATCTGTATGGCAGAGTCGACTAGCTCTTCGAGATCCTCGAAGCGGATGTTGACGAGGACAGTCTACATCTCATCATGCAGTCCGTTCAGGAATCTCTCCTTCTTCTTGACCTTTGTGTTGATCTCATCAGGGGCGTACCTTGCAAGCGACAGGAATCTGTCACGGTATTCTACCATAGTCATTCTGCCTTGCTTCAAGTCGCAAAACTCATCTCTTAGTCTAGTGACTAGACCCAGCGGCATGTGGGTGCGGCTGAACTTTGTTTTGAAAGCTTCCCATGTCATCACTTGACCATGGTTCATGTTACGGATACTAGTCCACCAAGCTCTTGCATCTCCCGCCAGATAATGGGTGGTGAAGAGAACTTTCTCGTTGTCATCAACTCCTGTTACTTCTAAGTTGTTTTCCATTGTCTGTAACCAGTCATCAGCATCTAGTGGGTTTTTAGCTTGGTTAAAGATTGGGGGATTGGTATTCTGGAAGTTTTTGAGTTTGGACCCATGGTGATCCTGGTTTCCATGCCCTTGGTTGTTGAGAGCCATCTGGGCGATCTGTTGCAATGTTGCTAGATTTGCTTGGCGCTCTGCCCTGCTTGCTTCTCTGTCTGCGATGAGATTCTGCAAGATCTGTAGCTTTGGGTCTTGCGACGAGCTGCTCCCTCCTTGGTTTCCACGAGTCATCTGAAGATTGAGGTAGATAAAGGGGTAAGAGGGAAAGTTCTAAGGTTCATGGTTTTTATTTCAAGCTAAAACTTTGAGTTTGACTCAGGTTTTGCAACTAACTTCATTTAATTCATGCAAACAAGCACACGATACAAACACACACCACAACAACAAAGGAAAACAGATGGTTTGAAGAACCATTCTGCAAGCTACGATACAGTGGGACCGATACATCTCATGCTATGATAGTGCTCTAGTGCATCTACTCATCGTCGATGAAGTCGGAGTCCTCATCGTTAGTGTAGAAGTCCACAACATCCTCCTCCAGAAATTCATCATCATTGCTGAGGTAAGAATCCATGTCTCCCTGGATGTCTTCACCCTCCTCTCCTTCCTCCTTTGCTGCAAGCTCAGCTTCCTGCTCCTTGACGGTCTTCTCGAGGTCGGCCACCTTATTGTGAAGACGGGCGATGGTACGATCCTTCTTCTCGCGCTGGAGGCGAAGAGACTGACGGTCCTTGACAAGTAGTGAGAAAGTCTGGGCCTTCTAGGCGGCAATGGCACGGTTGTGGTTGGCGAACTCCCTAGCATTGTCCAATTCCTTCTGGCGATCGTATAACAGGAAGTCAAGGTTCTCCACTTGACGCTTCAGCTCCGGGTGACTGGGCATCTCCATTGGCATCCCCATGAAGTCACATCTTGCATAGTGAGCAAAACGGGTTCCCTGGAGTTGGTTGACACTAAGGGCACATAGACGTGCGAGAGCTTCATGCATTGCCCTGGCTAATCCATCTAGCGAGTGGTTTTCTCTCACGGAGAACTGGATTCTCCCAGACATTGGTGCTTTGATGCTTCCTCTAAGATCAGCGGTGACTAGCCACTGCAAATCTCCTCCTGGGGTCCTGGAAGTTGATCTCCAAGAAGCTCCAGATGCGGGCGTCCCAATAACTCCGACAGTGAATCTAGACCCCTCTCGAAAATCAGCTGACCTCCATTTCCCAACTGGTAGAACTTGCTAAACTGAGTCTCCATCTACAAGAATTAAGGATGAGGAAATTAGTGAAGTGATCAAGTGTGTCAAATTTTAAGTAGTAATGTAAGGATTTTGAGGAATATGAATTTTTTGAGAAAGAAGGAATTCCCAAGGATAAGAGAGGAAATAGTTTTTCATAAATACTCACTTTGGTTTGGAAATTAAGTTTTTGTTCGGACGTCCATTCTAACTAGGGTCTCCTATGGTCAGGATGGCTCTGATACCAACTTGTCAACACCTAGATTTTTAATCCCAGATGCCTGTTATGTCATATATCGCAATCCCAGGATTACCATTTTTGCGAGACATAACAAATTGGATATCACAGTACATCATCCATTACAAACCATACATAAGGTCTTACGCAAATAAGGATCTCATGATCCAGTCTTAATACAACAAGCAGCGGAAATAAAAGATAAGCGTAGCGGTGGGGTCCATCTTCAGGGGCACAGGCAATGCTGACGAAGGCAGATAGTCCTAGTTATCATAGCCATCCTGCTGGCCATCATCTTGGTAATCTCCTTCATAGTCTGGCCATGAGAATAGCCAGGGACAAAAGCCATGAGTACTCTTTAAGTACTCGCAAACTACCACTAACAAGTAGGATAATTCTAAGTAAAGTGCTAACTCTAGGTTTAACTATAGAGTTAAGTTTGAAAACTAAGCAGAGTTCAGAAGCAAAGAAAGATAAAATAAAGTTCTAGAATCACTTAAGTTGGGAAGCTAGTGTCATAAACACAACCCTGTTGTGGTCAAGTCAAGATTCATCATTCATTTCATAAGTTATTTTGAAAACATCTGACAACGAAACATTATGGCCATTCCAACTGTCCATAACCACGGACGCGGCTATTCGAATAGTTTGACACTCTGCAGAGGTGGTACACTTTCACCACAAGATTCGATACATCTGTCAGGGATAACCCTGAATCATCATACTTAGTATGCAGATAATCAAACATAACCTTTCCTTTACACACCCTAGTATAAGCACCTCTTCTATGAGAATGGCCTCCCAACCATGACCATCTGTCATCTTGGGCACTTCATAGGTGGACAACATTGAGAGGTAGCCTCATCTCAAACCTCTCCCGTGAGGGAACTAATACTAATGCATATAAATTTCCGGCTAAGCCTTACCCAATTCAGGTATTGTGGTTGTACGGTAAATTTGGAATGGTATCGCATCTGAATCCAACCATCAGTTTTGTAAAAGGGTTAAGGCTCATGCCTTAACATTTTCATCATCATAAACCATTTGTGTTTGTCAACACATGTCAAAACATCTCAATAGAATGACTCATCATTCCAAGGTTTTCTCAAATTCATTTTCACCAGGTGTTCCCATCTAAAGTGACTCAAGTTTTTATTTAACTCTAAACTACTAGGTTAAGAGTGTTCACTAAGGTGGAATGATGGGATCAATCTCATGCCATAGAATGACATCTAAAGTTATCTAAATAGGTCAAGTTTTATACTCTTTATGCTACCTTCAAAACAAGTAAAAGATTTTGGGTAAAGTAAATGAAGTAAAGCTTGAAAATAATACTTGGGGTAAGTAATAGTCAAAGTGGTATGACCAAAGCATGCCTAAAGCATCTTTGCTCAATCATCTAGCTTAATTCTAGCTTGCTAAGCATTATAATTGCAAGGGTTAGCTTGCCTTGGTTGGTGCAGTGGTCGAAGCTTTCTTCCTCCTCTTGATAGAACTCCTCCTCCTCGAAAGCTTGGTCGGTACTATCGTCTATAAATACATACGGAGTACACAATCACCAAACAATACTTAACTAGTCTAATTAGCACTCCAAGGCACACGTTTGATGATCTATTATGACCACAAGCATCACAAGTTTTATTAACTAGTTTTATTCTTTTTATTTAAGAAAAGTAATTTCTACTCATTGAAAATTAACTAAGATTTAATATTCACCACTTAAAATATGGGATCATGTGGACTCATGTCATCACCACATATTATAACTTGTGGGAATGTGATTTAAGGGTTGGATCATAATTACTTTGGTTTAAGTTCATTATTTAGTGATTTAAAGTGACTAGAAATGCCTATATAGCATTATTTTGGTACTAGTCCAGAGTCACTGCATGTAAACCTTAATATTATTACATATTCAGATAGGTATGGTGAAATGTGCTTTTTGAGAGTTGGAATCAACTCAAAAGCTATCATGGTTGATTTTATAGAAATGTTTGAATGTGAAAAGGCTTTTGTCTTGTTATTTTTACTAGGAGAGATCTCTAACTCTAAATGAATTAAATCCAATGGGCTTGGGTAGATCTTTTCAGTAGCTTTCTAACAAAATTGGAATCACTCCATCTGGATTTGTAGATCTCTCTGAATTGATTTTCAAACTAGGGGACATAACTAAGTTCAAACTAAAATAGAAAAATCCTAATTTAAATTAAATGGGTCGCGCGGGAACGAAAACGGGCCGGCCCAGTGGCACTCCATGGCGCGGGGCACAGCTAACAGGGGGGTCCATCGGTCAGCGGCTCTTTACACGCGAAGCGGTACAGGGCGATGTGGAACTAGGTTCTACGGCTGGGGCTCATCGTCGATGACGGACAGGTCGTCGGCGAGGTCTAACCCTAGCGGCTATGTGGGGGTGCTCAGGGGGCGTACCAGGGCTCCAGCGACGACGGCGAGGCAGGCAAACGAACTGGTGGACGACGGTGAGGTCAGGGGTGGTCGCAGCAGCTCCTAGGGTGGTCGCAATCAGTGGGGCCCTTCTCCTCTAGAAGCGGCCAGCTTTAGTGGAATTCAGGTGACTACGAGCTCGAGCGGCTCTGGGAGAAGTGGGGACTGATCAGTGGCGAGATGGGAGGTGAGTGGTGTGCAGAATAAGGCTGGGGGTGGCCTTCTTATATAGGCTCGACAACGGGACAGCACGGCATGGCCAGGCGACGGTGGCGACATGGCTACGGGCTGCTAGCGGCATGGCTGCGAGCGGCGATCGATGAGCAGTCTCCTGGCGGTGCTCTATGGGGTAATGGCGCTGCTAGGGGCGGTGGCAAATAGTCGGGCGCTGCTCATGCTCTAAGCAGCAGAGGCGGCGTTCGACACGGCGTGTGGTGGCTGTGGGTCAAACGGCGGCGAACGGGCATGTCCAGGCGGTTCTTGGGTCCGTGGCTGAGCGGTGAGCACGGGCTGCGGTCGAGGCACGGCGTGTGCATGCTCGTCGGGCGCGGCGCTCTGGCGCATGCTCGGCATGGTGCAGACGCTCTGGATGCGGCGCTGGGCGAGTGGTCCATGGCTCGGCTTTGCTCGGGGAGGGGACAGAGGGCAGCGGTGCGGTCTGGTCTAGCTCCTAGACATGGTGAGAGAGAGAGGGTTAGTCTGCTACTGCGCTGGCAAGGTTGGCCGGCAAGCATGGTGCTCGGGGTGGCATGGCACTGCAGCTAGGGGATAGGGGATGGGGTGTTTATGGCTTGGTTAGATCAAGTGGAGACAGAGGGAGTGATTTGAGGTCAATTGGGTGGCAAAACCCTGTAGAAAACAGTGAGCTAATACTAAGTGTAATTCCTGCCTGCCAAGTGTTTGTGAAAATGGCCGAAAGAAATTTAGTTTTGAATTTTGAAAAGATTTTTGGTGGTGTGTTAGTCATAAGCTTGATCATTTGTGGTTGCTTGGGTTTTGAATATAGAGCTCATTTGAGGGGTTTTTGAATAAGGGGGATCTTCCCATATGAACTAGATTAAATTTTCAAATGCCATTTAAAATTAGTGTTTGAAAGTTTTTGGCAGATCACAAAGTGGGCCTTGGTACATCATTACATGTACTAGCCAGGGTGCAAAGATCCACATTTATTTCTATTAAGAATTGAGTCCTAGGAATAGCCCAAGTAGGCATGTTGATTAAAATGGCACAAATGACTATTCTCTTCTTTTATTCATTTTGGTTTGTTTTTCTTTGGGATTTGTTTGGGAATGATCTATATGATGTTTGTTTCACATAAGAATCATTTTACAAGCACTGGATCACTTAATCATGGCAATTCAAATCAACTCCTAATTTAAATGCACACACATATGAATGCTTTAATAATTTTAATTGGAAAAGTTTTTGTTAACCCTAATTTTGATGATTTGGATCTTGAATACCTTGGATTAAAGTTTTGGGACGTTACAAGTTGATTCCTTATTGTCTACTTCCTAGGTTGCTGTTGTGTTGACAACACGGCATTTGCATGCTTATGTGTGAGCTGCTTACAACTGGGGCCCCACTGGGTGCAAGTTCCCACGTGGAAACTTGGTGCCGTGGATTTGATCGTCTGATCTGATATTTTCTGAGATATTGATATTTTATTTGCTTACCAAGTGTGATTTCTCCCAGCCTGTGATGCAGAAGGTTGAGGCAAATATTCTGATAAGAATAGACACTAATATTTGGACCCTCTTTGAGAAATACCCAATGATGAGATTAGCAATGCATTTCAGTGCAAATCTGAGGGTAAAACTAACACTAATCTCCCTCTTCTATTCTCTTCTCTTTTGTTTTTGTTTTGCAGGAATAAGGAATATGAAGATTACAAGATAAAGAAATAGTTTAGTAACTAGTTGGAATTTCTTTATTCTTTTGTAATTCCTCTTTTGTTTGGAAATTGTACAGACAATGTAATATTGTGTATTATTAATAGAGTTAATTTTTCTCTCTTTTGTAATTTGAGAATTGTAGTTTCTTGAATTCATATTTCTGTATTATTCTGATTCAATAAAGTTAAATTTTCTTTCTTTAATTCTTTCTGTAATGTAATCTTTTATTTGTTATATTTTCTTTGATTTGTTGTTACTCAATAGAGAAAATAATAAGAAGTATCCTTTTTTTATTATATAGAGGATAATAAAATATTTATATTCATCTTATATATAAGATTTCTTTTGTATTGTATTATTGTAATGTCCTTATTATAAGGAATATTGTAATATACATTTATTGTGAAAAGGAATACATTTTATTGCCTCATTGCAATTCTTTTTCCATTATTATTTTAAAGGTCCATCTGTTGTATGATGAAATACTTTTTTATTTCAATTTTTACTTTATTGTTTATACACATTATTTACTTAACATGGGAATATTCCCAAGTATTCAAATTTGTATTTCAATTCTCAATTTCAAATATGAATTTAATTGTTTTCCCAAGACACAAAAATATAGTAGAGGTCATGTCTAAATCTGTAACACTTGCCCTGATGTTTTCGTCAGAACAAGGGAGACCCCGATCCCTCTACAGCTTCTTTAGTTTTGCGCGAAAATTCCCCGGATTTTCTTATGCATGATGCAATGCACACACATGTGTCCTGTCTATTCTGAGGTGCTAATCCTGGGATGTTACAGACTCTCCCATTAAAATAAACTTTGTCCTCGAAGTTCGTATACTCTCACGTTTCGGAATGAGGAATTGACTTGTATTGGTTACGACATTTCTCAACTCCATGGTAACCATAAATGGAAATAACTATAGTGTCCCATATCCAGATCTTTTTCCTTGAATTCTCTTCATACTTGGCAACTTCCATCTGTCGATTCCTATAGGTAGTATAACTCCTTCTACTACAATCCCTTGGGTTATGTCTTCATAATCCTACTTAGGATTGGTTTTGGCCACATTTCATCCATTCTGATCAGGCTTTCCTATTACTCTATACTGGCCTATATTGTATTACTTTATTCCCCCTTTAAGGACCACTTATGAGTTGTTTCTTTAAGAACTAGTCCACTAGGTTTATTCTATTATATCTCCCTCGATCTTTCATCCGGACATACTCTTGAGAGTACTCTTTATACAGATGACTTCTTATAACCTTATGAGAATAAGGCTTAACCTCATCATGAATCGGTACTTCTTATCCAACCTTTAGTTGGCAAATCAGATTATAACAATACTTCAGTGTTTATTGTTTACTCTCCCCCTTGGGGTTTCCTAATGGTCTCTAATCAGCATGTATAATGCCCATTAGCTCAACAGTAAGGATATTGGTCTTTGTCCAGCTTATACTATGCTTCTATAAGGTTTCATGAAAGAGTCCATGGTACACACACACATTTGTGGATCTCCGAAATGAATCTTCCAACATTACTTGTCTTAATTTTATCTTCTTAGACATTATTCCTCACTAATGAACCCGATTTCACGGAATGCCTCGAATGTCGTTCATTTTAAATTCATACTCCTTGATGTCTTTCTTAACTTAGGCCAAGTTTTATGCTCTTTAAATCATACAAAGATGACCTAATTAGATAAACTGCTAGGATACTAGCTATGGATACCAGCTGCGGATCCTCCCAGATGTATGAATTACCCTACGGGTTTTCGACTTCTTACTGGCATTCTCTCTGAGTTGTCAGAACTTGAATACCACCCGTGTTCCAAGACCTCCTAGTATAGGTTTACACTATGATACTTAGCACACAGAGGTCAAACTATTCCTTGTCTCAATATCTACCCAAATTGCTCAGTTGCAATTGGCACTAGTAGAAAAACTGCCTTTCCTTTGCAGCCTCTTAGAGATTTTGTCCCGGTTCCTCCACAAACCGGGACTAATGCAAGCATTTTTCCCGGTTCGAGGGCCTGAGCGACGCACGGGAGCCAGGGGCATACGTCCCGGTTCTTAAGGGGTTATTCGTCCTGGTTCGTATTATGAACCAGGACTAAAGGTCGGGCCCTAGACATGTGGCCTGCCGCACACTTTTAGTCCTGGTTCGTATTATGAACCGCGACGAATAGCCCGCCTATAAATGCGCCGCCCCAGCCAGCCCTCCCTCTGTTTTTTCTCTTGGTTGAAGGCGTGAGGTGTGATGTGCTAGTTTTTTTCATATGCACATTAGGTGTTCAACGAAATGTCTAAGAGAATGATACGCTTGATTTCACACAAAATAAAAATGATATGAGTTTCCCGAGCCACACTTAAGTCTTTCTCCTCTTTCTTTACTTCTTGATCAAGGTTAGCAACCTTATCCTACATCTGTCATTGATGTAATAATGCATGCATCAACGTAAAGTGGTCATCTCACTATTCATGATGTTCTGTAATGATGTAGATGAACCGGCGGGGATGGATGTACGGTGACCGACGTGAATCCGTGTACATTCAAGGCATGGATAAATTTATTGATGTGGATAAGGCAAACAAAGATAAAGGATTTATGTGTTGTCCATGTGTTCAATGTCGAAACATCAAGGAGTACTCTTCCTCGAAAATCATTCGCGGCCACCTGGCTCGGAGAGGTTTCATGCCCAGCTATAATTGCTGGACCAAGCATGGAGAAAGAGGGGTTATGATGGAAGACAATGAAGGAGAAGAGGATGATGACAACTATTGTCATATGTTCCCTGAATACGATGATACTACAATGGAAGAGAATGAAGAAGAAGGAGGTGAAGAACGGGCATCAGATGAGCCTGTTGATAATCTTGGTTGGGTCATTTCTGACACAAAGCGAGACTGTGAAACAGAGAAGGAGAAGTCTAAGTTGGAGGGCATGTTAGAGGATCACAAAAAATTGTTGTACCCAAATTGCAAAGATGGCAGCACAAAGCTCGGTACCATACTGGAATTGCTGAACTGGAAGGAAGAGACTGGTTTATCTGACAAGGGATTTTAGAAGTTACTGAAAATAATGAAGCCGAAGCTTCCAAAGGATAAAGAATTGCCCGAGAGTACTTACGAAGCAAAGAAGATTCTCTGCCCTCTAGGATTAGATATGCAGAAGATACATGCATGCATAAATGACTGCATCCTCTTCCACGGTGAGGAGTACGAGAATTTAGATAAATGTCCGGTATGCACTGCACTATGGTATAAGATCAGACGAGATGGCCCTGGTGATGTTGATGGCGATGACGAGCCCCCCAGGAAGAGGGTTCCTGCTAAGGTTGTGTGGTATTCTCCTATAATACCAAGGTTGAATCGTCTGTTTAGAAACAAAGAGCATGCCAGGTTGTTGCGATGGCACAATGAAGGCCGTAAGAAAGACAGGAAGTTGAGACACCCTGCTGATGGGTTGTAGTGGAGAAAAATCGAGAGAGAGTTCCCGGACTTTGCAGGTGACACGAGGAACTCATGGTTTGGTCTAAGTATAGATGGCATGAATCCTTTTGGGGAGAAGAGCTGCAATCACAGCACCTGGCATGTGACTCTATGTATCTACAACCTTCCTCCTTGGCTGTGCATGAAGCATAAGTTCATTATGATGCCAGTGCTTATCCAAGGCCCGAAGCAACCCAGCAATGTCATTGATTTGTACCTAACGTCATTAGTTGAAGAACTCTTACAGTTGTCGGGAAAACCGCGTGTACGTGTGTGGGATCAGCACAAACAAGAGCCATTTGACCTACGAGTGCTGCTTTTCGTAACCATCAATGTTTGGCCTGCTCTTAGTAACCTTTCAGGACAAACAAACAAGGGATACAAGGCATGCACACACTGTTTAGATGATACTGAAGCTACATATTTGCATAAATGTAAGAAGGTTATGTACATGGGGAATCGTCGATTTCTTCCGATCAATCATCAAGTAAGAAAGAAAGGCAAGCATTTCAAAGGTGAGGCAGATTACCGGAAGAAGCCTGACCTCCCTACAGGCGATGATGTATTTGGTATGGTCAAGGACATAGAAGTAATCTTTGGAAAGGGTCCTAGCGGTCAACCTATTCCGAACGATGTCGCTACCGGACACGCGCCCATGTGGAAGAAGAAATCTATATTTTGCGATCTACCCTATTGGAAAGTCATACATGTCCGCTCTTCAATCGACATGATGCACTTGACGAAGAATCTATGCGTGAATCTTCTAGGCTTCCTGGGCGTGTATGGGAAGACAAAAGATACACCAGAAGCATGGGAGGACCAACAATGTATGAAAGACCCACAAAACATGCATCCACAGAACAAGACGGATAAAGGGTGTCACTTAAGTCATGCCAGCTATGCTCTTATGAAAGTAGAGAAGGAAATATTTTTTGAAGTCCTTTACAGTATCAAGGTGTCGTCTGGATTCTCGTCTAACATAAAGGGGATAATAAATATGGTAGAGAAAATATTCCAAAACCTGAAGTCTCATGACTGTCACGTGATGATGACGCGGTTGCTTCCGATTGCATTGAGGGGGCTTCTACCGAAAAAAATTCGAGTACCCATTGTGAAGCTATGTGCATTCCTCAATGCAACATCTCAGAAGGTGATCAATCAAGATATTCTGACAAGGTTACAGAAGGATGTGGTCCAATGTCTTGTTAGTTTTGAGTTGGTGTTCCCACCATCCTTCTTCAATATTATGACGCATCTCCTGGTTCACCTAGTCGAAGAGATTTCCATTCTCGGTCCTGTATTTCTACACAATATGTTCCCCTTTGAGAGGTTCATGGGAGTGTTAAATAAATATGTTCATAACCGTGCTAGGCCAGAAGGAAGCATCTCCAAGGGCTATGGAACAGAGTAGGTCATTGAGTTCTGTGTTGACTTTATTCTTGACCTTAAGCCAATTGGTGTTCTAGAATCACGACATGAGGGGAGACTGAGTGGAAAAGGCATGCTGGGAAAGAAAGCAATGATATGTAGGGACGGACAATCTTTCACTCAATCACACTACACGGTTCTACAGAATTCCACCTTGGCAGCTCTGTATATCGGGGAACACAAGAATATTGTACACTCCAATAACCCGGGAAAGCCAGACTCCTGGATTAGAGATGAACACATGAAGACTTTCGGCAGTTGGTTGCGAACACATCTAATGAATGACACCACTGTTGGAGATCAGCTCTACTTGTTGGCTGGGTCACCATCTTCTACTATACTGAATTACCAAGGGTACGAGATAAATGGGAATACATTTAACACGATCTCCCAAGATAAAAAGAGAACCAACCAGAACAGTGGTGTCCGCTTTGATGCAACTGACGAGAATGGCAAAAAGGACACATACTATGGTTACATAGAGGAGATATGGGAACTTGACTATGGAGTTTCTTTTAAGGTCCCTTTATTTCGGTGCAAATGGATCAACCTAAATGGAGAAGGGGTAAAGGTAGACCAGTTGTACTAAATGACAACAGTAGATCTCAACAATCTTGGTTACAGAGACGAACCATTTGTCCTAGCCAATGATGTGGCACAGGATTTCTATGTTAAGGATATGTCCTCCATACCGAAAAAAGAAAAAAAAATAAGCAAACGAATACATCACACGATGAGCCAAAGCGTCACATAGTTCTTTCAGGGAAAAGAAATATTCTGGGAGTCGAGGACAAGACAAACATGTCAAAAGATTATAATAACTTTGATGAAATTCCTCCCTTCAGAGTGAAAACTGGCGGAAGCATCCCATTAAGCAAAGAAGATGCTCCATGGTTACGACCGAAGCGACCATAGGGGACCATAAATAGGCATAAGAAATTCAAAAATGGTCCGAACAATGTAAATCCTGGGATATAGATTATATTTGCAAGGAAAAATACCAAAATTGGTATATTGATTATGTCTTGAAAAAACCTTCACAAAATGACCTATCATTTTCGAGGCTTCATGGCTTTCGATCCAAATGACCAATTGAAGGGAATATGCCCGAGAGGCAATAATAAAGTGGTTATTATCTTATTCCATGTTTATGATAAATGTTTATTTTACATGCTAGAATTGTATTGATCGGAAACATCAATACATGTGTGTTTAATAAACAAAAAGGGTTCCTAGTTATGCCTCTCTTATAGACTAGCTTGTTGATTAACAAGATGATCAAGGTTTCCTGATCATGGACATTGGATGTTGTTAATAATAAGGTCACACCATTGGTGGAATGATGTGATGAACATTCATCCGAAGTATAGCATTACGATCAAAGTCATTATGTTTATATTGCTATAACATCATACAAAGTAATCTTTATCCTTAGACCATGAGATCATGTTAATTGCTAACGCCGGAAGAGTATCTTGATAACATCAAACATCACACCGTAACAAGGTAACTATAAAGATGGGTCCAGTGCTACGAAGGTGTTATGTTGAGGCTCATGGATCAAGAGTGGAATTTGTCAATCCCGATGACGGATAGATATACTCTGGGCCCTCTTGGTGATATCACATTGAAATAGCTTGCAAGCAAGTGATGTGATCACTAGAATGTTATATCACGGGAACGAGAAAAGAGTGCATGTCGATGAGATCAAACTAGGTATGGAGATACCGATGATCGAATCTCGGACATGTAATATATCGCGGACAAAGGGATTTAGTTACTAGCATTAAAGGTTCTCACGATCACGTAAGTCATCGTTGAATGTGTAGGAGTCAAGATGGATCTCGTGTCCCGCTTCGATTATTGATCGAGAGGGTCTCGATCATGTCTGCATTATTCATGAACCGTAGGGTAACACACTTAAGGGATACCGACACCATTTGGAGCAAATATGTTTTATAAAGATTTAAGAAATCGCTGGAATTATTTCAATAGACACAAAACTGCTTTGGGTGAAATTGCTGAAATTGGTTACGCATGTAATATTGAAATGTTGCGGGGTTTTATGTGAATGTTTGTTAATTAAAGTAATTAAAAAATTCTGAATAAAAATAATAAAAGAGTTTTATTAATGAGAGAGCATTAAATTTGAGAAATTTAATGCATTTAAAGTGGAGACTTTAAAAGAGAATGTGAAGGGCATTTTAATGTGGAGGGTTACCACCACATGAATGGAGGAGGTGAAGGGTCACCCCTCCATGCGCCGCCATGAAGGGGCACCCCTCCTCCTATAAAAGGCCACCCCCTCCTCACTTCTAACTCACACCTCCTTGTGAAGGATCTCTCTCCCCCTCTAGTATTATTCCCCCATGGTCTCGGATTAGCGAGATACATGTTCCCGGTGGCTTTATCTGGAAAGGAGTTGCTGCTTCTGCTGCTTTGCTGGAGCGAGGGACGGAGTTGTCGGGGTACCGGACGTGTGTGCGATCATGGATGCACTGCTGCTTTGCGGTGCTGGACTTGGTGGTGCTGGAGTTGGATCTGATGGACGTCTTTGGAGCGGACCTCTTTGGACTTCATCACGATCTTGAGATCGGCAAGTGTACGACTACATCAACCATGAGTTCCTACTCGTTAACAAAGCTCGTTGTCTACGAGGGTAAGTTCTCATTGGATGTATGTCCACCCGTTGCTTTGTACCTAGTAGATAGATCTTGGCGTGTAGTTCACACCGTAGGAAATTTTTTGTTTTCTATGCTGCGGACCCAACACCAATGTTATGTGCATAATCGAGGCATAGTTTGTGATACAGTGCCCATATTGTGCATGCATGTGCATCTTGGGATGGCTAACAATGTTGTAGGAGGAATTTTTATTTTTTGTCACATGGAAAAGCCATTTTCTATTTTCGGAGTGCCAAAATCGGGGTGTTTTGTGAAGCAACACCAAACATTAAATAAAAAAATGGTACCACACCATTTTTCAAAAATACTAGACCACCTTACATGAACAATGTCCTAACTAGGGATTTTAAAACCTTTCCGTCCACGCCCTAGAGAAAAAGACAAATGCCTACCGAATCGGTAGGAAGTGGGTCCAGTTTGACCTATAGGTACATGATCTAATGCTCGTGGTTTCTTCAGAGATCCATCCCCTATGGCCAGCTTAAGGGAGATGCCTGACGACTAGATCCTCCGGCATCTCCCTGAAGCTGGCCATAGTATTGTCCCTGCTCTCGCACACCATCTTGGAGTTTAAAACTTCTCTAGCTAGATTAATATGCCAGGTAGCTAACTAATTTCACATATTAGAGAGTGCCTCTATGGCCAGTTTGTTGGAGTTGCCGGAGGACTGGGCTCCGCCGGCATCTCCCTCAAACTGGTCATAGTGGTGTCTCTGCTCTCGCACACCATCATGTTTGCGGTTGATAACTTCGCAAGGATGCCTATTTATAGATTAAGCGGCACAACATAGTGTCGACACTCACGACATAATGTCGACACTCTTGTCGATAGTCCCGGTTGGAGGCACTAACCGGGACTAAAGATATTTCCCGCCAATTCCCATCGCTTTCCGCTATGCTTTCCCGCCCTTTCCCTCTAACCGGGTCTTTTATTCCCAGTTGGATCCACTAACTGGGACTAAAGATATTTCCCGCCATTTCCCACCGCTTGCTGTTATGGTTTCCTGCCCTTTTCCTCTAACCAGGTCTTTTAGTCCCAGTTGGAGCCACTAACTGGGACTAAAGATATTTCCCGCCATTTCCCACCGCTTCCCACTATGCTTTCCCGCCCTTTTCCTCTAACCGGATCTTTTAGTCCCAGTTGGATCCACTAACCAGGACTAAAGATATTTCCCGCCATGTCCCGCTATGCTTTCCTGCCCTTTTCCTCTATATCTAGGCCGACCGTGTCATGGCTATCCACACATCCACACCTTCATCTCTCAACAATGGACACCGCATACTGGGTCATTCTCACAATCGAAGAGACCGAGGCACTATGTGCCTCCAGCTATCCATGCCTGCCGGGCTACCGGGTGCCCGCTGACTGGATGCTGAGTGTTGGAGGAGTTTCTTTCCCTTCTGTGCCTCAAGGTTCCGCCCGCCAGGTGGCCATCACAAACCACTTCTACCTAGAGCTCATGCCGAAGCAGTGGATGGATCCCCATTGGGATCCTGACAACTACAACACCTGGAATGGCTTCTTCGCTAACCGGCAGGAAAGGGAGCTCGCTAGGTACGAGGGTGATGGCCCGCCCCCGGTGAACCACAATGAAACCGGTCGTCGCATGGGCTGGGTGAACCGGACTATCACCGGTGTGATGTGCTACATCGCTGAGGGAGATCATCCTCGCCTACGGTACCCACACTTGCATCAGCCGCAAAGCATTAATAAGGGTGGCTATGGTGAAGGCCGCGGGCGTAGTGGCATCGTCATCCGGGAGCTCCTTCTCCCTGGATCGTGCATCCGAGGCTGGAGTGGAAGGTGCCCTCGGAATATGTCATGGTTCACGGTCCCCGGTTCCCCCCTACACAAGCCAGGGAAGGCCTGAGGATCCCCGAAATATGCCATAGCAAGACGAAGATGATTCGGAAGATGACCCTGAAGCTGTGTACTATAGGGCTAGACATGATTATGACTAAATACATTGGTTAGGACGAATGGTTCGTTTGTGTACCCAATATTGTCGAGAGATCCACTGTTTTCATTCTGTAATGCATTTTTATTTGAAAATGGCAAAATGGAAAATAGTTTGAACAATTATTTTAGGAAATAGAAAATGGTTCTACATTAGTTATTCAAATTCAAACACTTTTCATGTTGAAAGTGTTTTCAAATTCAAATTTAAACCATTTCAAATTTAATAGTTTGAATAATTATTTTATAAGACAGAAAGTTTTTTCAAATTCAAATCATTTCAAATGTGAATACCTAACTAAGAAATAAGAAATAAGGCGGGAACATCTGAAAAGTTTGAAAAACTTTTGAAAAAAGGACTTTTAGTCCCGGTTGGTGCCACCAACCGGGACTAAATGTCCTCTTCGCGCGCTGATGGTGCCATCATACGTCCCGGTTGGTGGCTCCAACCGAGACGTATGCTCTGGTCTTTTGTCCCGGTTGGTGCCACCAACCGGGACTAAAGACCTTTTAGTCCCGTTTGGTGCCACCAACCGGGACTAAAGGCCCTCCTGTACTTAAGCCCGTACCCCTTTCTCTCCTTTCCCAATCTCTCTCACTCACACGCCACTGCAGATCGCCACCACCACGAGCAGCTGGTCCAACATCGTCAGGCTTCCCAACCGCCACCTCGTCGTCGGCCTCCATGCATCGCCTCGCTGTGTTGATCCTCCTCGCCAAAGGAATCGAAGCCGCACGACTGGAATCGGCCGTGTCTTCCCCGACACCAACGCTGCTCGCCGTCACCATCACCACTTCTTCTGAGCTCCTCCATCCTCGCCGAGGCTACACACGCGTCGAGGGTGAGCTTTTGATTCTCCTAGACCCCTTCTTTCCTCCCCTCTCGCTCTGTCCTGCTCCGACGTCGCGTGCCGCCATCCGTCATCACTGGCTGTCATCGTTTGCGCTGTTCCGGTGACCAAATCTGAGCGGTGCCACCGTAGGTAGGTTTGCCTCAACACCCTCTATCGAACAAGCCCGCACATGCCCCCTCCTGAGCCCTCTAGCAACGTCTCCGACCACCGACTGACCATGCTCACCGGCGAGCTGAGGTAGCATCGAGGTGGCGTTGAAGTGGCCCTGGCCCCAGTCGTTAGCCTCTGGGCTAGACACAACCCCGGTGAGAAATATCCCCAACCTCGTGATGACATCAGCTTGATGCATTAAATAGTTTAATAATTCCATAAATTGTTTAAATATTGTAAAATCAATAACTAATTATCTATAAGTTAGAAAAATATGAATAATATATCAAAATGTTCAGAAAAATGAGATTTATCTTTTACCCAGGGTAATTAGTTAGAGAATTAGGGTTAGCTAGGGTAATTAGTTAGAGAATTAGGGTAATTAGTTAGTAGTATTAGGGTTAGCTAGGATAATTAGTTAGTAGCATTAGGGTTGGCTAGGGTAATTAGTTAGTAGTATTAGGGCAATTAGTTAGTAGAATTAGGGTTAGCTAGGGTAATTAGTTAGTAGTATTACGGTAGTAGTAGTAGTTAGTTAGTAGTATTAGGGTAGTAGTACGTAGTTAGTAGTAGTAGTAGTAGTAGTTAGTAGTAGTAGTAGTAGTAGTAGTAGTAGTAGTAGTAGTAGTAGTAGTAGTAGTCATGGTAGCCGTCGGGTTCGGGGCCGGGTCTGGCCCACCATACTCGCCCCGTTTAATTAGTCGGGTCTCATTTTTTACCAGACCCGCGAACTGACCGGGTTCGGGGCCCCAACGGGTACCCGCCTGCGCGTGAGACTTGGTGGGTCTAATTTTTTACCAAACCCTCCCCGTTTAAGGTGGGTACCCATCAGTTTTGCGGGTTTCGGAGTTACTGCTTTTCCCCTTGGAGTTACATGATCCCGTCGACGTTTGAGGTTAGGGACGGGCGCGGCAACGCGTGCCATATAGGGACGATGGACGGGCGTGGCAACGCATGCCGTGCGCCATATATTAGGGTTTCTTCGAATTATGGTTTATATCCCTAGCCCATCAAACCACTCCTACCTAACCTCCTCGCTTGGCCGCTTCGACTCATCCGCTTTTCCCCTTTTGCAGAAACTATGGAACCTAGAGACGAAGAAAAGGAAATGGCGCTTGAGGATATGATCAATGAGGGAGGACATATCGATAACGATGTCACCTCGCTTTATTTGAACAACTATGGTGAGGGAGATCCGGTTTTCGACCGAACAGACAGCTCCGGTGAGGGAGAAGCCAACGAGAGAGAAGCCAGTGAGGGAGAAGCTGGCGAGGTGCATATATATATATTAATTAATTAAGCCTTGGTTTTCTATATACATATATATTAATGCTCTTTCTTCTTTTAGCCCTCCGGATCGAGCAAATCTTCTGCAAAGAATAAACGAGGCCTAGTCAAAAAGTTGGGAGACCATGAAAGATACATGATCGAAGAAGTCGCTCTAGACGGTGAACCGAAGGCTCCCATTGATGCTACAAATAAATTTATAAGGCAATGCGGAGTTATTGTTACGGACTACATCCCGATCACCATCAGAAAATGGAATAGGTCATCAAAGGATCCAGAGTCTCTATATGTCAATGACTTAGCCAAAGACACTCTTTGGGAAAAGCTCATGGTTAATTTCACCCTACCGACGCTAGAGGTGGATCCATATGACTACGATGCCGATGAGGAGATTCCAACTCAGGAGGAACTACAAAAGAACATGGAGCATAAAGTCAAGGAGTGGGATCTTAAGAAGATGGCCCAGCAATTCAACAATTGGAAGAAAAGGTTGCACCTTGACTTTGTCGTGAAAGAGAAGACTCCGAATTTCACTACTGGAGCGTATGAGAAGATAAAAGACCACTAGGATGATTTTGTGGCCTACAAGAGATCGGCGCCAGCTAAGAAAAGGTCTGAAACGAATAAGCAAAATGCTGCTAAAAAGCAGTATCAACATACTATGGGGCAAGGTGGCTATAAGGCTAGCAAGCCTAAGTGGGAGAAATGCGAGTCCGAGCTGATTGCTAAAGGGATCACCCCAGAGCCAAATCATTGGATCGAACGGGTAAGGAATTTGTTTTACGGGCATGGGGGCACGTTGGACTCAGAAGGGAAGTGCGTATATAACATAAGACATAAAGAAACTCCCATACCCATCGAAGACATTAGAAATGCAGTAAAGGCTGTTGAAGATGGGGAGTTCATTCCCGATAGAGAGAATGACGTGCTCACACTCGCCCTTGGGAACAAGGAACACCAGGGACGAACACAAGGCATAGAAGGCTACAAACCATGGAACCTTGGGTTTCCTGACATCCGGAAAAAATATCCCGATAGAAGCCGTCAAAGGAGAAAGTAAAGGGAGGAAATTGAAGTAATGAAGTAGAAAGACCGGATGCGCAACATAGAACAACAATTAAAGCAGCATGAGAATCAACTTGACAAACTTAGCCAGCAAGCTACCAGCCCATCTCAGCGGCACATGGTAGACAAAGCTGCCTTTGATGCTACCGGCCCATCCACTAATCGAAAAAGCAGCGTGGCTTCCACGGAACTCCCCGGTGATGATGCTGATGGTGCACCGGCGATGGCTCCTCTTCGCTACCCAGTGGATGATATCATGGAGATGACACATTGTGAGCTGCATGTGAAAGTTGTCAACATAACCATGAAGGTGGCGGTTGTCTATGCCTTACCATTAGTTGGACCGGTACTAACTTACCATTTTTGTCCGGTTCCACAGGGATACGGTATTACCAGGGTGGATGAAGTTATGGACGGATTCACGTAGCTCAAGCTTGACTACCCTACAGGTGAAGGGAATGTGACTAAGCTAGGAGAAGCAAAAAACATGACCATTCTATGGCGAAAGGAACACATCGTGCTTTCAAATCGAACGCCAAGGCCATCCACTCCTCAGAGCACAACACCATCTTCATCGTAGACTCACCCATCTCCAGCGCATCAGCCATATTTGCCGTCGCTGCGACAGGCGCCGTCTCTAGCACTGCCATCTTCACCGCCATGTCAGCCATCTCCAGCATGGACGTCTTTGTCGCCGCGTCAGCCGTCTCCAGCACGGCCGTCTTTGCCGCCGCGTTAGCCATCTCAGCCCCTCCGAAAAGTATAAAAGGGTCATGGCAAAAAGCAAAAGAGTAATCAATCACCGAAGCGTCTACCGGAGCCCCTCCCAAAACTACCAAAGGTTGATCCCAAGAGATCTTATGACTATACTGAAAAGGAGAATGCGGTGATCACAAAGGCCTAAACGCAACAGTGGTTTGATAGCCTCAAGTGGCCGAAAGAGTCAAAGTTCCCCAGCACTAAAGAAGAAAAAGCCAAAGTGCAAAAAATGTTGAAGACCCTTCATCAACCCGAGCCAAGGCTGTCATCAGACTATGACCGCTCTATTGTCAAGTCACATTAGTCAATGGTGTGATCAAAGAGCACTAGTGCAAGTGGGAATTCAGTTCCCCAGCTCGGTTTATAGAAAAACAAGGAACGCCCCCCGCTCAAAGTGATTTCCGATACCATGGTGGAGTCGAGCAAAGTTGCGAACGATCAGTATGATCCAGAAATTGTTGCACTGTATGGAGAAGCGGCCGCTGCTCAAGGTATGACTATTGCTCAGTACTTAGACCAGTTAGATTTCCCCGTGGCTGAGGAAGCATACAAATACGAGTACAGGAAACCTCTCGTCGGACCTAAGGATGTAAAGTATCTACCAACAAAAATGCGAAGATTGCAAAATTGGTACATTAAAGCCACAAAGGAAGGGGCAAACTGGATAGTGACCGGAGTTCGAAACGAGCATTACGGGTATGGAGATGCCCAGATACTAATTGAATTTCCTGAACTACATCAGTTTTTCATTCAAGACGCCCTTGACAAATCAATCATCAGTGCCTACCGTCTGTAAGTATTATTTCTCTAATAATTAAGTCTCTAGTTAGCTCACCGCGTTTATATCCCATGTATAATCATACTCACTATATTATGCAGACTGAAGATTCTCGAATGCAGAGGAGGACAGATCTATGACATTGGGTTCATTGACCCATATTGGGTTCATGAACTTACTGTGAAATTAAGTCCCAAGGACACAGAGGATAAAATGTAATGGCATTAAGGTTTCAAGAAACCAAAAGGGAAATATTATTACATTACAACTTCAAGTGATTGTTATTGTCTTGTAAACATTCTATTTTGCTTACTCGATGTTAAATGTATAATTGATGAGTTATGCATGCACAGATTCCATTATATTCTTCTAATGATTCAACCTAACAATGGAGTAGTACAAGTCATGGACTCTAAATGTAAACCCCTTGAGGATTGGGCTGCCATGCAGGATATGCTCCAGCGGTAATTTCAGTCATTATAACACTATATCGGCAACTTTCATCCATTTACTTATATCAAGTAATTAATAACTTATTTCATTCATTTTCTTTACCGGGCAGCGCTTGGAAACGGTTCACCAACAAGGCTAAGGGTGCCTAGAAAGAGAACCTTACATTTAAACCACTAAATGTAAGTACTACTAGCTAGATCCGCACATCTCTTTGATTCTAGTTTCGATACCATTATCATGCTTAATTATTATTATTTTGATTGAACTCTGTTCTCGTACAGTGTTAGAGGCAGGCAGATGGAAATAACTTATGTGGTTACTATGTTTGCGACTTCATTCGTCAGACGACCTGTGAGAAGGGCAGAAATTTAGAACAACTTCAAGTATGTAAACAATATTCAGAATTTTGTTTTATTACCATCAAGTGTGTTTAGTTTCATTCATATATGTTGACTCCTTCTTTTAAATTAGATTGAATGGTTGCGGGACCATCTTCTACCAAAGGATCGCATACAAGCAATCCAAGAGGAAATTGCGGGATTCTTAGATGCAGAGGTCCTAAATCCAAAAGGAGAATACTATCGAAAGATTATGATAATGTAATAGGGATCATAAAAGACTTTATATTGTATATATGCATGAATGTAATATATTCGATACTTGCTATGTAATATAATCGGGAGATGTTTTGTAATATAATGCTTCCCTTAAGGTATAGATGACACTTACCCTAGCACTATGTTGTGAGGAATGCTCTTCCTCATAGTAGATGGTGCGAGGTTGATGTTACCAAAAGTGGATTTCCATGGAGGCATGGTGCAGATTTGAGAGACATCATAATCCACTTTCGGTAACATCAACCTTGCACCATCTACTATGAGGACGAGCATTCCTCACAACATAGTGTTGGGGTAAGTGTCACAAAATAAATGCTGCCCAAAACACAAAAAGGAAATAGATAAAGGGGAAACAAAATAGATGAAAAATATACAAAAAAATTCTCTGCCGCAGCACAAAAAGTGCCCAAAATGCTGCCACGGCAGAGGCCTATAGATCCCGGTTCGTATTACGAACCAGGACAAATGCCACCCACCCCTGCCAACAGCCAGCGGCCATGTGGACCAACCTTTGTCCCGGTTCGCAGCCCAACCAGGACTATAGGGTTGGGGCTTTAGTCCGATTGCGCCATCCCGGTTGGGCAACCGGGACTAAAGCCCCTTATAAACCGGGACAAAAGGCCCTGTTTCTACTAGTGTGGATAATTTTGAGCAAAGTGGTTGCTCTTTGATTTTGACTAACCTCTCACTTTTCTATTAGGACTACTAAAGACTACCAACCTTGCATTCTATCATAAACTACCCTCACATAATCTCTGAAGACTACTAATAAAATTGTATTCACTACCTTAATCCAAAAATTATCGTAATGTTATAATAATTATGACTTCTATCATAGACCTAAACTATTCTTTACTTACGATTATTACAAGATTTGTTACTGAGTACTTGTCCTAATTACAAACTTATCATGGTCTCGGAGCTAATCCCACCATGATAACTCATCTTTTTATCTTACTATTAATGATTGTTAACAGAATCTACTCCATCACATGGAATTCTCAAGTGAATGCCACATGATTTACTTCCAATTGTAGCTATACATACTCTAATGCTCTACCCTATGTGGTATAGTGGTATCAACTAGTGATAAGATTCTACTTCTTCACATGGATTCTAAATATAGACCCCATCACCAATACTGCTCGACATGATGTCCTAATCTTAGTCGTAATTATCTTTGATATTTTAACTAACTTAGGATATCATAGTGGTGTTATGCCCATTTAGATCTACACTCAAATGACATTTCTCTAGAGAAGACATATAACTAATCCTTAAGAAAGATGATAAAAACATCCAAATTAAGTGTGACAACGTTTATCCTCAAGTGGATATCCATCACAAGTCTTGGTTTAGATAAGATGGCTCCTATAGTCACTATCCAACCTATAGATCTCCAAAAATGGTTTTAATCCTAAGGTCAAAACATATGCTCTGATACCAGCTGCGGTGACCCAGCATACCACTACATGATGTAGTACACTATAGTCGTTGACATAACACCAATGAAACACCGTTCACTAGTATTACATCCCTCAGAGTGGTACAACTGAAACACAGCAGGTCCAAGACATGACTATAGATTGCAACTTGACTCTTTACAAATAATCCAGAGAACACTCTAGGTTAAAGAGAGAGAAAGAAACTTCTTACAAAGAAGAACCAGAAATAATAACTCAAAGCTATCTGGCTAAAAAGACTAACATCTAAACTATCTTGCTTGCAATTGCTACTAATACAATGCTCTACAGAAGTAGGTTTTATGGCTAGAGTATCTACTCCTATCGAATCAGAGACTTCATCTTCACTTCAGCTGATGTATATGTTGACTTCATTGAAGAACTTGAACTGTCGATGATGGTTTCTTGAGCATAAGTTGGTGTTGATGTCGTCTTCAATGGCTTAGAACCTATCAAGGGTTAAGAAGGTACGGCTGAGTATGAGCGCACTCAGCAAGTTCACTAAAAAGGAGTGTATGATGCACTATCTCTACATCCACATACCAAAGTTCATAGGCAATGCAGGTTTTTGTAAATTTTTCTTCAAAGGTTGCTTTTATTCTGAAAATCTATGTCCAACAGCCTTCACAGGTTTACTAGAACTTTCATGGAGTTCCTTTCCTGCCGCGTTCGTAGCTACTTCCCGGAACAGGGAGTAACATGTCACAGTTCTTACACTCTATAGAGGTGTGTTTCTTTACCCATGAGAGACCAAATCCTTGTTGCACAACTGGGCGATCTTTCCCAACCACAATTCCTTGATGTGGGGCCCTGTAGATGATCCAAGCCAATCACTGCCCTTCTCCGCGGCCCCACATGAAGACACGACTCGTCAAGCAGGAATACCTCCATTAACCCCAATATAGGCAGATATAACCCTGGTAACCCCTTGGAGACTCAAGTGAGAAGATCATGTCCCTGGCAACCCCCACCGAAGTGGCAGATCTACCTCCAATAGCCCCTCACGGATAATCTAGATACCAATATCGTAGGGACATAAGGGTTCCCACCCATGTGTTGGATTCTCCACAAGAAATCTGCAGCTTCATGATCAGTTCATCCGTCCATGCGAAAGGAAGAAGACCCAACTGACTTCTCTGTCCCATTCCAAATCTCATGGTTAACGTGTAATATACGGTGCTAGAATCACTAGCGACATTGGTTGTTAAGTCCTAGATATTATGTTCCTCTACCACTAGAACTATATCAGTAGATTATTACCACTTGGTAAATAATCCATAATCATATTATTATGAAAATAGTATTTTTTGGCCTTTTCAAAATGCAGGTGATGACAACATTTGAGTTACAAGCATTTGATAGAAAAATAACCAAAGGACATAAGCAAGTTGTGAACTTGCCATTTGTGATTGCAAGATTATGCACTCACGGTCTTCATGATACTAGAATATCCAAATTCTGTAAACAGCATCATTGGTCCGGTAAGGACGAATGTTTAAAGATGCAAGATGCAATTATGCATAAGTAATTTAATGCAGTTTGATAAACACGAATTCCTGGAATAGTCGTATCTAATCTAGGGTTCAAAAACTGGGGATGGTTTCTTTATAATGTGTTTAACTTTTATACCAGCTTCACACTTGTGCTTCTTATTAAGGCTTGTGAGAATGTGTGAAGCAATTAAGTAAATACAACAAGTAGCATACAATACTAAAGCACACAATTGGGGCATGGTATGTAAAAAATTTCTTAAGCAAGATTATTAATCAATTAGAGCCTTTATACAAACGTTTAAGGATTACCTTTAATGTTTCTTAAAAGAATAACATTTTAAGAAAAGATTACTTTATAAGGAAAAAGCATTTAAGTGTTTAACATGCAAAGTGTAAAAGTGAAGTATAATAATATCCTAAGATTGAGGGGAATTGTTATCTAGTAATTATGATGGGATTTATTATGTTAAGTTGTTAAGAGTTAAGGGACTTATTATAAAATTGTTGTTTGAAGTGGCCAAACAAATAACTTTTGAAGAAAAGAGTTCTTTGTTGAAGTTTAAACATTCTTTGTGGTTAATAGATTGTGATTGATGTCGCTTGCATTTATCCGATATGCTTGGATTTGAGATGCCTTCTGACTTAATTTGGAACAGAAAAAAGTTAACTATAAAAAATAAATATTCTTTAGGCATTATGCATGACTTTGTGTACCAAAGTTAACTTTAAAATTAAGTAGATCTAGGGTGTGATGTGTTTAAAAGTATTAATAAGTTTTAAATTTTTGTAACAAGTTTATTTAAGAGTGTGGGATCATTCACTTCCAATTTAAGTGAATGATGAGCTTAACTGCAATTTGCTATTGATGTGACTTATTAAAGAAAGAAATTTTTGATGATTTTATTAAGGTGTTAGGGTGTGAGATCATGTTTAATAATGGTTAAGAGACAAAAAGCATTCACGTTTATGATGTTTAAAATATACTTAAAAGTGTTTGCTTAGTTTGGATTTATGATTTTAACAGAGTTTTTTAAAGTTAATAAGTTACACTTAAGTTTTATTATAGATCTAAGTTATGGCTTTGGACTTAGTATTTAGTTATTAGGGATTTAAGGTTTTATATATAGAATTTGTGATTATTTCTTATTTAAGAGATGTTTTAAAGAATTTACAAACTAAGTCTTTTATAAAATAGGTAAGGATTTATTTCCTTAAAATCTTAAAAATCATTAGGAAAATACTTTTAGTATTTTTCTAGTAAAATAAATTTACTCAAGATCTTAAAAGTGATTTTCACTTATTTTTAAGTATTATTTGTATTTTTATAAAATTCCACAAAGGATTATATGTCTTTTAAGTATTTGCTTCAAGTTTTATTTGAAAAAAATTAAGTTAGTATTTTTATAAAATAGTAGATTTATTTTTATACACAAAATGATTTTTTATTTATTTTTTACTTTTTTCCTTATTTTATGAAATTTCACTTAGGATTTAATGGTGTATAATATTTATTTGCATTTTATTTAACTTAATTAAGTAAGGTTATATTTTTATTAGATAGAGATTATTTTTGTGATCCTTTTGATATATTTTAATTATTTTTTCATGAATTTAATAGGAATATATATATATTTTAATATTTATAAAGACTTGTTTGTATTTCCCTAAATTTAAGCATTTCCATTCTATTTATTTTATAACTTGTTCTGGTCTATGGTCAATCGAGTCCAACTTAAAGGCCCACGAGGCCCAATTACACGGCCTACTAGGATCCAGGTTAACACCGACCCTGGCCCACTCCTCTCTCTCGCACATACACACGCACGCGTTATCCTCACCCCTCATGTTCCCCTCTTGGTCGCGGTGGTGTCGCCGCCAGCGCCAGGTCTACTCCGGTCGGTTGCCGGCCAACTTCGTACCACTGTCTACCGATGAGGCCCAAATCGATCTTCTCCGTCGATCCCTGTCGCCTTGTTGCCGCTCTGCTCCCTGATATGCGCCCGTGAAACCCTAGCAGTGCGGTTCGATAAGGCCACCATCGTGGCTCTTGTAGCCCCTATGGCCCCGGATGTTGCTCGAGGAAGACCAGGATCTCCCCTACCTCGACCCCAACTTGCTGCTCCTGAACATTTCATGGTGGTGTGGTACTGCAGCAGCTACTATGGTCTGCTCCAATTCCTGATGCCGACGAGACGGAGCCGTGGCGCCACCCTGGCATTGGTTGCGACAACTATGACTACGCCATGCCTCCGCTCTAGTTGCTCGGCACCCCTAGTGAGTCATATCTCTTCTATAATCATCTATTGCGCCGACGATAGCACCTACTGATAACTAATCAAGGTTCGGGTGGTTGTGGAATTGAATTGCTACTAGGTCATCTAAATATGGTTAGAGTTGATTTGATAATTGGAATGCAGGTTTTATATTGGTTTGCAACAGAAATTGTCTGAACTTTAGTTCAGAATCACTTAGGTTGTCAAGTATTTGATATGTAAGTTGGTTGTAGATGTTGATTTGAACCCAAACCAACTATTGGTTTGAATGGATTCACAGTATTTTCTTTATTGAGCAATAGTTTTCTACAGGATAACAATTAACTTGGAAACAAAGGATTTATATTCCTATTGGAAGTATTTGTAGCTGTGATTTTGGCTAGTGGCTTCTTTTCGCCCTAGGTATCCACTACTGTGGTGTTTTTACATGGAAGTGTATACCCCATTACCGTCAGATTTGCTAGTGTTGGTGGCTAACTTTACTCATTTGATGTATACAAAAGATTTGGCAAACTGGACATATGGTTCAGTAATGATCATTATTCCTTCTAGGCAATGTTTGCATTTTATAAAATGATTCCTAGCAAATGATAGCTAGGAAAATGATTTAAAGTATGGTTGTATGGTTTTAGCAGGTGGCTATCTGTTTCTTGTTCAGATGTTGTGTACTGTCAGTGGTGACAGTGAGTTTGATTTGCAAACCCTGGTTGCTTTACATGGGATTGTGTTCCCTCCACAAATATGCTTTTCAATGATCTATATCTATGCGGCTAGCTTGTACTCAGGAAACACTGAATCTGCTAGGTATAGAGGTGCTACCCTCTGGGGATGTGCCATGCAGCCTAGCAGCTGTGGTTTATGTTTGTCTAGTAAACACTAGATAATAGGCTAATGATGCTGGTCTGAAGCCCTTTGGGTAGGAACACATGCTACATAATGATTAAAACTGATGGTATAGATTGTATCTATTGCTAGGTAGCATTTACTTGGGTTTGGTTACACAATTACCATCTGGTTATTGATGGGGTTAATGTTGTGACACCTCAATTGAGGATACACAAATGTTTTAGGAACATTTACTAGCCAGATTGGTGCTATAGCTAACTATCTCGGGTTTTAGTTACAAGCATGAATCCTTTCTATAACTCAATGATGAATTTACTTAAATCAGCCAATGATGTATGGAGTGAGGCATTACTTTTTTTGCACATGAACATATACTATTGTTGCCCTTTTGTTTGCTCTACGATGATTCTAAAAGTGTTGGTTTAGTTTGGATTTATGATTTTAAAAGAGTTTTATAAGGTTAATAAGTTACACTTAAGTTTTATTATAGATCTAAGTTGTGGATTTTGACTTAGTATTTAGTTATTAGGGATTTAAGGTTTTATATATAAAATTTGTGATTATTTCTTCTTCAAGAGATGTTTTTAAAAAAATTACAAACTAGGTCTTTATAAAATAGGCAAGGATTTATTTACTTAAAATCTTTAGGAAAATACTTTTAGTATTTTTCTAGTAAAAATATATTTACTCAATATCTTAAAAGTGATTTTCGCTTATTTTTAAGTATTATTTGTATTTTTATAAAATTCCACAAAGGATTATAGGTCTTTTAAATATTTGCTTCAAGTTTTATTTGAAAAAAATTAAGTTAGTATTTTTATAAAATAGTAGATTTATTTTTATACACAAAATGATTTTTTATTTATTTTTAGATTATTCCTTATTTTATGCAATTTCACTAAGGATTTAATGGTGTATAATATTTATATGCATTTTATTTAACTTAATTAAGTAAGGTTATATTTTTATTAGATAGAGATTATTTTTGTGATCCTTTTGATATATTTTAATTATTTTTTCATGAATTTTATAGGAATATATATATATATATCTATATTTTTTAATATTTATAAAGACTTGTTTGTATTTCCCTAAATTTAAGCATTTCCATTCTATTTATTTTATAACTAGGCCTGGTCTATGGTCAGCCCAGTCCAACATAAAGGCCCACAAGGCCCAATTACACGGCCTACTAGGCTCGGGGTCAACACCGACCCCGGTACACTCCTCTCTCTCGCACATACACATGCACGCGTTATCCTCACCCCTCTTGTTCCCCTCTTGGTCGCGGTGGTGTCGCTGCTGCCGTCAGCTCCACTCCGGCCGGTTGACAGCCAACTTCGTACTGATGTTTGCCGATGAGGCCCCAAATTGATCTTCTCCGTCGATCCCCGTCGCCTCGTTGCTGCTCTCCTGCTCGATGTGCGCTCGGTGAAACCCTAGCAGTGCAGTTTGGCAAGGCCACCGGCGCGGCTCTTCTAGCCCCTATGGCCCCGGCTGCTGCTCGAGGAAGACCAGGATCTCCCCTACCTCGACCCCAACCTGTTGCTCCTGCACATTTCACAGCAGTGTGGTAATGCAGCAGCTGCTATGGTCTGCTCCAATTCCTGATGCCGGAGGGACGGCGCCATGGCGCAACCCTGGCATTGGCTGCGACAACTATGACTATGCCACGCTTCCGCTCCAGGTGCTTGGCACCCCAAGTGAGTCCTATCTCTTCTCTAATCATCTGTTGGGCTGATGATAGCACCTAGTGATAACTGATCAAAGTTTAGGGAGTTGTGGAATTTAATTGCTACTAGGTCATCTTACTATGGTTAGAGTTGATTTGATAATCTGAATGCAGGTTTTATATTGGTTTGCAACAAAAATTGTCTGAACTTCAGTTTAGAATCACTTAGGTTGTCAAGTATTTGATATGTACATGGGTTAAAGATGTTGATTTGAATCCAAACCAACTATTGTTTCGAATGGATTCAAAGTATATTTCTTTATTGAGCAATAGTTTTCTATAGGATAACAATTGACTTGGAAACAAAGGATTTATATTCCTATTGGAAGAATTTGTAGCTGTGATTTTGGCTAGTGGTTTTATTGGCCCTAGGTATCCATTACTATGGTGTTTTTACCTGTAAGTGTATACTCCATTACAGTAAGATTTGCTAGTGTTTGTGGCTAACTTTACTCATTTGATGTATACAAAAGATTTGGTAAATTGGACATATGGTTCAGTAATGATCATTATCCCTTCTAGGCAATGTTTGCATTTTATAAAATGATTCCTTGCAAATGATAGCTAGGAAAATGATTTAAAGTATGGTTGTATGGTTTTAGCAGGTGGCTATATGTTTCTTGTTCAGATGTTGTGTACTGTTAGTGGTGACAGTGAGTTTGGATTGCAAAGCATGGTTTCTTTACTTGGGATCGTGTTTCCTCCTCAAATATGCTTTGCAATGATCTATTTCTATGTAGTGAGCTTGTACTCAAGAAACACTGAATCTGCTAGGTACAGAGGTGCTACCCTCTGGGGATGTTCCTTGTAGCCTAGCAGTTGTGGTTTATGTTTGTCTAGTAAAAACTAGATAATATGCTAATGATGCTGGTCCGAAGCCCTTTGGGTAGGAACACATGCTACATAGTGATTAAAACTGATGGTATAGATTTTATTCGTTGCTAGGTAGCTTTTACTTGGGCTTGGTTACACAATTACCATCTGGTTATTGGTGGTGTTAATGTTGTGACACCTCAATTGAGGATACACAAATGTTTTAGAAACATTTACTAGCCAGATTGGTGCTATAGCTAACTATCTTGGGTTTTAGGTGCAAGCAGGAATCCTTTCTATAAACCAATGATGGATTTCCTTAATTGAGCCAATCATGTATGGACTGAGGCATTACTTTTGTTGCACATGAACATATACTATTGTTTCCCTATTGTTAGCTCTAGGATGATTCTGGAGTAGCACTACTACCCAGTCTTAGAGCCCTCTCTACCACACAACTCCATGCTTAGAAATCAAAGGACAAGAACATATGCTATATTGATTTAAGAAACTAACCTACTGGTGTGAAGTAGAAAAGTGACTTGGGGATATGTGCTTATAATGAATCTTGTGGTGAATATTAATCAGATTCCACCTCATATTGTTGGTAAGCCTTCACCTTGTGCTCCTGGTCCTCTTCTCCTAGAGCTATCACCTTTCCTGTAAGACTCCTCCCCATCTTGCTCTTGGGTGGCTTTTCAAGCAACTAGATGCTTGTGATGTGGTGGTGATTTTTGGTGGAATGATCTGGTTTACTACATCGTTTGTACTCCTCCTTGAGCTATTGCTTGACCTTCCTGTTGTTGATGGTGGATTCAGTTGGTGTTCTAATAAGAACGGTGGTGTTCTTGTGTTGATGATAAAATGAGAGATGTGCTTTGGAGTGTGGAGATGGAATGGTAGCTTTGCTGCTACGACTGGTTCACTCCTATCAACACCCGGATTTTTAATCCCAGATGCCCGTTATGCCATACCTTGCAATCCTAGGATTACCATTTTTGCGAGACATAACGGATTGGATATCACAGTACATCATCCATTACAAACCATACATAAGGTCTTTACACAAATAAGGATCTCATGATCCAGTCTTTAATACAACAAGCAGCGGAAATAAAAGATAAGCGTAGCGGTGGGGTCCATCTTCAAGGGCACAGGCAATGCTGACGAAGGCAGATAGTCCTTTTATCATAGCCGTCCTGATGACCATCCTCCTGATAGTCTCCTTCATAGTCTGGCCATGAGAATAGCCAGGGACAAAAGCCATGAGTACTCTTTAAGTACTCGCAAACTACTATTAACAGGTACAATAGTTCTAAATTAAAGTGTTAAATCTAAGTTTAACTATAAAGTTAAGTTTGAAACCTAAGTTGAGTTCTGAAGCAACGAAAAGTAAAGTAAAGTTCTAGAATCACTTAAGTTGGGAAGCTATTATCATAAACACAACCCTGTTGTGGTCAAGTCAAGATTCATCATTCATTTCAAGTTATTTAGAAAACATCTGACAATGAAACAGTATGGCCATTCCAACTGTCCATAACCGCAGACGCGGCTATTCGAATAGTTTGACACTCTGCAGAGGTGGTACACTTTCACCACAAGATTCGATACATCTGTCAGGGATAACCCTGAATCATCATACTTGGTATGTAGATAATCAAACATAACCTTCCCTTTACACACCCTAGTATAAGCACCTCTCCTATGAGCATGGCCTCCCAACCATGACCATCAGTCATCTTGGGCACTGCATAGGTGGACAACATTGAGAGGTAGCCTCAGCTCAAACCTCTCCCGTGAGGGAACTAATACTAATGCATATAAATTTCCAGCTAAGCCTTACCCAATTCAGGTAGTGTGGTTGTACGGTAAATTTGGAATGGTATCGCATCCGAATCCAACCATCAGATTTAGAAAAGGGTTAAGGCTCATGCCTCATCATATTCATCACCATAAGTCCTTTGTGTTTCTCAACACATGTCAAAACATCTCAATAGAATTACTCATCATTCTATGGTTTTCATAATTCATTTTCACCAAGTGTTCCCATCTAAAGTGACTCAATTTTTTGATCTACTCTAAACTACTAAATTAAGAGTGTTCACTAAGGTGGAAAAGATGGGTTCAATCCCATGCCATAGAATGACATCTAAAGGGTTCTAAATAGGTCAAGTTTTATACTTTTTATGCTACCTTCAAACAAGTAAAGAACTTTGTGTAAACTAAGGGAGGTAAAACTTGTCAATAAGACTTGAAGTACTAATAGTTAAAAGGGGGTGTGATCAAAGCATGCTTAAGGCATCTTTGCTAAATCATCTAGTTTGATTCTAGTTTGCTAAGTACTAAAATTTCAAGGGTTAATCTTGGGTAGTGCTGGCTTGCTAAGGGTAGCTTGCACCGTTAATGGTGGCTTGCCTTGGTTGGTGCAATGGTTGAAGTTTTCTTCGTCTTCATCTTGATAGCACTCCTCCTCCTCGTAAGCTTGATCAGTACTATCTTCTATAAATACATACGGAGTAGACAATCACCAAACAATACTTAACTAGGCTAGATAGCATTCTAAGACACACAATTGATGATCTATTATCATCACAAGCATCACAAGTTTAATTCAATAGTTTCTTTCTTTTTATTTTAGAAAAGTAATTTCTACTCATTGAAAATTTAACTAAGATTTAATATTCACCACTTAAAATATGGGATCATGTTGACACATGTCATCACCACATATTCTAACATGTGGGAATGAGATTTAAGGGTTGGATCAATATTACTTTGGTTTAAGTTCATTATTTAATGATTTAAAGTGACTAGAAATGCCTATATAGCATTATTTTGGTACTAGTCCAAAGTCACTGCATGTAAACCTTAATATTATTACATATTTGGATAGATATGATGAAATGTGATTTTTTAGAGTTAGAATCAACTCAAAAGCTAACTTGGTTGATTTTATAAAGATGTTGCAAGTTGCAAAAGCTTCTGTTTTGTCCTTTTTATTAGGAGAGATCTCTAACTCTAATTGAATTAAATCCAATGGTCATGGATAGATCATTTTAATACCTTTCAGGCAAAATTAGTTTCATGCAATTTGGATTTCTAAAACTCTCTGAATTGATTTTCAAACTAGGGGACAGAAACTAGATTCAAACTAAAAAGAAAAATCCAGATTTGAACGGGTGGGCTAGCGCGGGAAAAGAAATGGGCCGGCCTAGTGGCGCTGGGTGCTCTCGGCCTGACAGGGGGTCCCTTGTCAGCGACACTTAAACGTTAAAGCAGCTGCAGCTATGGGCCATAGGATTATAATAGGAATCTACGGCTAAGGGTCGTCGTCGATGATGAACAGGTCGCCGGCGAGCTCGAACCCTAGCAGCTCGGTGGGGGTCTACTAGGGGCGTACCAGGGCTCCAGCGAGGGTGTCTCGGGTGTTCTCCAGGTCGAGGCGGGCGCAAGGCTGGGCCGCTAAGGCGTTCAGGCGGGACCGAGCCAGGCCTGGGGGTAGCACTAGCATGGTGCGGTGGCACTGGACGCGGTATGTGCTCGGTGGTCCACTGCTGCTCTTGGCTCGGGCAAGGGACAGGGGGTGGCTATGAGCTCCTTCCTACCTCCTAGACATGGCGAGGGAAGAGGGAATGGTCTGCTGCAGCGGAGCAATGGTTGGCCGGCGAGGCATGGCTCGGCATGGCATGGCATGGGGACTAGGGACAAGGGATAGGGGTGTTAGGGATTTGGTTAGATCAAGAGGGGACAGAGGAGATAAATGAAGATCATTTGGGGGCAAAACCCTATAGTAAACAGTGAGCTAGGATTAGAGTAGAGATTATGCATGCCAAGTGTTTGATTAAATGGCTGCATGAAAGAAAGTTTTAAATTTTGGTTTCAAAATTTTTGAGTGATCTCCACTAGTGCTAGGTAGTCTCTGGTTGCAAGGGTTTTGAAAGTGGAGCTCAAAGAGATGGTTTTTGAAATAGGGGTGATCTATGCATATGCATTAGATTCAATTTAAACTGTCATTTAAAATAGTTAACAGAATGTTTTTAGCAGATCAAAAGGTGGGCCTTGGTACCTCATTATGTGTACTAGCAAGGGGTACAAAGATCAAGAATTGTTTCTGTTAAGAATTGAGTACTAGGAATAGCCAAAGTAGTGTAGTGGATTAAAATGGCCAAAATGACCATTCCTCCTTTTTAATTCTTTTTTATTTGATTTTCATTAGGAAAAGTTTGGGGATGATGTAGATGATGTTTAAATCACCTAAGAAACATTTTACAAGCATTGGATCACACAATCATGGCAATTCAAAACAACTCCTATTTTAAATGCACACACATATGAATGCTTTCATTTTAAATTTGGAAAAGTTTTTGTTAACCCTATATTTGATGATTTAGATCTTGATAAGCTTGGATTAAAGTTTTGGGATGTTACAAACCTTCCCTCCTTAAACAAAATCTCGTCCCGAGATTTAAAAAGAAAACTAGGAACTAAAGAGATCTGGGAACTCTGTCCTAATGTAATCTTCGCGCTCCCAAGTAGCTTCCTCCTCGGTATGGTTGCTCCACTGAATCTTGAGAAACTTGATACTCCTGGTCCTGGTGGTTCTGTAGGCTTCTTCTAAGATACGGATGGGCACTTCTCGATAGGTCAGGTCCTTGTTGATTTCCACAGCTCTGTGATCGATGTTCTTGAAAACTTCCGTCTTCTCAGGCACTTCCAAGAATTTGCGAAGTAACGAGATATGGAACACATTGTGGATGGCTGACATCTCTTCAGGCAGTTCCAGTTGATACGATACTTCTTCTCGGTGGTTCAGAATCTTGAAAGGTCCGATATATCTGGGGGCTAACTTTCCCTTCAGACTAAAGCGTTGAGTTCCCTTCAATGGTGAAACCTTGAGATATACGAAATCTCCGACATTGAAAGTCAGGTCTCTCCTTCTCTTGTCAGCATAGCTCTTCTGTCTGTATTGGGCGGTCTTGAGGTGCTCATGGACTTTGTGAACTTCCTCTTCTGCTTCTCGGAGAATGTCGGGTCCAAAGATCTGACTCTCTCCTACTGGCGACCAATTCAAAGGGGTACGACACTTTCTTCCATAAAGGAATTCAAATGGTGCCATCTGCAAACTAGCTTGATAACTGTTGTTATATGAGAATTCTGCGAAAGGCAGGCAGTCTTCCCATTTTGATCCATATTCTAACATACAAGCTCTAAGCATATCCTCTAGGATCTGGTTGACTCTCTCAGTCTGTCCATCAGTTTGCGGGTGATATGCGATACTGAAGTTCAACTTGGTTCCTAATCCTTCTTGGACTTTCTGCCAAAATCTCGAGGTAAACCGGGTTCCTCGATCTGATACGATGGTCTTGGGGGTTCCATGCAGACTAAGAATCCTAGCAATATACAGCTCTACTAACTTTGCACTTTGGTAGGTGGTCTTGACAGGTATAAAGTGGGCTACCTTGGACAGTCTATCAACTATGACCCAGATTGAGTCATTTTGCTTACTGGAAGTAGGTAAACCGGTGATAAAGTCCATTCTGACAGAATCCCATTTCCATTTCGGAATCTGCAATGGTTGCAATAGTCCTGCAGGTCTCTGATGCTCTGCTTTGACTCTTTGGCAGATGTCACACTTGGCGATGTAGCTTCCGATATCTCTCTTCATGTTGTGCCACCAAAATTGCTCTTTAAAATCCTGATACATCTTTGTTCCTCCGGGGTGGATAGAATAAAGAGTATCATGAGCTTCCTTCATGATAACTTCCTTCAGCTCTGAATCTGTTGGAACACAGATACGTCCCTTGTACCACAATACTCCTTCTTCGTCTTCGGTGAATCCAGGTACCTTTCCTGTACCAATACGATGTTTGATTCCATCGATACTTTCTTTTCCCTTCTGGGCTTCCTTGATTTGGCTAATCAAAGTGGGTTGAAGTTCAATGCTTGCTAAGAATCCTTTGCTAACTAATTTAGTCCTGAACTGCTCCAACTCCTCATACAAACTTGGTTGCTTCTCCTTGATCATGGTGTTAAGCCTACACGGCAATCTGCTAAGAGCATCCGCTACCACATTGGCTTTGCCGAGGTGATAGTGAATGTCAAGGTCATAATCCTTGATTAACTCTATCCATCTTCTTTGCCTCATATTCAGCTCCTTCTGAGTGAAGATATACTTCAAGCTCTTATGGTCTGAGTAAATCTCACAGCGATTACCCATCAAATAATGATGCCATGTCTTCAATGCTAGAACCACAGCTGCTAGCTCAAGATCATGGGTCGGATAGTTCTGCTCATGTCTTCATTGTCGTCTGGATACGATGACTTTGCCTTCTTGCATCAATACACATCCTAGACCAATCTTAGATGCGTCACAATATACATCAAACGGCTTCTTGATGTCTGGCATGATCAAAATTGGGGCGGATATCAATCTCTTCTTTAGCTCTTGGAAACTGGCTTCACACTTGTCTGTCCATTCAAACTTCTTGTCCTTCTTCAACAATTGGGTCATTGGTCGGGCTATGCTCGAGAATCCTTCTACGAACTTGCGGTAGTATCCTGCTAATCCGAGAAATGAACGAACATGGGTTTGATTTGTTGGGGCTTCCCATTCTTCGACATCTTTGATCTTGGTGGGATCAACAGAGACTCCTCCGGCAGACACAATATGTCCTTGGAATCCTACTTCTTTCAGCCAAAACACACACTTGCTGAACTTGGCATATAATTGATGCTCTCTCATGGTTTCTAGGATGATTCTCAGATGTTGCTCATGCTTTTCTTCTGACATGGAGTAGATAAGGATGTCGTCGATAAACACAACTACAAACTTATCTAAGAAATTCATAAAGATCTTATTCATGAGATTCATGAAATAAGCAGGGGCATTGGTTAATCCAAAAGACATAACCGTATACTCGTATAATCCATAGCGAGTAGTAAAGGCGGTCTTCGGAATATCCGTTGCACGAATCTTAAGTTGGTGATAACCAGTCCTAAGATCAATCTTTTAGAATACCTGGGCTATAGTCAAATAATCAAATGGATCCTCTATCTTTGGCAAAGGGTACATGTTCTTGATGGTGACGTCATTCAACTTTCTATAATCTGTACACAGATGGTTGCCTCCATCTTTCTTGTCGACGAATAACACTGGTGATCTCCATGGCGATGTGCTTGGCTGAATCAAGCCTGTGGCTAACATGGCATCCAACTGCTTTTTCAGTTCCACTAACTCTGAGGGGTTCATGGTATAGGGTCTCTGGGCTATAGGTCTGGTTCCGGGGATTAGTTCGATAATGAACTCAATATCCCTATCTGGGGGCATACCTGGCAATTCATCTGGGAATACGTCGGGGTATTCACAGACTACTCTGACTTGGTCAATGGTGGGCAAGGCTACACTCTTGTTTCACTTGAATTGACGGGGTAAGGTTTCAGAAATATGCTCTACTATTAATCCAAAACTACTGGTCATGGTGATGGCTTTCTTAGCACAGTCTATCAGTCCTTTATGCCTTGACATCCAGTCCATACCTAGTACTACTTCCAATCCTTTGGTTCCAAGTACAATTAGGTTGGCATAAAAATCTATCCCATGTATTCTGATAGGTATAGCTTTGCAAATTTTCTAGCTTTTGTAGTTGAACCAGGGATTTGAACTAGTATGACATGCTTCAGGTTGGTTGGGTGAATCTTACTAGTGCATACAAATTCTTCGGTGACAAATGAATGCGATGCTCCAGAATCAAACAATACTCTTGCTAAAACTGAGTTGATAGAAAACATACCCAGCACTACATCTGGCGCTTCCTGGGCTTCTTCTGCGTTCATGTGAAGGAGACGACCGTCGCGGTTATGCGGGTTCCCTGGGGCAAATCTCCTTCCTGGTTGAACACGACGCTGCTGCTGAGGTGGGGCATTCACAGGGGCATTGGCGGCAGTCTTCTTGGGACACTCATTGGAGTAGTGACCCTTCAGTCCACACTCAAAACAAGTGATCTGGGACTTGTCCTTGACAGCGACAGGTACAGCATTGCTGCCAGTTCTGGGTGCAGTGTTGTTGTTGTTGTTCTTGGGAGGGGCACGGTTGAAATTGTTGGCATTACCGAAGTTGTGATTGTTTCCTCCGGACTTCACATTACCTCCTCTACGGTTGGGGTAGCTTGGGCAAGAATTTGGGGGTTGGTTGTTCCTTGGTGCATATCCTGGTGAAGGGTTGGGACGGTACTTCTAGTGACTACTAGATCCAGACTGCTGCATCATACGACGCTTGCGATTGTCGTTTGCCTGGTTAATCTTCCCTTCCATCTGAATGGCAAAGTCGACTAGTTCTTCGAGATCCTGAAACCGGATGTTGACGAGGACAGTCTGCATCTCATCATGCAGTCCGTTCAAGAATCTCTCCTTCTTCTTGGCCTCCATGTTGATCTCATCCGGTGCGTATCTGGCAAGTGACAGGAATTTGTCACGGTACTCCACCACAGTCATTCTTCCTTGCTTCAATTCGTGGAACTCATCTCTCATCCGGTTGACTAGACCCTGCGGCACGTGGGTGCGGCTGAACTTGACTTTGAATGCTTCCCATGTCATCACTTGACCATGGTTCATATTGCGGATACTATTCCACCAAGCTCTTGCATCTCCCGCCAGATAGTGGGTGGCGAAGAGAACTTTCTCATTTTCATCAACTTCTGCAACTTCAAGGTTGTTTTCCATGGTCTCAGAATCACCATCGGCATCCATTGGGTTCTCAGATTGGTTGAAGATTGGGGGATTTGTGTTCTGAAATTTTTTGAGTTTGGATCCATGGTGATCCTGATTTCCATGTCCTTGGTTGTTGAGAGCCATTTGGGTGATCTGCTGCAATGTTGCTAAGTTGGCTTGACGCTCTTCCCTGCTTGCTTCACGGTCTGTGATGAGATTCTGCAAGATCTATAGCATTGGGTCCTACGATGAGTTGCTCCCTCCTTGGTTTCCATGAGTCATCTGAAGATTGAGATAGATATAGGGGTAAGAGGGAGATTCTAAGGTTCATGGTTTTGGGTTTTCAAAGCTAAAACATTGAGTTAGACTTAGGTTTTTCAACTAACTTCATTTTCATTCATGCAAACCAGCACCCGATACAACACACACCACAACAATCAAAGGGGAAAACAGATGGTTTGAAGAACCATTCTGCAATCTATCATACAAAGAAGCACCCGATTTCTTTATTCTTTTGTAATTCCTCTTTTGTTTGGAAATTGTACAGACAATGTAATTTTGTGTATTATTAACAGAGTTAATTTTTCTCTCTTTTGTAATTTGCTAATTGTAGTTTCTTGAATTCATATTTCTGTATTATTCTTATTCAATAAAGTTAAATTTTATTTCTTTAATTGTTTCTGTAATGTAATATTTTATTTGTTACATTTTATTTCATTTGTTGTTACTGAATAGAGAAAAGAATAAGAAGTATCCTTTTGTTTATTATATAAAGGACAATAAAATATTTATATTCATCTTATATATAAGATTTCTTTTGTATTATATTATTGTAATGTCCTTAATATAAGGAATATTGTAATATACATTTATTATGAAAAGGAATACATTTTATTGCCTCAGTGCAATTCTTTTTCCATTATTATTTTAAAGGTCCATCTGTTGTATGATGAAATGTTTTTGTATTTCAATTGTTTACTTTATTGTTTATAAATATTATTTACTTAACATGGGAATATTCCCAAATATTCAAATTTGTATTTCAATTCTCAATTTCAAAAATGAATTGAATTGTTTTCCCAAGACACAAAAATATGGTAGAGGTCATGTCGAAATCCGTAACACTTTCCCTGATGTTTTCATCAGAACAAGAGAGATCCCGATCCCTCTACAGCTTCTTTAGTTTTGCCCAAAAATTCCCCGGATTTATTATGCATGAATGCAATGCACACACATGTATCCTGTCTATTCTGAGGTGCTAATCCTGGGATGTTACAACTTGCATACTACAACATGTAGTGGTATGCTGGGTCACCGCACCCCGCCTCCCACCTAGCTCCCGCCCGCCGCTAGCGCCTTCTTGTCGCAGGGGCCTCGCCATTGCTCGTCTCCTCCGACCAACTGACCGGTTCTAGCCTCTAGGCCCTCCTCCGGGATCCTCCTCCCCGCCATGAGATCCGGTACTGCCGCTCATCTCTCTCTTAAGTCTTTTCCAAATTTTCTGGATTTCTTAGTAGATCTTCATATTTTGTGCACCCCTCATGGTTTCCTTGTCCCCTACATCTTCCCGCACCAACGAATCATCTTTTTGCGTTGATTTGTGGTCCGTTTGTGACCATGACCGACTAGATTTGCGCTAGTTCCGTTGACTCCGGTACTACCGGAAACATTTTCTGGTACTACTAGGTGTTTGTGGTACTACCGATTCTAGCTCCGGTACTACCGGGGCTAGAAGACCCAAAATCCCTATCAAAATGTGACTTATTTGTTCTCCTTTCTTCGGGATCTTGTGCCCTTATCCTACTTGCTTTTCTTCCTCGTTCTTTCACAGGTGTAGGTGGTTCCGATCCTAGGAAGAGGTTTAAGGATCGTCATGAAGAAGAGACTGAGTCTGATTATGAGTAAGAGGTTATGCCCCAACCTAGCAACTGCATGTAATAGAACCTCTAGTCCTCTAGGGGTGGTCATAAAGGGCATGCCAAGCGGCCATCTGGTCATGGCGGTGCTCCCCCTCCTCCACCTCCCAAGGTGCACACCAAGAGTTAGAGTGTTGGGTGATGACCCACAAGTATAGGGGGTGTATTGCAGTATTTTTGATAAGTAAGAGTATCGAACCCAACGAGGAGCAGAAGGTGCAGGCGAGTGGTGAGGAGCAGGAATTCTCTGTAAATACTTAGCAAACGGATTTTTAGGGGTTTTTGATAATGTAGGTAAATAAAGAACAAGTAAATAAAAGACAACAGGAATGAATGAAGCAAGTGGCCCAATCCTTTCTTTAGCAAAGGACAAGTCGGTTATATTACTTAAGATGACCAAAAGTTCTCGAGGACACATGGGAATATCGTCAAGTGCTTTCGCTTCATATAGTTGATTAATCTTCTTTAGTTTTCTAAGTGTTGTGTGGGTGAACCTGTGCTAATGTACTGACCTTCCTAGGACTAATACATACTTGTGATTATACCCCTTGCAAGCATCTGCAAGTACAAGAAAGTAATTAAGGTAGAAACCTAACCACAACTTTAAACTCTAAGACCCTGACATCCCTTGTGCAATGGTTTCCTAACGGGGGTTCAGGTTTCACCACTCCGCAACCCCTACAATTAGTAGCCAAATACACAATGCATTCCCCTGGCCCATATAGGTGAAGTGTCATGTAGTCGACGTTCACATGACACCACTAGAAGAAGTACACCACAACTTAAATATCAAACTATTGAATCTTTCTCAACACAATTCCACTACTAACAACATGACTTCTCCAATGTCCTCAAGAACAAAACGAACTAATCACAAGACATCATATGGATCATGATCAGAGATGATATAATGATATGTAACAATCTGAACATAAACAATAATTCAATGGTTCACTCAATAGCATCAACTACAAGGAGTAATCAACACCGGGAAAGTTTCCCCTAAGAACTATGCAAGATTCAACCCAATTGTTACAGCGGTATGAGGTGGTGATAATGGTGCTGATGGAGATGATGGTGGTGATGATGATGATGATCCCGATGAAGTCCAGCTTGATGGTGGTCTTGATGGCAACGATCTCCCTCTCCAGGAAGGAATTCCCCGGCAGAATTCTGTCTGCCGGAGAGATCTTTCTCTCTCGGTGTTTTCCGCCCCGCAGAGGCGGCAGAATCTTTTTGTGGTCCCACTCCGAGTCTTAGGGTTTCGGGAGGATAATATACGCCAGAGGGGAGATGCTAGAGTGGACCAAGGCGGCCACACCACCTGGTGGCGTGGCCTGGGGTGGCCCACGCCAGGGGGTGGTGTGGGCCCCCCTGTGGCCCATCTCCACTTCCCCTTCTCGCTTCCTTCGTCTTCTAGAAAAATAGGATTTTCCATGTATTTTCCCGGATTTTCTGATCTTCGTGAATTTTGCCTCCAAACAGCACCTTTTCCATCAGAATCCTGACTGCAACGGTCCATGCTCCAAAATTCATCAACTATGCAAAAATAGATGAAATAACATAAGTATCGTCTCTTAATATAAAATATATCAATGAATAATAGTAAACTATGATATAGAATAGTGATGCGAAATGGACATATCAACTCCCCCCAAGCTTAGACTTCGCTTGTCCCCAAGCGAAAACTGAGCTCAATAAACATGACCTCAAGTTTATGGAGTGAAGAGTCGATAAAAGAATACGGACAAGAAGCATCACATTCATCAATTAATAAATCATAATAGAAGAAAACTCACTATTATATAACTTAACTTGCAATAAGTAAAGGCAACACAATAAAGATACATACAGTAAATCATAATTGGTAATGGCAAACTTAGCTCTTGGTCGAAGAATAGTTGACAATTTGCTGGAGTTCACAAATAACTGATTTTCAATGATAGCTTTCAAAGTAGTAGACACCAAGATAAGAGCAATGTGCAAAACAAGGAACATAAGTGACATGATTGAATAAATCATCATATGAATGAATGAAACACAACAACTCAAAATACTTGCTGAGGTAGAAGAGAATAAGTTTACTGACTCAACTAAAAAGTAAAAGAAAGTTTACTAGCTTCCAAAAATTATTGTACTTACTAGCTTTCAGCTCTCATTGCCCCTATCATAGGCATCTTTAGGTGATTAAGGTTAAAGTGACACAACTAAGAGGATATGCTTGACAAGTTATAAGTTGAAATCTCATGCCCCTTACTTACGAGTACCGAACCTCATGCTACTTAACTTCAGTCACAAGTAAGCTCTTGTCATTGTAAATACATATGTATCATAGAGAACCTCCAACGAGGGTACCCCTTGCACATGATACAGGAGCTATCCCATAATCACAATGACAAAGGCAAGCAGACAATGAGCATCTCAGCGATCCTTTTATTTGCTATTTGCATAGGTTTTTATTGAGGATGCTTCATAGAGTGCTCATTATGGTTATGCTGCAAGTTTCCACCATGATTAGGCATGGCTTAGGCTAGCGGCCTAGGCGTTTCTCTAACACACATATAAACTCCATGATCCTACAAGTTCCGCTTTTATTTCACACTGTCGGGATCCATAAGCAAAAGTATCATGAAATCAACGAGGTACAAAGTACCAGTGCAATTTTGAAAGCGTTCCCCATGATACATGGTTCTGCTAACTTCAACTTATAAAGCGCAAGCATATACGCAACAAAGATGGACACAATGGTTCAAGTTTATTAATTGCAAGAAAGTAAAAGTGTGCCATCAAGTTCGTGAGAGATTTAATCACTAATTTTCTCATAACAAGTTTAATTCGGAAGGTAGATAAAAACAAGAATTTACTTGGAATAGCAATAGTGCTAATAGGTAGGTATGGTGGACACAAATGGCATAGGTTTTGGTTTAAGGAATGGATGCACGAGAAGCATTCCCTCTTAGTACATGTTTTTGGCTAGCAAGGCTGGGTAGCAAGCATCAGAGTTGAAGGAAACAGACAAACATACAAGTGATAAAAACAAACATGCAATCTTCCTTGGAAGCACAAAAGATCTTAGCTAGAGAATACTAAACTTATGAGCAAATCAAGAAAGAAAGATAATGAAATTATATTTCTTTTAAGAGTACTTTTATCTTTTTCATTCAATTCTCAAAATAGTGTTGCTACTGACCGAGCTAGGTTTGCCAAAACTACCTAAATTAACTCAATGATCCCAAAGTGATACCAATACTAACGACAAGATCAATCATATAACCATGAATTGAAAACTAAAATAAGATATGCAAAAGAGTAAATGATAGAACTTCTCATTCATATTCCATAACGGCAACTCACACCAAGGGATACATAGATAACTAACGAGAGGGGGGACACTTCCATAATGCAAACCATCCTACATGATAACTTCTCTATTCATGATATGACTCTACTAAAAAAGGTAAAAAGATAGAAAATAGTGATGTAATACCGTGGCACTCCCCCAAGCTTGGAACAAACCAAGGGGATGCCAAAACCTGATGATGAATTACTCCTTCGGTGGTGGTGGTATTCTCTCGATGAGCTCTTTGATTAGTTTCCCCAAGTCCTCAATCTCGAAGGTGAGATTACGAATCAACTTTGAGTTTTGCTCAATGCGGCTCATGGTCATGTCGGGTTGAGAATTCCAGCTCTTGCGATTCTTTCACCACTCTTCCTCCTTGAAGTCTTTTTTTCCTGCATGGTTAGAACGAGGCAAACCCCAATTGGAGGGTAGTTTCCCCTTGGGCATATTCTGGTATTGATGCTCATGGATAAGGGTATGGAAAGGATTCTTGGTGCGTGGAGGAAGTGAACGTGGAGCCAAACAATGACGTGGAGATTTCCCTCCAGTTGACATCCATGCAGTCCTTCTGACCCTAACAGATCTTGCCAACACTCCAATGCTTTCAATGGTAGTGCCGGTGTGCGGGTGTTGCCTTTGCTTTTCCTCCTCTTCATCTTCACACTTGATCTCCTCCTCCTGCCTGGGGTCTTGGGAACGTTCCTCCATAGTCTCATTTCCTTTATCCTTGGCAGACACCATCGTGCTTCTAACTTTCAAGACTAGTTTCTGGCAGAAACAGGTCGAAACGAAAACACAACTAGAACATGATATACGAACCTCGGAGGATCCGGGGGATTATATATTACGAAGTTTTACAACAAAAGGAATGTACTGGGAGAAAACGGGTCGGAGATGGAGTCCGAGGTGGCCACACCACCTGCTGGCGCGGCTAGGGGGCCCGCGCCAGGGTGTGGTGTGAGCCACCCTGGCTCTGTTTATGTCTCTCTTTCGCTTCGTATCTTTCCTTGTTGGATAAAAACTGCAAAAATATAACTCGGCCGAATTTTCGCAGAACTTTTCTTACCAGAACTGTTACCTATTCGAAAACAGACTCTTCAGGTCTCTAAATTTGGCATTTAGTAGATTCTTCCTGAGTCACCACTTGAATAACATCAATATCTTCATCTTCATATACATATTGCTCGAGTCATGAAGCCTTTCACTACCTTATTACACCATTTTCTCAACTAACCTGAAAATTTCTTTCACACAATTCTCATTAGCAACATTAGTGCAAGTGAGGTAATAAACCTTCTTAAGTCCAAATTCAACTGAAATCCATCAAAACATAAGCTAGTGTAGCAACTCCTTACAAAAACCCAAAAAAATCCAAAAAGGAAATCGATTTAAGAAGCAAATGCAAGAGTGGCAAAATATGTCAAAACAGGCCAACAGGTAAAGATCAATTTTTTCGAAAATCTTCTGTTGCTCAAATCAAAAAGTGCAAAACTAACGAAAGTTAAATAATAACCTGGGGCAGAAGCATAAACAATTACAGCTCAATCCGACATATAGAGATCTCTCATGAAATTTTACGGTGAAGCACAAAAATCTGATTCGGGACATCAACTTCCCCAAATCTTACTTCTCTCTCATTAGAGGTTGATCTTGACACAAAAACCAAACAAAAAGGATAAGGAGAGGTTATTGCCAAAACAATAACTTCCAAGACTCAAAGAAACAAAAACAAACTGAAAGCACAAATAAATTGGGTTGTCTCCCAAAAAACTCTTTCTTTATAGCCATTAAGATGGGCATGATAATTTTAATGAAGCTCACATAAAAATATGAATTGAAGTGAAAGAGAGCATTAAGAAGCAAAAAATATACATGTTTAAGTCTAACCCACTTCCTATGCAAGGGAATTTTGTAAACAAACAAGTTGTTGAAATCAGAGGCTACTAGCATAGCAAGGCAAAATAAATGCAACATAAAAACTTTCAGCATAAAACGAGAAAACTTGATATTATTGAGATGCATAAGAACAGTCTTCCCTCTTTCATAATAACTTTTAGTATCATGCATAAATTTAATGATATAACTATCACAAGAACGATGGTAGCAATGATCACTTATCCTAACAGAAAACACAGGAACACTAGCTCTCATAACACTACTTTGTGAAGCAATATTAGGGATATCCTTACAGAGGATAGTGTTTCCATCTTCTACATATTTAGTGGCAAAGTCTTTCACATTTTCTATTATAGGTTCATCATCAATTTGTTTGTCAGGTCCAACAGCTTTACTTGTACTTTCATTAACCATACTAGCTATCATAGAATGTTCCTTTATCTTAACTGGGAAAGGGATTTTCTCAATGTAAGGTTCAGGCAAAACATGATTAGAAGTATAAACTTCAGTATTTCTTGTAGGAACACACTTAGCAACATCTTTATATGGTTCATGATACTTATTCCACTTCTTTTTAGGAACTCCAATATAGGAAGCAAAAGCCTTAAAATAAGTTGCAATAGCTTGAGAGTCTAGACCATAAGCTTTTTTAATATTTTGAAAATCATCAGTTCCCATAAAAGATTCAATGCATTCATAATCATAATTTATACCTGACTTTCTTCCTTTGTCATTCTCCCATGCTTCAGCATTGTCTTGAATAGATTGTTGGGGGGATACCCCTGGGTAGGGTCGCGCCGGGGTATAAAGGCCGAGTTAGCCGAGGTACGGCAAGGTTAAAGCGTATGCTTGCCGAGTCACCTCAAGGCAGGTCGACTTACGGAGTAACTCGCCGGAGGATATCCACCTAACTGTGTCCCGGCCGACGTATGTCATATGCCGACAGGCTTGTTGTATCTTGTATGCAGGTACCCACGAGGCCGGATTAACCAGGCATGATCCGGGTTATATCAGGCTTGCAAGAGAAGGAAGGTATCTCGCTGGTCAAAAGGCGGTCACTGTACGCTAGAGCGTGAGCGAAGCGGACAGAGGTAAGGACCACGGAGGTGTGGTTGACACGGGTGATGCAGCCTGTGTCCGATGACGTTGGCGCCAAAGAGGCTCACGTAGCCTCTGCATGGCTTACGATGGCAAAAGGTGACCCGGTCGGCTTACTATTTCGGGAGAGGCATATTCCCAGAAATATGCCTCCATGTATTCCCTAGCTAGTAGCCTAGCCTCTCCTTTATAAGGAGCGCCAGGACCTCAGTAGAGGGGGATCGAAAGTTATTTTGCCCTACGCGTGAGTAGTTGGTAGTGGTGAGAGTAAGAGAGTCCCTTCTTCCTCCTCTCCTCAATACTGCTCAAGGAGCATTTGTAAATTCATCAAGCTTGGAGAATACGAAGCATCTGTGTGTGGAATCACCACACTATCCCTCCCTGGATTACTCTAGCGCATATTGGCCGCACCTTTAGCCTATCCATGGCATCTGCCATGACACCACCACGACAATTGGCGCCCACCGTGGGGCTAGCGGTGCTAGCAGGAGCGAAGATCCGGACGGGAAGCATCATCGGCAACAGCGAGCGCATCGTCTCTAGGCTTGTTCAGCGCTTTGGAGCACTGGACTATGTCAGCGACAATGCTGGCTGCTTCAGCAAGCGACCTCCACCGTGCAATGGCATCTTCGTCAAGCTTGGCGCCCATAGGATCTATGTCGGCGTTGATGTATCTTGCGTTCGCCCGCGGCACGTCGTCAAGGTAGGCGAGCCACCCCTTAGCGTGGCTCATGGTGCACGTATCACTCGGCCTCCGGACCGTGCTGAGGTGATGATGACAGCGCCTGACGCCGGCGCGAGCAAAAACCTGGCACTAGATCCGGAGGTAACACCCAAGGCGCCCAGGAAAAGTAGAGGTCCTCCGCTAGAGAGTCCAGAAAACTTGCTACAGCAGGCGATAGATAGCTTGGAAAGCCCCATAGCACCTGTGGTAGATCCGGCTCAGGCACAGGCCGAGTTAGAGGAGACTAGGCAGAAAATACTAGAGGGTGCGAAAAAGATAGCCGCGGCTCAACAGTCATTAAACATGACGCTGCATGAGTACGCAAGAGCAAATAAGGTAGATGTTGTAAAAGTAAAAGGGAGAAACCTCATCAGTGAGATGAACAAAGAGGGTGATACTAGAGTTGAGGAATCCGAGAACCCTTTGTCCATGGGGTTGCCGAAGTACTGCACCCCGGCAAAGAACCTCAGAGCAGCATTCGAGTTAGAAGGTTTGACGGGTGAAGCCTGGCAAAGGCAGCAAGAGAGGGTCAACGAGTTAGTTCGGATCGCTAACAGACAGAATGAAGAGTTTCTCAGGGCTAACTCGGCAAGAGCTGGGGCTTCCAAGGTCGTTTATTCGATAGCAGGTAACTCAGAGAAATCCGCTAGGGCTGCATCGTCACCTCATGGTGGCCCTAGAAGAGAGGAGGTGGTAACCTCGGCAAGGAGAAACAAACAGATAGTCCCATATGACCCGGCAAGGGCAGGGAAAGGAAAAGCAGTGCAGGGAAATGAGGATCGACGAAGCATCAGCCGAGGTGAAGCTGGCCAAGGTTACCGCGACCAAGGCAATGCCGGTCAGGGAAACACTGTAAATGGCAATGCTGGACAGCGTCACTCGGCGGGTGCAGGGGAACCGCAGCAGCAGAATATACCACGGCAAGAGCGAAGTGTCGGCCAAGGTATGCAACAGAGATGCGCTCCGCAAGAGCAAGACAGATACAATGACGGTGATTCGGAAATGGTGAATGCGGGATACCCTAGGCCGGACTATCATGTGATAGGGTCAAGGCTGGGAAGCAGGAACTTGATGCCTGATGACGCCAGGTTAAAACTGGATCGGCTCTATAGGTCAGAGTAGATTGAGGGACAAGGTCCTTCGGGTCCAGCGTGCTTTGGGCCCCGGATCATGAAAGAGCCTCCAGTACCTAACTTCCAGTTGCCGAGAGGCACGAAGACATATGACGGCAGCACCAAGCCGGAGGATTGGTTGATCAAGTATGCAACGGTAGTGAAAATTGCGATAGGCAATTTGAGATGGGAAGTGAGATACGTACCTCAGATGCTAGAAGGGCCAGCGAGGGTATGGTTAAACAATTTACCACCCGGTAGTATCAACTGTTGGATCGATTTTGAGGAAATGTTTGTCAGTAACTTCTCAAGCACGTATCAGAGGCCGAATAGGTCGCAGACACTAGCCATGTGCAAGCAAAGACCAAATGAAACAGACAGGGAGTTCTTAACTCGCTGGTGCAACGTGAGAAATTCATGTGAAGGTGTGATTGAGTCACAGGCTATAGCCTGGTTTGCACAAGGGTGTAGATATGCAAGCATGTTGTGGCAAAGGTTACAAAGGGATATGCCAACTACACTGGCAGAAACAATTTGGATTGCTGACTCGTATGCCTTGGGTGATCCAACTCAACCCCAGCTTATGTCAAATGAGTCAAATGAGGAGTACTACCAGCGAGATGGGGCCAGATCATCCCGACGAAATGATTACCGGAGTAAGAGAAGAGATGATAGACCGGATTACAGGTACAGCTTGCAACAAGTTGCTGCTGTGAATCAAGATCAACCCGGAGCAGGGAGTAATCAGCGTCAGAAAACTGGAGGGCAACAGTGGACTCCAAGAAATGATGGCAAGAAAACTTGGACACCTGAGTAGAACAAACAGTGGAAAGAAAAGAAAGACCAACCGAGGTATACGTATGAGGCAATGCTGGATCAGCCGTGCAAGTTTCACACGCCAAATCCGAGTAACCCGGCGGGTCATACAACCCGGCAATGTGAGTGGATGAGGAAGATAGAGCAAAGTGGCTCGGGGAATGCTCAAGCACCCCGGAACGATCAACCTCGGTAGGAGTTACCTCGGCAGCAGTTGATCTCTAGAGCAAATACGCAACAGTTAATGTTACCACCACCTCCGCCGAGGTATGAGAATCATGAGAGAAGGGATGCAGTGCATCAGGTGGAAAACCAGCATCTGCCAGATCAAAGGTACCCCGGCAATGATGGGAGAAATGAGTACAGAGAGCATCACCAGAGTTACTGTGTGTTTACCACGGAAGAAACGAATAGGAAGAGCTTGCAACGCTGACATATGGAGGTAAATGCAGTTATGCTAGCTGTGACGAGGTATATGCCTTGGTCGGATCATGAAATTACCTGGAGTATCAAGGATCATCCAAAGCTGATGCCGAGCCCTGGTTCGTATGCATTATTGCTGGACCCAATGTTCATCAGGCCAAATATCAATGTGATGTTCTCTAAGGTGTTGATTGACAATGGCAGCAGCATCAATATCATGTATGTGGACACAATGTGCAAGTTGGGTATCTCGAAGAACATGCTCCAAACCACTAGGACAACTTTCCATGGCATTGTGCCAGGTATTTCATGTGAACCAATTCGCAAAGTCCAGGTTGATGTGTTGTTCGGCACAAGGGATAACTGTCGAACTGAAAATTTGGAGTTTGAGGTTGTGAACTTAGAAAGCGCATATCACGCGTTACTCGGCAGACCAGCCCTGAACAAATTCATGGCAAGTACTAACATAAGTTACCTGAAGATGAAGTTTCTCGGGCCAAATGGAGTAATTACCATAGCTGGGGATTTCCGACGTTCCATTGAGTGCACGTCACCCGGGTCTAACCTAGCCGAGTCACTCGTGATCGCACAAGAAAAGAGAAAGATCCAGGAAGTGGCAGCATTGGCTCAGTCCGCGCAGCAGTATATGCCGGCGCTGAGTAACCCGCATGGAAGTGTCTCGTTTCAAGCAACAAAGGATACAAAGAAAGTGCCTATTGATGATCTGTTCCTAGAGCGCACCGTAACAATTGGTGCCGGGTTAACTGACAAATAGGAAAGCGAGCTCGTCAACTTCCTCCGTGAGAATCGGGATATCTTTGCTTGGTCCACACAGGACGTGCAAGGTGTTCCGAGGGAGTTGGCCAGGCACTCTTTGAATGTGAGACCCGGAGCAAAGCCGGTGAAGCAACCTCTCCGCCGCTTCACCGAAGACAGGAGAAAAGTCATTAGGGATGAGATATCTCGGCTCCTCGCAGCCGGGTTCATCATGGAAGTGCTTTATCCGGATTGGTTATCTAATCTGGTGCTTGTGGAGAAGAACAAAGATGATCCGAATGTGGCAGTGGTTTGGCGTATGTGCATTGATTACACGAACCTGAATAAGGCGTGTCCAAAAGATCCATTCACTACTAGGAAATAGTTCTTCTGTGGCGCATGAAAATACATCTTCTGTGGCGCATATCCTAGTCGCCACTGATATCTTCTTCCTGTGGCGCATATGGATATGCGCCACAGAAGTTCCAGACTTCTGTGACGCATTTCTTCATATGCGCCACAGGAAGAACTTCTGTGGCGCATTTACGGTATGCGCCAGAAATGCCATGCGCCATCGACTATATAATTATATGCGCCACTGATTGCGAACACATATTCAAAGTAAAATACTTTCCTGGTGTATAATCAGGTATTTATACAGGATTTATACAAGATTTATCCGTATGAGTATAAAATACATTGCACAAGTAGTAGATGCATGAAAACCGACATATATATAATACAAACACTTAGAGCCCGATCGAGATACATATATAGTGTCAAGTGCCAAATTTTACACAAGCTACAATACAAAGTTCATATCATCTCACATTACAAATATGAAGTGGCCACCGCCGCCTACACTAGGATCAAATAGAATACAACTGTGATAATGGTGAGAAAGAGCATTAGCCTGACCAATATCTTCATCCGGTTCTTCTTCCACAAGTGGTTCCTCCACTTGGCTATCGCCTCCTCTCTAGTCGCGTATACTTTGTAGATGTTGCCGCTGAACTTATTCACTTGTTTGTGGCAATCCTCCCACTCCTCGTAGACTCCTGGAACCCTACCCATGTACACCACATACCACCTCGTCTCCATCTCTATAGACGACAAGGCATATTAGTAAAAATACAACAAAAAGAATGAATAAAGGGTTCACATCCATATATATATATATATGTTCATAGAATATAAAACAAAGGATCCATAAACCTAAAAGTTAGATCATCATAGAAGCAATAAGTTCAACGACAACACGACCACAAGGTAGTTTAAGTCTAACAACAATGACCATTTCGACCACGATATAGTAAAGTTTATGACACACACACACTAATACAAAGAAAGGCCCATCAAGAATATACACACACCGGATCATGCTAGAGGCACACATCGATCATGATGAAGACTTCCTCTTCTCGCCGGCTTCGGGAACGGTTGATAGCCATCTTTGTCATCCATGTCCTTGTGTCACCCCACTTGAGGCGTTCTTCGATCTCCTCTTACTCAACCCTCTGGCTTGTTGTAGGGCACCGCCCCTTGTGTTGACATCTTCAATGATGATTTGCGACAACTTCATCTGAATGCGATGGAAGTCTTCTCTAAGATCAGCATCGTCGATTTTCGCCAAAGTTTCAGCCCATCCTCAGAGACTAGATGGCAGCATTAGGTTATAGCAATCCCGAACATAGCCTTTAAGGTGATGGAGGACGTAGAAGGCCTCCTTGGCACCAGTAGTCGACTGCTTGACGCAGGGGAAGTCGAGCACGTGCTTGAACACGTGTTTGCCATCCTTGATACATTCCCCCTTATCTACGAAGGTGCATCCCTTCTTGGTGTAGCCCTCGAGAGCCTCATTGAGAACACCCCTTATTCTGGTGTAGTCTTTCTTCTTCACAAACTCCCGAGTCAAAATACATGGCTAGCGAATACCTCGGGCAAGGACGATGAGTGTGCGATTTGTCTCACAACACAATTGGAACAAAATGTTGGAAAAAGAGCAAAGGAAGAAATCTATAAGAAATGCATAAGTTACGGTGGTGATGAGCGAGTGTGTGTACTTACTCGGGAAAGAAAGGCAAAAGAAGTGTGCCCTTCCTCTTGTTGTCCACCATGAACTTCTCGAGGTATGCCATCGCCTTGGTCCGTGCCTCTGATCCTTCGACCAACTGGCTGTCCCGCATGTAGTAGGGATCCACTATCGCGATTTCCGGGGTACTTTCTCTCTTGATCGTGAGCGCCAGATTGAGTGCGTATAGGCGGACCAAGTTATAGTCCAGCCGTTTCGTGAGAAACAGCATGAATATGTCCTCGAACGCTATGAAGAATATATCCGCGGGGGGTTCATCAACGAAGCCCACGTCCAATGGCACCTTGGCCATGAAAACCGGGTAATTTGGATCTTCGTCTTTAAGAAGGAGGGCCTCTAGTGTCTTGACACCCTCGTGCAAAGTTAACATGGCTCCAACCGCAATGTGGATCATATCCAGAGTCAATATCGGATCACCAGCTACATGCACTCGGGGCAAGCCAAATTGTGTGGATGGTACGACGACGGCGTCCTGACCCCGGATCCTCTTCGGAAGAGGCTGGCTCGCACCCTTCTTATTATTATTACCTCTCTTCCTATAGTGCTTCTTCTTCACAACAGTGTCAGCCACTGCCATCTGCTCATTAGTCGCCTTTCGGAGTGTGTTGGGGCTGAAAACCAATCCAAGTTTCTCTTGTGGTGGATCGGCGGCCGGAGGCATCTCTTGAGAAAGACCAAGGAAGACCAGGCGCTGCATGCATGTATTCGGCTGACCAGCTTGATGGTCGTTGCGAGCTGTGAAGGGTTCTTCATCCATAGAAGGCATATACAATCCTTTGGCGGCGCCGATGTTGATGAAGCCGTCAACGTTGACCAATTCATCATCATCTTCATGGGTGCCATCATGTGGTGGTGGTAGCGGGGGCGACGGCGGTTGCGGCACAACGTCTTTGCCATGTGGTGGTGCACACGCTGCCAAAAGTTGATGGTGACGGCTGGTGGTGGCGACAATGGCGGCTACTGGCTTCCGAGGTGGTGGCCCGGCGATGATCGATCGAGAGGTGGCGCTGGTGCTCCCCCCGCAAGACGAATTTGGGTCTTCGGCAATGTCAAGGGCCAGTTGTAGCATTCCCCAAGGGTCTTGTGTTCGTCGGCTCCCTGAGGTTGAAAGGGGGATCCATGTCATCGCACCCTGGCAACACCCGAGCCAACCTGACCCTCATCACGTCATCATCCATTGGATTGTTGTGCATCGTGCGGCTCGCCGGTTGTATAAGAGTGCCCTTGGAAACATCCTTCAACTCACCACCGACATCTTTAAGCAGGAGTATGCAAGAAGTGTCCTGAGGCAAAACCATGTTGTTGGGCGTCATGAGATGGCAACAGTCATGCATCAAAGGCATAAAGGAGATGACGTGCACTAACTAATTAGTTACCTTGGTGATGGCGTGGATCTCGGCTAATGTAGAGACACGGCCGATGCCGCCTATCATCATCTGCAATCTCGCCGGGTGCCTCACGGCACCACCGTCGGCCGCGCCTTATTGGTATCTTTGGGAGGAGGCGTCGGTGACCAAAACGAGGCTGCGTCCGACGTTGATGGCGGCGGATTCACCAGTCCGGCGACACGGTAACATTGATGCCCGAGTTGCCGCTTAAGGGGCAGATGTATCGCCGCCTGTCGACCTCCGCATTCCAAGGTAAGCCCCTCCAAAAACTCAGGGGGGATCATCGAGCTGAGCTACTCTTCCACTAACTTGTCCACCTTTTCTGGTCCACCGCCTTTCTCCTCCAAAGGTTCGCACCTTCATCTTCAGCTCTGCAACAGCGGCTTTATCTTGGTTCTTCCTCTCCCTTCTTTTCTTGGCGTCCTCTTTGTAGTACTCCTTGAACTTCATGCTCGTACCAAAGCCAGACACACGGCCAGCTGAGGACGGCAGCAACCCCTTGTCCCTCTTCTTGTAAGCATTGGTCGCCCTGTTGAAAATCGTGGTCCCACGGCTCATTTAATCCTAGGACGACTTTGTGGCGAGCGTCAGTTCATCCTCCTGCAGAGACAAGGAAAGGTGAACCCATTTAGATTCTTGACTTCATTATCTTAATTAGAACGCAATAGACTTGAGATCAGTGATAAATTCCTTACCAGCTTCTTCTCAAATGCCTTCACCTCCGGATCGTTGGTGATGAACTCCCTTGTTTCCTTGTCCAGGTAGTAGCGGGCCCGAACAAATTTCCTAAGCTGCATGTCCGTGATTTTAAGCCAAGGGTTGTCTTTACCAAGGCGTTCAAGCTCGGCGTCCTCCTTGTCCCAAATGGCTGTTTCTCAGAATCGCCGCTTCCAAGGCGGTGGTTACCTATGTTATGTTCCCGCATAGTCCTTCCCCATTGATTCCATTTTATAGCGTCAGCGGTAGCTATATCCTCCTTGAATATCCTAAACTCCTCTTCGTCGAGCATCGGATTTTTCTTACTAATAACCTCCCAGCTTTCACCTTTGTCAATGCTATTCTTCACCCGGGTTTTCCAGCTGCTCAAGGCGTTGCTCATCTTCGTGAGGGCTAGTTTGTTCACCGGCTTCTTTCTCTCGAGGTTTCTAAACTGCTATGGGAATATATATTGCTTGTGAAGCTTCTTAAGGAGGTTATCGACCAAAGCTGCATGGTCAGCATGTCTGATGTACTTCGTGTTGATCGACATGCTTTCCCGGATGATGCACCCGAGTTGCAGGCCGTACCATTTAGCAATCGCCTCTGGCGCAATGGGTAGGCCACTTTCTGTGACCTCAGTGAACTCATCGCAGACGGTGGCGAGCACTGGCACCTTCTGCTCCTTCTGTTCCTTCTTCTTCTTCTGAGAAGCGGTCGGGTTGCCGCTACCGCCATCGGTGCGGGAGCCGCCATCGGTGGTGTCATCCTCTTCGTCGCTGCCTTCACTAGTTCCATAGTAGTCGTCTTCGTCCCCCTCGTAATCAGGATCTCCGCCCTCATTGGCCCCAGCAGCTCTAGCGACGGTCGCCTCCTCCTCCGGTGGTGGTGTCATCCTCATTGCCTCCTCCTCCTCCTGTTGGGACCCCTGCCAGAATGACTGGTTGGCCTGTCTAGCTTGTTCTTCGACGCTGATCATGTTCTTAGAAGGGCCAGACTCCTTGTTGCCCGACATGTTTGCACTACTCTATTTAAAAGAGGCAAAAAATTAGCACAAATCTTGGCCGAAAAATTCGGCATGACCTTTGCTAATTTTTTGACCTAGGAGTTCCCATTTCTCAACCGAAACGGAAGTGAATCGACACTTCAGGAGAAATGGGCAACTCAAATGAAGAAATATATCCCTGCAAGACAAAAGACCCCATCCCCCCATGCATTGACCCCAGTATCCATCATCCATCATCCATCATCCACAGTACATTTCAACAGCAGGTACCATCATCCCCATACAGCATGTATAACAGATATTAACTAGAATGCCTAGTATTTCTCATACAAGACAAAATAGTATGATCATAAACAGAATTCTATAGTGCTCCGAAATCTGCAAATCTGCAGAAATAATCAGTATATACAGCAGCAGTACATGTCCTTCAGCAGTGCATAGTTTATTATAGAAGTACAGAAGGTCTAAAGTGATTCTAGTCTTAGTTCATAACAAGGACAGGGGACCCCAAGGACAGAATGTTAAGTAGACGGCAACATGAAAGAATGGACAAGATTTCTCCTTGACCTTTACAGGAGTAGCTGATAGTGGTTGGTTGTATTGCTAGATTCAAGGTATGTTTCAGGGATTAACCACCACTCGAAAATTTGTTTTGTGCTCCTATTCAAGCCAGAAGTGATAATGCACGAGAGAGAGGCAATCTTTCCAATCCAAAGAACCACTAGCACATATCCAAGTATCAGGCTTCTAAACAATAAACAAACATTGCAGATAGAAGTTACAAGGGATCACTAACATAAAGTGACAAAGGTTCAGGGATCACTAAATGGACAGAGCTTAAATAAACAGGTATCTCTGAATGAAAGGAAGAGCGGTATCTCTAATCCATGACAAAGTACAAACACTACTCAAATATTATGAACTCAAGCATGGTACTCCAATAGCTATATTTTCAGAAACATAGAACATAAGCGAGTATTATATATGTATGAATAATACAAAAAATATAGATGACATGACATGCAGTAATATATCCAAAGAGCTACTCCATGGAAAATATTTTGTATGCAAATAGAAATGTCACAGTGCCATGTCCAATGCAAGCAACGAATTCTTCAGATGGAGTTGCTACATGATCTACTTAACATGGAGTTGCTACATGATCTGCTTAACATGATGAAGTTGCAGCATGAATAAATTCAGAACAAACGTGGACTTCTAGGTTCTTGACCATCTAGCTTATAAACAGAAACTAGCATAAAAATGGTAACCTTGAAGCAATCAGTAGCATTTAAAGAGAAGTTTCACCTTTCTCATTTCAGTCCAAGTTATTCCCATGTATGTTTGATCTAATTAGTATCTTAAGGGAGAACATCTGAACATGACACTATATTACTATATGATTATCAGGAAGAATTAGTACCTCCCTGTGTATAGTTTAATATAGAAAATCTCAATTAACTCATATACACTGAATATACTTGTCGAATACACTGAATATAACAGATTCAAGAAAATCTCAATAACACTGAATATTTTCTACTATGAAAGTGCAAGTTAGATTTTTCTTTTCTTTAACTATACTTGCATTATAAAACTGACAGAGATTCAAGAAAATCTCAATAACCAGCAAAACCAAAAATGGTAGCAACTACTCTGTATTTAATTGCTTGTTCTCTGTATTTAACTAACAGATAAAGGGGAAGAGCATCAGAGGGGGGTGGGGGGTGGGGGGACGAACCATGGGGGGTGGGGAGTGGGGGGACAAACTTTCTGTGGTGGTTGACGACGACGAGGGTTGCGGGGTCCGGCGCGGCGGCTCCTCCTCCGGCGGCTCCTCCTCCACGGGCTGCAGGGTGGCTCCTCCTCCGGCGGCTCCTCCTCCACGGGTTCGTCGGGCGGCTCCTCCTCCACTGGTTCACCGGGCGGCGCGGCGGTGGCAGCTCCGGCAGCAAGGGCTAGCACGGCGGTGTGATGTCTATGGTCGTCTAGGGCTAGCACGCGGCGGTGACTGAGAATGGGGAGAAGGGGAATGAAGCAGGTCGAACCGTTTATTTCGCTAAGTCCATGTGTTCTGTGATTTCGGCATTATGCACCATGGTTGGAACTTCTGTGGCGCATATTGCCGAAATGCGCCACAGAACCTTTGGACTTAGTACAAAACGCGGCGCGCGTGGTAGTATGACAAGATCACACACTTGCCTTAGTGGTCTCTGCTGCTTGCTTGTATCATTCTAAACCTGAGGCAGCCAGGTTCAAATCCTGGCTGTCTCACATTTGTTTATTTTTTAAAAATATATTTTTAATTATAGATCTGTTTAAAATAAAGCAAGAACATATACAAACATTCATATTTATTCAAAAAACTCTCTCCCCAAACATATACAATCATGTAATGTGTTTTTAATTATATATATGTCTAAAATGAAGCAAGAACATATACAAACATTCATATTTATTCAAAAAACTCTCTCTCCGAACATATACAATCATGTAATGTGTTTTTAATTATATATATGTCTAAAATGAAGCAAGAACATATACAAACATTCATATTTATTCAAAAAACTCTCTCTCCGAACATATACAATCATGTGATGTGTCGAGCTAGTGTCTCTTCACAATCTTCTTGCCCTTTTTCGCCGTCGTTGAATACTTTAGCCCGTGAACTTTGAGATTTCTTCTTGTGAATGGACAACCTTTAGTAGGCAGTGTGGTCTTCCTTCTTACTTTAGTAGTAGTAGGCATGTCGAAGTACTTGTCGAATTCCTATTCGATCTTTGGGTCGTCGTTTTTGTCGAAGTTTTGCTTGTTGGCGGCTCCTTCCATTCTGATGATGCTCCTCTTGCCCCTCCTAACTACAACACGGTTGGGCTTTGACGGGTCGGTAATAAAAAAACATTGATCAACTTGGCTAGCGAGTACCCAAGGCTCATTTTTTATGAGGCGTTCTTTGTTGATTTGGCATCCGGTATAATCATTATGGTGAAATAGCGCCTTCTTTTTCCACGCTTCTGGCCCATCTAACACGAACATCGACGATCTCTCCACAAGAGTCGAGCTCCCATCTCTCCTCGATCCTTCCGTAGAATCTTTCCATCACAGTAGTCTCACATCGCAAAGGATAACCTAGTTACTCCTGAGTTTTGATATTCACTATTCTTGTCCTTTTCCTTGTAGAATCAGAATCGCTTATGTCGTATGACTGATAGGTCCTTAGATTGTGCCCTGGGCCCTATGACAAGGAGAATATGAGTTTTTGATCTTCCGTAGAAGGCGTCTGTGGGGGTTTGTCTAGTTGCCTTTTCTTGAACCAACCCATGAAGCTGGAGTTGTGCTCTCTGGTTACGTCTCCCTTCTTCCTCGGCCGGCCCTGGTCGATGTACTCGCCGATTAAGCTTCAGGTTTTTGACCCAAGGGTCGACCACTTCAATGTGTTGTAGCGTGACTCGGTGTGCCCTTTCAAAATCAGTGCGTCTACCATCAATGCCGACATGTAGTGAGCGGCAGCCCTCGCGGTGACCATATCCACCGAGCCTGCCGAGGTGCTTCTTTGTGGGTATTCCAACATCCTCGTTCTCGGTGGTTAGATAATTCTGGCAGAAGGAGATGCACTCGTAGATCAGAAAGCCCTTGGCTTTGCTTCCATCTGGACGAGACCTGTTGCGAACAAATCCTTTGATGACACCGTTTAGCCTTTCAAACGGCATCATGTTGTGCAGCAATGTCGGCCCGAGCTGGATGATGTCGTCCACGACATGTACAAGCATATGCACCATGATGTCGAAGAATGCGGGCGGGAAGTAAATCTCAAGCTCGCATAGTATCATCACGATCTCTTCATGTAGCCTGTCGAGCTGCTTCACACCGATCGACTTCCTAGATATGACGTCGAAAAAGTTACAGAGAACAAACAACGTCTCATGGACATGCTCGTCCATTATCCCACGGATCGCAATGGGGAGTATCTACATCATCAGCATGTGACAGTCATGAGACTTCATACCGCTGAACCTCTTCTTCGCCACGTCCAGATATCTGCTTATCTTCCCCGAGTAACCGTGAGGAACTTTCACTCCTAAGAGGCACCTGAAAAATTGCTCGAGCTCCTCTAGACTTAGAGTGAAGCAGGAAGCGTGAAGCACCACCTTATTCTTCTTAACTCTTTTGCAGCGACCTTGAGTCCCTTCCTGATGATGATGATCATGATCATCATCACTATCAGGGTACTGAAGATCTTTCTTTATGCCAAGCAATTTAAGGTCCTTTCTTGCTTTTGGCCCATCCTTGGTCCTCTCCGGCATGTTCAGCAGAGTGCCAAGCAGACTCTCAGTAACGTTCTTCATGATGTGCATTACATCGAGGCTATGGGGAGTGTGAAGGACCTTCCAATACGGCAGGTCCCAAAAAACAGATCTTGCTTTCCATACACTCAGCAGCGGCTTTGTCCTCGGTCATTTTTTTCCAGGCGCAGGGCAATCTACCCAATTATTCAAAAGCTCCTCGATTTCTTCGCCACTCCTGGGACGCGGGGCTCTTTCGAGCTCGTCCTTACCATTGAACAGGTCACCATGTTTTCTCCACGGGTGATCCATGCGGAGCCACTTTCGAGTACCTTGGAACACGGTTTTCGAAGACCCGGGATCCCTTGGTAGCTGGAGATGCGGTGTCTCATCCATGCACTTGACGCATGCATTGTGTCCGTGGTTCACCTGGGCTGATAAATATGCGTAACCAGGATAGTCCTGCACGGTCGTGAGCAATGCGGCTCTCAGATGGAAATATTCTTTAGTGTAGGCGTCCCACGTACGGGCCGGCGTCTCCCACAAGCTGGCTAACTCCTCTCTCAATAGCCCGAGATACATATGCATATCGATACCTGGTTGTTTCGGCCCCTGAATACGAATGCTCATGTGTACATACTTTTGCTTCGTGCATAGCCACGGGGGGAGATTGTATGGCCATACAAACACGGGCCAGGTGCTATGCGTATACCGTTTCCAAAAGGATTGAGTCCATCGGTGCTCATACCTAGCCTGACGTTCCTTGCATCGCCCCCGAACTCTTCGAACTCGATGTCTAATGCATTCCACTGGCTAGCGTCTGAAGGGTGTGTCAGGATCTTGCCCTTCTCTGGATCATCTTCGGGTTTCTCTCTTTCCGCGTGCCATTGCATGAGCTTTGCTTCCTTAGGATCTACGAAATATCACTGCAGACGAGGGGTGATAGGGAAGTACCATACCACTTTTCGAGGAACTTTCTTGTTCCCTCTCTTGTACCGTCCTTGGCCACACACCGGACATGTGGTTCTATCCGCGTACTCATTCCGATAAAGTGCGCAATCATTGATGCATGCGTGGTATTTAATGTGTGGTAGGTCGAGAGGGCACACGATTTTCTTGGCCTCCTTGATACTTGTTGGCAATGTGTTCCCCTTAGGAAGTCGGTCGTGCCAGTATTCTATGTTCGTGTTGAAGCTCACATCGGTCCATTTGTGTTCGGCCTTCATCTCTAGAGCCTTGAGCGTTACACTCAAACGTGTATCCTCGGGGCGACACCCAGGATACAATGGAGTCATCCCGTCTACCGCCATTTGGGCCAGCTTGGCTTTCTCTCTGGCTATAGCTTTGTCGTTGCTCGTCTCCTTGAGGAGCAGTTCTTGAACATGAGGGTCCTGCAAGACCAAAGTTAGTAGCGTATGTGTGTTCACGTCTTCTCCTTCTTCATGATCATGATCATGCCCGCCGCCATCTCCTTCTCCATGTTGATCATGCCCGCCGGCATCTCCTTCATCATGATGATCATGCCCGCTAGCATCTCCTTCGTCATGATGATCATGCCCGGTAGACTCTTCGTCTTCTCGCCCGCCCACGTCTTCGTGACCACCACCATGTCCTGTCGGCGCCTCATTGAGGTCGCGCATGAAATCGCTACCGAAAGCAGGTGACCCTCCAATTGTCCAGATTCAGGGTCGATCCAGCGCTGCAGTTTGCATGTTCGACATGGACATCTTATCATGGTCTTGTTGTTCAGAATCATTTCCTCCTTCGCGCCTTTCTTGTACCTAGCAATTCGACCTTCGCTCATCGTGAGGACCATGGTTTCCTGAGCGGTCAAAACAGAGAGTATAGGTGAGAACCACACCATATGAACACACACATGCATGAATGCTAGCCGGAAAAATTCGGCATGACCTTTCCTAAAATTAGGACATATGGGTAGTGCAAAAATTTGCCGAAATGGAAATGAATCAACATTTCGGCAAACATCCATGCAGCCACACCAGCCGGGCCAGACAACAACAAGCAACCAACAAAAAACTTCCTCCCATTGCAAAGATTCATGCACCACATAAGCATTGTCTCGCCATGGATCGCACACACACACCGCCCGCGCGACAAGCTTCACCTACATGTTCATGATGGCCAAGTACTCACCTATAGTAGACACAATAATAGCGAGATGAGACCGCACGATGAGAGAGTGTGGACAAATAGATCTACAATGCAAGTTGGTGGAGAGGAAATTAGTAAACAAATAGAGATGTGAGAGAGAAAAGTAAGGAACTTTTAGATCTAGAAGTTGGAGCGAAGCTTCCACTTACCAATCTATGGATTAAAGTAGGTTTAGTTACAAGAAAACGGAGAAACTATGGGCAAGATGGGGTGTGAGGGAGGAGGAAGACGAGTTGGGAGGAGGTAGAGATGTGAAATGGGTGGTGGTGGATAGATAGATAAGAAAGTTAGCTCTTGTCACCTTTTCAACATGGATCTGGACGCCCTCATCTGTGGCGCATATGGAGGAAATGCGCCACAAATGCTGAAACTTCTATGGCGCATAAGTCCATATGCGCCACAGAAGTGGGTGAATAAGATTCCCTATGTGGGGCCCACCTCCAAGCTCTGTGGCGCATGTTGGGATATGCGCTACAGAAGTGAAACACATCTGTGGCGCATATCAGAACATGCTCCATAGAACTTGGGTGAATTAGATTCTGTGGTGGGGCCCCCCTCCATGTTCTGTGGCGCGTGAGCAAATATGCGCCACAGAAGAGGCAACTTCTATGGCGCATATCTCAGAATGCGCCACAGAACTTGGATCAACCACCCCGGCTGGCGGGTCCCACCAATCTTCTGTGGCGCATGTTCTGGAGAATGCGCCACAGAACTTCCAATCTTCTGTGGCGCATGCTTTCTGGTGCGCCACTGATGTTTTCCTGTGGCGCATGCTTTCACATATGCGCCACTGAACATCTTGTCTATCTATAGGCTGTTTCCTAGTAGTGATTCCCACTGCCAAGGATAGATCGGGTCATAGATTCTACTGCTGGGTGTGAACTGTTGTCATTCATAGACGCATATTCTGGTTTCCACCAGATACCTCTGAACCCGAATGATCAAATAAAGATTGCGTTTATTACCCTGTACGGGGCTTATTGTTATCGCACCATGCCTTTCGGTTTACGTAATGCAGGGGCAACGTACCTAAGATGTATGCAAAAATGTTTACACGATCAAATTGGTGGAAATGTGCAAGTATATGTGGATGATGTGGTTATAAAAACCAAGGAAATCAAAACGCTCCTTGACGATATCAGGCAAACGTTCGCGAACCTAAGGAGATTCCGGATGAAGCTTAACCCGGAGAAATGTACCTTCGGTGTCCCGGCTGGAAAATTACTCGGATTTCTTGTCTCCAGCCGAGGTATCGAAGTTAACCCAACTAAAATCCGAGCCATAGAGCGAATGGAATTGCCGAAGTGTCTTAATGATGTCTAGAAGTTCACTGGTTGCCTCGCATCCTTAAGTCGGTTTCTCTGTCGGTTGGGAGAAAAGGCATTGCCTCTCTATCAACTAATGAAAAAGTCAGACAAGTTCATATGGACGCCGTAGGCCAATGAAGCCTTCATTCAGCTAAAGAAATGTTAGCCACTACACCAGTATTAGCCTCTCCACTATCAAAAGAGCCAATGTTGCTCTACGTAGCCGCAACCAACCGAGTTGTAAGTGCAATGATAGTGGTAGAGCGCGACGAAGAGGGTAAGTCGGTGCAAAGGCCAGTCTATTACCTGAGCGAGGTATTATCAGTGTCAAAGCAAAACTATCCTCACTATCAAAAGATGGCGTATGGTGTGTATATGGCAGCAAAGAAGCTGAAACACTATTTTGAAGAGCACCCCATCAAAGTATATGTGAAGCCCCCATATCTGAGATAATGAGCAATAAGGATGCGAGCGGCCGGATCGCAAAATGGGCAATTGAGCTAGCTCCTTATGCTCCACAATTCGACAGGAGAGATGCGATCAAGACTCAGGCTGTGGCCGACTTTTTCGTGGATTGGGCCGAGATGCAATATGAGCCACCATTGCCAGATCCGAACTACTGGAGAATGCATTTTGATGGATCAAAAATGAAAACCGGATTAGGCGCCGGAGTTGTTCTTACCTCTCCAAAGAAAGACTAGCTGAAGTATGTGCTGCAGATCCACTTCGTAGCATCAAACAATGTTGCGGAATATGAAGCACTGGTGCATTGACTCAAAGTAGCAAAAGAAATTGGAATATGCCGGATCCAGTGCTTTGGCGACTTGGATCTAGTAATTCAGCAAGTCTCAGGGCAATGGGATGCTTTGTATGAAAACATGGCACTGTACAGATTTCATGTGCAGAAAATATCGGGATACTTCGAGGGATGCGAGTTCCATCATGTACCCCGGCTCGAAAATGAGGCTGCCGACGTACTGTCGAAACTCGGATCAACCCGACAAGCAATTCCACCGGGCATAGCACTAGAGCACCTCAGAAAGCCATCTATCAGGCCACCCCTAGAATCCGAGTCAATCTATATCCCGAAAAATCCGGAGTCGGAAGTTGTGCCCATGAACATTGATGTGGGAAGTGGCTCAAGAGACCCGGGGACTGCTTCGACAAATCTAGGGACTGCTTTGCATAACCCGGGGACTGCGCAGCTTGACCTGGCAGAGGTTATGTCGGTGGATCAAATGGAAGTTGACGAGGATGTGTTTCTAGTGCGAGCTATACCAGCTTGGGCATTGCCCATATTCCAGTTCCTGAAGGATGGATCCTTGCCCGATGAAGAAGTGCTTTCAAGGCAAATTCAGAGGCGCACAAAGGCATACACGATTATCAATGCCGAGTTATACAAAAGGAGTGTCACGAATGTCCTGCAGCGGTGTGTTGACCCAGAAGAAGGGCTAGACATCCTCCGAGATATACACCAAGGGGAATGTGGGCATCACGCCTCGTCCAGGGCCTTAGTGGCAAAAGCTTTCCGGCATGGATTCTACTGGCCATGTGCCTTAGAACAAGCAAAAGATCTAGTAAGAAAATGCAATGGTTGTCAGAGGTATGCTACCAATACACACATGCCAATGTCGGAACTCAAGACCATACCAATTACCTGGCCATTTGTTGTATGGTGTTTGGATATGGTTGGTCCATTTAAGCTGGCGAGAGGAAACATGACCCATATCTTGGTCATGGTTGACAAGTTTACAAAGTGGATTGGAGTAAAGCCAATAAGAAAACGTGATGGAGCTACAGCCGTAACATTCCTCAAAGATATCATCCTGAGATATGGCTATCCTCACAGTATCATAACAGATAACGGCACTAACTTTGCTGAAGGAGCATTTGCGCAATTCTGCCGAGATAAAAAGATCCGGCTGGACGTTGCCTCACTAGCCCACCCCGCATCGAACGGACAAGTGGAAAGATCCAACGGATTAGTATTATCTGGGATAAAACCCCGGCTCATTGAGCCGCTGCAATGATTAGCGGGGTGCTAGATAGAAGAACTACCAGTGGTATTGTGGAGTTTAAGAACAACTCTGAATCGATCAACAGGCTATACGCCATTTTTTTCTGGTATATGGGGCAGAAGCTGTATTACCAGCCGACATAGAGCATGATTCGCCTAGGGTCACCCAATACACAGAAGCCGAAGTGCGAGAAGACCGGCAAAATGATGTTGATCTGCTGGAAGAAGCGAGAGAATTGGCGTCCAGATCCGCCATATATCAGCAAAATCTCTGACGCTATCATAGCCGGAAAGTAAACCCCCGAGTCTTCCGGGAAGGTGATCTGGTACTTCGACTAGTACAACATACTGCTGGCATGCATAAGTTATCCCCCCCATGGGAAGGGCCATTCATCGTGAGCAAAGCATTCAACAATGACTCTTATTATCTCATTGATGCGCAACCACAGGAGAAGAACAAGGCGGACAGGTCCGGTGAGGAATCTAAGCGTCCATGGAATGTAGCTCTACTTCGTCCGTTCTACACTTAACAAAGAAGTGTGTGTATCCGAGTCTCTCATATGTCGGTATGTATGTCGGCAATGAGTTTATCAATGAAATCTTGGCACCTCGAGCAGTAACTCGGGGACTGCCTTAGTAATATTTGTTGTCCTCTATGTTTGTTATTTATTTTTATGTCAGTTGTCTTAAGTTGCTTCTGCCTAAGCCGGATTAGTAGTGTGTGAGCACCAAAAACTCAACTCTTCGACTTGCTGCTGTCCAACAAGAATTGGCTTCATGGCAAGCAAGAGAACAAGTTTGGAATTGCGAAGCACACGAAAAACGACTAAGGAAAGGAACATAATCGAGCCGACATTTGTTATTTGGACTAACCTTGTGTTTACTTCACTTTTACTACGCTGGATTATTTTGAGCTAATCCTAAAGTTTCCAAGTATTGTTAAGTCAATTTTTGAAACTCGGACTCGTAAGTCATAAAACTGAATCAAGGTAGACGCGAGCCGAGCCATGAAATTGGAGAAACAAGAAAATGAAACTCGGGGACTACGCCCAAGTTAATTCAAAAGCACAAAAATAAGCAAAATATAATTAGTATGCTTAATACATCATAGATTCGACCCGATAAAATTCAAGTGTTTTTTTCATGCTTCAAGGGCTCAAGGAGAGGAGGTAACTTTCAGAGGAGGTAACTCGCACTCTCGGCCTCTCCTCATCATCTTCAATTTTTCATTTTCTTCATCGAGGCTTAGGCTTCGTCCTCTTCTTCCTCATCCGAACCATCTTCGACATATTCGTTGTCAACGGCGTCGAGGAAGCTTGGTCCCTCATTCCATTGATGTACGGGGGCAAATTGGATGAGGTTGTGGGTGCAGGCCTTGCGCTGGGCTATCCAATCTGGGTCATTTGACCACCTTGATCCGGTGCGCAAGCGCTTGAGAAGCTTCAGATTTAGTTTTTCATACCACGTGAGAACGCAGTGGAGAATAGTATCAGCTCCAGCACGAGCGGCGGATTCCCCCCAGAGGCTGAGGGAAAAGATTTTCTCAAGTTCAACATTTGCCGAGTGAAGCTTGACATCGGCCTCCTTCAGCAGTTCCTGATCCTTTGCAAGTTGGAGGTTAAGGCGTTCTTGTTCCTTGATGAAGTCCTGGCCAGCCTTGTCCATTTCAACCTTGTGGAGCTCTTTAAGCTTTTTCATCTCAGCCTTGAGCTTGGCAACTTCATCATCCTTGGCTCGGAGTTTGGCAGGTTCATCATCTTTCTTCTTGAGCTCGGCCTGATGTTGCCCTGCTTGTTCGAGAAAATGCAGCATCATATCAGGCACGGGCACACTATCTTCAAGGTATGCTGAAACGGTTTATTGACCCGGCAGAGCCGAGGTATGAATATCTGCCGAGCTCATGAGAAAGGAGAGAGGGCACGAAAATTAAGTAATCAAAGCGAATTACCTTTTATCTCGGCCAAGTTTTTTCTCATGATTTTGTTTTCGGCATCCACTTTGGCTGCGCAATTCGAATGAAAAATTAGTTCGGCGAGAAAAGACTCAGAAAGATGGGAAAAAGTCAAAGTGAAAACTTACCCCTTTTCTCGAACTCAGCGAGAAGTGTAGCATGTTTCGAGCGCAGAGCCTTGTGTGTGTCCAAGAGGCGCTGAAACTCAGCGCTCCGGCGGTTAGTAGTGACCTAAAAAAGCAAGGGTGGCTTAGTGATGTGCATATTTGAAGTGTACAAAATCCAGGCCAAGTGGAACTTAACCCAGCTCTAGGTGTGTGCATATTCAAAGTGTACAAAATCCGGGCCAAGTGGAACTTAACCCGGCTCTAGGTGTGTGCATATTCGAAGTGTACAAAATCCGGGCCAAGTGGAACTTAACCCGGCTCTAGTGCATATTCGAAGTGTACAAAATCCGGGCCAAGTGGAACTTAACCCGGATCTAGGTGTGTGCATATTCGAAGTGTACAAAATCCGGGCCAAGTGGAACTTAACCCGGCTCTAGGTGTGTGCATATCCGAAGTGTACAAAATCCAGGCCAAGTGGAACTTAATCTGGCTCTAGGTGTGTGTATATTCAAAGCTACTAAGGAGCTATGCTAGTTCTCTAAGGAGCATCCGGCCGAGTAACAAATTACTCCCCCGGAGGCTCGGGGACTAATGGATATATCTCTAAGCACTTGTGCATGTTAAAGAAAAGATAAAGTAGCATACCTCCATCATCCGGCTAGCAAGGTTGATAGCCTTAGCTGCTGTGTTCATTTGTGCGCTAAATTCGGCGGGCCCAAACTTCTCCGGGAGATCGTCATTGGGATTGACGAAGTCCGCTCTATTCCAGTTATTGACGTATTCGATTAGAGCCGAAGGATAACTCTCTCCACTGAGCATGTGGGGCGCAACCAAGCCCTTGGCGTGGGCCTCCTTCCTTGCAACTTGGGCGGCAGTAGGGCTGGTGTGCAATGCAAGTTGCTTGTCAGCTGACCCGGAGGGGGCATCTTTCTTCGGCAGCATGGACACCAGCGTGCGCTGTCCAACCTCGATGGATGCTGCCCTGGTGGCGTCAGAACTTTTCTTGGCCTTGGGATGCTGCTGAGAGGCTGAGGTTTGAACTGCAGATTTGGACTTGGGTGCAGCCTTGGTGCTAGCTAGGCCCTCTCGTCGGGTCTTGGAAGACTCGGAGAAGGCAGAAGGAGTTGCTGCGGATACTGGTGCTTGTGTTGTTGTTGGTGCTGTTGTTGGTGCTGGCGCTGGTGCTGGTGCTGATGTTGGCGGTGGTGCTGCTGCTACTGATGGTACCTCGGTGGTGACGGGCTGCGGCTGAGCCGATGAAGAGCTGGGAGCATCAGCTGCCTCAGCTGTGCCACTTCCCCTGCTCCGAGGTTGCCTCCTCTAGACGAGGTGTGTTGTGACCCGGAGCAGCCACGGAACCCTCATGAATTGGGCTTAGTGGGCGTATGTTGTCACCACGAGGGGGAGATGGGGTACGTCGGAGGGGCGAAGCGATGCTGGAGCCGCTCTGGGGAACCTCCATCGCAGCCCTGCCGAATCAAACGACGAATGACAAGTTGTAACAAAAAGAAAGGCATATAGATAGAGAAGCATGAATCGGAGAACTAGACAAAGAGAAAAGTGACTTACTCGTCAGAAGTCAAAGGCTCCTTGGGCTTTTGAGCTCTCCGGACTATTGTCTTAGTCGGAGGCTTGGTGGCGACTTTGTCAGCGGACTTCTTCCGCCTTTTGGTTGTCTTGGGAGACCCGGAAGAAGCAGCTGAGGTGGCACCCCTTTTCTTAGACGCAGCTAGGGCCGGCTCACTCGAAGCGAGAGGGGGATCTTCATGGATCTGCCCAGCCGGGTTAGCTGAAGCCGGAAATGCGTAAGAAATGGGTACCGTTTCAAATGCCTCCATCAGCTCAATGTCGGAATCATCTTCATCGCCAGGCCAATTCCTTAAGGAAGAGAAGTTACCAGTGGGTCGCTTGGTTGTGTCCGGGGTAGGCAGGAACATTTCCTGATCCGGCTCCTCCTCGTCCGAGACAAGTCGATCCTTCCCCCATTTTAGGGAAGGCTCGGTGCCATCTTCAAGGGTCTGCTGAAGAAACAACTAAAAGGAAAGTACAAAGGGATCAAATAAACAACATGCTCCGACATATAGTATAACTCGAAAAAGGATTGAGCAACGAGATTTACCGTAGGAGGAGGCTTATCCCGGCAGAAATGCTCCATCCCCCACTCCTAGTCAGAGCTAAAATCCTTGTCGGTGGTGAAGATGGCCTTGATCCGGCAGAAGATCTCAGTGTTGTTCAAATCGAAGGAGGAGGTCCGGTTGGGGTCAAGTTGCCAACTCATGTGGCAAAGTTTGTGTGTGCGCTTCTGTAGGGGGGAAATCCGGCTGCGGACGAATGTGATCATCACGTCCTCGTTGCGCAGCCCCAGATCCTTCAACTTCTGGAACCGCTTATTGACCTGGTTCGCCAAGGCAGTTGGTTTCTTGGGAATCCGGTCCCACAGATCCGGATTAGGAGGACCCATCTTAAAGGGGCGCATCCGGATCAGATCCTCATCCGAACCATTCCTCACATAGAAGAAGGTCCGGGCCCAGCCCTTGCAGGAATCAAGCCCCGTAACCCGAGGGAAGACAGATTGCTTCCGAGGTGAGATGGAGGCCGCACCAAATTGGGTCAGATGCTTCTCCTCCGGGGCAAGCAGCTTATCCGGAACAACGTTTCTTCGCAGACCAAAGAACCGGATCTAGAGCGCTTTGGAGGGCCACAGGCTGACATACCCCTCTATGGCGGATGCGAAGGAAGAGAGAGATGTGATGGCGTTCGCCGGAAGATGGTGGGGTTGGAGTTCGTATATGCTGAGGAAGTCATGGAAGAAATCGCTCACTGGAAGGCCGAAGCCACGCTGGAAGTGAGATACGAAGACGACGAACTCACCCGGATTGGGTGAGGGAGCAAGCTCTTCGCAGGGGAGGCGCGAAATTACGCCCTCCGGAATGCGGCGGGTGCGGTAGAGCCAGTTAAGGTCATCTTGGCACACCCAAGAACTGGCCCAGGCACCACGCTCCATGGTTTCCCCCTTCCTCCATCTCTTCTTCAACGACGGCGAGCTCTTCCTCGGTCATCTCTAGGTCGCTGTCCTCGCCGGCCCGTTCAGACGAGGGAGGCAGATGCTTGGAGTGGCGTGGACCCGTGACGGTGAAGCAGCGCGGGAGCGGCAGCGAGGCTAAGTGCGAAGAGGCACGGTGCGGCAGCGGCGTTGCAGAGCAGATGCGGCAGCGATGGTGCTGTCGCGAGGAAGGAGAAGAGGCAGATGGGCAGAGGGGCGCGAGAAGTGGGAAAACCACCAAGGGACGCGCCCCCTCCCCTATTTAACCACGCCCCAGGGGTGGGTAGTGGGATCGTGTTATGCGTCAAGGCCACACGGTGTGTCCGTGTATCAGCCGGATCAACCAATCAGAGGCAAGCCACAGGAAGGGCCACAGTGCACAGGAGATCCCATGACGCGACGTGGTGATACAGTTAACGAGGAGGCAGCTACGACGCGACGTGTGCAACAGTAACCCCTAACAATTACTGCAGTAACTGGCGCAGGCCCTTAAAATGAGGCAAGGCAATGATTACCCTCCACGTAGGACGTGGGGAAGTGTATGAGAGAAGGAAGGATAACCCGGAAAACTTAAGGGTGACCCGGCCAGCGAGTGATAACTCGGAATGTGCCAAGGGAAAGCTAGGCCATGAAATCCGAGCTATGAGGTAACCCAGAAAAGGGAGCAAAAGGCTCGGTAGATTGAACCTGCCGTGGCCTTAGCAGCAGAAGTTGCTAAGACCGCACCGGCTTCGGGGACTAATGTTGGGGGGATACCCCCAGGTAGGGTCACGCCGGGGTATAAAGGTCGAGTTAGCCGAGGTACGGCAAGGTCAAAGCGTATGCTGGCCGAGTCACCTCAAGGCAGGACGACTTACGGAGTAACCTGGACCGGAGGATGTCCACCTAACTGTGTCCCGGCCGACATATGTCGTATGCAGGCAGGCTTGTTGTATCTTGTATGCAGGTACCCACAAGGACGGATTAACCAGGCATGATCCGGGTTATATCAGGCTTGCAAGAGAAGGAAGGTATCTCGCTGGTCAAAAGGCGGTCACTGTATGCTGGAGCGTGAGCGAAGTGGACAGAGGGAAGGACCACCGAGGCATGGCCGACAAGGGTGACGCAGCCTGTGTCGGATGACACTGGCGCCACAGAGGCTCACGTAGCCTCTGCATGGCTTAGGATGGCAAAAGGTGACCCAGTCGGCTTACTATTTTGGGAGACGCATATTCCCAGGAATATGCCTCCATGTATGCCCTAGCTAGTAGCCTGGCCTCCCCTTTATAAGGAGCGCTAGGACCTCAGTAGAGGGGGATCGGAAGTTATTTTTCCCTACGCGTGAGTAGTTGGTAGTGGTGAGAGTAAGAGAGTTCCTTCTTCCTCCTCTCCTCAATACAGCTCAAGGAGCATCTGTAAATTCATCAAGCTTGGAGAATACGACGCATCTGTGTGTGGAATCACCACACTATCCCTCCCTGGATCCCTCTAGCGCATATTGGCCCCACCTTTAGCCTAGCCATGGCATCTGCCGTGACACCACCACGACAATGATCCAGAAGATCCCATTTAGCTTCTTCTTCCATGCGAGTGAATGATCCAGCACAAGAAGCATCCAATAAATCCTTATCATGAAGAGAAAGCCTTGCATAAAAGTTATTGATAATAATATTGTGAGGAAGCTCATGAATGGGACATTTGAGCATTAGTAACTTCAATCTCCCCCAAGCTTGAGCTATACTCTCTCCATCAAGAGGCCAAAAGTTGTATATTTGATTCCGATCTTTATGAATCTCACTACGAGGATAAAACTTTGAATAAAAGAGAGGTACTATTTCCTCTCATTCAAGAGATTGACCATTCTTCAGCAGCTTATACTAGTCCTCAGCTCTTCCTTTCAATGATAATGAGAATAACTTCTTCTTAACTTGATATGTAGTAATACCTGCACATTTGAACAACCCGCATAATTCATGTATAAAGAGAAAATGATCACCGGGATGGACAGTTCCATCTCCAACATAATAGTTATCCATAGCACGATCAATAATTCTTGTAGGTATTTTAAAAGTATCATTCTCAGCAGGTGGTGGTTCATCTACTACCTTAGCAGTGGTAGTAGCATTACGAAATAAGAAACTCAGTGAATTATCCATATTGAAAATAAAGCAACTAACAGAAATAAACAATACTCACAGTAGAAATTTCGTTTACCAGTTCCACTCTCCAATAGCGCTTCACTCCCCGGCAACGGTGCCAGAAAATAGTCTTGATGACCCACAAGTATAGGGGGTGTATCACAGTATTTTCGATAAGTAAGAGTGTCGAACCCAACGAGGAGCAGAAGGTGCTGACGAGTGGCTAGGAGCAGGAATTCTCTGTAAATACTTAGCAAACAGATTTTAGGGGTTTTTGATAATGCAGGTAAATAAAGTACAAGTAAATAAAAGACAATAAGAATGAATGCAGCAAGTGGCCCAATCCTTTCTTTAGCAAAGGACAAGCTGGTTATATTACTTAAGATGACCAAACATTCTCGAGAACACATGGGAATATTGTCAAGTGCTTTCGCTTCATATAGTTGATTAATCTTCTTTAGTTTTCTAAGTGTTGTGTGGGTGTACCTGTGCTAATGTACTGACCTTCCTAGGACTAATACATACTTGTGATTATACCCCTTGCAAGCATCCGCAAGTACAAGAAAGTAATTAAGGTAGAAACCTAACCACATCTTTAAACTCTAAGACCCTGATGCCCCTTGTGCAATGGTTTCCTAATGGGGGTTCAGGTTTCTGTCACTCTGGCAACCCCTATGATTAGTAGCCAAATACACAATGCATTCCCCTAGGCCCATATAGGTGAAGTGTCATGTAGTTGATGTTCACATGACACCACTAGAAGAAGTACACCACAACTTAAATATCAAACTATTGAATCTTTCTCAACACAATTCCACTACTAACAACATGACTTCTCCCATGTCCTCAAGAACAAAACGAACTACTCACAAGACATCATATGGATCATGATCAGAGATGATATAATGATATGTAACAATCTGAACATAAACAATAATTCAATGGTTCACTCAATAGCATCAACTACAAGGAGTAATCAACATTGGGAAAGTTTCCCCTAAGAACTATGCAAGATTCAACCCAATTGTTACAGCGGTATGAGGTGGTGATGATGGTGCTGGTGGAGATGATCCCGATGAAGTCCAGCTTGATGGTGGTGTTGATGGCGACGATCTCCCTCTCCAGGAAGGAATTCCCCGGCAGAATTCTGTTTGCCAGAGACATCTTTCTCTCTCGGTGTTTTCCGCCTCGTAGAGGCGGCGGAATCTTTCTGTGGTCCCTCCCAGAGTCTTAGGGTTTCGGGAGGATAATATACGCCAGAGGGGAGAGGCTGGAGTGGACCAGGGCAGCCACACCACCTGGTGGCATGGCCTGGGGTGGCGCGCGCCAGGGGGTGGTGTGGGTCCCCTGTGGCCCATCTCCACTTCCCCTTCGGGCTTCCTTCGTCTTATGGAAAAATAGGATTTTCCATGTATTTTCCCGGATTTTCTGATCTTCACAAATTTTGCCTCCAAACAGCACCTTTTCCATCGTAATCCTCGACTGCAATGTCCATGCTCCAAAAGTCATCAACTATGCAAAAACAGATGAAATAACATAAGTATCATCTCTTAATATGAAATATATCAATGAATAACAGTAAATTATGATATAGAATAGTGATGCGAAATGGACGTGTTGGGGATATACTTTCCGGGTATCCTCACAGTTCCTCACTGACCAGGGTGACCCACTTCGGGTTAGAGCTTTGCTTCACGGGCGGCCTAGTCAGGGAGAAGAGACGGAGTCCAGTCCGGCTACAGGAAGGCCTAGAAGACTTACCGACATAGGCCCATAGTGTTACTTGTAGTTCAAGATGTACTCTATAACCGACTCTTAGTCATAGCCGGATAGATCTCTCTTGTAAACCCTAGGCCGGATATATATAAGCTATCCTAGGGAGAGCCTTTAGGGCACCCCTTACAATCACAATCTCAACTCGCACAGGCGAACCCTTGTAACCCATATTCCGGCTCTGCCGTACTACTGGATTGCTAGCAGGAGTAGGATCCATCCAAAGCCGGCGGATTTGAACCTGGGTAAACTTGTGTGCTCACCGTCCCGGAACACCGTACGTCTCACACCCCTCTCTTCTGCATGCCTCGAGGACCCCCTCATGGCGTACTTGTCATCAATCCGATGACAGTTGGCACCCACCATGGGGCAAGTGAGCTTCGGATCTACGTTTCGAGCGGAATCTGCAAGAATCGGAATGGGCGAGACTATCGCTGTCGGTCGCATCCTTTACGCCAGCGACGTCCCTCTCATCATTCTCGATGAGACCTGGATTCTGGCTAGGGAGGCTGTGACTGACTACACCATCATGTCTTTTGGCGAGATCGATGTTTACATCGGTTTCGCTAAACCTGCCCCACCCACCCCAGCGGTGATGAAAGAGGCAGAAGAAATTTCTGGGTCCCCTTTGTTCGTGGAGGAGGCAGAGTTCCGGATCTCAGAAAACCGTAATCCCACCCAGCCCGCACCAGTTGTGGAGATAGTGGAGAAATCCAAGCCTGAAGCAAACCTGGCGGCCCAAGTTGAATCTAGAGTGGATCTCCCTAGAGAGGCCGAATCCCAGATCGACCCACCCGCTGAAGTCGAAATCCAGGAGGAACATAGCAACAAAACTGGTTCTGGCTCTGATGACACCAGGACAGACAGGCCTTTCCTAAGATACACACTAAGACACATGATGATGCAAAACTCAGGCGTAGATGAAATCCTCGAAACCATCAAACGTTTCGGTGAAGCCTACTATGAAGACCGCAGTTATCTCAGGAGTGGCGCATCGCACTTCGTCGGATACGTGGGATACGGATCCGGCTCTGCCGATGCTGGAGACAACACCGACACTGTGCTGGAGGCGATCGGAAGAAACGCTGATGTACCCGCATCCTCGGATGAGTCGATGACGTCAGCAGATTTCCGAAAGGTCTCCGCGGAATATGAAGAGGAGTATAACTCCAAAGCTGTGAAGGAAGAAGAAGCCATGGATGAAGGATCCGGGGAAAACTCTCCCAAAACGTAGGATGATATGGAAATCAGAGATAATCCCGAGGTCCAGATGTCCGAAAGTACCGATCAGAGCCTGACTCCCAGAAACGGACCCAAAGCCGTCTTTGCTACCGGTGCTGCCAAGAAGGCAAAAAAGAAGAACAATAAGAACAAAACCCTGGAGAAAGACCCTCCAGCAGAGGAGGTGATTGCCAAGGAATACGAGGAGGACTCGGATGGAGCACTTATCCCAGACGAGCCCAAGGAAGAGTTGGTGGACGGACACGTGATCACTGAAGGTGCGCGTAAACTCATCGATGCTGCATTAACCACACCTATTCCTACAGCTGCAGAACTTACTGCTGAAGAGCTGGACGAGAGGGCCCAGGCCCTAGAAGCGCATCGCCAAGTACTCCTCGATGAAGCCAAAAACATTGAGGAGGAAAATAAACGCATGGCAACTGCGGAGAAGTACAACTCTAGGCAACATCAGCAGACCAGGAAACGTCATACTCATGATGACCAATTTCTGCAGATTCACAAAGTCCTTTTCGGAGGAGAACTGGGACGCCTCGACGCGACAGCAACGGGGCTTGGGTGTATCCAACGCTAGTACAGAACACTGTTGCGGCTTGGGAAATCCTATCGGCTAATCCAGGCCCAGAGTAGATCCGGTTGGGAATCAAACTACTCAACAAAGGACTCGAGCAGCAAAAGGTCGCCCTGTCCGGAAGTCAGAAACTGGTCTCCGATTCTGACCAATGCCGCACAGATCCAGCATGGGCTAACGTAAGACCCCAACATGTTCCGGAACAGCAACATCATTCCAACCGTCGGGAAGACAACTACTCAAGAACTGGATCTTCAGGATAGCACCACAAAGCTGCGCGTGATTGGCGTAACGTTAACCCAGTTGCAGAGCAAGAGGCAATCGCCGCACTGAATCCGAGGAATCCTCCCCGGCGAGATTCGAAAGATCGCATGGAAGAAGATAAAGAGAAACGTCAGGAGGAGGACCGACAAAGAATGCCACCTCCTAGACATGCAAGCCGTCCGGATGACGGGCGAAGGAACAACAGACACCGTGCCGATCCAAACCGGCAGGGGTCTCGTCCCAATGAATATCCTCCCCGGAACCAGAATAATGACGCTCCGGACAGAGGCCGGCATTCAGCCGGAAATAACCCAGCTGCTCCACCCTCTCCACCAAGTAGCCATCACAATAGCTCCCAAGGAGGCCAAGAGGGGCGTCATGGTGGAGGAGGTGGTGGCATAAGCCGGAGTCTGGATCCAAGGCACCGCAGCCATAGCCGTCACTCAGGACGATCTCTATCCCCAAATGACGCAAGGCACAGGATCAACTCCAATATAGAGGCGCGGCGCTATGAAAATGATGACATATACATGGGCCCAAAGTGCTTAGGACCATGCATAAGAGCTACAAGATTCCCGGAAGGATTTGCTATTTCAAGACATATTCAAGCCTATAACGGCATAGCTCGGCCAGATACTTGGCTATAGGATTTTTTCCAAGCTTGTTGCATCGCCAAAGGCGGAAATAGCCTGGTCGCAACACGATATCTCCCACTTATGTTGCGGAAGACGGCACGGACATGTCTCAATGAACTTCTGGAGAACACCATCCACAACTGGTATGACATGCAAAGTGCATTCTTTCAGAATTTCGAAGGCACATACCGGAGGCCCTGTACGGTCGGAGACCTACAGCATTGCACCAGAAAGCCGGAGAAGCTTGTCAGGATTATCTCGGATGATGGATTGACACCAAGATCTCCTATGAAGGAGTAAACGACCAAACTGCGATTGAAGATTTCATTGCAGGTCTCCCAATTGGTTTACTACGTCATCGCTTGAAGTGTGACAAAGTCACTGATTTGGGAGAAATGATAGAAACAGCGAGCAAGTATGCAGATGCTGACGACTATGCAGAGGGATTGCTCAATGCCCTGGCTATGCTACAGTCAATAAAACAACCAAAGCAACAAGCTCAGAAGCGCAAGAATACCTCGGAAGAAAAACCCAATGCGGAAACAGCAGTGGTCACTGCTACTTTCGGGTCTAGAGGACGAGGAGGACGTGGCGGTGGTCGCAGACGCGGTCGTGGGACGTCAAGAGTCCAAGGTTGTCAGCACCCGGATTTTTAATCCCAGATGCATGTTATGTCATTCATCGCAATCCTAGGATTATCATTTTTGCGAGACATAACAGATTGGATATCACAGTACATCATCCATTACAAACCATAAATAAGGTCTTACACAAATAAGGATCTCATGATCCAGTCTTAATACAACAAGCAGCAGAATAAATAATAAGCGTAGCGGTGGGGTCCATCTTCAGGGGCACAGGCATTGCTGACGAAGGCAGATAGTCCTAGTTATCATAGTCGTCCTGCTGGCCATCATCTTGGTAGTCTCCTTCATAGTTTGGCCATGAGAATAGCCAGGGACAAAAGCCATGAGTACTCTTTAAGTACTCGCAAACTACCACTAACAATTGGTATAGTTCTAAAGTGAAGTGCTAACTCAAAGTTTAACTATAAAGTTAAGTTTGAAACCTAAGCTGAGTTCAGAAGCAAAGAAAGATAAAATAAAGTTCTAGAATCACTTAAGTTGGGAAGCTAGTGTCATAGTCACAACCCTGTTGTGGTCAAGTCAAGATTCATCATTCATCATTCATTTCATAAGTCATTTTGAAAACATTTGACAACGAAACAGTATGGCCACTCCAACTGTCCATAACCGCGGACGCGGCTATTCGAATAGTTTGACACTCTATAGATGTGGTACACTTTCACCACAAGATTTGATACATCTGTCAGGGATAACCCTGAATCATCATACTTAGTATGCAGATAATCAAACATAACCTTTCCTTTACACACCCTAGTATAAGCACCTCTCCTATGAACATGGCCTCCCAACCATGACCATCTGTCATCTTGGGCACTGCATAGGTGGACAACATTGAGAGGTAGCCTCAGCTCAAACCTCTCCCGCGAGGGAACTAATACTAATGCATATAAACTTTCGGCTAAGCCTTACCCAATTCAGGTATTGTGGTTGTACGGTAAGTTTGGAATGGTATCGCATCCGAATCCAACCATCAGTTTTGTAAAAGGGCTAAGGCTCATGCCTCAACATTTTCATCATCATAAACCATTTGTGTTTCTCAACACATGTCAAACATTTCAATAGAATGACTCCTCATTCCAAGGTTTTCATAATTCATTTTCACCAAGTGTTCCCATCTAAAGTGACTCAAGTTTTTATCTACTCTAAACTACTAAGTTAAGAGTGTTCACTAAGGTGGAACGATGGGATCAATCTCATGCCATGGAATGACATCTAAAGTTATATAGATAGGTCAAGTTTTATACATTTTATGCTACCTTCAAAACAAGTAAGGGGCTTTGGTAAAGTAAAGGAAGTAAAGCTTGAAAATAAAACTTGGGTTAGGTAGATAGTCAAGGTGGTATAACCAAAGCATGCCTAATGCATCTTGCTTAATTTCTCTAGCTTAATTCTAGCTTGCTAACAATATCTTGCCTTGGTTGGTGCAGTGGTTGAAGTTTTCTTCTTCCTCTTGATAGCACTCCTCCTCCTCGAAAGCTTGGTCGGTACTATCGTCTATAAATACATACGGAGTACACAATCACCCAACAATACTTAACTAGGCTACTTAGCATTCTAAGGCACATATTTGATGATCTATTATCATCACAAGCATCACAAGTTTTATTAACTAGTTTCATTCTTTTTATTTAAGAAAAGTAATTTCTACTCATGGAAAATAACTAATATTTAATATTCACCACTTAAAATATGGGATCATGTGGACACATGTCATCACCACATATTCTAACATATGGGAATGTAATTTATGGGTTGGATCACAATTACTTTGGTTTAAGTTTAATATTGAATGATTTAAAGTGACTAGAAATGCCTATATAGCATTATTTTGGTACTAGTCCAAAGTCACTGCATGTAAACCTTAATATTATTACATATTCAGATAGGTATGGTTAAATGTGATTTTTGAGAGTTGGAATCAACTCAAAAGCTAACATGGTTGATTTTATAAAAATGTTTGAATGTGCAAAAGATTTTGTCTTGTTATTTTTACTAGGAGAGATCTCTAATTCTAATTGAATTAAATCCAATGGGCTTGGATAGATCTTTTCAGTAGCTTTCTAACACAATTGGAATCACTCCATTTGGATTTGTAAATCTCTCTGAATTGATTTTCAAACTAGGGAACAGAACTAAGTTCAAAACTAAATAGAAAAATCTCAGTTCGAACTAAATGGGTCGCGCGGGAAAGAAAATGGGCCGGCCCAGTGGCGTTCCGCGGCACAGAGGACAGCTAACAGGGGGGTCCACCGGTCAGCAGCTCTTTACACGCGAAGCGGTACTGGGCGATGTGGGCCATTAGATTAGAAGGGGAATCTACGGCTGAGAGGTGTCGTCTCCGGCGAACAGTTTGCCAGCGAGGAAAAACCCTAGTGGCTCGGTGGGGGTGCTCAGGGGGCATACCAGGGCTCCAGCTACGGCGGTGATGGGGGCGATAAAACGTGTTGTCGATGGCGGGCTCAGGGATGGTCACGGCAGCTCCTGGGGTGGACTAAATCGACGGCGCCTTCTCCCCCTCTACAGCGGGCTCCTCCGGCTAAATTCTAGCGAACAAGTGCTCGAGCTGCTTCGGCGAGAGGTGGGGAAGGACCAGTGAGGAGAGGGGAGTGAAATGGTATGAGTGGTTTGTGCTAGGGTGGCCTCTATTTATAGCTCGACGAGGCGACCGAAAGGGATGGGCTGGCGACTCCGGCGAGGGCTGCACAGTGTGCTAGTGGCATGGCTTGAGGTAGGGGACGATGGCCTACCTCCTGGCGGTGCTCTATGGCTTAAATGCGTGGCTAGGGGCGGTGGCGTTTGGTTGGGAGCGTCCCGCGCTCTAGGAGACAAAGGCGGTGCTCGACGCGGTGCACGGCGACTATGGGTCGCGCGGCGGCGCACGGCCATGTCTGGCGGGGTGCTGGGGTCGAGGCGGAGCAGCGCGCGCAGGATTAGGTCGAGGCACGGTCTGTGGTGTGCTGGCGGTGTTGGCTCTCTGGCGTGCTCTGGCTGCACGCAGAGGCTTAGTGCGCGGCGGTTCCTCGGTGGTCCAGGGGCTGGCAGTGAGCGTGGGGTGGACCGTGGGCGGCGGTGAGGTCACGCCTTGCTCCCTGGAGCGGTGGAGAGGGGTTGGCGGCCTGCTGCTGCGTTGGCAAGGTTGGCCGGCGAGCATGTCCTCGGGGTGGCGTGGTACTGCTGCTAGGGACAAAGGGGTGGGGTGATTAGGCTTTGGTTAGAGCTAGGAGGGAGAGAGGGAGTAAATTGAGGTCAAATGGGTGGAAAAACCCTGTAGAAATAGTGAGCTAGAATTAGAGTGTGATTCATGCCTGCCAGGTGTTCGACACAATGGCCGCATGAACTCAAGTTTGAAATTTTTGAATGAATTTTGGTGGGTTTCCTATACACATGCTTAAACCTCTGTGGTTGCTCGGGTTTTGAAAATGGACCTCATTTGAGTGATTTTTGAATAAGTGTGATCTATACACATGAACTACATTCAATTTTCAAATGCCATTTAAAATTAGTGTTTGAAAGTTATTGGCAGATCACAAGGTGGGCCTTGGTACATCATTACATGTACTAGAAAGGGGTGCAAAGATCCACATTTGTTTCTGTTAAGAATTGAGTTCTAGGAATAGCCAAAGTAGGCATGGTGATTAAAATGGCACAAATGACCATTTCTTTCTTTTATTCATTTTGATTTGTTTTTCTTTGGGATTTATTTGGGAATGATTTAGATGATGTTTATTTCACCTAAGAATCATTTTACAAGCAATGGATCACTTAATCATGGCAATTCAAAACAACTCCTATTTAAATGCACACATATATGAATGCTTTAATAATTTTAGTTGGAAAAGTTTTTGTTAACCCTAATTTTGATTACTTGGATCTTAATAACCTTGGATTGAAGTTTTGGGATGTTACAAACCTTCCCCCCTTAAACAAAATCTCGTCCCGAGATTTATTAAAGAAAACTAGGAACTAAAGAGATCTGGGAACTCTGTCCTAATGTAATCTTCTCGCTCCCAAGTGGCTTCCTCTTCGGTATGGTTGCTCCATTGAATCTTGAGGAACTTGATACTCCTCGTTCTGGTGGTTCTATAAGCTTCTTCCAAGATACGGATGGGCACTTCACGATACGTCAGGTCATTATTGATCTCCACAGCTCTGTGATCGATGTTCTTGAAAACTTCAGGCTTCTCTGGCACTTCCAGACATTTGCGAAGTAACGAGATATGGAATACATTGTGGATGGCTAACATCTCTTCAGGCAGTTCTAGTTGATACGATACTTCTCCTCGACGATTCAGAATCTTGAAGGGTCCGATATATCTGGGGGCTAACTTTCCTTTCAGCCTAAAGCGCTGCGTTCCCTTCAATGGTGAAACCTTGAGATATACAAAATCTCCGACATTGAAAGTCAGGTCTCTCCTTCTCTTGTCAGCATAACTCTTCTGTCTGGATTGGGCAGTCTTGAGGTGCTCACGGACTTTGTGAACTTTCTCTTCAGCTTCTCAAAGAATGTCTGGTCCGAAGATCTGACTCTCTCCTACTTGCAACCAATTCAAAGGGGTGCGGCACTTTCTTCCGTATAGGAACTCAAATGGTGACATTTGCAAACTGGCTTGATAACTGTTGTTATATGAGAATTCTCCGAAAGGCAGGCAGTCTTCCCATTTTGATCCGTACTCTAACACACAAGCTCTTAACATATCCTCTAGGATCTGGTTAACTCTCTCACCATCCATCGCTTATGTGATATGCGGTGCTGAAGTTCAACTTGGTTCCTAATCCTTCCTGGACTTTCTGCCAAAATCTCGAGGTAAACTGGGTTCCTCGATCTGATACTATGGTCTTGGGGGTTCCATGCAGACTAACAATCCTAGCAATATACAGTTTTGCTAGCTTCGAACTCTGGTAGGTAGTCTTGACAGGTATGAAGTGAGCTACCTTGGACAGTCTATCAACTATGACCCAGATTGAGTCATTTCCCCTACTGGAAGTAGGCAAACCGGTGATAAAGTCCATTCCGACGGAATCCCATTTCCATTCCGGAATCTGCAATGGTTGCAACATTCCTGCGGGTCTCTGATGCTCTGCTTTGACTCTTTGGCAGATGTCACACTTGGCGATGTAGCTTCCGATTTCTCTCTTCATCTTGTGCCACCAAAATTGCTCTTTCAAATCTTGGTACATCTTTGTTCCTCCGGGGTGGATAGAATAAAGAGTATCATGAGCTTCCTTCATGATAACTTGCTTCATCTCCGAATTTGCTGGCACATAGATACGTCCTTTGTACCACAAAACTCCTTCTTCGTCTTCAGTGAATCCAGGTACCTTTCCTGTACCAATATGACGTTTGATTCCGTCGATACTTTCATTTCCTTTCTGGGCTTCCTTGATTTGGCTAATCAATGTGGGTTGAAGTTCAATGCTAGCTAAAAATCCTTTGCTGACTAGCTTAGTCCTAAACTGCTCCAACTCCTCATACAAACTTGGCTGCTTCTCCTTGATCATGGTGTTTAGCCTACAAGGCAATCTGCTAAGAGCATCCGCTACCACATTGGCTTTGTCGGGGTGATAGTGAATGTCAAGGTCATAATCCTTGATTAATTCTATCCATCTCCTTTGCCTCATATTCAGCTCCTTCTGAGTGAAAATATACTTCAAGCTTTTGTGATATGAGTAAATCTCACAGTGATTACCCATCAGATAATGACGCCATGTCTTCAATGCCAAAACTATGGCTGCTAATTCAAGATCATGGGTCGGATAGTTCTCCTCATGCTGCTTCAGTTGTCGAGACAGATAAGCTATAAATTTGCCTTCTTACATCAATACACATCCTAGGCCAATCTTGGATGCATCACAATATACATCAAACGACTTCTTGATGTCTGGCATGATCAATGTTGGGGCTAATATCAATCTTGTCTTCAGCTCCTGGAAACTGGCTTCACATTTGTCAGTCCATTCAAACTTCTTGTCCTTCTTCAACAATTGGGTCATGGGTCTGGCGATGCTTGAAAATCCTTCGGTGAACTTGCGGTAATATCCTGCTAATCCGAGAAATGCACGGATTTGGGTTTGAGTGGTTGGGGCTTCCCATGCTTCGACATCTATGATCTTGGCGGGATCAACAGAAACTCCTCCGGTAGACACAATATGTCCTAGGAATCCTACTTCTTTAAGCCAGAACTCACACTTGCTGAACTTGGCATATAACCAATGTTCTCTCAGGGTTTCTAGGATGATTCTCAGATGCTGCTCATGCTCTTCTTCTGACTTGGAGTAGATAAGGATATCGTCGTTAAACACAACTACAAACTTATCTAGGAAATTCATAAAGATCTTATTCATGAGATTCATGAAATAAGCAGGGGCATTGGTTAATCCAAAAGACATAACCGTATAGTCGTATAAACCATAGCGAGTAGTAAAGTCGGTCTTCGGAATATCCGTTTCACGAATCTTAAGTTGGTGATAACCAGTCCTAAGATCAATCTTTGAGAATACCTGGGCTCCAGTCAACTGATCAAATAGATCCTCTATCTTTGGAAAGGGATACTTGTTCTTGATGGTGACGTCATTCAACTTTTTGTAATCGGTGCATAGACGGTTGCCTCCATCTTTCTTGTCGATGAATAACACTGGTGATCTCCATGGCGATGCGCTTGGTTGAATCAAGCATGTTGCTAACATGGCGTCCAACTGCTTCTTCAATTCCACTAACTCTGAGGGGTTCATGCTATAGGGTCTCTGGGCTATGGGTCCAGTTCCGGGGATTAGTTCGATAATGAACTCAATATCCCTATCTAGGGGCATACCTAGCAATTCATCTGGGAATACATCGGGTATTCACAGACTACTCTGACTTGGTCTATGGTGGGTAGGGCTAGACTCTTGTTGCACTTCAATTGACGGGGTAAGGTCTCACACATATGCTCTACTATTACTCCAGAGCTACTGGTCATGGTGATGGCTTTCTTAGCACAGTCTATCATTCCTTTATGCCTTGACATCCAGTCCATACCTAGTACTACTTCCAATCCTTTGGTTCCAAGTACAATTAGGTTGGCTTAAAAATCTATCCCATGTATTCTGATAGGCACGGCTTTGCAAATTTTTCTAGCTTTTGTAGTTGATCCGGGGATTTGAACTATCATGACATGCTTCAGGTTGGTTGGGTGAATCTTACTAGTGCATGCAAATTCTTCGGTGATAAATGAATGCGATGCTCCCTAATCAAACAATACCCTTGCTAAAACTGAGTTGATAGAAAACATACCCAGCACTACATCTAGCGCTTCTTGGGCTTCCTCGGCGTTCATGTGGAAGAGACGACCATTGCGGTTGTGAGGGTTCTCGGGGGCAAATCTTCTCCCTGGTTGAACACGACGCTGCTGTTGAGCTGGGGCATTCACATAGGTAGTGGCGGTAGTCTTCTTGGGACACTCATTTGAGTAGTGACCCTTCACTCCACACTCGAAACAGGTGATCTGAGACTTGTCTTTTGCTGCGACAGGCACAACATTGCTGCCAGTTCTAGGTGCAGTGTTGTTATTGTTGTTTCTCCTGGGAGGGGCACGGTTGAAATTGTTGGGGTTACCGGCATTGTTGTTTCCTGCGGACTTCACATTGCCTCCGCTACGGTTGGGGTAGCTTGGGCGAGACATTGGGGGTCGGTTGTTCCTTGGTGCATATCCTAGTGAGGGGTTGGGTCGGTACTTCTACTGACTGTTGGATCCTGATTGATGCATCATATGACGTTTGCGATTGTCGTTTGCTTGGTTAATCTTCCCTTCCATCTGACATGGAAGAGTCGACTAGCTCTTCGAGATCCTCGAAGCGGATGTTGACGAGGACAGTCTGCATCTCATCATGCAGTCCGTTTAGGAATCTCTCCTTCTTCTTGGCTTCCGTGTTGATCTCATCAGGTGCATATCTGGCGAGCAACGGGAATCTATCACGGTACTCCACCATAGTCATTCTGCCCTGCTTCAACTCTCTGAACTCATCCCTCATTCTGGTGACTAAGCTCTACGGCACGTGGGTGCGGCTGAACTTGATCTTGAAGGCTTCCCAGATCATCACTTGACCATGGTTCATCAGGCGGATGCTGTTCCACCATGCTCTTGCATCTCCTGCCAAGTAGTGGGTGGCAAAGTGAACTTTCTCGTTGTCATCAACTCTGGCTACTTCTAGATTGTTCTCCCTTGTTTGCAACAAGTCATCTGCATCTAATGGGTTCTCTGAAGTGCTAAAGATTGGGGGACTGGTATTCTGGAAGTTCTTCAGCTTGGATCCTTGATGATCCTGATTTCCATGCCCTTGGTTGTTAAGAGCCATCTGGACGATCTGTTGTAGTGTTGCTAGATTTGCTTGGCGCTCTGCCCTGCTTGCTTCTTTGTCTGCGATGAGATTCTGCAAGATCTGCAGCATTGGGTCTTGCGACGAGCTGCTCCCTCCTTGGTTTCCACGAGTCATCTGAAGATTGAGGTAGATAAAGGGGTAAGAGGGAAAGTTCTAAGGTTCATGGTTTTGGTTTCAAGATAAAACTTTGAGTTTGACTCAGGTTTTGTAACTAACTTCATTTCATTCATGCAAACAAGCACACGGTACAAACACACACCACAACAACAAAGGAAAACAGATGGTTTGAAGAACTATTCTGCGAGCTACAATACAGTGGGACCGATACATCTCATGCTACGACAGTGCTCTAGTGCATCTACTCATCGTCGATGAAGTCGGAGGCCTCATCGTCAGTGTAGAAGTCCACCGCATCCTCCTCCAGAAAGTCATCATCATTGTTGAGGTAAGAATCCATGTCTCCCTAGATGTCTTCACCCTCCTCTTCTTCCTCCTTGGCTGCAAGCTGAGCTTCTTGCTCCTTGACAGTCTTCTCGAGGTTGGCCACCTTCTTGCAAAGACGGGCAATGGTGCGATCCTTCTTCTCGCGCTGGAGGCAAAGAGACTGACGATCCTTGACTAGTAGTGAGAAAGTCTGGGCCTTCTGGGCGGCAATGGCACGGTTGTGGTTAGCAAACTCCCTAGCATTGTCCAATTCCTTCTGGCGATCGTACAACAGGAAATCAAGGTTCTCCACTTGACGCTTCAGCTCTGGGTGACTTGGCATCTCCATTGGCATTCCCATGAAGTCACGTCTTGCATAGTGAGCAAAACGGGTTCCCTAGAGTTGGTTGACACTAAGGGCACATAGACGTGCGAGAGCTTCATGCATTGCCCTGGCTAATCCATCTAGCCAATTGTTCTCTCTCACAGAGAACTGGATTCTCCCGGACATTGGTGCTTCGATGCTTCCTCTAAGATCAGTGGTGACTAGCCACTGCAAATCTCCTCCTGGGGGTCCTGGAAGTTGAGCTCCAAGAAACTCTGGATGTGGGCGTCCCAGTAACTCCGACAGTGAATCTAGATCCCTCTCGAAGATCAGCTGACCTCCGTTTCCCAACTGGTAGAACTTGTTGAACTGAGTCTCCATCTACAAGAATTAAGGGTGAGGAAATTAGTGAAGTGATCAAGTGTGTCAAATTTTAAGTAGTAAAGTAAGGATTTTGAGGAATATGAATTTTTGAGAAAGAATGAATTCCCAAGGATAAGGGAGGAAATAGTTTTTCATAAATACTCACTTTGGTTTTGAAACTAAGTTTTTGTTCGGACGTCCATTCTAACTAGGGTCTCCTATGGTCAGGATGGCTCTGATACCAACTTGTCAACACCCGGATTTTTAATCCCAGATGCCTATTATGTCATTCATCGCAATCCTAGGATTACCATTTTTGCGAGACATAACAGATTGGATATCACAGTACATCATCCATTATAAACCATAAATAAGGTCTTACACAAATAAGGATCTCATGATCCATCCTTAATACAACAAGCAGCGGAATGAATAATAAGCGTAGCGGTGGGGACCATCTTCAGGTGCACAGGCAATGATGATGAAGGCAGATAGTCCTAGTTATCATAGCCGTCCTACTGGCCATCATCTTGGTAGTCTCCTTCATAGTTTGGCCATGAGAATAGCCAGGGACAAAAGCCATGAGTACTCTTTAAGTACTCGCAAACTACCACTAACAATTGGTATAGTTCTAAAGTGAAGTGCTAACTCAAAGTTTAACTATAAAGTTAAGTTTGAAACCTAAGCTGAGTTCAGAAGCAAAGAAAGATAAAATAAAGTTCTAGAATCACTTAAGTTGGGAAGCTAGTGTCATAGTCACAACCCTGTTGTGGACAAGTCAAGATTCATCATTCATTTCATAAGTCATTTTGAAAACATCTGACAACGAAACAAGATGGCCATCTAATCGTCCATAATCATGACGCTATTCAATAATAGTTTGATACTCTGTAGAGGTGGTACACTTTCACCACAAGATTCGATACATCTGTCAGGGATAACCCTGAATCATCATACTTAGTATGCAGATAATCAAACATAACATTTCCTTTACACACCCTAGTATAAGAACCTCTCCTATGAGCATGGCCTCCCAACCATGACCATCCATCATCTTGGGCACTGCATAGGTGGACAACATTGAGAGGTAGCCTCGGCTCAAACCCCTCTCACGAGGGAACTAATACTAATGCATATAAACTTCCGGCTAAGCCTTACCCAATTCAGGTATTGTGGTTGTACGGTAAGTTTGGAACGGTATCACATCCGAATCCAACCATCAGTTTTGTAAAAGGGCTAAGGCTCATGCCTCAACATTTTCATCATCATAAACCATTTGTGTTTCTCAACACATGTCAAACATTTCAATAGAATGACTCCTCATTCCAAGGTTTTCATAATTCATTTTCACCAAGTGTTCCCATCTAAAGTGACTCAAGTTTTTATCTACTCTAAACTACTAAGTTAAGAGTTTTCACTAAGGTGGAACGATGGGATCAATCTCATGCCATGGAATGACATCTAAAGTTATCTAGATAGGTCAAGTTTTATACGTTTTATGCTACCTTCAAAACAAGTAAGGGGCTTTGGTAAAGTAAAGGAAGTAAAGCTTGAAAATAAAACTTGGGTTAGGTAGATAGTCAAGGTGGTATAACCAAAGCATGCCTAATGCATCTTGCTTAATTTCTCTAGCTTAATTATAGCTTGCTAACAATATCTTGCCTTGGTTGGTGCAGTGGTTGAAGTTTTCTTCTTCCTCTTGATAGCACTCCTCCTCCTCGAAAGCTTGGTCGATACTATCGTCTATAAATACATACGGAGTACACAATCACCCAACAATACTTAACTAGGCTACTTAGCATTCTAAGGCACACATTTGATGATCTATTATCATCACAAGCATCACAAGTTTTATTAACTAGTTTCATTCTTTTTATTTAAGAAAAGTAATTTCTACTCATTGAAAATAACTAAGATTTAATATTCACCACTTAAAATATGGGATCATGTGGAAACATGTCATCACCACATATTCTAACATATGGGAATGTAATTTATGGGTTGGATCACAATTACTTTGGTTTAAGTTTAATATTTAATGATTTGAAGTGACTAGAAATGCCTATATAGCATTATTTTGGTACTAGTCCAAAGTCACTGCATGTAAACCTTAATATTATTACATATTCAGATAGGTATGGTTAAACGTGATTTTTGAGAGTTGGAATCAACTCAAAAGCTAACATGGTTGATTTTATAAAAATGTTTGAATGTGAAAAAGCTTTTGTCTTGTTATTTTTACTAGGAGAGATCTCTAATTCTAATTGAATTAAATCCAACGGGCTTGGATAGATCTTTTCAGTAGCTTTCTAACACAATTGGAATCACTCCATTTGGATTTGTAAATCTCTCTGAATTGATTTTCAAACTAGGGAACAGAACTAAGTTCAAAACTAAATAGAAAAATCTCAGTTTGAACTAAATGGGTCGCGCGGGAAAGAAAACGGGCCGGCCCAGTGGCGTTCCGCAGCACAGAGAACAGCTGACAGGCGGTCCACCGGTCAGCGGCTCTTTACACGCGAAGCGGTACGAGGCGATGTGGGCCGTTAGATTAGAAGGGAATTCTATGGCTGAGAGGTGTCGTCTCCGGCGAATAGTTCACCGGCGAGGACAAACCCTAGCAGCTCGGTGGGGGTGCTCAGGGGGCATACCAGGGCTCCAGCTATGGCGGCGATGGGGGCGATCGAACGTGCTGTCGACGGCGGGCTCAGGGGTGGCCGCGGCAGCTCCTGGGGTGGACTAAATCGACGGCGCCTTCTCCTCCTCTGCAGCGGGCTCCTCCGGCTAAATTCCGGTGAACAAGTGCCCGAGCTGCTCCGGCGAGAGGTGGGGAAGGACCAGTGAGGAGAGGGGAGTGAAATGGTGTGAGTGGTTTGTGCTGGGGTGGCCTCTATTTATAGCTCGACAAGGTGACCAAAAGGTATGGGGTGGCAACTCCGGCGAGGGCTGCACAACGTGCTAGCAGCGTGGCTTGAGGTAGGGGACGGTGGCCTGCCTCCTGGCGGTGCTCTATGGCTTAAATGCGTGGCTAGGGCCGGTGGCGTTTGGTCGGGAGCGTCTCGTGCTCTAGGAGACAGAGGCGGTGCTCGACGCGGCGCACGACGACTGTGGGTCCCGCGGTGGCGCACGGCCATGTCTGGCGGGGTGCTGGGGTCGAGGCGGAGCGGCACACGCAGGATTAGGTCGAGGCACGGTCTGTGGTGTGCTGGCGGCGTTGGTGCTCTGGCATGCTCTGGCTGCACGCAGAGGCTTAGTGCGTGGCGGTTCCTCGGTGGTCCAGGGACTGGCAGTGAGCGTGGGGTGGACCGTGGGCGGCGGTGAGGTCAAACCGTGCTCCCTAGAGCGGCGGAGAGGGGTTGGCGGTCTGCTGCTGCGTTGGCAAGGTTGGCCGGCAAGCATGTCCTCGAGGTGGCATGGTACTGCTGCTAGGGACAAAGGGGTGGGGTGATTAGGCTTTGGTTAGAGCTAGGAGGGACAGAGGGAGTAAATTGAGGTCAAATGGGTGGCAAAACCCTATAGGAATTAGAGTGTGATTCATGCCTGCCAGGTGTTCGACACAATGGCCGCATGAACTCAAGTTTGAAATTTTTGAATGAATTTTGGTGGGTTTGCTATACACATGCTTAAACCTCTTTGGTTGCTTGTGTTTTGAAAATGGACCTCATTTGAGTGGTTTTTGAATAAGTGTGATCTATACACATGAACTACATTCAATTTTCAAATGCCATTTAAAATTAGTTTTTGAAAGTTTTTGGCAGATCAGAAGGTGGGCCTTGGTACATCATTACATGTACTAGCAAGGGGTGCAAAGATCCACATTTGTTTCTATTAAGAATTGAGTTCTAGGAATAGCTAAAGTAGGCATGGTGATTAAAATGGCACAAATGACCATTTCTTTCTTTTATTCATTTTGATTTGTTTTTCTTTGGGATTTGTTTGGGAATGATTTAGATGATATTTATTTCACCTAAGAATCATTTTACAAGCAATGGATCACTTAATCATGGTAATTAAAAACAACTCCTATTTAAATGCACACACATATGAATGCTTTAATAATTTTAGTTGGAAAAGTTTTTGTTAACCCTAATTTTGATGACTTGGATCTTAATAACCTTGGATTGAAGTTTTGGGATGTTACAAAGGTAGAGGAGACCAGCAACCCGGAAAAACCTACTCTTGGGCCGACATCGCCAATAACCCATGTGTGCATCACTTAGACGCCAATGGGGGCTCGTCCCACACAAACGCCGAGTGTCGTTTCAATGACGACATTAAAAGCTATGATACCACTGGCTACAAAGCTATGCGAAAGAAGGGAAAGAAGAATCCCAAAAAGGATAAAGAGACCAAGGAAGATTCCGACATGGAGGAAGCTGACGCTTCAAATCCCAAGCCAGAAGGGAAGAAAATTTTCCGACCAAGAAAGACACTTACGTCACCTTCCTCTGATCTCAACCAGCAAAGGTCAAAAAGGCAGTTCTACATGAGCTCAATGCAACAGTTCCGGTTGTCCCTCAATTCTTGGACTAGTCGGAAGTGGCAATCACATTTGACCGCGCTGATCATCCGCCTAAGTTGCACAAGCGAGGAAAATATGCCTTAATCGTCAATCCACTTATTGACGGTTATGGTTTCTCCAAGACTCTCATGGACGGTGGCAGCAATATTAATATTTTGTATGTCGAAACGCTACGCCGGATGAAGATCTCAGAGACCCAGCTGAACCACAGCTCTGTGATTTTTCACGGGGTTGTCCCAGGAAGACAAGCAAATTCCCTAGGAGAGATCACTTTGGATGTTACCTTTGGAACTCCAAAGAACTATCAGACGGAGGCACTTTCTTTCGAAGTGGTCCCGTTCAAGAGCGCGTACCACGCTATATTCGAACGTCCGGCTTACTGGGCTTTTATGGCTCGTCCGTGTTACAATTACAATATGATGAAAATTCCAGGTCCCAACAGCGTGATCACCATTAGGGGAGACCCGAAGAAATCGCGAGAGTGCAAGGATGGAAATGTCGCCTTTGCTGAAGCCGTGCTGCACGCCCAGGAGTACCAGGAGATCAAGAAGAGCATAGATCTGTCCGAGATGCCCGCAATGAAGAAGGAGGTGACAAAGCTGAATCTGGAGTTCAAGGCATCAGAAGAGATGAAGAAGACGCCGTTGAAGGATGATGACCCCTCCAAGGTGACCCAGATAGGTGTAGGCCTAGATAGCGCATAGGAAAGAGTGCTCGTCAAGTTCCTCGAAGCAAATCAAGATATCTTCACATGGCAGCCATCTGACATGACTGGATTACCTAGGGAACTTGCCGAGCACTCTTTATATGTAAACCTGAACGCTAAACCCGTCAAACAGCCCTTACAACGTTTCGGCGATGAAAAGCGTAAGGCAATAGCAAAGGAACTAGCACGGCTCGAGTTAGCCGGATTCATAGAAGAGGTCATCCACACTGAGTGGTCGGCCAATCCTGTAATGTTCCCTAAAAAGGACACCACTGATTTAAGGATGTGTGTTGATTATACTGCCTTGAACAAGGCTTGTCCCAAAGACCCGTTCGCTCTGCCTAGGATTGATCAAGTTATCGATTCTACGGCAGGCTCGGAACTCCTCTATTTTCTCGACGCATATTCCGGTTATCACCAAATCCGGATGAAGGAATCTGACAAAGTCAAAACTTCATTCATAACCCCCTTCAGAACCTTCTGTTTTGTTACGATGCCCTTTGGGCTGAAGAACGCAGGAGCTACGTACCAGCGCACAATGCAGCATTGCCTCCACGATCAAATCGGACGCAATGTGCATGCATATGTGGATGCTATTGCGGTGATGTCCAAAAACAAGGAAACATTGATTTCCGACTTAGAGGAAACGTTCGCCAATCTACAAAAATACAACATAATGCTTAACCCAAAGAGATGCTTCTTTGGAATCCCAGCCGGAAAATTGTTAGGTTTCATCGTGTCTCAAAGAGGCATAGAGGTGAACCGAGACAAAATCAAGGCTATACTCAATATTTCTAGGCCAACTCGCCTGAAGGACGTACAAAGACTAACTGGTTGCATCGCTGCAGTCAGTCAGTTTGTAAGCCAGCTCGGTGAAAGAGCCGCACCATTATACAAACTCCTGAAAAAGACCAAGGATTTTGTGTGGACCGACGAAGCTGAAGCTGCACTACAAGACCTGAAAATAGTACTCTCATCTGCTCCTATCCTTGCTGCACTGGAACCACAGGAACCGATGTTGCTCTATCTTGCTACGACAAACAAAGTCGTTAGTATAGTTATGGTAGTGGAGAGACCGGAGGAAAATCAGGAACACTTGGTGCAGCGTCCAACTTACTTTGTCAGTGAGGTCTTGACAGAATCGAAATAGCGATATCTGCACTATCAAAAGCTATCTTATGGTGTGTTCTTAGCATCTCATAAGCTACGTCATTATTTTCAGGAACATCCAATTACCGTGGTGAGCACAGCTCCCATGAGAGATATAATCAATAACAGTGATGCCACAGGACACGTCGCCAAATGGGGCATAGAGCTCTTAGCTTTCGATATTGAGTATAAACCTCGGACAACAATCAAATTCCAAATCCTTGCCGACTTTGTTGTTGATTGGACAGAGACGAAGGAAAATATGACCCTCCCTGAGTCGGAATATTGGACCCTATATTTTGATGGGTCTAAGGCTCGCGGGGGGCTCGAGGGCTGGCGTGGTACTCAAATCACCCCAAGGAGACAAACTTCTATACGTGTTGCAGATCCACTTCACAGCGACAAATAATATTGCCGAGTATGAAGCACTTCTGCATGGAATCCGGAATGCTAAGGATATCGGCATCCGACGTTTGATGTGTTACGGAGATTCGGATCTTGTTGCTCAACAAGTGTCGGATATTTGTAACGCAAATAAACACATGGCAGCATATAAAGCTGTCGTGGATGATCTATCTAAATCGTTCGAAGGGTTTGAGGTTCAACACATCCCTTGAGCAGAAAATGAGGAAGCAGATGCATTATCTCGGATAGGCTCTGCACGGAAAGAGGTCCCGGATGGCGCTTTTTTAGAGCACCTCAAAGTTCCCTCAATAAAGGGAGTAGATGAGGAATATCTGACCAAATCCGACTCACCTCTAGTAGCAGTTCTGGTTGTAATTCCCAGCTGGACTCAACCCTACCTAGATTATTTGGTAGATGGAAAATTACGCGAAGACGAAGTTCTGAGCCGGTAGATCATCCGACGAGAAAAAGCCTATACTATAGTTAGTGGTGAGCTCTATAAGCGGAGTGTGTCTGAGGTTTTTCAGCGCTGTGTATCTCCGGAAGAAGGAGTGGAAATCCTAAGAGAAATCCATGAAGGCGAGTGTGGTCACCATGCTGCAGCCAAATCTTTAGTGGCAAAAGCTTTCAGACACGGTTTTTTCTGGCTTACAGCTAAGGCAGATGCCGAACGGCTGGTCAAGACGTGCAAGGGCTGCAAAAAGTACGCCAAACAAGCTCACGTTCCGGTTGATCAGCTGCGAACAATACCTATAACATGGCCTTTCGCGGTTTGGGGGCTTGATATGGTAGGACCGTTTAAACGGGCTCCAAGTGGATTTACTCACCTCTTAGTGATGGTGTATAAATTCACCAAATGTATTGAGGCTAAACCCGTCACTAGTTGTGATGGAGCAACAGCCAAAAGATTTGTCGACGATGTTATAATCCGGTATGGTTATCTACATAGTATTATCACGGACAATGGGAGTAATTTCTCTATGGGAGAACTTGCGAATTCTGCAACGAACAAAATATCCGGCTTGACATTGTGTCAGTCACACATCCACAGGCTAATGGACAAGTTGAAAGAGCAAATGGTTTAATCCTACAAGGCCTAAAACCGAGACTCAAAGCACCACTACGATGTGCTGCGGGGGCTTGGGCAGAGGAATTATCTTCTGTAATATGGAGTTTACGAACAACTCCGAACAGGTCAACCGGATACACACCTTTCTTCTTGGTCTATGGCGCAGAAGAAGTTCTTCCTAGTGATTTGATTCACACTTCTCCTAGAGTGGTTACGTATATCAAAGAGGATGCCGAGATTTCTCGACAAAATGATCTCGACTTAGTCAAAGAAGTTCGCGTCATTGCTGAAATGAGATCAACAGCCTATCAGCAGAAGTTACGCAAGTATCATAGCCAGAGAGTTAGAAACAGATCTTTCAATAAGGGTAATTTGGTTCTCCGGCTGGTGCAACAAAGAAAGCACAAACTTTCCCTAGTATGGGAAGGGCCATTTTTAGTTAGTCGAGTATTACACAATGGATCGTACTACTTAACTAATATGAGGCCAGCCAAAGAAAGACCTGCTACTAAGAAGAGAAAGAGAGCTTGAGGCAGTACAAATCCGGATGAGTTAGACAGACCATGGAATATTTCTCATCTACGTCCCTTTTATTCTTAGTTTATATTTCTTTGTAATCATATATATGTACATGTTTTGAAAGAAATAAAAGTTTTGGTTGCCTCAAATTTTTCTGAGAACTTTTTACCATCTTATTTCCGAATGATCATGTCACAGTCAAAAATCCCAGAGTACCTGAAAGTACTTTATGCTCATGTTTGTTCTGGTTTAGATTTCCGATTCTAAATATGCTGCCCTCGGGTATAACTCTAAAAATTTCTAGTCTATACTTTGGTTATTTGTCTGATTGTCCGATGCGGGTATTTTCCGAGTAGTGAATTGTTGGTACTGGAAGCCGGCTTTGTTTTCGAGTTTAAACTGGTTTAGCAATTGAGCTCCGTTGCTCGGCAAAGTTTCCGAGCTAAAAGTTTAGCCGGCTCACGAAAGGGACGAGGCAGAAAGCCAGATAAACAATAAGTGTAGACAAAAAAGTATAAGTGCTTGTGTAAACATTTCAGGCATGCAAAAAAGTTTAAGCCAAAAGTGCTGAATAGATTAAAACTTAGCACTAGCAAAAGTATAATACTACATATTTACAGACCCATAATATTTTCAGAATAACACATTTGTTTCTGATGATCTATGATGCAGGAGAAGAGGTAGGAGCTGTCGGCTCGCTGGACACATCATCCGCACCCTGATAACGATCCGAGATGTCCAAATCCGATTTGGTTTGTTCATCATCGGAAACTTCGGCTGCTTCTTCCGGAGGCGGAGGCGGCGTGTCCACGCGGTTGTAGAAAGGAGTGTCGTAGCTGGTCAAGTCAGCTACACGGCACCCATATCCGGCGCAGGAGTCCATGATGGCTTTGATATCTTGCTTCTAGCTGTCTTCGTCCATAGCAGAGTACCCTCTAGTCACTTGCCAGATTTCCATGCTTCCATGGTGGCTCATGACCATTGTGAGAGCGTTCTGCGCTGCGGATCGCGTGTAGGACATGTTCCAGTCCTGGACAAGCTGTGGCATCTCCTTTGCCTTGTCCCGCACCTGAAAGTCGGGCATGCTATGCATGTCCGGAACCCTGAGAGCTTCGCCAATGTCCTTGATGGATTGGCGAAAGTCATGAAGTAAATCACCGACTTGGGTAAGCCGGTGGGTGCGAGGCTCGGCAGAGGTGGAGTCCGTCAAGTTCAGAGGACCTATGCATATAACGCAAAAATGTTTAATTAAATCTGACATCGAAAGATTCGAAGAATGTAAACAAGTCAGAAAGATGAAAAACATACCAAAGATGACGTCATCAACTTTGGTTTTCTCTTCACGAAGACTCCGGAGTTTAGCTCGGAGTGCCTCAGAAAGGTCCTTCTCTGCAAAGCTCGTCATTGAGATTCGAGATTTTCTGATCGTGAAGTGTAATCTTGTGATCACGCTCCACGGTGGCCATGGAGGAGGATTCGAGAACTTGAGCAATGCTCTTCTCATGATCCGCCTTAAGCTGGTTTAGCTCTTGGCGGAGATCCTTGTTTTCCACCACTAGGGTCTTCAGATTCTCGGCCTCTTCGATTATAGCATAGGACTGCTTTATCAGTGTTGTAAGTCAAAAAGAACAACAGTTCAGCAAAAATATTCGACTATGAAAAGGCAAGACAAGGTTTGAGTCTCGGAATGTTTACCTTCGGCCTCATCCTCGGAAACTTTAAGCTCAGCATTTTTAAGTCGGAGAGCTTTGATCTCTCTCTGCTTATTTCAGACATTCTTCAACAATTCCTAGTTATATGAATTAACTTTCTGTAAGTCAGAATACCCAGAGTCAGAGGTCTACTAAAGACTCGGGCTAATATTGTAGCTAATATCAGCACGAGCCTTGGGGGCTATACTAGTTCATTCTTTGGCATCCTAATGAAGCATAAACCCGGATTGTTTATCCAACTTCATGCTTGGGGGCTAGAGGATATGATATAAAATACAATAAAGAAAAGCGTGAGTTGGAATTCCGACTTACATGATGTTCATGTGTGAGCTTGCTCAAGCACATGTTCACCTCAGTGGTAACCTTCTCGGCGAGGGTGAGTGGAATAACCGGAGGTCGTGGAAGCACACCAGTTCTTAGTCCCTCGTCGCGAAGGCGGACTTGTTCGAGAAGATCGGAGTACTTAATGTCCTCCGCTTCTTGTGCTTCTTCTTCGGCAGAGAGATTTTGGCTTTCTAGGCATTGCCGGGCCAGCAGCTGGATTTCCTCCGCAGATTTCCGAGACAAGCCAAATTTGGAAAGTCCCGGATTGTTCAGGAGATTTTCGGCAAAGGTCTCTGCCGAGGGATCATTACCCGAAGAGGGTTCACCCTTATCAAAACTTGAGTCACCCATGGTGACGTCATTCTGTGACTCAAGGGTCGCTGGCCCTGTTAAAGGAGTCGGATCTTCTGTGATGACCGGGGATGGAGTAATCACTGGAGCTGCAGAAGGTTGAGGGGCAGGAGTCGGAGGAGCTGTGGCAGGAGAAGCCATGGTTAACTTCATCTGACGCAGGGGCTTCGAGATATTCCCCTTCCCCTTGCCCTTGACGAGCTGCTTAGCTCTGAGAATGTAATAGAATGAAGAATATTATATCTCGGAAGGAATCATAAAGTAAAGTACAAAGGCGGAAGTTGTGTGGAAAGTTACCTCTTCACGACTGACACTTCTTTTGTGTCGATGGCCACTGTCGGAGCTTTGTGCTTCCTAGGCACAACGTCCGGCAGTGGGACCAGTTCCTCCTCCTGAGAAAACTCGAGAGTATATCCCTTGATAGGAGCAAACTCCGACTCGGGGAGGTAGGCAAGCTGAAAATAAGATAATATCTTAGTGTTGCGAAACAAATTAAAGGTGAAACATATAAAAAGGGTTTATTGCTGAAGCTTACCGGCACTACAGGGTCTTCCGCTGTATACATGTCCAGGGACAAATCCGGGATCTTTCTCTCGATCCGCTCCTTAATCAGCCATTTAATCTGGCTTATGTAATCCTGTGGCTTTAAAGCCTTGGGACTGATGCAGAGGGAGTCATTTTTCGACGCCATGATGGAATGCATCAGTCAGTCACCGTGGTGCTGGAGAGGCTGGATCCGGCGTGCGACCCAAGATTGTACCAAGTCGGACCCTCTCAGGCCCTTGTGCTTCATCAGATACCCGATCCGTCTCTTGGCAAGAATCAGATCGTCACTGAGAGCCGGAGCGGCCTCGTCCCAAGATGCTCGGGGCATGGCGGCTCCATCGACGAAAGCCGGCAAAGAAGTGGCTTTGCCGGGAGCAGGAATATCCTTATGATAAAAGAAGGTAGCCGGCCACTGTTTGACCGACTCACTAGCTAAAATCCTAGGATAGACGCGCCCACGTCTAACTGAAAGACTAATTGTTCCGGTAATGTAAGGATTACCGGCGGTGATAGAGTTTCTCTGGACATGGAAATAAAACCAGAAGAGAATGAGACTCGGCCTAATGCCGAGATACCCCTCACACAAGGACGCATATGCGCTCATCTCTAAAAGGGAGTTTGGGGGGAGATGGTGAAGCTGAACACCATAATGATATATCACCTCGGAAAAGAATTCTGAGGGAGGGAAAGACAAACCTCTGTCGAGGTGGGTGCCGAAGTGCACCCACTCGTCGGCGTGTTGATTGGGGATGGTTTCACCGAAACCGCTCCGCCAGTCGCCGACACGGAGGAGTCCTTCGTTTTCCACGCCGGTGAGCTTGGCGTCGTTGAGGACGCACGGGATCTAGATCCCACTGTTGCTTTCTTTCTCTGCTGATGCCGCCGCTATCGCCGCTACTGCTGCCGCAGCCAAGACGGATGAAGTCATTCTTCTGGTGCGCCGGTGACCTTGGGTGGGCGGCGCTGGGAATCTGGAGGCAAGGGAGCTCTGTGCGCGTGGGAGAAGTGGAGGAGAAGGAAACGACACGGGGAATAGGTGAAGAAGATGAGGAAAAGGGAATCCTCACCCCTTATAACCACCGAACCACGCCAAGATTCGTGCAAATGGCACAGTAAATACGCCACGCGTCGTGGAACGAACTGGGAAGTTCCCATGCGATGATTACGTCGCCTCGATCTTCGTGCACGCATTGAAACTACGCCTCGGTTCCATGAGCACGGACCCTGTGATCGTCTTGTGAGGATGTTTGTTAGTGACATGACTTGACCATGACCAGTGTCAGATGACGTCAGAGACCAAGTTCCGGCTTAGTTTGAATATCAAGCTGGAAATCTAAATAACGTATTGATAGGTCCGACTTACTTTTGAGACCCAGATCGTATCTTTTGTTTTGAAGTTTTAGGAACCCTTCAAGATTCTGCAAGCCGAAGATTAAGCTAGACGATGATGAATCCGACTTTTGGATCTTGGAGACTTCCGGGGGCTGCTGTTGGGGATATACTTTCCGGGTATCCTCACAGTTCCTCACTGACCAGGGTGGCCCACTTCGGGTTAGAGCTTTGCTTCACGGGAGGCCTAGTCAGGGAGAAGAGACGGAGTCCAGTCCGGCTACGGGAAGGCCCAGAAGACTTACCGACATAGGCCCATAGTGTTACTTGTAGTTCAAGATGTACTCTGTAACCGACTCTTAGTCGTAGCCGGATAGATCTCTCTTGTAAACCCTAGGTCGGATATCTATATAAGCCATCCTAGGGAGAGCCTTTAGGGCACCCCTTACAATCACAATCTCAACTCGCACAGGCGAACCCTTGTAACCCATATTCCGGCTCTGCCGTACTACTGGATTGCTAGCAGGAGTAGGATCCGTCCAAAGCCGGATTCAACTGGTAAACTTGTGTGCTCACCGTCCCGGAACACCGTACGTCTCACACCCCTCTCTTCCGCATGCCTCGAGGACCCCCTCATGGCGTACTTGTCATCAATCCGACGACAGGACGTATCATTGGGCCATCAGGGCCAAGGCTGCTTTCTGACCTTCCTGAGGAAGAGTTTACTACTCTGAGATGTGTCAATCCCTACCTTCGAGCTCGTGATAGTAGTAGGGAAGGAAGCTTGTTTTTCACCAAGTTCCAAGAGAGAGTGTATAAGGAGGTCCTCTTGGCCAATGACAAACATGTGGTGGTCCAGAAGTGGATTGATGTTGCTCACATGGACAAGAACACCGACTACTTTGGTGAGGCCAAGGAAATTTGTACCAACCTTGGTTTTATCCCCATTATGGAGTTCAAACAATACTATGATCCTTATCTTGTGGCTCAATTCTATGCCACCGTGCACTTTGGTGATGGTCAGACAAGGAAGATGACTTGGATGACTCAAGGGGTTCTCAAGTGAGCCACTTTGGCAGAGTTTGCTTAGTTTCTTGGTTATGATGGCCGTGGTACGGACACTCCTTGTGGCTTTCGTTGTCATGACATTAGTGCTCCCAAGAAGAAGCAGTTGTTGTCTCATATCTACATTTTAGGCAGGGATGTCGCTGACAAGATCAAGGATCTCTTGCCTACCTATGCCATTTTGTATCACATCTTCCGCGAGACCGTTGCTCCTAGGGTGCGAAACTTTGATGAGATCCATGGTTTCCTCATTGACCTCATGATCAACACGCACGAGAACCATGGTTCTGGTATCCTATTGGATGTGATGAACTTCATCTGGAATGAGATGGTTATTGCCTCAGTCACTAGGAGAGTGCCTCCATTTGCTCCGTATGTCATGGCTCTTATCATTCACAAGTGTTCCTTCATTGCCAATGATCTCCACAACCGCCAACTTGTAACTCACAAACCCAAGTCCTTATTGATCAAGACACACTCTAAACCCATTAATGTGGATGGCTAAGAAATTGATGAGGAAGGAAACATGGTTGAGGAGGGCTTCGGTGAAGAAGAAAGTGGTCATGGTGCTCATGATTTTGTTGTCTCTCGTCACAAGGATGCTCCCGCCTCATGGGCCAAGAGGATTAAAGCCAAACTCAAGTTATTTTGTTTCCAAGCCGACAATCAAAAGTGCTTGTATGAAGCCCATGTCTATGTCAAGAAGGGGTGCGCTCATCAGAAAGAGCTCATGAAGCTCAATGTTTGACTGTTCCACAAGGTCAAAGAACAACATCACCCCCGAAGATCAATGGATTTCAAAGTATAGCAACTGAGATGATGATGATTCCACCTCCTCCTACCGAGCTCTGAGGTTCCATGATGATGGTGATGAGGAGTGATCTTTGGGGTGTTAGTTTGCTCTGTCCCTTTTTGGCGTCTTGATGCCATAGGGGGAGAAGTTGCAACATATAGTTCATGCGGGATTTGCATGGGAAGTCACAAGCGCGTTCTTGCTTTGATCTTTAATTGCTTGTGAACTTTACTCGCCTCGTATTATTTGTGAACTTTATGTGCTACCATTTGTGAACTCTATGTAAGTGAATACTTTGTGGTTATGCATTATGTGGATCTATCTTATGTGGTGAAGTTCTCTCTAATTGGTGCCCTTGTATATTCATCACCACATATCTGTGTGCCTTAGGTATGCGTATCAAGTCAAGTAATCTTTTTGCACCTATTGTTGGTTTGTAAAATGGAGAGAGAGTGTTGATCCTAGTATGTGCTTGTTTCATTGCAAACTTGGGTATGCACATATCTAGGGGGATCCAGTCTCTATTTTACAAATATTCTTGCCTTATCATAACACCTTTTATGCAAATGTGTGTGTTGTCATCAAACACCAAAAAAGAGGAGATTGAAAGGGCATTTCCCTCCCTAAGTGGTTATTTATGTTTGATGATAACACACGTGTCGGTCATATCGTTTGCTAAGTGCTTTACAAGCTCACTAAGTTGCAAGTCATTTGATACCCCTCAAAAGGACAATAGCAAGACATCATTTTTTCCTAGGCCTTTTATTTGAGTCGTAGGAAAACCGTACTATCACGAGGGGGTCCGTGTCAGAAGGTTTGGGTAGAATCAACTTATCTTTCCTTCAGATCACCCAACTTTCCTCAATGGTAGGATTAAAAGTGTGGAATCTCACCCCGTGAGTGGCTGCCTACACTACCAGTACCGACCGGTAGTATCGAATTTTTTTCCGGTACCTGCAATGAGCTAAGCCTCCTCCTCTGGAAGCTCCGGTACTACCCCTCGGTACTATCGCAGCCCTTCGGTAGCACCACTTGCTATTCTGGCACAACCGCTAAGAGGTAGTACCGTGCTATGCGGTGGCACTATCAGATGTGGCAGAGGTGGTTCATCCGCAGCCAGTGACGTCTGGTACCGTGGTCCGGTAGTACCGGTTGTTTCTGTTACTACCGCATCTTGGTCCAGTAGTACTGGACGTCGCAGCACTCAACGGGTAGATTCCCCTTCGGGGGTATAAAAGGGACCTTCTTCCGCAATGGGATAGGTGCCTCTTTTTTCTCTCTCCTCCATTGTTCTTAAGCTAATATTTCCCTAGATCTCCTCTCCTATTGCTTCAATCCCCTTGATACTTTGGGATTTTGTGGAGGAGGTCTAGATCTAGGGTTTCACTAAAGCAAAGTTGATTCCCCCTTGTTTTCCTTTGTGGATCTTGTTACTCTTGGGTTATTTGGAACCCTAGATGGAAGAGGTCGGTCTTAGAGCTCGAACATTGATTTTAAAGCTTTGGGGTCGTGTTAGGAGACTCCAAGTGTTGTGGAGGCCTACTCAATAAGTTGGTAAAGGTTTCGGTCGCCGCCTTCAAGGCCACCGCATAGTGGATCGTGTGCTTGCCGTGAGGCGGGTGCGCGGGAGAAAAGGGCGACCCCGTTTGTGGCGCTGGTGGTCTTAGTACCACCCACCCATCTAACGGAGACGCACTTCCCGTCAAAAAGGAGGAACTTCGGGAAAACATCTGTAGGTCTACTCTCGGTTATCTCTATCCTTTACTCCTTATTATCGTTGTTGCATGCTTTCTTGTCATATAGGTTCTCTCATCTAGTTGCATATCTAGAGAACTTAGTTTGTCTCAAGCCTTAATTTGAAAAGAAGCTAAAAATTGAGTAGCGCCTAGTCGCTTATACCAATCTTTCAGCCCTAATTCCCCCTCCTCCTCTCGACTACCTTCCCTGCATCTTGAGGATGGAAGAAACCCAAGGTGTGACTAAGAAGAAGAGGAGTAAGGATACTCAGGCTACTGGTAAGGCTCCCGCTGATAAGGAGCAGAAGATTGCAACCTGAAGCCATTGGTGATCCCATTCCTTTGCTTGGTCATGCTTTATTATGTCATGACTTTGAATTGTAGGTAATATTCAGTAGCACAATACAACTTTCTTGAGTTAGGTAAAGGACATAAATACTTTTTGGTCTGATACCAGGCTTAATTCAGTGACCAACAGACTGATCTATCTGATAGTAGCATATACAATTCAGGAGATTTGTAGTTCACTTCATGAGGTAAAAAGAGCTTAGTAAGAAAAATACGCTGATTGAATGCACATTATTTGAAAAGAGTGCTTCGTCAGTTATCACTTGGTAACACACCACACTTGAACCGAAAGGAGTGATTCATCAGTTTGTTTTTATGCTTGATAGGAGATATTTTATTTCTTCTTTAAAATTTGATGGCAACAAATAGGCTTGATCCAAGTGATCTATGGATTCTCTCTGAAATGTTAGTGAATGGTTCATAGAGACATAGTTGAACCTTATTTATAAGCAAAAAACCTGACTTTTCACACTTGCAATTATAGAATATTGCGGTTATGATATGATGTTGTAGTCATTATGCAATCTCTTGTCAACATGGTAGATAGCTAGATTATTGTTCATAATTTGCTATGGGATTATTTGATTTGCCTTGAGGCAATTTTACACTAAGTGCAATGTAGGTTATACACCAAAACTGAACGAAGACGCTCTATGTACTGGGACAAAAAATACAATACCCACAAGATATCGAACGAGGTATGCACTATTAGCTTGGTGTTGTCATCTTGTGGATTTCTATTTGTGTTCCTTGTTCTTAAAATGTTGCTATTTTCAGGTTGTTTCTGCAACGCAAGAGCTGGTCAACAAGGATACCCAGAAGCTCGTGTCGAAGCATATGTACTGATGAGAATAAGGTGCACTATCTTTTGCCTCTAGATGATTAAATATTTGGTCATTGTCAGCTACTACACATATTTTATATGTACTGATTTGTGAATTGTGCCAGAAGCATACATACTATAGTCTGATTATGAATCCTGTGGTAAACATTAATTGAGCATAATATGAGTGCTTTCAAGTATGATCTCAAGTTAAGATTTGTGCAGGCTACAAGCATTTAATCTTATTTAAATTGTACATGCACGGATACACAACCATAGAATTTAATCATTGCTAGAACTGTATGCATACAAGAATATCTGAATCTTCTGTTGTTTGTTGCTACTCTTCTTCTGCATTGCTAGAACTATATGCATACAAGTTTGCATTCCCTAATCTTTTTTTTGAACAGAGAGACGCCCGAGGTGCCAATTTTTATTCAGCTCAAATGCATAGTACATCGTTAATTACAAAGTCCTGCAAATATAAATTCCAAAGAGTGGATATGATAGCACAAGATAGAGGCGTGTGAGCTGAACATATACAGCTAAAGATAGGGTGATTTAGGTGCTGCCTAATAGCCTGATGTGCACAATTATGTGCCACTCCATTCAAGTCTCTCTTGACGTGGAAAATCCGATATTGTGACCTAGAAGTGGTTTCAAAGAACATGGTGATAATATTCCTTGTATCCCAATGCAGCAGCGGATGATCAATCTTCCCGCTTGTCGCTGCTGTTGCTAGAGTTTGGTTGTCTGTTAGGATTGTCGGCCTATCCAGCTTGAGCAGGTCTGCGATTAAAGCAGCAAGTAATATAGCCTTTGGCTCTGCCTGAAAAACTGATGATGCTAGTTGAGTCGAGGCCTGGATCATTAAGTTGAATTTCTTCCCATTAGTCTTGTATCGAATGAAGACACTGATTCCCGTTGTAGTGGCACCTCCAGCAACTGGAATTTTTCTGTACTTCCAAGAAATGTCAACAAACACCACTCGTCCTGAAATGAGCATGTCAGTACGAATGGTGGAGCCCTGTTTTGGAGTAGCTGATGGTGGTAAATGATGCTTTCTTCTTTCTTCATGCACAATTGTATTATGAGAGAGGCATAATTCCAGGTTATTACAAAGAGCATGAGCATTAATGCTTATGTGGTATGGTTGCCCTTTTTCCTTTCAAAAATCATATCATTTCTGGATTTTCACGTAACCTAATTAATATAACATGTGATTTATAACAGAAAAATTGAGGTACATAGCCAAGCAATCGGTCAACATTCCTCATACAAAACCGTTTCTTGAATTATTGTTCTATTTCAAGTTAGATACTCCACATGCATCTAAGAAACATGAAATTTCTCTATTTCAAGTTAGCTACTGTCTGAGAAACATGTATACCATTGAAGCAAATGTATTAGAGATCTCAATTAGCATTAAATTTTATGTTTTATTAGATCCAATAATTTCCTTGGTATTGCTTAGATAACCAACAACTCCATCTTCGACGATTTATGATCCTGCGATTTGTGAATTGTGCCACTAGCATACCTAGGATCAATCATGCCCATAGTATGATTAAAAGCATGTGTGCATGTATGAAACGTACAGACCCGCCCTGCTCTTCCCTCTCTAGTTAGCTTAATTCCTGTAATGAACATGGTCACTGGTGGCTTCATTTCAGCAGAGATGGAGCCGGGGAGTTGGTAATCACCATTGGTGTTGCTCATAGTCAGCTATTTAATCCTTGCACAACACTGTCTTGTTATGCATTGCATTATGCAATTTGCTGTGGAATGGACTATGTGATATGCTGTCCTTATACAATATGAAACTATGCTCTATGGAAATTTATAATTCTGCAGCAAGTGGATGCATGCCACAACAAGATGGGTTCCAGACTTCTCAGGACATTGATTTGGTTAGTAGTTGGGATATTGATTTGGTTAGTAGTTGCCTGTTCTAGACTGGACTCAATTGAAAATTTGAGTGACGAAACTACTCAATTGAAGCAATATATCCATTGTTCTGACATTATTTTTCAGTCGCTAAGAACTGTGTGATTTTATTCTGAACTTCATATTCAGTCACTAATGTGTGGATGATGTTTAAAAACTGAAAGGTAAATGGGGCCATCTTGGTGTGGCTGAGTAGAAAATGTGGAGCAGGGAGTATTTGGCCCTCTCCAGCGATTCATTCTCACCGTGGCAAATGCGTGTCCACGGAGCATGCTTGTGCTGATTGAATTTGCCAAATTCAGGCCTCAATTTAGACAGGAACATGCAGGAACATGCTTGTGTTGGTCTGATTCTGACTAAGGCAAAGGCGTGTCCAGGGAGGGAGCCGACGATGCCCCGGACCACGTCGCCGAGGTGACGTGGCAGCGACGAGCGCGGCTGACGGCGGCGGATCTGCGGCGGACTGAGTGTCGAGGAAGAGGAGCCTGAAGCTCGACGGCTGACGACGGCCGTGCTCGACGATGGAGGCGCCGTCAGGGCCGAGCTCGATGAGGTCGTCCATGAGGTCAGCCAGGACAGGAAAGGGGAAGCAGGCCGGCGGGAGCCCTCTAACGGCGAGCGGAGCGGTGGCGGGCTCCCTCTCGCGGAGGAGCTGTGGGCGGCGGCGGCGCGTGCGGTTGTCCCTGTCCCAGACGCAAAGATGTTGTTTTGATTTGGACCAATTATTACAATGAATTGAATTAGGGGAGGTTTTCGTAAAATTAAAATTGAATTAACACGGTTGTTGCGTGCGGCCATATTAATTCGGACCGGAGGGAGTGACCTTTGACCCTGTCCATATAAGGGTCATCAACCATTTCAAAGCGAAGGAATGGCGATGTAGGGCCGAACCTAACACGAATGGCCCGTTGCCAAAAGCCGCGAGCCGCTCCACTCGTCCAAGCACAAGGGGCCGTAGCAGCGTAGCTAGCCAAAAGCCATGGGCCGCTCTACTCGTCCAAGCACAAAATGTCGTTGTCGACTTGTCGGCCGGTTTCCCAGTTTGAGGGACGCTTAGCTGAACTGAACGCACGCGCCACCGACTAAACTCTAGTCACCATAACTGCCATCAACCGCCACGAAGGGCGACGTGAAAGTTCAGCATAGGCTCGCGCGGTCCGCGGCCGACACTAGCTCGCCATTCGCCGGCTGTCCCTCTCCCGTTCATGCGCCCGACGCGGCAGACGATGGGGTCGCGTACGTGCACTGTGGCATGCTGCACCAGCCGCAGGCCACGAGGCAGGCAAAGCCGTACATGGCCACCGTTCGTCGGCCGCGCTTTTTTTTTTCTTTGAGGGAACTAGGTCAAAGGTGTTGCGCGTGCAGATAAAACAGTGACAGTCCGGATAACGGGATAAGACATCAAGTCATACGGCAGCTGGCCGGTGCCGCGCGTCACGCAGCCAAGAACCAATCGAGGTGTGAAGAAGGTACGGTACTCGCCACCAACGGAAGCTTGTAAAACCCTAGAATGTCCTTGGTTAACATATTAATTCTTTTTTTCTTCTAAACTCTTGAAAATGCTAGTGTTTTGACTCTGCGCACTTGCAAGTTGATGCAGTTTTAACCAAATAGGGTAGGTCCAGGTTGAACATCGATGAGAGTTAGATGAAAATTCAAAGAGTTGAAGATATGACCAAAGATTCAAGAAAAAATCATCTGAACTGTGGACAGCTAGACCCTATAATTAATATAATTACGGTTCTCAACCAACACCAGAGCCACGTCAATGTCGGGTGGGGTAGGATGTGCCTGCGTTTTATACAGCGAATGTATGCGCGTGTTGTGAGCCCTTGTGTTTTTATGAAAAAAAGACTATAAGCCATGGGTCATGATAGTGCACAACTTCAATGCCAAGATTAGAGCTTTGGGATGAAAACCCTTGGTCTCGCATCTGTTCGTTACACCTGGCAATGTTGGTATTTCAGCATCGCTATCTTCTTTAAGACAATAAAGGATATATGCATCTCTTTGATGCAGAGACCAAGATCGCATCCTCCATTTAAAAAAAAATACATGAATTTTTCTTAGTACACTTTCTACGATAAATCAGAATGTAGTGATGATAACACTTGTGTGTTAATATCCTTCCCAGTGGCGTAGCTTTTCGACAATCTTCACATGGCATCGGTAGAACCAGTGGCGGAGCCAAGGCCCGGCATATGCCCGGGCGGCTGCCCGGGCTCAGCTGACTAGCTCCTTTGAAATATTATATAATCGGTGAAGAAGCTTGAACGGGAAAATACTCAAACAATGCACTGCAGCTACAGTTTGCTCGGGCTGAAATAGTTGGCTAGCTCCGCCACTGGGTAGAACAGTGGTTGACGTCGGTGTTGATTACATGTGTCTTATGTTAGGTCCTTTGTTTTATATATTTTGGTTGTGTTCATTCTTGATATCTGAAATTACTCATAATATTGACTTGTTGCAAATGTCAGGTGTACTAATATATTCTCGATATTATTATATACCCAAATAATTAAGCATGATGCATATGTATAGGTAGAAGTTCCAAATCTGCATAGACAAAATTTATGGTTCAAATAAAATATCCCTCGGTTCCAAATTAATTACGGTGACCCAGCGTACCACAGCATGATGCAGTACACTATAGCCATTGACATAACACTAAACTAGTATTATATCCCTCGGAGTGATACAACAGAAACATCACGGATCCAAGATATGACTATAGATTACAACTCAGGATGTTACAGAAGATCTAGAGAAACTTCTAAGTATAGAGAGAAATAAAATTCTTTCAAAGAAGAACCAGAAATAACAACTCATAACTATTATACCAAAAATACTACTATTGTAACACCCCTAGTTTTAGTAATCCTTATTTAGGGTTTGTTTGTGCATCATGAGCATTGCAAGCATCTTTTTGGACTAAAGAAAATGTGCATTGATAAATAAGTAGGGGAAATAAAACCCTAAACCCTAATTTCCCTCCTCCTAAGAAATTCATTCAAATGCTTTTATATTTTGAAAAGTACCAAAACTTATGGAGCCCAAACTGAATACAAGAACCCCATAGTATCTTTAAATGGTTACAACTTATGGTATTTTGAAAATATTCAAAACAGAGTTGAAAATGGATTTACAAAAGGGAAATTGAAGAAAACAGAAAAAGATTTCTAAAAATAAAAACAGCTCCTAATCTAAGCAGGCCGCGCAACCCATCTCCCTTCTCTCTTCTCTGTCGTCCAGTGCAGCCGCCACTCCTCTGCCTCGCTACCTTTGTCGTGGCCCGTCTATAGCCCACCCCGGCCCAAACCAGCCCAGCAGCAGCCCGATATCGGTTCGACCCACCTATCTCCGTCGTCGTCTTCGCTACCGACGCGAACCAGCTGTTTGGCAGCTCCTCCGCCGCTCGTCGACGCTGTGATGCTCGTCGCGTGCCAAGATTCCCGCTACCGACGCCGCTACGTCTACAACTACCCCTCGAGGCACCGAATGAACCCTAGATCATGTTCTTCACTGTTTTCCCTCTAGCCGACAAACCCTAGATGCAAGTGCTCAGGTGTCCCGCCAAACCCGACCACCCATCGCCTCTTCGATATAGCCATCATGATCCTCGCGTCCTCCTCGTCGTTTCGCCTTGACTAGCTCAAGCCAGCGCAACCCCAATCGGGACAATCAACACCGTCTTCCCCGCGGCTGCCAAGCTTCGTTGTGACATCGTTGTCGCCTCCGACCTCCTCTGCTTGATCTGACCCGTCCACAAGAATCGCGGTGAGCTGCTGAGCATATCGGTGCCCCACAATCCTCCTCTTTCTTCCTAGGTCTTCCCCGCGTCGTGTAACCGCCGTCGGCCGCCGCAGATGTCGTCGTAGCTCAAGCTCCAGCGACCATTTGAGGGAGGCGCCACCACTACTCGGTCCGCCTCGGCCTCCTCTCTCCAACAAGCCCACTCGCGCATCCCGGCGTGCCCCCAATCGAAAGATCCGTCATCGACCTGGGAGCATTGCCATTGTTGATGTCATGGTGACATGAGCATGACACAATATTCCTTTTTATTTTGTTTTAATGTTTTCTTAAATGTTTTTTGGAATATAAATAATCCCTATGGGCCCTCCTTGTCAGGTTTTTAAATAATTTCCATAAATATTTTCTAAAAAAGAATAAAAGTATGACATGTGGGTCCGGGTTGTAAATATTTAATATATTCCAAAAATGTTTCATTGTTTTAGAAATGATTTAAAATGGATTTAAAATTGGGAAAAAATCATAACTAATTCATTTTAAGTCACAAAATTAAAAATAATATATCAAAATATTTAAAAAATAAGATCTACACAATAGACACATAATCATGCATTGTTAAGCAACTTACATGACAACTATAATTAGAAGAACAAAATAACCCCTCTCATATGCATCCAGGGTTTCTCCGAATTAGAGTCTGGGCCCCCTCAGACCCCTCTTAAATTGCCAAGCATGCCTTAGGGTTTCATTTAAATTCAATTTAACGTGTCATATAATCATCCTTGCTTGAGCATTACACACATGTCATGTGTTGATTGTTGCTTTCCTTTCTGGTGTTTCTGCTTCTTCTTGGTAGACCTCAGAGTTGATGTGAGCAACGAGATCGAGTTCAAGATTGAAGATCGAGATCAACACCATCAAAGGTTATAGATGAACAAGAACATCTGATGAACCCTAAAGATCTATAGTTGGGTATCAACAGACCAAGGAAAGGAAAACCCCACACATGATATAATCCTATAATCTCAAAGTATTTCATTCTTGCCATGTGCATACGATTCCAAAGTCTTATATCGATAGATAGAGTAATCCTATCTGATGCATGTTCCTTGTGTAGCCTATACTCCCTGATCCACTGCTCCTAGCATAACTAGGATTTTGCTTATGAGCTTCGCTAGAGCTATTTATATCTGTTGTGCTTAGCCATGCTTAGCTGTTACCGCTGATCCATCCGGTTGATGAATCAGAGCTACGAATGAACCTAGTATGACAGGATGATGTGGTATGATCAGAGATGTAAGTTAAACATGCTAAGGCTTGTATGGGAGGTCATAGTGGGTTGTGGTTTTTGCAGTCCCATACTTGCCACCATTAGGATCCGAGTTCTTGCCTCTTGAACCAAGACGAGCGTACAACCACACGGGGGCCTGGAAACCCCATTGACGAACTAACTTACCTAGTAGATTCCATGAATCACATAGTTCGGGCATTCCATTCGACATATGCATTTTGGTTGTTCTCAAAGGAGGTGTAGGATATGCATTCATACATGTAGGTAAGTGTGGCACAGAATGGGAGAGGCATGGCCTTCGTAATCTCAAACCCTGTTCACATATCTAGGGACCGACTTTGGGACTTGACCCGTTACAGCGACATCTCCTTAGGGCATGAATCATGGTCTCAACGAAAGTAAGGTAAAGGTTGTGTCCAATCACCCTCTACCGGCCTTCCAAGAAAGAGGGCTAATCTATAGTGGCATTAAGAGTCGGTTGGTACGTGTGGGTAAAGTTGTGCACCCCTGCAGGGTTATTAATCTTTTCGAGAAGCCTTGTCCATAGTTATGGATGACTTGGGAACGGATTCAAAGATCATAGAGAACTATAACCTATTCGTAAAACTTGGCAAGTAAGTAAAGTGTGCTTAAGGATGCTTCCTCAGTGTTCGAGGGGGTGATCCTAGTTCGTAGGTTTAGCTGACAAATATTCAGTGGATATCAAAAGATGATCAAAGCTAGTGATATCGCTTTCTTATCCCCTTTCTAAAGGTTCTATTAGTCGAGCTTCTTCTACCTCTTAAAAAAACAAAGTTAGCTTTATGCAAAGTGACCCCAGAAACCATAAGTCTTGTAGAGTACACCCTGTACTCAGCCTTATTTTGTTGATACTTTTGCAGCAGGTAAGTGTTACCATAGAAGAAGAGTTCGTTACGACATTGACATCGATGAGTATTCCCGATCGGCAGCCTAGAATCTATGGATTGGGACGTCATCGTTATGCTTCAGGCCTCTTAGGACATTTGTTAAGTTTGCTATACTTAATAGCATAATTTGCCTTCCGTTGTTTCATGTTTGCGGTTAGTGACCTCTTCTTGCAATATGTTGGATCTCTGCTTAGTTATGAGCTTGCTGTGATAACTTTTGAGTCATATGAAGGAAATATGCCTTGAGAGGCAATAATAAAGTTGTTATTATGTATTCCTTGTATATGATAGATGTTTATTTTACATGCTATAATTGTATTGATAGGAAACATCAATACTTGTGTGTTTAATAAACAAAAAGGGTTCCTAGTCATGCCTCTCTTATAGACTAGCTTGTTGATTAACAAGATGATCAAGGTTTCCTGATCATGGACATTGGATGTTGTTAATAACAAGGTCACACCATTGGTAGAATGATGTGATGAACATTCATCTGAAGTATAGCATTATGATCAAGTCATTGTGGTTATATTGCTACAACATCATACAAAGTAATCTTTATCCTTAGACCATGAGATCATGTTAATTGCTAACACCGGAAGAGTATCTTGATAACATCAAACGTCACACCGTAACAGGGTGACTATAAAGATGGGTTCGATGCTTTCTGAAGGTGTTATGTTGAGGCTCATGGATCAAGAGTGGAATTTGTCAATCCGGATGACGGATAGATATACTGGGCTAGGGCCTCTCGGTGATATCACATAGGATAGCTTGCAAGCAAGTGATGTGATCACTAGAATGTTATATCACGGGAACAAGAAAAGAGTGCATGTCGATAACGAGATCAAACTAGGTATGGAGATACCGATGATCGAATCTCGGACATGTAATATATCGAGAGACAAAGGGATTTAGTTACAAGCGTTAAAAGGTTCTCACGATCACAGGAGTCATCGTTGAATGTGTAGGAGTCAGTACGGATCTCCAGGTCCCGCTGCTGATTATTGATCGGAGAAGGGTCTCGATCATGTTTGCATTATTCGCGAACCGTAGGGTGGCACACTTAAGAGTTACCGGACACCATTTTGGAGCACATATGTTTTAGACGAAAGAATTGCAAAGCGCAGGAATTGTTTCAATAGAAACCGGAAATTGTTTCGGGTGAAATTGCAGAAGGTGGTTCTGCATGTGATATTGAAATATTGCAAGGGGCTATATGTGAATGTTTTTTAATTAAAGTAATTAACAAAATTCTGAATAAATTTAATAAAAGAGTTTTATTAAATGAGAGAGCATTAAATTTGGAGAAACTTAATGCATTTAAAGTGGAGACTTTAAAAGGGAATGTGAAGAGGCATTTTAATGTGGAGGAGTTACCACCACATGAATGGGGAGGTGAGGGTCACCCCCATGCATGACCATGGAGAGAGGGCACCCCTCCTCCTATAAAGGCCACCCATTCCCTCCTTCATCCTCACACCTCCTTGTGAAGGATCTCTCTCCCTCTAGAATTATTCCCCATGGTCTCGGATTAGCGAGATACATGTTCCAGTGGCATTTAAATGCGGAAGGAGTTGTTGCTTCCGCTGGATCGCTGGAGCAAGGAGGTGGAGGTTGTCCGGTGGCTTGAACGTGTGTGCGAGTGCGGATGCGCTGCTGAGTTGTGGTGCTCGGACTTCCTCACGATCTTGAGATCGGCAAGTGTACGACTACATCAACCACGAGTTCCTACTCGTTAACAAAGCTCGTTGTCTTCGAGGGTAAGTTCTCTATGGATGTATGTCCACCCGTTTTCTTTGTACCTAGTAGATAGATCTTGGCGTGTAGTTCACACCGTAGGAAATTTTTTGTTTTCTATGCTGCGGACCCAACATCATAGGGTCACTGTAATGTTACCGATTATTTCTCTGTATGCTTCTGAGATTTAAGTTAAGCTTATATCAGACAGAGGTCTAGAATTTGTCTAGCCCTAATACCAGGGGTGTCACAACTATCTAGACTAATTGGCTTGCAAATGCTGCTACTACAATGCTCTACAAAAGTAGGTTCTATGGCTAGACAGGGACTTCGCCTTCACTTCAATTGATGTATATATTGACTTCATTGAAGAACTTGAGCTTTTGGTGGTGATCCTTCTAAGAATCATTTGGTGTTGACGATGGTCTTCATCAGCTTTAGAATCTAGGAAGGGTTAAGAAGGTACCGTTGAGTACGAGCATACTCAGCAAGTTTACGAAAAAGAATTGTTTGATGCTCTAACTATAACCATAGACCAAAGGTCGTAGGCTATGCAGGTTTTCCTAAACATTTCTACAAAGGTTGCTTTTATTCTGAAAGCTATGTCTGTTAGCCTTCACAGGTTGATTAGAACTTCATGGAGTTCCTTTCGAGTAGCGTTCGTAACTCCTTCTCAGAACAAGGAGTAACATGTCAAACTTTTTTACACTCTGCAGAGGTGCGTTGATTTACCCATGAGAGATCCTTATGCATGTTGCACAACCGGGCGATATTTCCCGTCCACACTTCATTTGGTGTGGGGCTCAGTATAAGAACCCAAGATGATCACTTCCCTTCTCCGCGACCCCGTATGCCCATCCTTTTTCTCGCTCAGGACAACGACTACGTCAGTTTATCTTACTAAAGGAAACAATCCATCATAGACAATCAGTACCGGGGAAATGACTGGTTCCCACCCATGCATGTGTATAATGTAGGAACATGGCTACGGTAAAGTTGTACATTGACATACGAAAGGAAGAAGATCTAGCTGACTTTCCTAGAGCCACATATATCTCATGGTTAACGTGTATTATACAACGCAAGAATCACTATTGACATTTGTCATCAAATCCTAGATGATACTTTCCCGTGCAAATGGGACCTTCGGCAACCAAATATAACATAACATGGTTCCATTTGCCCGCCATAATAGGTTACCACCACACGAGCCGATAATCAATTAGTCATGTTATTATAAAAATAATACTTTCTTTCATCCTTTTTGAAATGCAGGTGATAACAATAATACATTGAAAATACTTGATAGAAAATAAACAAAGGACATTGGCAAGTATGAACTTGCCTTTATGATTACAATATTATGCAATCACGATCTTCGAGACAATATAAAATCTAATATCTAAAAACAGCATAATTGGTCCAGTAAGAACTAATGTTTAAAGAAGCAATACACTATTATGCAAAAGGAAAGCTATGCATTTTGTAAAACCCCCGAAGTAACTCCTCAATATTGTAAGTGAGTTGATATTAGGTGATTTCTTTAAGATTTGGTTTATCTTCAACACTATTTCACAAACAACGACATCTTCAAAGAATTTAAGAGTTACCATGCAAGATATAAAAGTAAAGAACAATAACAACATATGATTGAGATTGATTGATATCATGTAATTCTTATAAAAGCTCCTATTTTAGATTGAAGTGGCAAAAAGTATAAATTTTGAAGAGAATGTTTGTTATAATAAGTTAATCAATACTTAAGATTATTTGCATATAAACTACTGGTATTAATATAGTTTTAAGGTTCTAGAATTAATATGTTTTCTATTGATTGATTAATAGACCAAAGTTAACTATGAAAACATAATTGAATTAAGACATAGTGTGTTTATGGCAATACCAATTTTTAGGGTTTTCCTAAGCATGATCAAGGACGTGAGATCATTAATTTTCAATGAAAATGAATGATGAGTTCAAGACTTGGTTTGCTAATATAATCCTAAAGAAAAGATTTACCTCATTGATGATAGCATAAATAGATGGCCTTGTTAATTTGTTATGGGTTGAAGTGTTTAAATGATGTTGATAATTACTACTATTGATTATAGAAATAACTTCATAAAAGTTCTACTAGAATTTGCTTTAAAGAATACATTACTATGTTTTAATAAATCATAAGTAGTCTAATAAAGTTAAAAGGGGTTTATTTTGATTTATAGAAGGTAAAAAAGAATATATCCTTTTATTTTAATTCAAGAAAAGGATTTTAAAACTATTATTTGTAGAAATACCAAAATTACTTATAATTTTATAGCTAATATTTTTTCTAACATAGTAAATTATATTTAATACCAAAAAGTGTTTATTTATTTATTTTTAAGATTTTTCTTTGTTTTTCTTATTTCATCGAGAGATTTAAGGGTTTTAATATTTAGTTGTATCTTATTTAACTTAAATTGGTAATGTTATATTTTTCCTAGGTAGATATTACTTTTGTGGGCATTTTAATATATCATTTGTATTTTTAAGATTTTTCTAGAGCTTCAAGTTTTCATAAGGGTATTTTTGTAATTTCCACTTTTATTTTTTTCATATTTTCTTTATTGAGATGGGCCTGTTTGGTTGGGTGCTTTGGTCAGCCCGGCTCAGCCAGGCCTAGCTAGGAAACTACTCCTCGGCCCACCTCACCCCCCGCGCATGCACACTACACACACTCACATTGCTCTCCTTTTGCCCGCATCCGAGGCTATCGCTGCCATATCCCACTTACCCTGGTTAGCTCCGTCCACCATGGTTGGTGTCGTATGGCCTAACGATGTGCTTTGCCATGATCTATCTCGCAAACCACTTAAATTTGTGATGCTCTCCTTCACCTGGCCACCCCTTCTCCTACCGGTGCTAGTGGTACGACCAAATTGATGCAGTGGTGCTCCGACGGTGTACTCGAGGTTTCCAAAAGCTCAGGAGCCCCCTCAACGATGCTAGTTAGTGTTGGTTGTGGCTTGGCACAAGTGCAACACTAAGGTGCTCCCTATGCAACCGTGTCGTGGTCACTTTCGCCACCACCCTGACTCTCGTTGTCGGCCTACTTTACTTCCTCCTTCTATAACGAGCCTAGGTGTCAGGTACATGACCTGCTACTTTCCTTCCTATTTTTCTGCCTCTATACCTTACTTTGCTTGCTCTGTGTATCTCATTGAGACTAAGTGTGATGACTTTGTTGGTGTATGACATGTCTTGTTTATTCCATGCTGACTTCTTTATTAGATTCCTGACCTAATCCATGGGCATAAGTAGTAGCTAGTTGGTTATGAACTATTTATATTATTCAGATGTCATATATAAAGGATTGAATGGCTAAATAAGCTTCTAGTAGTTGTGATTAGTTCTACACTGAGATAGGTGATGTTATTGTTTGGATGTATTCATCATCCAAGCATATGTGGATTATTGCTTGATACGATGCCTCAATTTGTACAACCCTTTACCTCCTAACAATGGCTAGGAATTATCAGATCATGTGCATACATGATCGTGGGCAAATTTGTGTTTGTCTAAATTCATTTGATTCCCTTGGATTCGAAGTTAGTAAAAGATTCACTGAACCAACGCTTGCTGGTTCAATTAATTGATCCTTGATGTGCTTCTCCTGGCAATTAAAGGTAATCTATATGTCTTGTCAATTGGATAGTATTATTGAATATTGATGCCTCAATTAAAGGAGTGATGTAACTTGGGATCTTCATGTTTTTGTGCTAAACTGGATTTGGTTGTCGTAGATTTCCTACTAACTCTTGGCCTAATGAAAATATTAAGGTAAAATCCATATGGTGTATGTGTAAGGAATATGATGTACCAAACCTATGGTTAGGTGATGAACTTGTAAATGTGTTGGCGGTTTCCTTGCTAGTATTTAAATGATTCCTAAGAAAATAATTTAGGAAAATGATTTCATTTCTAGTGAGGGTGTTATATGATTGGCTTATGTTTATGGATGCTTTATGACTTTCAGTTGGAAATACATGATCTAGTAATCCTAGTAAGTGATTTTTGTGGCTTCTGCTATTGCTTGTCTCTATGGTGCCTCCATATTGGAGTGTGCACAGTGATATAGTCAGATAGCATGATCTGCTACTGGCTTTGCTGCTAGGGATTAAGTTTGGCTAGCCAATGATGCGAAAAGGCCGTGGACATGATAAGTAATAGGGTTGAGGCCATGCTCCACCTTTTCTCTTGATGGTGCTCTTCTTCGTGTGACGACATCACAACACCATGAAGTGTGTGTGCTTGCCTGATTACTTCTTGTGGATCAGATCAGGTGAAAACTTGATCTTTTGGCTAGTTAGTTACCTTTTTGCGATTTAACCTGACCTGGTGAAACTCGCCCCTTTCTACCTATGATGATGAACTGAAACAATCTATTGAATAAGAACAAATTATACTTCGGTGAAACTTGCCCCTACAACTAATGATGCAAAGTCTGAATCATTTACTTGATAAGAATAGATTACTACTTTGCCCCCGGTTACCAATGCTCAGTTATGTGATCAAACAGTGCATCACACTATCAAAATTGACAGCAACCTCATAAAACTAGCCCCTTTATTTCTTTATTTTATTTGTCTTATCTATTGCAGGGGCAAAATATGAGAATACAAGATACAGATCAAGACTAAATGTAGATTAGATAGAATTAGTTACTAGGCTTTTACTTTATTATTTTTGTAACTTCTCTTTTCATTTCTTAATTATAAAGGAACAATGTAATATCGTATTATGAAATAAAGCATTCCTTTATTCCTTTATGGAATTGATTCCATTAACCTATTGTAATAATTCTTTATTCCTTTAGACTTGTAAACTCCTACTTTCTTATTTATGTGATAAAGAATACCATTCTTTATTGATGTTTATATCTCATCTATATAATTACTTTAATACAAGTAATTCAATTTTATTTAAGTTTAAATTCCAATATTTGTTTTCGAATATTCAAATTGAACTGTCCCCCCCTCAAAACATAGAATCCATAAAGGTCATGTCGAAATCTTTCGCACTTTCCCTAACATTTCCATCAAAACAAGAGAAACCTCAATCCCTCTACGACTTCATTATTTTTGCACGAAAATTCTCAGATTTTCTTATACATGATTGCAATGCACGGACCTGTGGTCTCCTTTTTTCTGACCTAAAACCCTAGGATGTTACATTAATCAACCCAACTTATCTATACCTATCTTGTCTCTTTTTAGTGTGTAGATACATATATTAAAACAAAGTTGGTTCAATTAATTTAGGATGGAGAGAATACAAGCTTTCGCTTTTCCCCGTGTACTGATGCAGACTGTGCTAGCAAGGAACAAAGACATGTATGGAAATAACCCGTAACTTTGCACTTCCCTATTCAGTAAAAATACACTAATTCAGTGACGAACTTTGGATTTTACCCAAAAATACACTAGTGCAGCGGGCGGATCTTAGGTCGGACTAAAGAGTATACTAAATCGATCTAATACCACTAATTGGTAAGGATCACTGATTTATATTTTCCCACTCAACCGTAAGAAATAGATTAACCCTAGTATTTGTTTTTTTCCTATATGTATATTTGACATTCGACAACAATTTTCTATGGAAAAATTCTATTAAATAAGACATTATTGCTGGAATAAATTATTATTTGATTTGAGAGAGTATTATTCTATAACTAACAACTCATTTATTTTGAGACCAGCCCATTTCCTATCTAGAATTTATATACAAGTCTTTTATACTCTAGGGATTTCTATTTCCGTGCCCCTGGTTCGTTAGTTGTACTTAGTTTTCTCCATTCGTTTAGTTTTTTTCTCAATTTTGTCCTCCCTCCATTCTGAAACCCTCACATGCGCTCGGACGGGGGATGTCGTCAGGCCAAAGACTTGACCGTTGGATGCTGACTGGTGGGATCGCGTTGGGGCAGGTCGTGCGTTGAGCGTTACGTTACGTCGCCTCGACCGTTACATACTGACAGGTGGAGCCAGGATACACAGCAGACCAGCCATCCATCTCTCGCTGATTATGAGGGACGTGGTGTGGGACTATGTGGGGTGCGTTTGGTGGTTACGTGCGCCCTGTCGGCTAAATTGGAAGTTTTCGTTTTTGTTATTTTTATGATTGGTCTTTTTTAAGAGCGCCTTTTCCCCCTCTCTCTCGCTAATAGTTATGTTTTTTTTCCTAAAAAGGTAGCGAATCTAGAGCAACTTCTCTCTTTATTCATTGTTCCTTTTTCCCTCATTTTTCCCTAATCTGGCAGAAATCTAGAGCAACAAAACTAACCAGCACTATAAATAAATTTAGTAAACAAAGCAGATGTAGATAAAGTAGCTAATATAGGTTATATGGTACGGTACTTAACGTGGTTTGACAATTAGGCTACTCAGCAGCAGTAGTGGACAAGTTCAACACAGACACGACAAAAGAAGCTGCTTTACAGCAGCAGCACATCAGTGGCCCCTCATGGCCTCTGCCAGGAGGGCCTCCGCCTCCTCCCTCTGACGCCTCCTCCACTTATTGCTTCCCAGTCCCTTGACCTTGGGTGCCTTGGGCTTGATCGGGGCATGCGACCCTCCTCGATAGCCACCTTCTGGACGTTGCGGAGGTGAAGACCGAGCGCCTGGTGCTTGGCTATGAAGCCGTGGACGTTCACGGACTCGTCGCCAGTCCTCATGTCCTCGGCATGCTTCACGAGGGAGTTGAAGTTCGTGGCGCGGAGCCTCCTGGTGGGGCAGAAGGGGCACCTGTACACGTCACCGACGAAGAAGTTGTTGTACTGGCCGGACTTCATCCTCCTCAGCACATGACGAGTCTTGGTGTCCTTGGACTCGTCTTCGCTGCGGACGTCGCTGCTATCCTCCTATAGAGCGCAATAAGGACATGATTGAGATACTTTGATTATCAGGATTGGGATTGATTATTTGCATAAATTAACCGATTGAGATCTCCTGATTATTCCTCAAATCTCAAACCAAATCAAATACTGATCCCAACTACGAACAGGGAGGTTCAAATACGAAAAGGGGGATTCATCGAAATACGAGATCTAACACAAGATAATTAGCTACTGTAAAAAATACGAATATCCGGTCCCTAATAACATATGATCTAGCATCCAACGATGGGAACGGGGGAAGAACAAGGGAAGGGGAGAAAACTCTAGTTACCTCCGACCATGGGTCGGCGATGCTGGTGTCGTAGGGGTTCTCCGGCCTTATGTAAACAACCTCCTCGTAGGGGTCCCAGCCGAGCGGGATCTACCTGAGACCGGCGGGGATCTCCTCGCCGGCGGCTATGGCGGATGCGGGGACGGGGACGGGGACCTCCTCGCCGGTGGCCTTGGAGGCGCCGATAGCCACTGCGCCGTTCTTCTCCATCGTCAGCATGGTTGGGGTTTTCTTGGGGGTTTGCAGAAGGTGATGGGACAGTGGAGACAGTTGAGTAAGCGAGTGAGTGATGAGTGAGAGTGGGGAGGCCTCTATTAAAGGAGAAGGGAAGCGACATTTCGTTGCACTACCGTGCACTGCGTAACCGCGTACGCTACTGCACCATGCATGGCCACACGTGTCCGCTACCGCCCCGTGCACCGCACATGCGTACCGTGAGTCACTTTTTCCCCGTGTCTAACCCTGGCGACTCAGTTGTACTCAGTTTTGCCCTCGAGTGTAACACTGGCAGTTTAGTTCTACTCAGTTTTGCCCTCCAGTACTAACACTGTCGTGTGCAATATACTCAGTTTTACCCTCCGGTGGCTAGTCAACAGAGAGTCAACGAATAGGTTTTAGCTACATAATTGAGTCATTTTATGTACAACAAATTCAAAAAGAGCAAAACATAGTGGCATCTACCCAGGAGTCTTATTATGTGACCTACCACCATAATAAATGTATATAAACAAGGTTTTAACCTAAATCACCACTTGGCTTGATGGATCAAAATATATCGAGCACGTTGGGAACCCCAAGAGGAAGGTATGATGAGTACAGCAGCAAGTTTTCCCTCAGTTATGAAACCAAGGTTATCGAACCAGTAGGAGCAAGGAAACAACCCCAAGGTGTTGTTCCCAACTTGGAATCCTGCACAATACAACCATAGAACTTTGCCCCAACTTATAGTGAGGTTGTCAATCTCACCAGTTTTGCTGAAAACAAAGGATTAAACGTATTGTGTAGAAGATAGTAATTGCTTGCAGAAAGTAAACAGTAAACAGTAAATAGTAGATAGTTTATCAATGGAAAAAGAATGGACCGAGGTCCATAGTTCACTAGAGGTGATTCTCCTTAAGATAAATAACATCTTGGATGAACAAATTACAGCGGGGCAATTGACAGACTTGAGAAAGCATACCATGCATATACTAATCATCTTGACTCCTGTGAGATTTGACTGGGCATTACAACATTATACATAGACCGTAATCCAACTGCATCTATGACTAATAATCCACCTGAATGTTATCATCCGAACCCCCTCTAGTATTAAGTTGCAAGCAACAGATAATTGCATTAAGAAAAGTGTGTAAAGTAAAAATACGATTGTACCATGGACAAAGGATTGTTGTTTTCTCCCTAGTAGCATCAACACATCTAGTACCTTAGAGATTCCTGACACTTCCCTAGATTACTAGAGGCATGAACCACTATCGAGCATAAATACTCCTTCTTGGAGTTGCTAGCATCTACTTGGCCAAGATAGCTACTAACAACGGAAAGCATGCAAGATCACAAATAACATAGACATGATAGAATCAATAATCAATCTGAAATAGCATCTCAATATCCATCGGATCCCCACAAACACAACATGTAAGATTACAAATAGATGATCTTGATCATGAACGAAGCTCACAAGATCTAAACATGATAACACAAACGAGGAGAACCAACCATCTAGCTACTACATGGACCCGTAGTCCAAGGATGAACTACTCACGCATCACACCAGAGGGAGTCATGGTGATAAAGAAGGCCTCCAGGGTGATCTCTCCCCTCTGGCAGGGTGCAGGGAAGAGCTTCAGATCCCCTCGATCTGGGGATCTAGATGGCGGTGACTACAGACTCTTCCATGGATTTCTATGGGATTTTGATCGGTTCCTTAGGGTTTTCGTCCCGGGAGGCTTTTATAGGCAGAAGGGCAAGGTCGGTGGAGCACTAGGACCCCACACCCCCTGGTGGCGCCCCCCAGGCCGCACCGCCACCAGGTGTGGTCACCCTGGTGCGCCACTTTGTCTCTCCTCCGGACTTCGTGTTGCTTCGAGTAAAATATTGACTTTGGATTTTGTCCGGTCCAATTCTGAGAATATTTCTTTACTAGCTTTTCTGAAACCAAAAACAGCAGAAAACAGGAAACTGGCACTAGGGCATCTTGTTAATAGGTTAGTTCCAGAAAATGTATAAAATTCCTCAAAGTATGAACAAAACATAAGAAAGTAGATACTAAACAAGCATGGAACATCAAAAATTATAGATACATTTACGATGTATCAACATCCCCAAGCTTAACTCCTGCTCGTCCTCGAGTAGGTAAGTGATAAAAAAGAATAATTTTTGAGGTGACATGCACCATCACAATCTTGATCAAGGTATTTGTAAAACATTGATAGCTGGGATCATACTACTCTAACATGGACATGAAAGATATAGTTCTAACAATAAGACATAGCAACTATGTTGTAACATGAAAAGGTACAAACAAAAGATTGATGAATAGCAATGCTTTGAAAGACATTTGTTTGTTTCACATATAGAAAACATAATGAGAATGGTATTCAGCTTGTCCCCCATGGTGTAGCAAAACATAAATGCATAGGACACCTTCAAAGTTCATAAGGGTGACTAGATACAAATAGTTTAAGAACAAGCAATATCAAAGTTATGAATCAATCAACAAGTTTTGGGACAATGCACATTAAACTAAGAATGACCACTATGCTCTCTCAATAGGTGCATAAAGATAGAAGATGGAGACTCAACATAAAAGTAAAAGAAAGGCCCTTCATAGAAGGAACCAGGGATTCAAGTTTCATAAAGAGCTTCCAAAAATTAAGGTACTTATTAGCTTTCAGCTCTGATTACCCCTATCATAAGGATCTTTAGGTGATTAAGGTTAAAGTGAACAAATATGAGGATATGCCTGAGAAGTTATAAGCTAAAAATCTCATGCCAATTTCTTATGAGTACCGAACCTCATGCTACTCAACTTTAGTCACGAGTAAGTTCTTGTCATTGTAAGTACATGTGTATCATAGAGAACTGCCAACAGGGTACCCCTTACCCCATGATACAGGAGCTTTCCCATATCAAAATGACAAGGCAACAGACAATGAGCATCTCAGCGATCTTTTTATTTGCTATTTGCATAGGCTTTTTTATTAAGGATGCTTCACAGATTGCTCACTATGGTTATGCTACAAGTTTCTACCATGATTAGGCATGGCTTAGGATAGCCGCCCATGCATTTCTCTAACACATATACAAACTCCATGAGCTTACAAGCTCCCCTTTTATTTCACACCACCGGGATCCATAAGCAAAAGAACATGATATCAACTAAATAAAGTGCAATGTTGAAAGCGTTCCCCATGGTAACATGGTTCTGCTAATTCACAACTTACAAAGCGCAAGCATATACGCAACATAGATGGGCACAATGGTTCAAGTTTATTAAGTGCAAGAAAGTAAAGTGTGCCATCAAGTTTTTGAGAGCTTTAATCACTAATTTTCACATAACAAGTTTAATTCAGAAGGTAGATAAAAACATGAATATACTTGGAATAGCAATACTGCTAATAGGTAGGTATGGTGGACTCTTTGGAATAACTTGGTTTTATTTGGAGTTGGATGCATGAGTGGAACTCATACTTGGTACATGTGGAGGCTAGCAAAAGACTAGGAGCGACCAACTAAGAGAGCAATAATGGCCATAATCATGCAAAGCGACAAACCATTATTAATTAAAGCATAAAGTGATATTACAAGTCAAAAACTAAATGATCATAGAGGCTATAGTGACTTGGTATAGTCTTAACATGGTGTGAGCATGCGCCAAGTCACCCCAAATAAAGCATCAAAGGAGAATACCATAATATTATGCTTTTATATGTTAAAACAACGCATGATTCTTTCAAGGCACATTAAGTAATCTCAATTGTTTGTAACAAGTCATGCTACAGAAATAATCACTAAGCATAAAGTCATAGCAATATCAAACATGACATGATAAAGTCTAGGCCACAGTCAAAACAAGCTCCTTTTTGTACCACTCATAAACATGAACTTTCCTACTCTTTTCCAATCCAAATCAACTTATTTGAAACTATGTATGAATACGGGGGTCCAACCAATTTATTTAAGCAAACTAAGAAAAATAAAACTAAAAACAAAAATGAAGACGCTCCAACAACAACACAATTGTGAATGAAACAACAAAGATGAAGTGTTTGGAAGAAAACCTGAGATTTTTATTAATGAAGAAGGGGATGCATTGGGCATCCCCAAGCTTCGACGCTTGCACTTCTTGAATATTTCTTGGGGTGACACGGCTGGCATCCCCAAGCTTGAGATTTTGTCCATACTTCATCTTATCACATTGTTCTTCCCTACACTTTAAAATTTCCTTCATAGAAAACTTCACACAATCTTCATTAGCAACATTAGGGTACTTAAGATAATAAGTCCTTAGGTTCAGTTTCAACACAAGTAAAACTTCCATTAAAACACAAGCTACTGTAGCAATTCCTTTTAAAAGTTCAAACAATCAAGGAGAACTCAAAGAGAAAGAGATTAAGAGGCAAATGCAAATAATGGCAGAAATCTGTCAAAACAGACCAGCAGGTAAAAACCGATTTTTCCGAAAACCTTCTGTTGCTCAAATCGAAAAGTGTTAAACTAACGAAAGTTACATAACAACTTGGGGCAGAATCATAAAAAATTACAGCTCAATCCGATGTACAGAGATTTTTCACGAATTTTTACAATGAAGCACAAAATTCTGTTTCAGGACAGCAACTTTCCCAAGCATTATTTCTCTCTTATTAGAGGTTATTCTTGGCACAAAAACCACACAAAAATGATAAGGAGAGGTTATTACTGAAGCAATAACTTCCAAGACATCAATAAAATAAAATTTTATTGACTAAAAATTTGGGTTATCTCCCAATAAGTGCTTTTCTTTAACGCCTTTGAGCAAATTTTGTTTTAATAGGAGAGGCAAAATGCATCTTCTCTCTCTTCTTAGACAAATGTTCTATACCTTTCTTGAGTGGGAATCAATATTTGATGGTGCCTTCTTTCATATCAATAATGGCACCAACAGTTCTAAGAAAAGGTCTTCCCAAAATAATAGGACAAGAAGCATTGCATTCAACATCCAAAACATAGAAATCAACAGGGACATAGGTATTGTTGAACATAATAAGAACATCATTAATACTCCCCATGAGTTTATTTTTAGCATTATCATCAAGTTGGACATCTAAATAACAATCTCCTAATGGTGGCAAATCAAGCATTTCATAAATTTTTCTAGGCATAATAGAAACACTATTATCAAGATCACATAAAGCTTTGAGATCAAAATCATTCACTTTCATATTAATGATGGGTTCCCAACCATATTCTAGTTTCATAGGAATAGAAGCTTTATGTTTCAATTTTTCTTCTTTAATTTTTATGAGAGCATTAGTAATGTGTTTTGTAAAGGCCATATTCATAGCACTAGCATTAGGACTTTTAGCAAGCTTTTGTAGGAACATAATTACTTCAGAGATATTGCAACCATCAAGATCAAAATCATAATTACCATCCAAGGTAGTAGAGCTATTGTTTCCCATATTTCTAAGAATTTCAGCATTTTTATTAGAAAAGGATCCATTGGTTTTAGGCATTGTTGCAAAAGGAATGGGGACTTCATGTGGTTTACTAGCATCAACATTAGTGGTGGTGATGGTACAAATACTACTATTTTTATCAGTTTGATCTTCTCTTTCCCACTTAGCATGCAATTCAGCTAACAATCTAACATTTTTATCAATTCTAACTTGTATGGCATTAGTAGCAGCAATGGGAGTTTCCATGGTTTCAGGTTTAGCAGCCATTTTATTAATCAAAGAGGATTGTGCTTCAGACAAAGATGATATATTTCTTTCAGCATTCGAAAGTTTTTCCTCAATAGTTTTATTGAAAGTAGTTTGTTTACTAATAAAAAATTTAAGCATGACTTCAAGTTTAGAGGGTGCACCCCTATTGTTGTTGTAGGAATTTCCATAAGCATTACCATTATTGGGAGGATATGGCCTATAATTATTATTACCAAAATTATTTCTGTAGACATTGTTGCTAAAATTATTATTTCTAATAAAGTTCACATCAACTTGCTCTTCTTGAGCACCCAAAGAGGCTAAGGGAACATGATTTGGATCAATATGAGCTTTCCCATTAACAATCATAGACATAATAACATCAATTTTATCACTCAAGGAGGAGGTTTCTTCAACAGAATTTACCTTCTTACCTTGTGGAGCTCTCTCAGTGTGCCATTCAGAATAGTTAACCATCATATTATCAAGGAGCTTTGTTTCAACACCCAAAGTAATGGTCATAAAGGTACCTCCAGCAGCAGAATCCAGCAGATTTCTTGAAGAATAATTCAGTCCTGCATAAAAGGTTTGGAGAATCATCCAAGCAGGCAGTCCATGAGTGGGACAATTCTTTACCAAATATTTCATTCTTTCCCAAGCTTGAGCAACATGTTCATTATCAGATTGTTTAAATTTCATTATTTCACTTCTCATAGATATAATCTTAGCAGGAGGATAGTATTTTCCAATGAAAGCATCTTTGCATTTATTCCAAGAATCAATACTATTTCTAGTTAGGGATAGCAACCATTCTTTAGCTTTTCCTCTTGAAGAGAAAGGAAACAATTTAAGCTTAACAATATCTCCATCTATATCCCTATGTTTTTGCATCTCACAAAGTTCAACAAAGTTATTAAGGTGAGCAGCAGCATCTTCAGTACCAACACCAGAGAATTGTTCTTTCATAACAAGATTAAGCAAAGCAGGTTTAATTTCAAAGAAAGTAGCTTCAGGAACAGGTGGAGCAATAGGTGTGCACATGAAATCATTATTTTTGGTGCTAGTGAAGTCACACAACTTAGTGTTTTCAAGAGTAGTCATTTTTTTGTTTTTTTAATATAAAGAAGCAAACCAGTACAACTATTTTTTGTGTGTTTTTGATAAAAGAAACAAGCAAACAAGCAGAAATAAACTAAGCAAAAAAAAAAACAAAGTAAAGAGATTGGTTGTGAGGGACTCCCCTTGTGAAGATGTCCTTAATTCCCCGGCAACAACGCCAGAAAAAAGGCTTGATGGCTCAAAACATATCGAGCTCGTTGGGAACCCCAAGAGGAAGGTATGATGAGCACAACAACAAGTTTTCCCTTAGTTATGAAACCAAGGTTATTGAACCAGTAGGAGGTGTTGTTTCCAACTTGGAATCCTGCACAACACAACCACAGAACTTTGCCCCAACTTACAGTGAGGTTGTCAATCTCACCGGTTTTGGTGAAAACAAAGGATTAAACGTATTGTGTATTAATAGTAATTGCTTATAGAAAGTAAACAGTAAACAGTAAACAGTAAATAGTAGATGGTTTATCAATGGAAAAAAGAATGGACCGAGCTCCATAGTTCACTAGAGGTGATTCTCCTTAAGATAAATAACATGTTGGGTGAACAAATTACAGCGGGGCAATTGACAAACTCGAGAAAGCATACCATGCATATACTAATCATCTTGACTCCTATGAGATTTCATTGGGCATTACAACATTATACATAGACCGTAATCCAACTACATCTATGACTAATAATCCACCTTTAGGTTATCATCCGAACCCCCTCCAGTATTAAGTTGCAAGCAACAGATAACTGCATTAAGAAAAGTGTGTAAAGTAAACAATACGATTGTCCCATGGACAAAGGATTGATGTTTTCTCCCTAGTAGCAACAGCACATCTAGTACCTTAGAGATTCCTGTCACTTCCCAGATTACTAGAGGCATGAACCCACTATCGAGCATAAATACTCCCTCTTGGAGTTGCTAGCATCTACTTGGCCAAGATAGATACTAACAACGGAAAGCATGCAAGATCACAAATAACATAGACATGATAGAATCAATAATAAATCTGAAATAGCATCTCAATATCCATCGGATCTCCACAAACACAACATATAAGATTACAAATAGATGATCTTGATCATGAACGGAGCTCACAAGATCTAAACATGATATCACAAAGGAGGAGAACCAACCATCTAGGTACTACATGGACCCATAGTCCAAGGATGAACTACTCACGCATCACACCGGAGGCAGTCATGGTGATGAAGAAGGCCTTGAAGGAGATATGCCCTAGAGGCAAATAATAAATAGGTTTTTATTATCATATCTCAATTAGTTTATAATAGTTTCATATTGTGCTATAACTGTGCCAAGTAGAAACATTGGTATAGGTGTGGTATGAAACAACAAAGTCCCTAGTAGCCTCTATTCATACTAGTTTGTTGGTCACGAAGATGATCTGGGTTTTAAGATTGTAAGATCTCACCATAATAAGGTAAGATCCCTGTGATTGCAGTGCTAGTCCCTGGATCAAAATGCTAGCACCCACAGTTTAAGATGAAGTACACAGAAACAAAGGTCATTATTACATCGCATATCCAGGAATATAATGGTTCTTACAACTCACTTAGCCCAAGGCTAAGATACTCAAGGTTCACATTACATAGCATAATAATAATAGAGTCTTTTGTCTTCATGCTCCACAGGCAAACATGTCGAGTGTAGACCCGCAACCCTTCTCATCGTCAGAGTATCCTGCAACATAATAAGTTACAACCACAAAGGGTCAATACATTTGGAATTGTATTGGCAAGTGATACCATAGATACTTAGTATAATCCATCAACTACATGAATATATGGCTAAGTGGGGTTTTGGCTGACTTTGCTAAAAGCTAGTTTAACTTATAGTTTTTAAAGAGTAAGTTTTCTCATTCAAACACTAAGGTACTAATGATAGACATCACTGAACCTCTACCCATGTTCACCCACAAGTTTTTAACTTAGAGAAATTTGGATGAGGAGATTATTGAACTGCTTCACTGTCTTGAGGCTCAAAAGTTGTCCATAACCGGGGACACGACTAAGTACTTAGTTTTACCCTCTCGAGAGGTGGTCCACTTTCCCCACAAGACTCGACATGCATCGAGACAAGACTTTTCAGAAGCAATCCCTCAGACCACCACGGACGCGTTCCATCCTATCACAACTACCACCTTCTGTCCGTCTGGCTGAGTTCTTGCAACTTAGTTGGTCAAGGCAGAGCCCATATGCCATGTGGCTGCACTGGAAGCTTCATGACAAGAACGTCTCCAATATCTTTGTTCCTGGGTGGCCATCCACAAGTGCGATACACCAGCTGACCATAGACATGGCCCCTGAGTAACCACTCAACATAATCCAAGCAAGTCCCATTCCACCCAGGTGTTTCATTAATATTAGTTGTTTTCTTAGTCAAACAAAATAATATCTTTCCATACTATCTTGATATGTATTTTCCACCCACAAATTCTAATAGCATGGCTAAGCACCCTAGCATACGGAATCTTTCAACTAGGAGATACTACCAAGATATAGTCTATAGGGTAGCATAGCATAGCAGTAACATATAAATAATCCTATCATGCTAAGATCTACCAAAATAACACTAGTGCAATAGTGAAAATAATAGGACATGAGATGAAATATCACTTGCCTTGGTAGCTAGGGGAATAGGTACAATGCTCACAACAACAAACTTTACAAACCACACAATCTACACAAAGAACAATACAACAACAATAATTCAATCAGTAAAACATTACAAAAATATGAATGCATGCAAAATGCAATGATATGATCACAACTCTATAACTTACAGAGTCTACAGTACAGAGGTTAAAATACCTCATCTAAAGGCATAAGAAATACCCCAAAACTATTTATGGAATAATTTTTATGAGCAAAATACTCCTAAAAAGGTTCTGCCTATAATTCCAATTTTTCAGAAGCAAAAGTGTGAAACAAGGCCTCTATAATAAGGGTCTTATTTTTCTGAATCCATAGACACCAAATTTGTATTTTTCTGAATTGTGGATCAAAAGTTATTTATTTTCTAAGTTTAATACAAAATCTGTCTAATTTTCTATTTAAACAAATAACCTGGGCGACGTATGCATAATCTCATTAGCCTGCATCGTTCGGTCAGATCGACTGCTGTGGACCGTTGGATCTTAAGTGACAAACAGACGGATCTGATTAGCCCGTACCGTTTCGCTCGCTGATCTAATCCTAGCCACAGACAATAAATCTAACGGTCCCTAGCGGCCTGGCCGGAGACGGGCGGCGCTGACCAGCTACGCACGACGGCGGAGCATCGACCGAAGGTGTTCTGGCGGTTCTATAGGGCAGGGAGTCCGTGGACACGTACCGGAGGTCGAGGAGGTCGTGGCTGTCTCGATGGAGGTTACGGTGGCGTGGGGGGTGCTCTGGCTCGGCTTCGATCCCTCGCCGGAGTTGCGTCGACAGCGACGCTCGTTGCTCTGCGTCGGAGACGATAGTCTGGGGCTCGGACAAGCCACCAAGGGGGTTAGTGAGGTGCGCCCGGATCATCACGACCTAGCAGAGACCAAAAGGAGGCGGCGGAAACCCTAACCTCACCAGAAAATGCGATGGATGGCGACGGCGTAGGGGATTCGCCGGAGTTGACCGTGTCGTCGACCTGGAGCAAAAGCAGGCACGTGGCCGGGGTTAAAACACGCGCCAGTACACACAATCAAGATAGGAACGAGAGAAGGGCGTGGCGTGGCCGGAGCTCACCGAAATCGTTGCCGGAGTAGCTTCGGACGGCGGCGGTTTGAGCTGGTAATTGGGGAGCCTGGGGGCTCTCCAGGGGCTGTGGCTGGGGGATTCTGTCGAGGAGGGGGAGGGGATTAAGAAGGGGCGGTGGTGGTGGCGATTAATTCGCGGTAACGCCAGCATTTGGCTGGGCTTGGTAACGGCAGAGGAGGGGAGGGGGTGCCGGCCGTTCGCGTGGAAGAAGCTGAGGTAGCGTCGACGTGGCGTGGGGCCAGGAGGTAAGTGGGTGGGGGTGAGTAGAGGGGGTGTGGGAAAGACAGAGAGGGGGAGAGGGAGGCCCGGGTGGCTGGTTGGGCCAGTTGGGCCGAAAAGGCCAGAAAACTGGTGCTGTTTAAAATCCTTTTCCCTCCTTTTCTTTTTCTTTGGGAATTTCTTTTCTAGTTTTTTTGAATTTAGCAAAAGTGCTCCAAAAAGTCTCTAAATTTTTACCAAATTTTTGGAGGACAAACCTAATGCAAGGTAGTACATGCCATGATGGAATGAATGCAATGATGATGATTTTTAGTTGAAAATTTTGGGATGTTACAAATCTAACCCCCTTAAGATGAATCTCGCCCTCGAGATTCGGGTTGGCTAGCAAATAGGTGAGGTTGATCTCTCCGAAGTTCATCCTCTCACTCCCATGTTGCTTCTGATTCAGTGTGATGGTTCCACTGCACTTTGCAAAATTTGATTGTCTTGGTACGGGTAATTCTTTCTGCTGCCTCCAGAATCTTAATAGGTTTCTCTTCATAAGTGAGATCATTCTCTAGCTAAACTTCCTCTAATGGTATAGTCTTTCAACGAGGTTTCTTCCATCTCTGGGTGACACTTTTTTAGCTGACTGACATGAAATACATTATGAACTGCTGACAGAGATTCTGGTAATTCTATCTCGTATGCCACTTCTCCTTTGCGGCTCAAAATCTTGAAAGGTCCTACATAGCGTGGTGCTAATTTTCCTCTGATTCCAAATCTCTTCACACCACGAAGTGGTGATACCCTGAGATAAGCTCTATCACCAATCTCATAGGTAACCTCTCTATGTTTTGGATCGGCATAGCTCTTTTGCCGAGATTGGGCTACCTTTAGCCTATTCCTTACCATCTTGACTTTCTCTTCAGCCTCCTTGATTAGGTCTGGCCCGAACAAATTTCTTTCTCCTACTCCATTCCACGGCAATGGTGTAGTACACTTCCTTCCATAAAGGAATTCAAACGGAGCCATTTCTATGCTTGATTGATAACTGTTATTATAGGAAAACTCTGTGTATGGTAGACTTTCATCCCAACTAGATCCATAATCTAACGCACATGCTCTTAGCATATCTTCCAATATCTGATTGGTCCTTTCTATCGGCCCATCAGTTTGCGGATGAAATGCAGTGCTGAATTCTAATCGAGTTCCCAATGACTCGTGAAGTTGTCGCCAAAAGTGCGAAGTGAATTGAGTTCCTTTATCAGACACGATACTCTTAGGCACCCCATGCAAACATACAATTCTATTCATGTATATTTTGGCTAGCTTTGCACTTGTATAAGTGGTCTTCACTGGTATGAAATGGGCCACTTTTGTCAAGCGGTCAACGATAACCCATATAGAATCGTATCCAGATTTAGTCCTTGGCAGTCCGATGATAAAATCCATACCAATTTTATCCCATTTCCAATTAGGTATTAGCAATGGTTGTAATAATCCCGCCGGTTTCTGATGTTCTGCCTTTACACGACTGCACACGTCGCACAAGGCAATGTGTTCTGCTATATCCTTCTTTAAATTATTCCACCAAAATCTTTCCTTAACATCCATATACATCTTGGTGTTGCCAAGATGAATTGAATATGGTGAGTTGTGTGCTTCTTGTAAGATCAACTTCTTAAGATCCTGCGGAACACAGATACGTTTTTTGTACCATAAGATTCCTTGTTCATCTACATGAAATCCTTTTGCCTTGCCTTCACTAACCTTACTTTTGATTTCTTCTATTTCTTTGTCCATCTTTTGGGCTTCTTGAATTCTGTTCATCAGGGTGGGTTGCACTTCCAAGGATGCAAGGTACCCTTTAGGCACTATCTCTAGTCTCAGCTCTCTAAATTGGGCACATAACTGCTCCGACAATTCTCCCTTATTGAGGCCATTTACATAAACCTTGTGACTTAAAGCATCAGCTACGACATTTGCCTTTCTAGGGTGGTATTGCAAACTTAAGTCATAATCTTTGATAAGTTCTAGCCATCTTCTTTGTCTCATGTTGAGTTCTTTCTAGGTAAAAATGTATTTTAGACTCTTGTGATCAGTGAACATTTCACAACGTTTTCCCATAAGATAATGCCTCCATGTCTTTAAGGCATGTACAACTGATGCCAACTCTAGGTCATGAGTAGGGTAGTTCACTTCATGATTTTTGAGTTGCCTTGATGCATGAGCTACAACTCTACCTTTCTACCTTAGTACACCTCCTAGTCCTTGGTGAGATGCATCACAATATACTTGAAAGTATTTCTCAAGATCTGGTAGACATAACACTGGGGCTGACACTAGTCTCTTCTTCAACTCCTGAAAGCTGGTTTCACAAGCTTCTGTCCAATTAAACTTCTTCTCTTTCTTTAGCAGATCAGTCATAGACTTTGCTATCTTAGAGAAATTTTCAATGAACCTCCGATAGTACCCTGCTAGGCCAAGGAAACTACGGATTTCTTTAACCGATTTAGGAGGTTCCCATTCTGTCACAGCTGCCACTTTTGCTGGGTCAACAGCTATACCATTACCAGATACTATGTGCCCAAGAAAACCCAGTTTGTTTAACCAAAATTCACATTTGCTGAACTTGGCATAAAGTTTGTGTTCCCTGAGTTTCTCTAGAATCAGGCGTAGATGTTCTTCATGTTCTTTGTTGCTCTTGCAATATACCAAGATGTCATCGATGAACACCACTACGAACTTGTCAAGGAATTCCATGAATACCTTATTCATCATGTTCATGAAATAGGCCGGTGCATTAGTCAATCCAAACGGCATCACTGTATATTCATACAACCCATATCTAGTGGTGAATGCAGTCTTGGGTATGTCATGTTCTCTAATCTTTAGTTGGAAGTATCCCGATCGAAGATCAATTTTTGAGAACACACATGCTCCCTATAGCTGATCGAAGAGATCATTTATTCTAGGTAGGGGATATTTATTCTTTATGGTCACTTCATTAAGCGAACGATAATCTATGCATAGCCTTTGACTTCGGTCCTTCTTCTCAACAAACAAAACTGGTGCTCCCCAAGGCGACGAACTTGGTTGGATAAATCCCTTTTTCAACTGTTCTCCCAGCTGTTTCTTTAGTTCTTTTAACTCGTCCACTGACATTTTGTAAGGTCTCTTTGCTATAGGCCCAGTTCCTGGCAGTAGGTCTATCAGAAACTCCACATCCCTATATGGTGGCATGCCAGGTAATTCTTTAGGGAACACAATTGGGTACTCCTTCACTATTGGCACACTGTCTAGGCTAACCCCCTTAAGAGAATTAACCTTGCTCCCCTTAGGTTCAAAATTAGACTTGAACCTGATCCTTTTCTTTTCTGGGGTGGTGAGCATAACAGTTCGTTTGGCACAATCGATCACTCCTTCATAACGGGTCAACCAGTCCATCCCTAATATTACATCTAATCCTTGGGACTCTAGGATTATTAAATTAACTGGAAACTTGTTTGTTCCAATTTCTAGGGTTATCTGTCGGCACCCAGAATTTACTATCATTTCTCCACCCAGGGAGCTTACCTTAATGGGACATCCAATGGTTTCAGTGGAGAGTTCGTTTTTGATTACAAATGCTCTTGAAATGAATGAATGCGATGCGCCAGTGTAGAAAAGGATAAGTGCAGGAAAGGAATTAATCTTGAACTTACCGATCACGGCATCAGATCCTTCTTGAATTTCCTCCACATTGATGTGATTCACATGACCCTTTTGAAATGGGTTCGGCTTAGCCCCATCAGTTTTCTTCTCTGGGCATTCATTAGCATAGTGCCCTGTCTTCTTGCACTTGAAACATTCCACCTGACTGATGTCTTTCTTTGCTGGCTGATTGTGACGATTCTGGCTATTTTGATTTCCATGGCCATGACCATTGTGGTTGTTCCTGAATCCACTTTTGTTATGTCCATGATGATTGTTTCCATCATGGTGGTGGTTGTTGTTACGATGGTTATTATGATTCCCATTCTTGTGGAATCCTGAACTCCCACTTCCTTCACCATGAGAGCGCTTGTGAGGTGATCCTGATCCAAACTTATAAAAATGGTGCTTTCTCTTTCTACCCTCCACTTGCTTCATCTTGTTTTCTAGGATGGTAGCTTTATCACACAAAGATTGATAGGTTGGAACATAAGCAACAGATAGTTGCATAGAAATTTCATCATTCAACCCATCTAGGAACTTCTCCTTTCTCTTTGCATCAGTGTCAACATCATCTGGTGCATAACGTGACAGATTGTTGAACTCTTCGATGTACTCAGAAATACTGCGGTGGCGTTGCTTGAGGTTGTGAAACTCCTTTTTCTTCAACCCCATTATTCCAGAAGAGATGTGAGTGGTGCGAAACCCATCCTGAAACATTGCCCAAGTCACTTCCTCAATAGGGTGAGTAACTTGGAAATTGTCCCACCAAGTAGCTGCATGACCCTGTAATAAGTGTGCTGCGAATCTAACCTTTTCTGCATCCGTGCATCCAACTGTGACTAGGTCCTTATTCACAGAACATAGCGATTCATTTGCTACCATGGGGTCAGTAGTACCAGAGAACTTAGCAGGTCTCAGTCTTAGAAATCTTGTAAGCATATCCGGAGGTGGTGGATTGTTTTGGTTGTTGTTATTGTTATTATTGTTTTTCTGATTCTGGTTTGCCATGAATTGAGTCATCATTTGCATCAATTGTGTCTGTGCAGCCATCATCTGCTGCATTCCATTGCCATTGTCATTGTTATCCTCATTGTTGCGTCGGGGAGGCATCTGTGGGTTTAATAAGGGTAAGTAATGATAGATAACCCAATAAAGTAACAACAATCAAACAAACAAGCACATGCAGGTTCAACATCACAACAATAACAGAGTTTGCGAAAATAAACATACTAGCATAGTCACCCACAAGTCGGTATGATCTATGCAACTCGATAATAATAAAATGATAGATAGATGGATAAGTATCGCTACTCCTCCATGTCAACTTCCTCCTCCACTAGTGCAAGTCCTGCTGCGGTGAATCCTGCCTTGTATTCCTCCAAGCTTATAGTCAAAGCATCGATCTTTGTATGTAATTCTCTCTTCTGTGTGCGTAGCCTCTCTATCACCTCGTGATCTGCTTCTAGCTCAATGTCCTCAAGCTCTAACTCGGTCTCCAAGTCTCTAATCTTCTTGTTCTTCTCCTGAACTCTCTTCTCTTGGCTCTTGAATTTCTTCTCTTGGTCTTCAAACTTCTTCACCATTTCCTTGATTCGATTTTCCTGTTCCTGGAAGGCCTTGTCCTTCTCCTTAAGTTGTACTCGTAGTTCATCATTGCTAAGCATCACATTAGTCCTATCAGTATCAAGGTGTCTGATAAGGCTCTCTAAGTCCTGGAGGTAGTGATGCACGGGCTTGATAGACTCCCTAGTGGCCTCATCCAACACAATAGGCTCTCCGTCCTTGTCGCGCCTCCCAAAGAAGTGGAAGTAGTGGCTCCTGATCTCAGAAGAGTGACGTCCACATAGGCGTCCCAACAACTCCTGCATAGCGACGTTGAGGCCCCTCTCCATGTCGTCATGGAGTATCTTGAAGGCAATCTCCCCAGTTTGGGGCTCTGCCTCACGTCTTGGCTGGGTAACTCTGAATCCCCATAAGTCCTTCCTCTGAAACTTCCTCCGCTGAAGTCCCTGAATGGTAGGGATTGGAAGAGCAAGCACACCAACGAGCTCCAACATACGAGTCCCAAAGCGAGTCCCCTTGAAATCCTCGGCCGTGCTGTAGACAAAATTCGGCATCTTTTGCATAGTATGGAGAAAATTAGTAACAACACAAGTCTAGAGAAAGAAAACACAAGTCACAAAATAAAAATCAACCAACAAAACATTCCAAGTAGCAATACATTATTCAACTCAAGCAGTCAAGGTTCCAGACATAACTTATTTTTGCCATACCACATAGGTTGGTATGATCAAAATACTAACGTGATAAAACGCCAAGGGTGGTGGTCCAACTAGTATCTCACTCCTTCTTGACCAAGGTAGCAATCTGGGCATCCTTGGCCGCAATCTGCTTGTCTTGGTCGCATAGCTCCAAAGCTAGGCCTATGATATCCTTACTTAGGCGTTTCACAGTGGCCTTTGAGTCTTGGACAAGACGTTTCTCTTCCTTGAGATCCTCTTGAGTATTGAGCATTCTATACTTGAGTCTTTCCCCAAGTTCCTCAATAGCTTTCCACGCAACATTCCTTGTAGAGTCAAAGAATGACATGTGCATTTCAGAGTTGGTGAACATGCAGAATCCTGTACTCTTGGGATAATCTTCCTTGTTCTTGTACAAATGGAGTTACACCCACCAATACTCTTGTCCTTCATCTATCACAGGAAATCCCTTGTACAAAGCTTCACCATTCATTCCCAAGCCGATCATGAGGTTCTTGAGTGCCTTGGGAAATTCTGTATCACACTCCAGGGTCATAGTCATCAGTGGTCCCTTCTTGACAGATTCATTGATGGTGGACATCTACAAAAATAGATGAGAAAGGATGATTAGGGAAAGTTTTACGAGATGAAAGACAAGTGTAAAGTTTGAATATAAAGTTATTTTGCCTAAGGGTTTTCCTTAGTCTAATCCATTCTAGGATCACGAACCTACAGGCAACATAGTGCTCTGATACCATCTGTAAGATCTCACCGTAATAAGGTAAGATCCCTGTGATTGCAGTGCTAGTCCCTAGATCGAAATGCTAGCACCCATAGTTTAAGATGAAGTACACAGAAACAAAGGTCATTATTACATTGCATATCCAGGAATATAATGGTTCTTACAACTCACTTAGCCCCAGGCTAAGATACTCAAGGTTCACATTACATAGCATAATAATAATAGAGTCTTTTGTCTTCATGCGCCACAGGCAAACATGTCGAGTGCAGACCCGCAACCCTACTCATCATCAGAGTATCCTGCAACATAATAAGTTACAACCACAAAGGGTCAATACATTTGGAATTGTATTGGCAAGTGATACCATAGATACTTAGTATAATCCATGAACTACATGAATATATGGCTAAGTGGGGTTTTGGCTGACTTTGCTAAAAGCTAGTTTAACTTATAGTATTTGAAGAGTAAGTTTTCTCATTCAAACACTAAGGTACCAATGATAGACATCACTGAACCTCTACCCATGTTCACCCACAAGTTTTTAACTTAGAGAAATTTGGATGAGGAGATTATTGAACTGCTTCACTGTCTTGAGGCTCAGAAGTTGTCCATAACTGGGGACACGACTAAGTACTTAGGTTTACCCTCTCGAGAGGTGGTGCACTTTCCCCACAAGACTCGACACGCATCGAGACAAGACTTTTCAGAAGCAATCCTACCACCACCACGCTGCTCCATCCTATCACAACTACCACCTTCTATCCGTCTGGCTGAGTTCTTGCAACTTAGTTGGTCAAGGAGCCCATATGCCATGTGGCTGACCTTGGAAGCTTCATGACAAGAACGCTCCAATCTCTTTGTTCTGGTGGTCATTCCACTAGTGCGATACACCAGCTGACCATAGACATGGCCCCTGAGTAACCACTCAACATAATCCAAGCAAGTCCCATTCCACCCAGGTGTTTCATTAATATTAGTTGTTTTCTCAGTCAAACAAAATAATATCTTTCCATACTATCTTGATATGTATTTTCCACCCACGAATTCTAATAGCCTGGCTAAGCACCCTAGCATACGAAGTCTTTCAACTAGGAGATACTACCAAGATATAGTCTATAGGGTAGCATAGCATAGTAGTAACATATAAATAATCCTATCATGCTAAGATCTACCAAAATAACACTAGTGCAATAGTGAAAATAATAGGACATGAGATGAAATATCACATGCCTTGGTAGCTAGGGGAATAGGTACAATCCTCATAGCAACAAAATTCACAATCCACACAATCTACACAAAGAACAATAGAACAACAATAATTCAATCAATAAAACATTAAAAAAATATGAATGCATGCAAAATGCAATGATATGATCACAACTCTATAACTTACAGATTCTACGTATAGAGGTTAAAATACCTCATCTAAAGGCATAAGAAATACCCCAAAACAATTTATGGAATAATTTTTATCAGCAAAATACTCCTAAAAAGGTTCTGCCTATAATTCCAATTTTTCAGAAGCAAAAGTGTGAAACAAGGCCTCTATAATAAGGGTCTTATTTTTGTGAATCCATAGACACCAAATTTGCATTTTTCTGAATTGTGGATCAAAAGTTATTGATTTTCTAAGTTTAATACAAAATCTGTTTAATTTTCTATTTAAACAAATAACCTGGGCGACGTGGCGCAATGTCATTGGCCCGTATCGGCTCGGTCGGATCGACTGCTGCGGACTGTTGGATCTTAAGTGAAAAACAAACGGATCTGATTAGCCCGTACCGTTTCGCTCGCCAATCTAATCCTAGCCGCAGACAATAAATCTAACGGTCCCTAGCGGCCTGGCCGGAGACGGGCGGCGCTGACCAGCTGCGCGCGGCGGCGGAGCATCGACCGAAGGTGTTCTGGCGGTTCTATAGGGGCAGGGAGTCCGTGGACACGTACCGGAGGTCGAGGAGGTCGTGGCTGTCTCGATGGAGGTTACGGTATGTGGGTGCTCGGCTGGCCGATCCTCGCCGGAGTTGGCCGACAATGACGGCTGTTTCTCGTCGGAGACGATAGTATGGGGCTCGGACAAGCCAACAAGGGGGTTAGTGAGGTGCGCCCGGATCAGCACGACCTAGCAGAGACCAAAAGGAGGCGGCGGAAACCCTAACCTCACCAGAAAATGCGATGGACGGCGACGGCGTAGGGGATTCGCCGGAGTTGACCGTGTCGTCGACCTGGAGCAAAAGCAGGCACGTGGCCGGGGTTAAAACACGCGCCAGTACACGCAATCAAGATAGGAACGAGAGAAGGGCGCGGCATGTCCGGAGCTCACCGAAATCGTTGCCGGAGTAGCTTCGGACGGCGGCGGTTTGAGCTGGTAATTGGGGAGCTCTCCGGTGGCTGGGGGATTACCGAGGAGGGGGAGGGGATTAAGAAGGGGCGGTGGTGGTGGCGATTAATTCGCGGTAACGCCAGCATTTGGCCGGGCTTGGTAACGGCAGAGGAGGGGAGGGAGTGCCGGCCGTTCACGTGGAAGAAGCTGAGGTGGCGTCGACGTGGCGTGGGGCCAGGAGGTAAGTGGGTGGGGGTGAGTAGAGGGGGTGTGGGAAAAGACAGAGAGGGGGAGAGGGAGGCCCAGGTGGGCTGGTTGGGCCAGTTGGGCCGAAAAGGCCAGAAAACTGCTGCTGTTTAAAATCCATTTCCCTCCTTTTCTTTTTCTTTTAGAATTTTTTCTAGTTTTTTTGAATTTAGCAAAAGTGCTCCAAAAAGTCTCTAAATTTTACCAAATTTTTGGAGGACAAACCTAATGCAAGGTAGTACATGACATGATGGAATGAATGCAATGATGATTATTTTCAGATGAAAATTTTGGGATGTTACAAAGATCATGGGCATTTATGCCGCCTAACAACGAGATCATATCATTGGAGAATGCATAGGGGTCACATGGACATCAGGAATGCATAGGGGTCACATGGACATCCCTGGTCCCTCTGTTGATCATTGATACAGATCATGTCTAGAGCATTCCCGAGCCGTGAGAGGATACACTTAAGGGTACAATGAGAGCGATCATTCGTAAGACGGAATCACAGTAGAGAAAGAGAAAGCCGGAAATGTTCCGCGGAGAGATCCAAAGTTGTTTGGAGAAAGAATAAAGGAAAAGACCAGAAAAGTGTTTTCAGATAAATGGGAATTTAAATATATATTTATTATATGTTAATTGTGAATTAATAGATTATAAATAATATTTAGATTAAGATTTATAAAGGCAACTTTTATATTAAGCTAAATCCCCGGAGGGAAATAGCCTAAAAGAAAAGCTGCAGAAAAAGAAAAAGGAAAAAGGAAAAATAACAGCTTCTGCCGCTGTGGGCCAGGCGACCCACTTAGGTGCACGACAGGTACTATGCACCGCGCGTGGCAGCAGGTGGCCAACCGCCACTGGCGGGCCATTGCCTTGCGGCCCAAGCAGGCGCTGGCGGGAAGCCACAGGCGGGCGGGCGCGAGGTGGGCTGGCGCGGCCCACCCGGGCGCTGGCTACTAGCCGCTGCGCAGGGCGCTGGGCGAGCCGGGCCGCGGGGAGGGTGGCCGGCCCACCCGGCCAACACTGGCCCCTTTGCTGCTGATCGCCTGGCCAGGCTGGGCCTGGGCGGTGTGGCCCAGCCGGCTGCCCTTTTCTTTTTGCCTCTTTTCCCCTTAATTTTAGTCCCACATGGGGCACCTAATGGAGAGGGCACGCCCCCCTCCGCCTATATAAAGGGGTGCCCATGGGAGGACTAAAAACACAATCAGAGAAGTCCTTTGGTTGACTTTCTCCTTCTTTCTCCCTCTCTATACCTTGTGACCATGGCCCCAAGTTTGGGTTGTGCGATCGAGGCACACCTGCAGCACGCCGTTGCGCTGTAGGGATTCCTAGCCGGATATCCACTTCTGCACTCCTGGCGGGATCGGGGAGACGGAGGTCTCATCATGCACCGGATGTGTACGAAGACACGAGGCACAACACTTGGGGCGCTTGAATGTCGTGAGCCGGAGCTGTTGCACGATGAAGATGATGAAGATCAAGAAGGAGCAAGAGGTGACCTGCGAGGAGCTTCGCGACCTTGCGGTCAGCTTCGAGTACGACTACATCAACCACGTTCCCCGCGGAACGTTAACCGTGTACGGTCTACAAGGGTATGTATTCTCTACACTCCGGCCGTTACCGCATTACTACATAGATAGATCCTAGGCAAGTTTTGGGGTTGCATCGTAGGAATTTTTTTGTTTTCCACACCGATCCCCAACAGTGGTATCAGAGCCGATCTATGCGTAGGAGTGATGTACGGCTAGTACGCACAAGTATTGTGCGGGCATTGATCCCTTAGTTGTTACCCTATAACGTGTACTTGTTTATATCGCGGTATTGTTTGATGAAGCGGCCCGGACCGACCTTATGCGTATTCATACGCGAGACTGGTTCCATGCTCAACATACGGCTTATAACGTATAAGTGGCTAGCGGGTGTCTGTCTCTCATTCGATAGTTGATATAGCATTTACAATGGAGGGCCCCGAAAGGGGTGTAGTAGAGACAACTGTCGGATCCATGTTGTGGTTGGAAAGTTCGTAGTTTAGAAACGTTTCTAGTGCGAAATCCCTAACAACCATGTAAAACTTGCAATAGATAAAGTAGAGGCGTCTAACTTTATTTTGCAGGGGGCATGTGATTAGGATATGGCATTGGTCATTACGAAGGTAAAGTAGTTTACTTTTCTGTTGCTAAGTAGTATAGTAATAGTCATCGTTCCGATGAACGACCTGGTGGAGGCATCATGGACTTGGCGTCAAACCAAGGGCAAGATGGAGATCATGTCGGAGCGCTCGATGGAGATCAAGGCACAAGAAAGACCATATCATATTACATTACACATATGATGTTGATACCAGTTTTTAAATCTTATTGTGTGCTAGTATTTAGATACTCAACGGCAGCAACTAAGATAATCTCTATTTAATTCCAATGTTCCGTGTTCCCCTTGTGTGTGCACCACCAAGAAAGTTCTTCGGTATGAGGCGATCCAGGGTTACAGGCCTGGGTGTCAGACATATCTACGTTCGCATACAGTGGGTGTAAGCCATGTTGCACAACGAATACACACAAGTTTGATTTGGCGAGCCTAGCACGCCATAGAAGCGTGGCCTCGGAACACAAGAGATCGAAAGATCGAGCATGAGTCACATGGATGATGTGATTGGCATTAGTGAATGTCTACCTTTTATAATGCACTGATGGCTGTGTAACACGGGGGAGGTGCAGAGGATAGGGACCATGCGATCACTAAAATCGTCCAGGGGATGACCGTTTTAGTGGAGACCAATTATAAATTGATCTCTTATTATAAACTTAGTCTAGATGTCTGTTTGCAAATAACTTAATAGATCATGGCCTATCCCATTGAGGTCCTTTGTGACCATGGGAATATATTGCTCAATCTGGAACTTAGTAGAAGGGTCCAACTTCATAGATTAATACCCACGCCTGAGGGATATCCTCGTAAAAGGTGATCTTCTCTTCTTGATACAATAACCATTAGGAGATAATTCAATGACTCCAGATTGTTTGCAAAAACACTTAGTGATCTTGCATTAGAGTTGAGAACTCTTAAAAGGGCTTGATTGCAAATGGAGGTCATGGATGAAAAGGTATATGTAAGATATACAAATTATAAATGTGGTTCTCGCAAAACTCTTTGCAGTTTGCAAAGTATTTGATACTTGTCCTATTTTGTGAAAACAGGATGATCTGCTTGAGAATTGCTGGATTTGAGGCAATGTGACTTGATGACGGCAAGCAAAACAGTTGATGGCCAACATCACCTCTTCCCTCAAAGTTTGTCATTTGGATTAGTGGACTTGAATATAATTTGTAATCCTTGTTTGTGTGTCTTGCTTATGGCGAGACGATTATTCATATGAACAAGTTACAAACTAGTTTGTACTATTCTTATGAACAATACCTTATGGTCACATTACGATTACAAATAAGTTATTCTCATCACTATGTTAATGATAATAGTTTAAACATTTATAAAGGATTAGAATGCTAAAAGATATCCAAAGCTTAATAATGAAAAGACACTACAGTTTAAGTCATTTTGGTTATTGCAGGTTCTTTATGAAAGATCGGGGTCCTAGATGCTTAATCTAGAGACTTTGCAAAACCATGCCTCTTGGGCAGAATGACTAAAACTCCGCATTCTGGTAAAACGATGATATGCGAAGAAATGTTGAAACTTATACATAATGATGTGTCGTATTTTCAACAAGTAGTGGAAATCATTTATTGTGGACTTAAGTGAATAAATGTATTTACTTAATAAACATGAGTTTGAAACGATTTGAATTGTTCAAATGAGTTCACAACAAAGAGGATATTGAATTAACAAGTCTCTTCGATTTGATCGAGATGACTAAGGTATTCAAGTTAAGTTTAGCATAAAAGGAACTTGTGAAAGATGTTTCACAAATTATGATAATTGGATGAATTCAAACTTTGTTGAAATATCTAAACATCATAATCATTATGTATTAAGATACATATGGTATAATATCATCTCTTATAAGGGTTATAGTTGTTGTTTAGAGTTAGAGATCAAAATAAGCAAACACTCATTTGAAATACAAAGGAACATCTAAAGATTTGTGGAAACAACACCATAAGTGTTATGGCAAGTTCAAGTTTCTGGAGAATTCGACAAGTCGAAATCGTGACGAATAAACAAGTCTTTGTAGAGCATTCTTAGGAAGCTATGAATGCATCATCCACAAGGGGCAAACCTGCTGTTGTCCTAAGTTGATGTGTCTTGATGAAGATACAGGTGGAAGAAAGTAAAAGATCAAAACAAGGTATTTGACCTTACCTCTGGATTGTCGAGTGGTGTAGCGGAATTTGTTTCGTGAATCCAAACTCTACAAATAGAGGAGAAACTATTGATAATGATCATAAAGTTTCAGTGAATACTTTTGCTGGAGAAAGTAGGATTCAACTATATATTCTGCAAGTTTGTGGAATTATATTGTTGATTCACTTGTCTTGTTTTGAACAAGACATACCTACGAATTACAAAGAAGCGTGATGGACCTAAGTACGAGAAATCAATGGTCATTGAAATCTCGTTAGTGGAATTCTCGATTTGGTGATGATCAAAGAATTTTGGAATGTCCAAGATTATCGAGAGGACCTAGATTTGAGTGGGAGCAAATCAGCTTGGCTAATCCATAATATGTATCTAACACATTTTGAGTGGGAGCTAAGTGAAATCCCTAGATCTCCAATATGAATGTCACATTTGAGTGGGAGCATGAAATCATTCTAGGATATGTGGACGACATATGTGAATGATGTGATTGGTGTTAATAATATTTAAGTTCGATAAATAAGGATGAAGTTGAAGTTATTAAACAATAAAATCTATCAAGATAGATTGGTGAGTTTAATAAACACTAAATGTCAAATGCTTCCTGGACTTGATTCTAAAAGATGTTCAGAAAGTAGCTCAGAATGGAATAAGGTAAGAAAGAAGTTCTTGCTGTATGAAGCATTGAGTATTGCAACTATGGTTGAAAGAAAGAGATGCGTTGCATCTCCTATGCCTCAGTCATAGGTTCTTCCATAAAACCATGTTGTATACTCAACGTAATGTGACCCGAATTTCTGGTTGGTAGGACAAAGTCTTACCTGTAAGAACGTGTCTTTAAGTGATTCCTGAGCTGATCACTGAACCAGAATTAAGTTTATACTTAAATGGCAAGAAGCAATGTAAGTGGCATATTTGCATTTCATGCACTAGGATCTACATAGATATAGAAGTATAAAGGCTTCATCTGATGTGATGTATAATGTTGTGGCGGGGCTAGTTCGCTTTTAACGTAGAATGATGTGTCCCAGGGCCTAGTGCCCATGAGAAAGCCCTCGAGGTTGATCTAACGTCATTGTAAGCTCCTGGAATCCAGCCTCGTTCTGCTGCCATGACTATAGTATATACACAAAGGATAGCAAAGTGTGTTTCGAAGTTTAGACGACAACGGTGAAAACGACCGTCATCATGAACACTAGAAACAAAAGTCTCACTTTGTTGCCAAACAAATACTTCGACCCATTATACGATAATGGTGTGAATGTCAAAGTTAGGAAGACATTGACGATTTGCAAAAGACATAATGATCTAGTAAAACAGAACATGGACATGACGTTTCCCATGAGAATGCATGATCTGTAAACGCATATGGTATATGGTTTATATGAGTAAAATGCAAGCTAGTTTATTTGTACTCTAGTGCAAGTGGGAGACTGAAGGAGATATGCCCTAGAGGCAAATAAGAAATAGGTTTTTATTGTCATATCTCAATTAGTTTATAATAGTTTCATATTGTGCTATAACTGTGCCAAGTAGAAACATTGGTACAGGTGTGGTATGAAACAACAAAGTCCCTAGTAGCCTCTATTCATACTAGTTCGTTGGTCACGAAGATGATCTGGGTTTTAAGATCATGGGCATTTATGTCGACTAACAACGAGATCATATCATTGGAGAATGATGTGATTGGACATTCCTCGAAGGATTGCAACATGATCAAGTCATATAGTTCATTGTTGCAATAGCTATACCTAGACTCCTTCTCCTTAGACCGTGAGCTCATATTACTCACTGTTTCCCTAGGCTGCTTAGACTGCATCAACCGTCATCTGGTAATACAGTGGCCATAAAGGTGTACGTTGGGTATTCCGAAGGAACAGTAGATGACATATGACTGCAAGACCGGGATTTTTTCACCCACATGACGGGTAAAGATACATACGGTCAACTTGGTGAGATTACATCCATAAATGTTGCAACATGTGACTAGGTCACGGGGATGTAATATCACAGTAACAAGAAAACAGAACTTGTTGTGAACGAGATTGAACAAAGTTATGGGATACCAGTGATCGGATCTCGGACAAGTTGTATCGAGAAACAAAAGGAAGAGGATGCTACATTTAGAAGGTTCAAACGACATTGTCATCAGGAATGCATAGGGGTTACATGGACATCCCTGGTCCCTCTGTTGATCATTGATACAGATCATGTCTAGAGCATTCCCGGGCCATGAGAGGATACACTTAAGGGTACAATGAGAGCGACCATTCGTAAGACGAAATCACAGTAGAGAAAGAGAAAGCCGGAAATGTTCCGCGGAGAGATCCGAAGTTGTTCGGAGAAAGAATAAAGGAAAAGACCGGAAAAGTGTTTTCGGGTAAATGGGAATTTTTTTTGAGGGTAAAACAGTAGGGTAAAAAAACCCCACTGCAACTTTTATAGATTATATAGAGTTACAAAAGAATATTTACAACCATATTCCACCTCAAAAAAGAGGGATAACATGCTAATCAACTATCTCCTATCTAAATTGGTTTCAATCCAAATCTTAAAGCCCTGATAATACTTCTTCTTAATTCTATAAAGGACCCATCTTAATTCCTGGGCTACAATAGCCTTCCAGGTCTCCATCGATGCATGCTGATTGTTGAAGATTTCATTATTTCTGCAAATCCAGATGCTCCAAGTTCCAATAATCAGAATTTCCATTGCAAAAGGGACCTTGAGATCTTTTTAATCTTGTCTAAAATGTAAAGATGCTTTGATCAGCCAAATTGACCTGTGAAATTTCAGCCCAGCAGGCTCTTGCAAAGGGGCATTCTCAAAACAAATGTAAACTGGTTTCTTCACTATTGCAGCCCTGGAAGACATAATCATAAGATGTCAGAGAAAAACATTTCCTTTTCAGAAGATTTCTTGTGTTGATTCTATCCAGCAGTAAGAGCCAGAAGAAGAATTTGTGCTTTTGTTGACAAGAAGATTTCCATATCCAAGAGAAATGTGGCTGCACTGGTTGGTAACCGACTAAAGAGCAGTAAGCCTTTTTGACCGAAAAATTACTGCCCCAAATGTAAGACCAACAATCAGATTCCCCTTCCCGCCGTAATTGAGAATTTGATCAAGACTTTGGTATTCTGATAAGCTTGTTGGGACAAAGGAAGATAAAAGAGATCCCGAGTATTTGCGATGCGGGAACTCAGACAGAGATGTGAGGGTCTTTTGCATATGAAAGGAGGTGAGGAAGCTTATGTTGGAGGCAACTATCATTCCACATATCAGTCCAGAATAGTGTGGATTTCCCATTTCCAACCAAGCACTTTGCAAGTCCTTTAAAAATGTCACTCAGTTTTAGATGAGCTTTCCACCAAAAGGATCCCTCAAGACTTCTTCCAGGTAGCTTATCATTGCAATAGTAAGTATTCCAAATCAAGTGAACCCAAGGAATATCCTTATGATTATAAAACTTATCCAAATTCTTCAAAAGAAGAGCAGAATTTTGAACATTAATATCAAGAACTCCCAATCCTCCCGGCTTTTGGGTCTACAAACTTTCTTCCATGCAACAAGAGCAAGACTCTAGCTTGAACATCAGAAGTTTTCTTTCTCCACAAGCATTGCCTCATATATTTAATCAACTGCTCCTTGATAGTGACAGGGAGATCAAAACAACTCATGTAATATATGGGAAGGGAAGATAGCACAGATTTAACTAACTGCAATTTCCCCCCATAATTCAGGAAGTCAACTATTCCACACAACCTTCTTTCAACTCTCACGAACAATAGGCAAGAAGTGTTCCACGAGGTTTATTCAAGCTCAGGGGCAAACCAAGGTAGGTAAAAGGCAAGGAACCAGTGAGGCAAGAAAGGGTATTGGCAAAATGCCCAAGCCTCTCTGAATCCATATTAATTGGCATCATGCTGGACTTAGAATAATTGACTTTGAGTCCAGTGGAAAGAGCAAAAGTATGAAGGATTGCCTTAAGACACAAGAGTTGCTCAGAATCGGCCTTAAGGATTACTAAAGTGTCATCGCATCTTGAACCACGTGGAAGTCAGGACAGAAAACATTCTCAGTGGGCAAAGAAAGAAGACCCAGGTTTATTGCCTTATTGAGGATACTTTGAAGGAGATCAGCAGCCAGAACAAACAATAAAGGAGACAAAGGATCTCCTTGCTTGACACCCCTTCTGCAGTAAAATTTTTTCCCAGGCACACCATTTAAAAGCACAGAGGAAGAAGCAGACCCCAAGATTATCTGAATCCAGGAAATCCATTTAGCACCAAAACCTTTGGCTTTAAGGATCTTGATGATTGTAGAATGCTCAATTCTGTCAAAAGCCTTCTCAAAATCCAACTTAAGAATTAAAATTTCCTCCTTTGACTTGTGGCATTGATCAAGAAATTCAAATGCCCAACCTAAACAGTCTTGGATAGATCTTTGTTTGAGGAAACCATATTGATTTTTGTGAACAAGTTTAAGGATGACTTTTGCGCCTATTAGCTAGAATCTTGGTGATAATCTTAAGGACACTATTTAGCAAAGAAATAGGCCTAAAATCAGCAGGAGTCAAAGGAGCAGCAATTTTTGGAATGAGGGTGATAAAAGAAGAATTAATGCTTTCTAAAGAGGCATTCCCTTCATAGAACTCAACAAGTAGATGCTTTACATCATCCTTGATAATAGGCCAGCACAGCTTCATGAATTCATTATTAAAACCATCGGGGCCAGGGGACTTATCATTAGGCAGATTTGTGATGACTTCATCAATCTCCTCATCAGAGAAAGGCTTCTCCAAAGCATCTCTTTCTTCCTGTGTTAAGCAGTCACCAGCCAAGTCATTAAGATTGAAATGCATTTCAGGCTTATCAGAAGATCCCATTCTATTTCTAAAGGAGCTCCAAAGAAGATTTGCTTTTCCATCATGATCATAGACCTCAAGATCAGAATCATCCTTGAGCATGGAAATGTAATTATGTCTAAAACTTATGGTAGCTCTGGAGTGAAAGAATTTGGTGTTCTCATCCCCGCCTTAACCCATTTAATTTTCCCTCTGTTTCCAATAAGTATTCTGGTTTTGTAAAAGAGAAATAATAAGATCTTTCAAGATATCCCTAAGATTCCACTCATGAACAAAGAAGAGTTCTCATTTCCTCCATGATATCAAGCAAATCAATTGTGGCATTAACATTACTGATTTGTGCCTTTAGGCAAGGTAACTGTTGGCCCAAAGCTTCAGCCCTCTTCTCACATTTTTGAATTTAGCATTTTTTTTGCAGAATCCAGAAAACCCACAGGAATATTCCATGCATTTTGCACAATAGCTTTAAACTCCTTATGATGTAACCAATGATTTTCAAATCTAAACACCTGAGCTTTTGGAATCATTGTGCCAATGGTAATGACACAGGAAGATGATCAAGTGGGCTTAGAAAGAGGAGCAACAAAGGTTGAGGGAAAACTACGAGTCCGCACGGTATAAAAAAACCAATCCAATCTTTCCAAGAGGGGATCCTTCTGCATATTACTCCAAGTGAACTTTCTACCCTTAAGTGGTAATTCAATAAGACCCAAATTATTAATGGCTTCATTAAAGAGAAGCATACCATTCACATCTCCCCCCAATTTGTTTCTATCTGAAGGCTGTCTACAGAAGTTGAAATCTCCCACAATAAGCCAATCCACATCATCAGGCATATCAATGCCAAACCAGTCCAAAATTCAGACTTTTTTCAGGTAAACATGGCCCATAAATGTTGGAGAGGATCCAGGATTTATTGGACAAGTGAGATGTCAAGGTAATGGAGATAGAGAACTCATTGAGGAAAGAAAGTTTTCCAGAAAACAAGGAGCCATTCCAAATGGTGATCAAATCTCCAGATGCACCTCTAGAGGGAAGAAATTCAAAGTTGGTAAATTTAGAGGGCAGAATTTTTAATGTAGGAGCTATCAAAATCCTCACGCTTAGTTTCTTGGAGATGATAATGTCACACAGACTCCTCAATTTTGCTTACGAGAGAAATCCGTTTTTTTCAGAATTGATTCCCGATATTCCAATTCAGGATCTTCCAAGTTCTTTTGTTATTCATTAAGAAACCAGGAGCAAGTATAGATGTGGGTGATGTAAATAATGTAATCACCCGAAGAGGAAACAGAAATCTGAGACAAAAGCTCAACCAATTTAGAGTACCACAGAGATGATCCACAACAAGTACCCTCCATGTTGCAATATCACAAACACAGAACACATAACAGGGAGTCAACAAGACTCCAACAAAAGATTTAGTTTGATACATTAACACACTTAAGAAGAGTCTTCTTCTTGGCTTGCTGTCCACAGGTACCAGCAGCCCCTGTGCTTCTTCTTGCCACCAATGCCCAAGCTGGAAGAGGGTCCTCCTTTAATGCTGCCTTTGTAGGAGCCTTAATAGTCACATCGTTGGCCTTCCCTTTCTTAAGTAACCTCTTCTCCAGGTCCCCATCTTTTACCTTGCAGAATGAAGCAGCAAGATTTTTAACCACTTTGGAGTTCAGGCAAGGAGGGGCAGCATTACAAACCAGGCAATCTACAATTTGACAATTTAAGTGACTTTTAAAACCCCCATTTAGTTCAACAATTCTAGGACTCCTTCTCACCTTAGATTCCACAAGAGGTTCCTTGCCCTTTCTTTTTCTAGCAGGGGTGGAGGGGGAGCCTGAAGATTTATTGACTTCAATACCCAGGCAAGAAGGGGCCATCTGGGAAAAATTCTCATTAGGAATGATGAAAGATATTGAACTTTCTTCAGCAATAGGTTCCTTAATAATTTCCCATAAAGGAGAAGTAAGAAATCCTTTGACCCAATTAAACTTCTCAGAGTAGCAAGCATGAGAGTAATGAAGTTAAACCAACTTACGTGAATATCACATTTAAGAGAACCCTAGAAGAAGATTCCTTCGAATATGGGGAGCAAAATAATTCCCAGAGCTCCAAGCCTTGTTGGGAAAATCCTGCTGGCAACATGCACATCAGAATGGTAATAAATGTTCTCACCATCCCAACCTGAAGGTGAGCCTCATTTGGGGATGAAGGTGCCGATCCTCCAAAGATCCAATCATCATTCTCAGGGGCCACAAAGACTTGAGTCCATAGGACTTCTGCCTCCTCCTCAAAGATCGTGATTAGCTTCCTCCTCATCAGACAGATAGTTTTGAAAAATATTTTGCAGGCCTTCCCCAATGCCAACCCCAGGAGGTGCAACTGCTACAGCAAGCTCCTCCACAGCCTCAGGCTCATTAATAGATTCATCATCATCAGACTCCCAGTCTTGAACAATGACACCTGTAACTCCACTATTCACATCCTGAGGTGGCAGATGCTGATTGTCAATGAGCATGTCTTCTCCAGAGCAATGATAGGGCCTTGAACAGAGCAGCAGTAGCCTCAGGGGCCCCAGCCTTCAGATTCCCACCTCAGAGAGGGGTCCTGCAGGAGCCATCCATCGACCCCAATCACCCCGGGAGCAGGTGGGGAGGGGAGGTGGCACCGAGGCCCAAGGATCTGGACCATGTCAGAGCAGGTGTGGGTCCACATTGTCATCTGGCAGTGGGTCCTCTTCAGGTGGGCCCCCACCAAGCAAGTGACTCTGAAGAACTTCAACAGAAAAAGTCCATGACTCTGTCTCCACTAGGTCTCCTATCGTAAACCGCACACTCTTGGGGATGTCAACCAAATCAGTCACACGAATTTTGGCTATAATCCTACCCTTTTGATCAGGGTCCCTCTCCCACAGGGGAACTTTTCCAATGTCCGCAAAGATAGCATTCAGATCCTCCGTATGCCAGTGGTCAAGGGGAGGCCCTACCAGCATCACCCAGCACTCAATATTAAACTGAGTCCTACGCCAGTTATCACCCTCATTGTGCTTAACAAAAGAAACATGCACATCTTGAAACGGGATCGGACTTGCCGCAATGAGCCGGTCACGGTCACTGACATGGTGGAACTGCACATATGCAGACCCAAAGGGACAATCTTGGATGTCTCTGAAGTGCACTCCAACCTCATTGTTGAAGAAATCAACTAAGACACCATGAATATTCAAGAACGGAACCGGACCAGGAGGGAGGGGAAAAATGTTAGCAATAGCATACTGTTCATGTGCTCGTGACCTCCGAGGCACCACCACCCTTTTAACATGATTCCGCCCAGCTACTTGCATAATCTGGAAACCATTCGGCAGGAAAGGCGCAGGATCAATCGGAATGTTCGCCATTGCGAGGCCCTTCGCCGGTGACGAGCAGGAGGGGAATGGGGTTTCAGTGGGCGGGGGAGTTGAGGAGATAGGGGAAGTGGTAGTTGTTTTTTTCAGCGAAGAGATGAACTCGTGAAAACTGCCGTGAAAGATGGGCCGGGAATGAGAAACCACCTAGGCCTTAAACCACCCCTCATACGATTTGTCGGGCCAGCTACATTTAGGGAAAGAGGGAAATTTCAGAAAAGGAAGGAGACCAGGCAATTTAAATGCCGCGTGATTGACGCCTCCCCCAGACCTGACCGGCGTTACCATCGACTTAACACCATCATTAGTGAGCACCTGAGCATAAGATCTGCCTTGAAGACTGGATTTGATCTCACCATTAATACGTTGCTCAGTCACGGGCGAATGACCCACAGGTGACGCAGGAAATTTGAGTCTTTGAAAAACCGAGCCACTTTTACTAGAATGCTTTAAAGAAGGAGATTTTTTTGCACTTTCTTTTTTGTACGTGACAACTTTCCATTCCTTAGCAGATTCCTTGTAGAATTCCCTTTCTTCATGAATCCAATTCGGACCCCCATTACCCCAAAGATTGACATGAATCACAAAAGAATAACATGAAAACTTTGAGATATTGTAGATCTCAAAACCCACTGCCCTTGAAGCAACCGAGAATCGAAAGGTTCTATCTTGAGGAAGCTTCACCTGAATTTAGAAGCATTACCTCCAAAACAAGCTTGAGCAAGAGCAATAAAGATGAAGATCCAATTTAAAATTTGCTCGTCCAAAAGAAGCAGACGGATAAAAAGGTCTTTTCATGAAACGACCTATGAATTTAACTTGATGCCTGAATTTATCAAAAATCTTCTTCTCAAAATCACGCCTAAAGAAAAATCCAGGCAGGTCGACACGAGGCAAAGATCTTGAAGCACACCCAGAGGGGAGATTTTCCGAGAAATCCAGAGATCTAGGCACCAACTTCTCAATATTGGAGGAAAATTTCTTAACCAAAGGGCTTGGTAAAAATTGAGAACCAACCACCACCCTCTTCACCTGGAGATCAATAGAGATGCCAGAAGCCACCACCTCACCATGGACCAAGTATCTAGCATCGATCACAACCTCATTATGATTGAGGAGAACAAGCCGTTTTGAACTAGGAAAAAGCATGAGAAAACCTTTAGAAGGCTCAAGATCATCAGTCGGCAAAGAGTAGCAAAGGGCATGCCATTTAAGACCAGTGTCTTCATCTGATCCAGCGATGGTAGGATATCTACCAAGAAATCCAGATGAGGGAACCAAAGAATCATTAACACGAGAAAGGTGAGAGGGGAACCTCAAAACCGATCCAACAGAGATCATCTCCCCAATTTCCAAACATCGCCCCTCAAGGGGGGAGCCTTTGGCGTTGAGAAGAACCAACCAAGAATCAGCCGAGACAGCGAGAGATCCTTCCAGAAACTTACCACCCGTGGTCACACCAGAGTAGGTGACCTTCCAGCAACCTCCAGAGAAATCCATGCCGAGCCTATGCCGGCGAGGCGCCGGCGAGAGCCGGAGGCCGACCAACGGTCACCTCAGAGGTTTCTCAATACCTCAAGCGGAGCAGAGATGTAGCATAATAGGGTTTCATCGGTAAATGGGAATTTAATTATATATTTATTATATGTTAATTGTGAATTAATATATTATAAATAATATTTAGATTAAGATTTATAAAGGAAACTTTTATATTAAGCTAAATTCCTGGAGGGAAATAGCCTAAAAGAAAAGCTGCAGAAAAAGAAAAAGGAAAAAGGAAAAATAACAGCTTGTGTGGGGGCTGTGGGCCCACTTAGGTGCGGCGTGTACTATGCCATGGCAGGTGGCCAACCGCCTTGCTAGCCAAGCGGCATGAAGCCACAGGCGGCGAGGTGGTGGGCGCGGCCACCCGGCTACTAGGCTACTGTTGACTGAGGCGGGCCGTGGGAGGGTGGCCCACCCGGCCAGTGGCAGCACCTTCTTTGCTGATCGCTGGCCAGGCTGGGCTGGCGGGATTCCCACCCGGCTGCCCCATTGGCCCAGCCGTCTGCCCTTTTCTTTTTGCCTCTTTCCCCCTTAATTTTAGTCCCACATGGGGCACCTAATGGAGAGTGCACGCCCCCCCTCCGCCTATATAAAGGGGTGCCCATGGGAGGACTAAAAACACAATCGAAGAAGTCCTTTGGTTGACTTTCTCCTTCTTTCTCCCTCTCTATACCTTGTGACCATGGCCCCAAGTTTGGGCTGTGCGATCAAGGCACACCTGCAGCACGCCGTTGTGCTGCAGGGATTCCTAGCCAGATATCAACTTCCCGTACTACCGGCGGGATCGGGGAGCCGGAGGTCTTATCGTGCACCGGATGTGTACGAAGACACGAGGCGCAACACTTGGGGCGCTTGAATATCATGAGCCGGAGCTGTTGTACGATGAAGATGATGAAGATCAAGAAGGAGCAAGGGGTGACCTGTGAGGAGCTTCGCGACCTTGAGGTCGGCTTCGAGTACGACTACATCAACCACGTTCCCTGTGGAACGTTAACCGCGTATGGTCTACAAGGGTATGTATTCTCTACGCTCCGGCCAATACCGCATTACTACATAGATAGATCCTAGGCAAGTTTTTGGGTTGCATCGTAGGAATTTTTTTGTTTTCCGCACCGATCCCCAACAAGCCTCCAGGGTGATCTCTCCCCTCCGGCAGGGTGCCGGGAAGAGCTTCGGATCCCCCCAATCTGGGGATCGAGATGGCGGTGGCTATAGACTCTTCTGTGGATTTCTATGGGATTTTGATCGGGTCCTTAGGGTTTTCGTCCCGGGAGGCCTTTATAGGCGGAAGGGCAAGGTTGGTGGAGCACCAGGGGGCCCACACCCCCTAGTGGCGTGCCCCCCAGGCCGCGCCGCCACCAGGTGTGGCCGCCCTGGTGCGCCATTTCGTCTCTCCTCCGGACTTCGTGTTGCTTCGTGTAAAATATTGTCTTTGGCTTTTGCCGGTCCAATTCCAAGAATATTTTCTTACTAGCTTTTCTGAAAACAAAAACAGCAAAAAACAGGCAACTGGCACTGGGGCATCTTGTTAATAGGTTAGTTCCAGTAAATGTATAAAAATACCTCAAAGTATGAACAAAACATAAGAAAGTAGATACTAAACAAGCATGGAACATCAAAAATTATAGATACGTTTATGACATATCAATCACCACTTCTCAAATCACCTACTATCTATGAAGATTCATGGCTTTCTACTCAAGCCTCTTCCCAAAACATCCCTCTCCAAAACATAGTTTGTCTGAATGAGGCAATAATTATCAAACTGGTATATATTTGAATTGCAAATAGTTTGATGTATGCCAAGATGCATTTTATTGTATAAAAGACGTATTTTCTATTTTTTAAATCTTTTTCTATTTTCTATTTAAATCCCTTTGTCAGTCTTGCCCTTGGTTTTTAAGTTTTACTCAACTTTACCCTTGGTTCTTAAGTGCTACTTAGTTTTCCCCTCTCTTTGTATCCATCTCTCGCACTTGTGTTCATCTTCGTTGCTACGCTTTGATTGGTCGAGACAGTTGTCACACGGATCGTGCCCACCAACCGTTGATCCTCTGTGATCTAGCGGACAAGATAACCACTATATCTTTCGAGGGGGCACCCCTCTATCCGTGCAAAATAACGAGTATGCCACCGATACTTTAACTCCATAAACAAATGAACTTGAATATAATTTGAAGGGAACATGTTCGAAGGTGTATAATTTATGCATTATATTTCACTCCATGGAAATGGTAATGTCTCAAGATTTTCTTAGCACAACATTATCACGTATTAAGTGCGATTTCAAAGAGTTCAAAGATGTATAATTTTTGTATACGCAAGTTTATACATTATATTTCACTCCATGGAAATGGTAATGTATCAAGATTTTCTTAGCACAATATTATCACGACCTAAGTGAGATTTCAAAGAGTCCAAAGGTGTATAATTTTTGTATACGCAAGTTTATATATTATATTTCACTCCATGGAAATGGTAATCTCTCAATATTTTGTTAGCACAACATTATCACGACCTAAGTGCGATTTCAAAGATTTGAAAGGTGTATAACTTTTGTATAAGCAAGTTTATGCATTATATTTCACTCCATGGAAATGGTAATCTCTGAAGATTTTTTTAGCACAACATTATCAAGTATTAAGTGCGATTTCAAAAAGTTCAAAGGTGTATAAATTTCGTATACGCAAGTTTATGCATTATATTTTACTCCATGGAAATGGTAATCTCTCAAGATTTTCTTAGCACAACATTATCACGTATTAAGTAAGATTTCAAAGAGTTTAAAGGTGTATAAACTTCGTATATTCAAGTTTATGCATTACATTCCACTCTACAAAAATGGGGGAGAAAATAATAATCTCTCAAGATTTTCTTAGCACGACATTATCACATATTAAGTGTGATTTCAAAGAGTTTAAAGGTGTATTTTCTTGAAAGTAAAGGTGTATAATTTTTGTATACGCAAGTTTATGCATTATATTTTCACTCCATGAAAATAATAAATGATCATGATTTTATAAGCACAACATTATCATGTCCTAAGTGCGATTTAAAAGAGTTCAAATGTGTATAACTTTCGTATAATTTCTGTATATGCATTACATTTCACTATATGAAAATGAAGCAACGGCACGGGCGCGGGCGCGGGGCTGGCTCAGGGTCCCATCTTGCAACGCCAACCTGGCTAAGATGTGGGTCCAGCGCTCACGTGGATAAGTTGTGGGTCCGATGATGATCTGAATAAGTTGAGAGAGGTGTCCACTACAGGAATCGACTGAACACGGTCCCATTTGTTAGCATGTAATAGCAAGGGTACACTACGGGACCCGACAGAATGCGGTCCTACTCGTCAGCACGTAACGGCGAGGGTCCACTATGGGACCCGACTGAACGCGACCCCACTTGTCAGCATGTAACCGCAAGGCTGATGGGCGGCGAGTTTCAGACCATGTGTGGGAGTTTTGTACAAGGAGATGGGCAATAGTGAGGAAAAACTAAGTAGGAAACTGAGTACAACTAACGAACTAGGAGCACGAAAATGGAAATCCCTTTATTCTAATGTGTCAATTGTCAAAATCTTTGGCAATTTACCGAGTCGGATGAAGAAATGTAATTTTGAACCAGACCGTTTGACTAAAATTATACTACATCAAATTGCTTTAAATCAAACAAGTCATCACCTCTTGGTTTCAATATCGCTTTCCTTAATGAAGATCTGAGATAACTGAATAAAAAGAGAAACCACATAACTACTCGCGCCCATATCCATAACCCCACAGTTTCGACGACGTAGTCCCATCAAAGGATCGCCTTTGCCCCTCCGACTAACCAGACCTAAGGATTCCTCTAACCATCAGTGTGATTGCCACTCACCCACAATGTTGAACTCGATGGAGACCTTATACGCTCAAAAAGTATCTAGTCATTTTTAAGTTCACCATAATGTTTTTGGTATTATTACCAATATTTATAGACATTTTACACTATTGTTTACAGTTAATTTATAATTAACTTTGAATGAAGAAAACTCCTATTTCGTGTTTAATACCTTCAGGTATTTCATGAAGTCTAAAAATTGCAAACAACTAATGGATTAGCGGACTGGATGTGGTTAGGCTTGAAGTGGACTGGCTGGATCTCGTTCCAACGAAGAGATCTAGGCTCCTTTATGGATTTTCTCTATTTCCCCCTTTAGGATTTTCTGAAAAACTGGTGTGGTTCTGAAATTGTATCATTTTTAAAAGTTTGTGTCAAAACTTTCAAAACATTTTGAGAATTTTCTAAAGATTGGGTACAAAATAGCAAAATATTGTAAAACATCTAGTGTGTATTATTGAAGCTTGATACATAGATTTCTAAAACTAACATTACTTTTCCAGTTGAAAGTTCACAACAATATTTATTAGAGATAAACCAAATTATAAAGGTAGTGTAATAGTTGTTGAAGCATAAGTACAATGATTGCCGTGTTTGTTATCAGCTTGATCCTTTGAATGAACTAGCTAGTACGTGCTATTATAAATCCACTAATGCAACTCTTCTCTTTTCCCGAGAATAATATGACTATATATTCAAGTAGGCAGAGGCGGATCGGCTCGAGGTGTAACACATGTGACATAGGTATGACCTATCGGGTCCTCGTGATTAACTACTCTGAGCATATAAAGTCCTACAACCCATGATGAATAAGAGAAGTCCAGGAAGCATCCGATGGACAAAAGCTGTGTCTTGGCAATCAAGAAAGAGATAGAAACCGACATAATATTAGTGTTGTAAATGTAAACTTATAACCTATATGTATACGACTTTGGGACCAAGCTTATTATATAAAGACTGGGAGGAGCCAACAGGAAGGTACCAAAGCTTTGAGCAATCTGTAATCAAACTCTCTGCAATAAACAGACGATCTTGTCTCCCTTGTTTGTTTGATCAGCCGATGAAATCCCCAGCGTTCTCTTTTTCAAGAAACCCTATGTCCATAATCATGGGTATTGCCGAGATTACCCCTCGACTAAATGCGATGAGGTTTTTGTATTGTAGCACGACATATCTACGGTGCTCTGAAGTTGGCCTAGGGTGTCCGCCCGATGTAGCTGTCTAAAAGCAACTGCTAGGTTACACAGGCCATGCCACTTGTAAAGTGACATCAAGGATTCAAGGGGATGGTTCCCTAGCCCACTCCTCTTAGCACTAGAACTAGTTTTGGCACGACTTAGATATCTAGTTTTCTTTGGTAGAATTTGACGCTTGCCTAGCTAGACGATGTTGTTAAAAATATGAGCAATTTATCATATGATTTAATCGATATAAACAATAGATAAACATGACTAAGATACTTAAAATTAAACTATCCATGCAATCTAACCGAGATTAAGTAAACCATAATCATAAATAGATTGCTAACTAGAATGATTGAAACATGATCTGAACTAGTGGAAGGAAGATCACATAGGGTACATAAGAGGAATCACTCGTGTTGTGGTTGGTGTTGACGTTAGCCATGTCATCTAAGAGGTCGTTAGTCTCAGGGAAGAAATCACCAGTGTTCGTGATGAAGTCAATAGTCACGTAGCAACGCTCTCCAAAAAGCTTATCGCTCTTCTCGTGTAGAGGACTCTAGGTAGCGGGGTTTCGAATGGTTACTATCTCAATCGGTGGTGTACGCCACAAGCCGGGATGGGGAAGACCTGACGACTGCACAATGCTTAGAAACTGCAGACGTTATTGTTGTGACATGTCTCTCTGGAGAGGAGGGACTTCTCTTATATAGGCACGAGAGGAGATGCGAACATGCAATGATGAGAGATGAAACAAACCGTCGGGAGGAGAAGTGAACATGCAGCGACAGGAACCAAAGACGTTGTGTTGTGGTGTGTCTCTCTAGAGAGGAGCAAACTTTTTATATGGACATGAGAGGAGAGGCAAAAACAATGATGGAAGATAAAATGAAGGGGGGGGGTTGAAACAAAGTCGAACAAATATCAATTTGTATTCAGTTTCCACTAGCACAAAACTTTTCAGCTTCTGTGCAACCGCTCATCTACCGGCTCAACTTATTCCCGCAACCCGCAGCGTGTTGTGTGGTGTTATCTAAGTGGTACTCAACTAGCTAGAACTAAACTTTTATCACACCTCTTATCATAATGGACCAAGGCAGACTTTAGAATATTTTACTAGAGGTGCAGAATAAATAGGATAGACCCAATACTCAATCATTATGATTTATGAATGCTTAATTCTAATTTCTATGGGTTTTTTCTTCAAAATGGGGTATGCCCTGGCCTCTGCATCCTTGGATGCATACAACCATTTATTAAAAAACGAGTATCAACTGTCAAAAGTACAGAAAGTAAATTACATCTCATGTATCAAACTAGTATGCCGCCACGAAACTTGGCTGAAAATATCCGATGCGACTACCACAAGGCGGTTGCATCCAAACTCCATAAAGTGTCGCTGATCCTCTGGGAAGAGGAAAGCCCAGAGATGGATAAAATGTGACGCCATATGGATAACCTGCAAAAAATATGGAACTTTGGCATTGTTAAAAATAGTATTCTTTCAGCATTTCCAAATGGACCAACATAAAGCTGAAACGCCTATACAAATTCTAGCTTTATTTGTCCTATCCACTCCATTAAGCCAATTCCCAAACATATTAGTGATATTGGTTGAAGAAGGAAGATCATAGGTAAAGAAAACAATACGCCATAATTTTTTTTGCATATGGACATGAAATAAATAAATGTTCAATTTATTCGTCCTCGTCACAAAAGTAACATTTTTTACATCCAAGTCCACTTACGTCTCACAAGATTGTCTTTAGTTAACAAAACTTTTCTATTAAGAAAGCACATGAACATTTTAATTTTTGTGGTAATTTTAATTTCCATAAATATCGAGAGGGAAAGCTTGGATGTCCATTCATAAGATCTTCATACATAGACTTAGCAGTGAAAACTCCATTCTCTATCAACTTCCATATAAAAGAATATTTATTATCCGACAAAGTAATGGACATAACCTCTGCACAAGATGTAACCATGCAACCAACTTGTCCCCGATTAGGCGTCTTCCAAAACCAATATCAAGTGGGTTATTAGACAACACTTCATACACAGAAAAATTCTTTCTATTCACAATATTATAAAGAGAAGGATATTGCTGAGCCAGAGATCTCTCCCCTAACCATATATCTTCCCAAAACCTTGTATCCCTTCCATCTCCAATTTGAAACGACCTCAGGAAAAGAACTCATATTTCACCCGCATGAGGCCTTTCCAAAAAGTAGAATCGGTTGGTTTACCTTCAACTTGTGATAGAGTTTTATTCTTTAGATATTTATTTGTAAGTAACTCTTGCCATACCCCTTCTTCTATTAGGATTTTGAACAACCATTTACTTAGCAAACATCTATTTTTAATATCTAAAACCTCAATTCCTAGCCCCCCTTGATCCTTCAGGCGACATAGAATGCTCCATTTAGATAGTCTATACTTCTTATTATGTTCATCCTCTTGCCAAAAAAACCACAAACGATAGAATCTAATATTTTTGAACACCCTTCGGTGTCTCAAGAAAAGAGAGCACAAACATGGGCATACTGGAAAGAACCAAATTTATTAAAACTAGTCTATCACCATATGACAAGAGTTTACCCTTCCAACATCCTAGTTTAGTCTCAAAATGATTTTCCACCGGATTCCATTCGGTGTTACGGAGTTTCCTATGATGAATAGGTACCCCTAGGTACCTAAAAGGTAAGGATTCTGACTCACAACCGAAAATATCCCTATATTCCTTTTCTTGTTCGGAAGCTTTCCCAAAACAAAAAAATTCACTTTTGTGGAAATTAATCTTGAGTCTAGATAGCTGCTAAAAAATACACAGGATAAGCTTCATGTTCACCGCTTTTTGAAGATCATGTTCCATGAACAAGATCGTATCATCTCCATATTCAAGAATGGATATTCCCCCCTCGACAATATGGGGAATAAGACCACCAACCTGGCCACTTTCTTTTGCTGTAGCAATTAATATAGCTAGCATGTCAGCAACAATATTAAAGAGCATAGGAGACAACGGATCTCCTTGCCTTAAACCTTTTCTAGTTTGGAAATAATGGCCTATGTCATCGTTGACCCGGACGCTAACACTTCCGCCCTTAACAAAACTCTCAATCCATTTGCACCACAGAGGATCAAAACCTTTCATGCATAGAACTTGCTGTAGAAATAGCCATTTCACTTTGTCATATGCCTTCTCGAAGTCAATTTTAAAAAGGACACCATCCATTTTCTTCCTATGAATCTCATGGATAGTTTCATGTAGCACTACCACCCCTTCTAAAATGTGCCTTCCAGGCATAAAAGCGGTTCGTGTTGGTCTAATTATCTTATGCGCTATCACAGTTATCCGATTCGTTGCTACCTTTGTAAACACCTTGAAACTAACATCAAGAAGGAAAATAGGTCTATATTGTTGAATTTGGACCGCATTATCCTTTTTGGGTAGTAAAGTTATAGCTCCAAAGTTTATCCTAAACAGAGGTAAATCAACCATATGCAACTATGCAAATAGAGCCATTATATCTTGTTTAATAACTTCCCAAAAAGTTTGATAGAACTCCGCGGGGAAACCATCCGGCCCCAGAGCTTTGTTGCGTTCCATCAAAGATATCGCATCAAAGACCTCCTTTTCAGTAAACTCAGATACTAGAATTACATTCTCCTTCGGAGAAAACTGTGGAATATCCTGATTCATTTCTTCCATTAATGTGAAGTTATTCGGAGCCAACTCACCGAATAATTTCTTATAATATTTAGAAATGTAAAGTTGTAGGTTCTCCTGTAACATCCCAAAACTTTAATCCAAGATTATTAAGATCCAAATCATCAAAATTAGGGTTAACAAAAAACTTTTCCAATTCAAAATATGAAAGCATGCATGTGTATGTGCATTTAATTTAGGAATTGATTTGAATTGCCATGGTTCTGCAATTCATTGATTGTAAAATGATTCTTAGATGAAATAAACATCATCTAAATCATTCCCAAACTTTTCCCAAAGAAAAACAACTCAAAATGAATAAATGAAGATAATGGTCATTTTGGCCAAATTAACTATCATGCCTACTTTGGCTATTCCTAATACTCAAAACCTAACAGAAACAAATGTGGATATTTACACCCCTTGCTAGTACACATAATGAGGTACCAAGGCCCACTTTGTGATCTGCTAAAAACAATCAAATACTAATTTTAAATGACAGTTTAAAATTGAATCTATTTCATATGGGAAGATCCCACTATTTAAAAACCACTCAAACAAGCTCAATTTTCAAAACCCAAGCACCCACAGAGTCTCAAGCTTAGTACTAGCACACCCACCAAAAATCTTTTCAAAATTCAAAAAGAATTTTCTTGCGGCCATTTCATCAAACACCTTGTGGACAAATTTCAAACAAAACCAAATTCACTATTTTGAATAGTATTTTGGCCAAACTTGTCTCCCATTTGACCCCCATTTTCTCCCATTGTCCCCTCTTGATCAAACCAGGACCTAACTAACCCATCCCCTACCCCCTAGCAACATGGCCATGCCAAGCCGAGCCCCACCTCACCGGTCGACCATGCCATCACCCCAGTAGACCACCTCCCCCTCTCTCGCCATGTCTAGGAGATAGCCCGCACCTCACCGCCGCCCACTGTCCCCTCCCCGAGCCAGGCCCAGCCGTGGACCACCAAGAAAACCCCGCGCCCAGTGCCACCGCGCCATGCCGAGCACGCGCCAGAGCACCACACCTGGCACGCGTGCACAAGCCGCCGCTCGACCGCAGCCCGCACCACCGCCATGACCTGTGAGCACGCCAGACACCCCATTCGCCCAACGCCACAGCCACCGTCATTGCCGCCGCCGCTGCCGTGAGCACGAGCTCCGCCCGACCGCTTACCACCGCCCCTAAGCCCGCATTGAAGTCCTAGAGCACCGCTAGGAGACCGCGCGTTGATCGCCACCCTCGGCCATGTCGCTAGCAGCCCATAGCCATGTCGCCACTGTCGCCTGCCCATCCCTCTCGGTCTCACCGTCGAGCCTATAAAAGGAGGGCACCCCCAGCTCGCCGGCGATAGGTCCGTCGTCGATGACGATTCCCAGCCGTTGATCCCCACTCTAATCCAACGTCCCACATTGCTTCGCATCCAATGCTATGACGCTAACTGGTGGACCCCATCTGCTGAGCTGAGCGGCCATGAGTGACACTAGGACGGCCCGTTAGCATTTCCCGCGCGATCCAGCCAGTTTGAATTAGGATTTTTCTTTTTAGTTTAAACTTAGTTCTGTCCCTTAGTTCAAAATTCAATTTAGAGAGATTTATAAATCCAAATTGAGTGATTCCAATTTTGTTAGAAACCTATTGAAAAGATCTATCCAAGACCATTGGATTTAATTCATTTAGAGTTATAGATCTCTCCTAGTAAAAATAATAAAACAGAAGCATTTGCACCTTGCAATATTTTTATAAAATCAACCAAGTTAGCTTTTGAGTTGATTCCAACTCTCAAAAATCACATTTCATCATACCTATCTGAATATGTAATAATATTAGGATTTACATGCAGTGACTTTGGACTAGTACCAAAATAATGCTATATAGGCATTTCTAGTCACTTTAAATCATTAAATAATGAACTTAAACCAAAGTATTTATGATCCAACCCTTAAATTACATTCCCACAATTTAGAATATGTGGTGATGACATGTGTCCACATGATCCCATATTTTAAGTGGTGAATATTAAATCTTAGTTAATTTTTCAATGAGTAGAAATTACTTTTCTAAAATAAAAAGGAGAAAACTATCGAATAAAACTTGTGTGCCTTAGAGTACTAAGTAAACTAGTTAAGTATTGTTTGGTGATTGTGTACTCCGTATGTATTTATAGAAGATAGTACCGACCAAGCTTACGAGGAGGAGGAGTGCTACCAAGAAGAAGAAGAAGAAAACTTCAACCACTGCACCAACCAAGGCAAGCTATTATTGACAAGCTAACCCTTGCAAAACTTACTTTAGCAAGCCACCATTAACAATGCATGCAAATCCTTGCAATCTAGATAACCCAAGCAAAGATGCTTTAGGCATGCTTTGATCCTACCACTTTGACTACTGATACATTGCAAATGTATCTATAATTTTTGATGTTCCATGCTTGGTTTTATCCACTTTCTTGTGTTTTGTTCCAACTTTGGAGTACTTTTCATATGATTTCTTAGACTAACCTATTAACAAGAGCCATAGTGCCAGCTGCCTGTTTTCTGCTGTTTTTGGATCCAGGAAAGTCAGAAAATGACTATTCTCGGAGTTGGACAGGACAAAAGCCAAAGTGCCTATTTTTCCGGAAGGGATCAAGTGCTAGAATACGAGACGGAGAAGGGCCAGAGGGCGGCCACACCACCTGGCCGCGCGACCAGGCCTGGCCCGTGCCAGGGGGTGGTGTGGCCAGCCTAGGCACCCCCTCGACCTCTCCTTCCGCCTATATATTGCCCTCAGGACGAAAACCCTGGCACCATCAAAAATCCACGAAGAGTTCAGTCATTGATCTCCATCCCTAGATCGGGAGGGATCTCAAGCTCTTCCCGGCACCCTGCCGGAGTGGGAAATTCACCCTGGAGGCCTTCTTCATCACCATGCAAGCCTCCGGTGTGATGCGTGAGTAGTTCATCCTTGGACTACGGATCCATGTAGTAGCTAGATGGCTAGTTCTCCTCCTTTGTCATTTCATGTTTAGATCTTGTGAGCTCCGTTCATGATCAAGATCATCTATTTGTAATTCATACATGTTGTGTTTGTGGGGATCCGATGGATATTGAGATGCTATTTCAGATTGATTATTGATTCTATCATGTCTTTGTTATTTTGATCTTGCATGCTTTCCGTTGTTAGTAGCTATCTTGGCCAAGTACATGCTAGCAACTCCAAGAGTTAGTATTTATGCTCGATAGTGGGTTCATGCCTCGTAACTGGGAAGTGACAGAAATCTCTAAGGTACTAGATGTGCTATTGCTACTAGGGAGAAAACAACAATCCTTTGTTCATAGAACAATCGTATTATTTACTTTACACGCAGTTCGTAAAGCAATAATATGTTGCTTGCAACTTAATACTGGAGGGGGTTCGAATAATAACCTAAAGGTGGATTATTAGTCATAGATGCAGTTGGATGGCAGTCTATGTATTATGTTGTAATGCCCAATCAAGTCTCAAAGGAGTCAAGATGATTAGTATATGCATGTATTGCTTTCTCGGTGTTTGTCAATTGCCCCGCTGTAATTTGTTCACCCAACATGTTATTTATCTAAGGAGAGCCACCTCTAGTGAACTATGGATCCCGGTCCTTTTTCTTTGCATACAATCTACAACTGTTTACTTCTTTGTGTTTACTTTCTGCAAACTTTTACTTCTTTCCATTCGATACGTTTAATCCTTTGTTTTCTGCAAAACATGGTGAGATTGACAACCTCATCGCAAGTTGGGGACAAAGTTCTATGGTTGTGTTGTGCAGTTCTCCACGTTGCTACTAGCACCGGTAGTGCGCCCTGCCAAAGCTCAGCTAGTAACACCTTTGGGGTGTTTCCTTGCTCCTACTGGTTCGATTAAACCTTGGTTTCATAACTGAGGGAAAACTTACTGCTGTGCTCATCATACCTTCCTCTTGGGGTTCCCAATGAGCTCTATGTTGAATGACGATCACATCAACTACTAGTTACCCCAAGTCTTACTTTCAAGCTTTACTTCCTTTACCTTACACAAAGTCCCTTACTTGTTTTGAAGGTAGCATAAAGAGTATAAAACTTGACCTATTTAGATAAGCTTTAGATGTCATTCTATGGCATGAGATTGAACCCATCATCTTTCCACCTTAGTGAACACTCTTAACTTAGTAGTTTAGAGTAGATCAAAACTTAAATCACTTTAGATGGGAACAATTGGTGAAAATGAATTATGAAAACCTTGGAATGATGAGTCATTCTATTAAGATGTTTTGACATGTGTTGAGAAACACAAATGGTTTATGAGGATGAAAATGTTGAGGCATGAGCCTTAGCCCTTTTATAAAACTGATGGTTGGATTCGGATGTGATACCATTCCAAATTTACCGTACAACCACAATACCTGAATTGGGTAAGGCTTAGCCAGAAGTTTATATGCATTAGTATTAGTTCCCTCACGGGAGAGGTTTGAGCTGAGGCTACCTCTCAATGTTGTCCACCTATGCAGTGCCCAAGATGACTGATGGTCATGGTTGGGAGGCCATGCTCATAGGAGAGGTGCTTATACTAGGGTGTGTAAAAGGAAAGGTTATGTTTGATTATCTGCATACTAAGTATGATGATTCAGGGTTATCCTTGACAGATGTATCGAATCTTGTGGTGAAAGTGTACCACCTCTGCAGAGTGTCAAACTATTCGAATAGTCGTCATGATTATGGACAGTTGGAATGGCCATACTGTTTCGTTGTCAGATGTTTTCAAAACAACTTATGAATGAATGATGAATCTTGACTTGACCACAACAGGGTTGTGTTTATGACAATAGCTTCCCAACTTAAGTGATTCTAGAACTTTATTTTATCTCTCTTTGCTTCAGAGCTCAGCTTAGGTTTCAAAGTTAACCTTATAGTTAAACTTAGATTTAGCAGTTTAACTTAGAATTATACTACTTGTTAGTGGTAGTTTGCGAGTACTTAAAGAGTACTCATGGCTTTTGTCCCTGGCTATTTTCATGGCCAGACTATGAAGGAGACTACCAAGATGATGGCCAGCAGGACGACTATGATAACTAGGACTATCTGCCTTCGTCAGCATTGCCTGTGCCCATGAAGATGGACCCCACCGCTACGCTTATCTTTATTTCTGCTGCTTGTTGTATTAAGACTGGACCATGAGATCCTTATTTGTGTAAGACCTTATGTATGGTTTGTACTGGATGATGTACTGTGATATCCAATCCGTTATGTCTCGCAAAAATGGTAATCCTGGGATTGCGAGGTATGGCATAACGGGCATCTGGGATTAAAAATCTGGGTGTTGACAAGTTGGTATCAGATCCATCCTGACCATAGGAGACCCTAGTTAGAATGGACGTCCGAACAAAAACTTAGTTTCAAAATCAAAGTGAGTATTTACGAAAAACTATCTCCTCCCTTATCCTTGGGAATTCATTCTTTTCTCAAAAATTCATGTTCCTCAAAATTCTTACATTACTACTTAAAATTTGACACACTTTAGCACTTCACTAATTTCCCCATCCTTAATTCTTGTAGATGGAGACTCAGTTCAGCAAGTTTTACCAGTTGGGAAACGGAGGTCAGCTAATCTTTGAGAGGGATCTGGATTCACTGTCGGAGTTACTGGGACGCCCACATCCGGAGTTTCTTGGAGCTCAACTTCCAGGACCCCCAAGAGGAGACCTACAGTGGCTAGTCACCGCGGATCTTAGAGGAAGCATCGAAGCACCAACTTCTAGGAGAATTCAGTTCTCCGTGAGAGAGAACAACTGGCTAGATGGATTAGCCAGGGCAATGCATGAAGCTCTCGCACGTCTATGTGCTCTCAGCGTCAACAAAATCCAAGGAACCCGTTTTGCTCACTATGCAATACGTGGCTTCATGGGAATGCCGATGGAGATGCCAAGTCACCCTGAGTTGAGGCGTCAAGTGGAGAATCTTGACTTCTTGCTGCACGACAGACAACAAGAACTAGACAATGCCAGGGAGTTAGCCAACCAGAACCGTTCCATTGCCGACCAGAAGGCCCAGACTTTCGCACTGCTTGTCCAGGACTGCCAGTCTCTTTGCCGCCAGCATGCCAAGAAGGATCGCACCATCGCCCGTCTTTGCAAGAAGGTGGCCGACCTCGAGAAGACCGTCAAGGAGCAGGAAGCTCAGCTTGCCGTCAAGGAAGAAGAAGATGAGGGTGAAGACATACAGGGAGACATGGATTCTTACCTCAGCAATGATGATGACTTTCTTGAGGAGGATGCCGTGGACTTCTACACTGACGATGATGACTTTGACTTCATCGATGATGAGTAGATGCACTAGAGCACTGTCGTAGCATGAGATGTATCGGTCCCACTGTATCGTAGCTTGCAGAATGGTTCTTCAAACCATCTGTTTTCCTTTGTTTGTTGTGGTGTGTGTTGTATCGTGTGTTTGTTTGCATGAATGAAATGGAGTTAGTTGAAAAACCTAAGTCTAACTCAAAGTTTTAGCTTTGAAACCAAAACCATGAACCTTAGAATTTCCCTCTTACCCCTTTATCTATCTCAATCCTCAGATGACTCATGGAAACCAAGGAGGGCGCAGCTCGTCGCAAGACCCAATGCTACAGATCTTGCAGAATCTCATCGCAGAAAGAGAAGCAAGCAGGGCAGAGCGCCAAGCCAACTTAGCAACTTTGCAGCAGATCGCCCAGATGGCTCTCAACAACCAAGGGCATGGAAATCAGGATCATCATGGATCCAAACTCAAAAAAATTCAGAATACCAATCCCCCAATCTTCAACCAATCTGAAAACCTGTTAGATGCTGATGACTGGTTGCAGACGATGGAAAACAACCTAGAAGTTGCAGGAGTTGATGAAAACGAGAAAGTTCTCTTCGCCACCCACTATCTAGCGGGAGATGCAAGAGCTTGTTGGACTAGTATCCGCAATATTAACCATGGTCAAGTGATGACATGGGAAGCATTCAAAGTCAAGTTCAGCCGAACCCACGTGCCGCAAGGTCTAGTCAATAGGATGAGAGATGAATTCTGCGAATCGAAACAAGGAAGAATGACTGTGGTGGAGTACCATGACAAATTCCTATCACTTGCCAGATATGCACCTGATGAGATCAACACGGAGGCCAAGAAGAAGGAGAGATTCTTGAACGGACTGCATGATGAGATGCAGACTGTCCTCGTCAACATCCGTTTTCAAGATCTCGAAGAGCTAGTCGACTCTGCCATTCAGATGGAAGGGAAGATTAATCAGGAAAACGACAACCGCAAACGTCGTATGATGCAGCAATCAAGATCCAGCAGTCACCAGAAGTACCGTCCCAACCCCTCACCAGGATATGCACCAAGGAACAATCGACCCCCAATGTCTCGCCCAAGCTACCCCAACCGTAGCAGAGGCAATGTGAAGTCCGGAGGAAACAATCACAACTCCGGCAATGCCAACAATTTCAATTGTGCACCTCCCAAGAGCAACAACAACAACAACACTGCACCTAGAACTGGCAGCAATGATGTGCCTGTCACAGCAAAGGACAAGTCCCAGATCACCTGTTTCGAGTGTGGAGTGAAGGGTCACTACTCCAATGAGTGTCCCAAGAAGACTGCTGCCATTGCCAATGTGAATGCCCTAGCTCAACAGCAGCGTCATGTTCAACCAAGAAGAAGGTTTGCCCCAGGGAACCCTCACAACCGCAACGGTCGTCTCTTCCACATGAACGCAGAAGAACCCCAAGAAGCGCCAGATGTACTGCTGGGTATGTTTTTTGTCAACTCAGTTTTAGCAAGAGCATTCTTTGATTCGGGAGCATCGCATTCATTTGTCACCGAAGAATTTGCATGCACTAGTAAAATTCACCCAACCAACCTGAAGCATGTCATGATAGTTCAAATCCCCGGTTCAACTACAAAAGCTAGAAAAATTTGCAAAGCGGTGCCTATCAGAATACATGGGATAGATTTTTATGCCAACCATATAGTACTTGGAACCAAAGGATTGGAAGTAGTACTAGGTATGGACTGGATGTCAAGGCATAAAGGACTGATAGACTGTGCTAAGAAAGCCATCACCATGACCAGTAGTTCTGGAGTCATAGTAGAGCATATCTCTGAAACCTTACCCCATCAATTCAAGTGCAACAAGAGTCTAGCCCTACCCACCATAAACCAAGTCAGAGTAGTCTGTGAATACCCCGACGTATTCCCAGATGAATTGCCAGGTATACCCCCGAATAGGGATATTGAGTTCATTATCGAACTAATCCCCGGAACCGCACCCATAGCCCAGAACCTATAGCATGAACCCCTCAGAGTTAGTTGAGTTGAAGAAGCGGTTAGATGCCATGTTAGCAACAGGCTTGATTCAGCCAAGTGCATCGCCATGGAGATCACCAGTGTTATTCGTCGACAAGAAAGATGGAGGCAACCGTTTGTGTACAGATTATAGAAAGTTGAATGACGTCACCATCAAGAACAAGTACCCCTTGCCAAAGATAGAGGATCTATTTGATCAATTGACTGGAGCCCAAGTATTCTCAAAGATTGATCTTAGGAGTGGTTATCACCAACTTAAGATTCGTGCAACGGATATTCCGAAGACCGCCTTTACTACTCGCTATGGTTTATACGAGTATACAGTTATGTCTTTTGGATCAACCAATGCCCCTGCTTATTTCATGAACCTCATGAATAAGATCTTTATGAATTTCCTAGATAAGTTTGTAGTTGTATTTATCGACGACGTCCTTATCTACTCCAAGTCGGAAGAAGAGCATGAGCAACATCTGAGAATCATCCTAGAAACCCTGAGAGAGCATCAGTTATATGCCAAGTTTAGCAAGTGTGACTTTTGGCTGAAAGAAGTAGGATTCCTAGGACATATTCTGTCTATCGAAGGAGTCTCTGTTGATCCCACCAAGATCAAAGATGTCGAAGAATGGGAAGCCCCAACCACTCAAACCTAAGTCCGTGCATTTCTCGGATTAGCGGGATACTACCGCAAGTTCGTAGAAGGATTCTCAAGCATCGCCAGACCCATGACCCAATTGTTGAAGAAGGACAAGAAGTTTGAATGGACAGACAAGTGTGAAGCCAGTTTTGATCATGCTATCTAAAGAAGGGATTGATATCAACCCCAATTTTGATCATGCCAGACATCAAGAAGCCATTTGATGTATATTGTGATGCATCCAAGATTGGTCTAGGATGTGTATTGATGCAAGAAGGCATGGCGCATCTGTCTCGACATCTGAAGCAGCATGAGCAGAACTATCCGACCCATGATCTTGAATTAGCAGCCGTAGTTTTGGCATTGAAGACATGGTGTCATTATTTGATGGGTAATCGCTGTGAGATTTACTCAGATCACAAGAGCTTGAAGTATATTTTCACTCAGAAGGAGCTGAATATGAGGCAAAGGAGATGGATAGAGTTAATCAAGGATTATGACCTTGACATTCACTATCACCCCGGCAAAGCCAATGTGGTAGCGGGTGCTCTTAGCAGATTGCCATGTAGGCTAAACACCATGATCAAGGAGAAGCAACCCAGTTTGTATGAAGAGTTGGAGCAGTTCAGGACTGAGTTAGTTAGCAAAGGATTCTTAGCTAGCATTGAACTTCAACCCACTTTGATTAGCCAAATCAAGGAAGCCCAGAAGGGGAATGAAGGTATCGACGGAATCAAACATCAGACAGGCTGTGAAAGGTACCTGGATTCACGGAAGACGAAGAAGGAGTACTGTGGTACAAAGGACGTATCTGTGTGCCAGCAGATTCAGAACTGAAGCAAGTTATCATGAAGTAAGCTCATGATACTCTTTATTCTATCCACCCCGGAGGAACAAAGATGTATCAGGATTTGAAAGAGCAATTTTGGTGGCACAAGATGAAGAGAGAAATCGGAAGCTACATCGCCAAGTGTGATATCTGTCAAAGAGTCAAAGCAGAGCATTAGAGACCTGCAGGACTATTGCAACCATTGCAGATTATGGAATGGAAATGGGATTCCTTCGGAATGGACTTTATCACCGGTTTGCCTACTTCTAGTAGGGGAAATGACTTAATCTGGGTCGTAGCTGATAGACTGTCCAAGGTAGCTCACTCTATACCTGTCAAGACTACCTACCAAAGTGCGAAGCTAGCAGAGCTGTACATTGCGAGGATTGTTAGTCTGCATGGAACCCCCAAGACCATAGTATCAAATCGAGGAACCCAGTTTACCTCGAGATTTTGGCAGAAAGTTCAGGAAGGTTTGGGAACCAAGTTGAACTTCAGTACCGCGTATCACCCGCAAACAGATGGACAGACCATAGATCATGGGTCGGAGAGTTCTGCTCATGCTGCTTCAGATGTCGAGACAGATGCGCCATGCCTTCTTGCATCAATACACATCCTAGACCAATCTTGGATGCATCAGAATATACATCAAAAGGCTTCTTGATGTCTGGCATGATCAAAATTGGCAGAAGAGATTGATATCAACCCCAATTTTGATCATGCCAGATATCAAGAAGCCATTTGATGTATATTGTGATGCATCCAAGATTGGTCTAGGATATGTATTGATGCAAGAAGGCGTGGCGCATCTGTCTCGACATCTGAAGCAGCATGAGCAGAACTATCCGACCCATGATCTTGAATTAGCAGCTGTAGTTTTGACATTGAAGACATGGCGTCATTATTTGATGGGTAATCGCTATGAGATTTACTCAGATCACAAGAGCTTGAAGTATATTTTCACTCGGAAGGAGCTGAATATGAGGCAAAGGAGATGGATAGAGTTAATCAAGGATTATGACCTTGACATTCACTATCACCCCTGGCAAAGCCAATGTGGTAGCGGGTGCTCTTAGCAAATTGCCGTGTAGGCTAAACACCATGATCAAGGAGAAGCAACCCAGTTTGTATGAAGAGTTGGAGCAGTTCAGGACTGAGTTAGTTAGCAAAGGATTCTTAGCTAGCATTGAACTTCAACACACTTTGATTAGCCAAATCAAGGATGCCCTGAAGGGGAATGAAGGTATCGACGAAATCAAACATCGTATTGGTACAAGAAAGGTACCTGGATTCACGGAAGACGAAGAAGGAGTACTGTGGTACAAAGGACGATTCGTGTGCCAGATTGAAGCGAAGCAAGTTATCATGAAGGAAGCTCATGATACTCTTTATTCTATCTACCCCGGAGGAACGAAGATGTATCAGGATTTGAAAGAGCAATTTTGGTGGCACAAGATGAAGAGAGAAATCGAAAGCTACATCGCCAAGTGTGATATCTGTCAAAGAGTCAAAGCAGAGCATCAGAGACCTGCAGGACTATTGCAACCATTGCAGATTCTGGAATGGAAATGGGATTCCGTCGGAATGGACTTTATCACCGGTTTGCCTACTTCTAGTAGGGGAAATGACTTAATCTAGGTCGTAGTTGATAGACTGTCCAAGGTAGCTCACTTTATACCTGCCAAGACTACCTACCAAAGTGCGAAGCTAGCAGAGCTGTACATTGCGAGGATTGTTAGTCTGCATGGAACCCCCAAGACCATAGTATCAGATCGAGGAACCTAGTTTACCTCGAGATTTTGGCAGAAAGTTCAGGAAGGTTTGGGAACCAAGTTGAACTTCAAGATCAAGTATCACCCGCAAATGATGGATGATCGAGAGAGTCAACCAGATCTTAGAGGATATGCTTAGAGCTTGTGTGTTGGAATACGGATCAAAATGGGAAGACTGCCTGCCTTTCGTAGAATTCTAATATAACAACAGTTATCAAGCTAGTTTGTAGATGGCACCATTTGAGTTCCTATACATTAGAAAATGCCATATCCCTTTGAATTGGTCACAAGTAGGAGAGAGTCAGATCTTTGGACCCGACATTCTCCGAGAAGCCGAAGAGAAGGTTAACAAAGTCCGTGAGCACCTCAAGACAGCCCAATCCAGACAAAAGAGTTATGCTGACAAGAGAAGGAGAGACCTGACTTTCAATATCGGAGATTTTGTAAATCTCAAGGTTTCACCATTGAAGGGAACCCAACGCTTTAGTCTGAAAGGAAAGTTAGCCCCCAGATATATCGGCCCTTCAAAATTCTGAACCGTCGAGGAGAAGTATCGTATCAACTGGAACTACCTGAAGAGATGTCAGCCATCCACAATGTGTTCCATATCTTGTTACTTCGCAAATGCCTTGAAGTGCCGGAGAAGACTGAAGTTTTCAAGAACATCGATCACAGAGATGTAGAGATCAACAAGGACCTGACATATCGTGAAGTGCCTATCCGTATCTTGGAAGAAGCTTACAGAACCACCAGGACCAGGAGTATCAAATTTCTCAAGATTCAATGGAGCAACCATACCAAGGAGGAAGCCACTTGGGAGCGCGAAGATTACATTAGGACGGAGTTCCCAGATCTCTTTAGTTCCTAGTTTCTTTGTAAATCTTAGGACGAGATTTTGTTTAAGGGGGAAAGGTTTGTAACATCCCAAAACTTTAATCCAAGATTATTAAGATCCAAATCATCAAAATTAGGGTTAACAAAAACTTTTCCAATTCAAAATATGAAAGCATGCATGTGTATGTGCATTTAATTTAGGAATTGATTTGAATTGCCATGGTTCTATGATTCATTGATTGTAAAATGATTCTTATATGAAATAAACATCATCTAAATCATTCCCAAACTTTTCCCAAAGAAAAACAACTCAAAATGAATAAATGAAGTGAATGGTCATCCAAATTAACTATCATGCCTACTTTGGCTATTCCTAATACTCAAAACCTAATAGAAACAAATGTGTATATTTACACCCCTTGCTAGTACACATAATGAGGTACCAAGGCCCACTTTGTGATCTCCTAAAAACAATCAAATACTAATTTTAAATGACAGTTTAAAATTGAATCTATTTCATATGGGAAGATCCCACTATTTCAAAAACCACTCAAACAAGCTCAATTTTCAAAACCCAAGCACCCATAGAGTCTCAAGCTTGGTACTAGCACACCCACAAAAAATCTTTTCAAAATTCAAAAAGAATTTTCTTGTGGCCATTTCATCAAACACCTTGTGGACAGATTTCAAACAAAACCAAATTCACTATTTTGAATAGTATTCTGGCCAAACTTGTCTCCCATTTGACCCCCATTTGCTCCCATTGTCCCCTCTTAATCAAACCAGGACCTAACTAACCCATCCCCTACCCCCTAGCAACATGACCATGCCAAGCCGAGCCCCACCTTGCCGACCGACCATGCCATCACCCCAACAGACCACCTCCGCCTCTCTCGCCATGTCTAGGAGATAGCCCGCATGTAACATCCCAAAACTTTAATCCAAGCTTATCAAGATCCAAATCATCAAAATTAGGGTTAACAAAAACTTTTCCAAAGTAAAAATGAAAGCATTCATGTGTATGTGCATTTAAATTAGGATTTGATTTGAATTGCCATGTTTCTGTGATCCATTGCTTGTAAAATGTTTCTTAGGTGAAATAAACATCATCTAAGTCATTTCAAAACTTTTCCCAAAGAAAAATAACTCAAAATGAATATTTGAAGTGAATGGTCATTTTGGCCAAATTAACTCTCATGCCTACTTTGGCTATTCCTAGTACTCAAAACTTAACACAAACATGTGTGGATCTTCACACCCCTTGATAGTACACATAATGAGGTACCAAGGCCCACCTTGTGATCTGCAAAAATCTTTCAAATGCTAATTTTAAATGACAGTTCAAAATTGAATCCATTTCATATGGGAAGATCCCACTTTTTCAAAAACCACTCAAACAAGCTCAATTTTCAAAACCCAAGCACCCACAGAGTCTCAAGCTTCTATCTAGCAAACCCACCAAAAATATTTTCAAAATTCAAAAGTTTATTTCTTGCGGCCATTTAATCAAACACTTGGCAGGCAGGTTTAAACACCTAATCATAGCTCACTGTTTTGAACAGGGTTTTGCCCCCATTTGATCCCCATTTAATCTTTTGGTCCCTTCTTTATCTAACCATACCATTAGCACCCATATCCCTTGTCCCTAGCCACAGTGTCGAGCCACCCCGAGCACTAGCTTGCCGGCCTACCATGCACTCGCCCCAGCAGACCACTTCCCTCTCTCTCGCCATGTCTAGGAGGTAGCCAGGACCTCACCGCCACCATCTGTCCCTTGCCCGAGCCAAGCGCAGCAATGGACCACCGAGGAGAGCCCGCGCCCAGTGCCACCGCGCCATGCCGAGCACGTGCCAGAGCGCCGCACCCAGCCAGCGATGCCTGACCGCAGCTTCGGCTTCACCGCGCGCTCGCCACGACCTGTGGAACACCCACACACCTGCTTGCCTAACGCACCACAGCCAACGCTCGCCGTGGACACCGCCGCCTCTGCCGCTCAGAGCGCCAGCTCGCCCCGACCGCATACCATCGCCCCTAAGCCCGCATTCACTTCCTAGAGGACCACCAAGAGACCGTCTGTCGATCGCCACCCTCAGCCATGCATCTAGCCGGCCGTAGCCATGTCGCCACCATCGCCTGCCCATCCCACTCGGTCTCACCGTCCAGCCTATAAAAGGAGGCCACCCCAGCCAGTTGAAGCACAACACTCCACTCGCCTCACCTCACTGACCGTCCCACACCTCTAGCCGGAGCAAGGGGAGCAGCAGCTCGCCGGAATTTCACCGGAGTAGGCCGCCTCTGGAGGAGAAGGGCGCCGCTGATTGCGACCACCCCCGGAGCTGCCTCGACCGTCCCTGAGCTTGTCGTCGTCCACCCGTTCGTTTGCCCACCTCGCCGTGGTAGTTGGAGCCCTGGTACATCCCCGGTAGACCCCCGCTGGCCGTTTAGGGTTCGGTCTCGCCGGCGATGAGTCCGTCGTTGACGACGACTGTGGACCGTTGATCTCTATTCTAATCGTAGTGCCCAGATCGTTCCATACCGTTTCGGGTTTTAAGTCTCGCTGACAAGCGGGACCAGCCTGTCAGCCGCCCTCTGCGCCACGGAGCGCCACTAGGCCGGCGCATGTTCGTTCCCGCGCTAGCCTAGCCGTTCAAAATTGGATTTTTCTTTTTAGTTTAAACTTAGTTCTGTCTCTGAGTTTGAAAATCAATTCAGAGAGTTTGACAAATCCAAATTGCATGAAACCAATTTTGCCTAAAAGGTATTAAAATGATCTATCCAAGCCAGTTGGATTTAATTCAATTAGAGTTATAGATCTCTCCTAGTAAAAATAACAAAACAGAAGTATTTGCACCTTGCAACATTTTTATAAAATCAACCAAGATAGCTTTTGAGTTGATTCCAACTCTCAAAAATTACATTTCATCATACCTATCTGAATATGTAATAATATTAAGGTTTACATCCAGTGACTTTGGACTAGTACCAAAATAATGATATATAGGCATTTCTAGTCACTTTAAATCATTAAATAATGAACTTAAACCAAAGTAATTATAATCCAACCTTTAAATCTCATTCCCACATGCTAGAATATGTGGTGATGACATGTGTCCACATGATCCCATATTTTAAAGTGGTGATTATTAAATCTTAGTTAATTTTTCAATGAGTAGTAATTACTTTTCTAAAATAAAAAGGAAGAAACTAGTGAATTAAACTTGTGATGTTTGTGATGATAATAGATCATCAATTGTGTGCCTTAGAGTACTAAGTAAACTAGTTAAGTATTGTTTGGTGATTGTGTACTCCGTATGTATTTATAGAAGATAGTACCGACCAAGCTTACGAGGAGGAGGAGTGCTACCAAGAAGAAGAAGAAGAAAACTTCAACCACTGCACCAACCAAGGCAAGCTAGCCCTATCCAAGTTAACCCTTGCAAGTTGTACTTGCAAGCCCCCATTAACGGTGCAAGCTAGTGTTAGCAAGCTAGAATTAAGAGAGATGAATGAGCAAAGATGCTTTAGGCATGCTTTGGTCACACCACCTTGACTATTACTACCCCAAGTATTACCTTACCAGCTTTAATACCTTTAGTTTACACAAAGTCCCTTACTTGTTTTGAAGGTAGCATAAAAAGTATAAAACTTGACCTATTTAGATAAACTTTAGATGTCATTCTATGGCATGAGATTGAAACCATCATCTTTCCACCTTAGTGAACACTCTTAACTTAGTAGTTAGAGTAGATCAAAACTTGAGTCACTTTAGATGGGAACAATTGGTGAAAATGAATTATGAAAACCTTGGAATGATGAGTCGTTCTATTGAGATGTTTTGACATGTGTTGAGAAACACAAATGGTCTATGATGATGAAAATGTTGAGGCCTGAGCCTTAGCCCTTTTATAAAACTGATGGTTGGATTCGGATGCGATACCATTCCAAATTTACCATACAACCACACTACCTGAATTGGGTAAGGCTTAGCTGGAAATTTATATGCATTAGTATTAGTTACCTCGCGGGAGAGGTTTGAGCTGAGGCTACCTCTCAATCTTGTCCACCTATGCAGTGCCCAAGATGACTAATGGTCATGGTTGGGAGGCCATGCTCATAGGAGAGGTGTTTATACTAGGGTGTGTAAAGGGAAGGTTATGTTTGATTATCTGCATACTAAGTATGATGATTCAGGGTTATCCCCATGTATGTATCGAATCTTGTGGTGAAAGTGTACCACCTCTGCAGAGTGTCAAACTATTCGAATAGCCGCGTCCGCGGTTATGGATAGTTGGAATGGCCATACTGTTTCGTTGTCAGATGTTTTCCAAATAACTTGAAATGAATGATGAATGTCGTGGTGGTGTCACAGCAGATGCCATGGATAGGCTAAAGGTGGGGACTAATACACGCTAGGGGAATCCAGGGAGGGATAGTGGAGTGATTCTCCACACAGAAGATCGTATTCCTTTCAAGTTTACAAGTGCTCCTAGAGCTGTATTGGCGAGAGGAGGAAGAAGAAGCTCTCTTACTCTCAACTACAGTTCACCCCTCGAACCCTAGCCAAATCGGTACAGAAGAAAACCCAACCAAACTAGAGCTCAACCCCCTCTACTGAAACCCTAGCCCCCCTTATATAGAGGGGGCTCGGTCTCTACCTAGGGCATACGTGGAGGCATATTCCTAAGAATATGCCTTCTCTCAAAGTGGTAACCCGACCGGGGTGTTTTTCCCCCGCGTCATACATGCTTTAGCTACGTGAGCCTCAGCGGCGCCCGCGTCAGCCGACACGGGCGTCGTCACCCTTGTCGGCTATGACCCGGTGGTCCTGCCCTTGCTTCACTCATGCAATGCGTACTGGGCCTTCTTTTTGACCAGAGAGATTCCTTCCTTCTCCCAGAAGCTAAACGGGACCCGGATCATGGTAGATCCGGCCACACCTGTTCCTACATACAAGTTAGACAAGCACTTCCGACTTACTCCTTAAGTCGGCTGAGACAATGTTAGGCGACCCCCCTGGTCCGGGTTACTCCGTGATCCGGCCTGCCTTGAGGTGACCCGGCCAGCATCCGCTTTGACCCTACCGAACCTCGGCTAACTCGGCCTTTATACCCCGGAGTGACCCTACCCGGGGGTATCCCCCCAACATTAGTCCCCGAAGCTGGTGCGGTCTTGGGTGCCTTGGCCGCTAAGGCCACATCAGGTTCATTTATGTTCGAGCCTTGGACGTTTATTTCCGGGTTAGATCTTTATCTCGGATTATATGGATTTACGTTCCCTTCACACGTTCCAAGTTTCACTTGCCGGCCGGGTTACCACTATGACTCGGATCTCATGGTTTTACTTTCTCTCTGCACATTCTAAGTTTTTACTTGCAGTCCGGGTTACCATGGTTTGATCCGGGCCTAGCTTGCTTCTCTCATACGCCAACCCACGTGGAGGCTAATCATCACGTTGTCTTATTTTAAGGGCCTGCATAGTAACCGCCGCAGTAATTGTCAGTTATCACTGTGCGTGGGTCACGTCACGCCTGCCTCCTCGTTTACCGCATCTGTGCGTCACGTCACGGGATCGCTTCTGCTCCGTGGCCCTCTGTGTGGCTCCTCTACGATTGGTTGAGGCGTGTGATACACAGCCACACCATGTTGCTTATTGGCAGGGCGCGATCCCACTCACCCTCTCAGGGGGTGGTTAAGTAGCGGAGGGGCGCATCCCTTAGAATTTTTCCCTCTTCTGCGCCCCTCTGCCCGTTGCTCTTCTTCTTCATCTTCCTCGCGACCGCGCCGCCGCCAGTGCCCCTAGCAACAGCGCCGCCGCCATACTTTCCCGTGCAAGATCGCAGCCCGCCATGCGCAACTTCCTCGCCACGGGTCCTCGCCAGTCCAGGCCTCAGATTCCCGCCGCCGCCAGCGCCAGCGAGGGTAGCGATCACGAGATGATGGAGGAGGAGCTCATCATCGCCGAGCAAGAAATGGAGGAGGACGCCGCTGCGGCGGACCGTGGCGCGTGGGCCGGATCATGGGTCTGTCAAGATGACCTTGACTGGCTCTACTGGACCAGACGCATTCCTGCCGGCGTCGCCGCTCGTCTCCCCTCCGCCGAACTGGCCCCCTCACCCAATCCGGGTGAGTTCGTCGTGTTCTTGTCCCACTTTCAACGGGGATTCGGCCTGCCGGTGAGAGATTTCTTCCGGGATTGGCTTAGCACCTACCACCTGCAGCCGCACCATCTTTCAGCCAATGCTATCACCTCTCTTTCTGCCTTTGCTTCTACAATCGAAGGCTACACCGGACTGTGGCCCACGAAGGAGCTGTGGATCCGGTTCTTCGGCCTTCGTCGTAACGTCATCCCCAATATCCTAGTTGAATCTGACGACAAGCGGCTCACCCAATTCGGAGCTGCGTCCATCTCACCCCGGAGGACTTCCGTTTTCCCCCAGGTCACCGGGCTTGACTCCTGCAAAGGGTAGGCCCGGACCTTCTTCTATGTCCGGAACTTGGGCACTGAAGATTTGATCCGGTTGCTCCCTACACTCCGGGTCCACCTGATCCGGAATTCTGGGAGGAGGTCTCCAAGAAGCCCATGGCTCTGGCCAACCAAGTTAACACGAGGTTCGCGGAACTGAAGAAACTCGGATTGCGCAACGAGGATGCTATGATCACGTTCGTGCGCAACCGAATCTCTCCCCTCCAGAAGCGCACCCACAAGGTGTGCCACATGAGTTTTGGCCGCGACCCCAACCAGACCTCCTCCTTCGAGCTGAGCAACACGGAGATTTTTTGCCGGGTTAAGGCTCTCTTCACCACCCACAAGGATTTCTCAGCCGAATGGACGTGGGGAATTGAGCACTTCTATCGTGACAGGCTCCCTCCCGCGGTAAGCTTCGCGGGGCAAACTTATTTCGGATCAAATATGTGTCGGTTTTTGTTGTATTATTGACTCTGTTCTTCATGCATTCTCTCAGCTGTTCCTTCAGCAAACTCTTGAGGATGGTACGGATCCGACCCTTAATTGGGCGCCGGACCGAGAAATCCCGGATCAGGAGGAGCCGGACTAGGATATGTTTCTCCCTATGACCGACGCTACAAAACAACCCAGCGGTAAATTCTCTTCTCTTAGAGACTGGCCCGATGATGAGGATGACTCGGATGTCGACGTGATTGAACCTGTTGAGGCTGTCCCTCTTTCTTTTGCCTTTCTGGCATCAGCTAACCCCGGTGGGCATATCCACGAGGATCCTCCACTTGCTACGGGCGAGCCGGTTCTGGTGGCGTCGAAGAAGAAGCGCGGAGCCGCACCAAGTTCCTCCTCCGAACCTTCTCACCCACAAAAAGGCGAAAGAAGGCCGGAGACAAGACTGCCTCCAAGACGGCAGGCAAAGCCCCGACATGAAGGGCCCGGAAACCCAAGGATGCCGAAACCTTGGATGTGTAAGTCATTTTTCGTTGCGTAAATCACTTCTCCTTGCATCGTGGTAATTTCTCTTCTGACATTATTCTCTTCTTCAGGGCTCCAGTGGAGGTCCCTCAGAGCAGATCAAGCATCTCTTCACCACTTCGATCTGGCCCTTCTCCTCCTCGTGACGATGAGTCACGTCCGCTGAGCCCTATTCCAGAGGGTTCTGCGGCTGCTTCGGGTTCCGCACTACCTCGTCGAGAGGAACGCAACCTCGGAGCGGGAGGGGTCGGTCCAGCCGAGGTGACGGCGTCCACAACTTCGGCATCGCCGCAACCAGCAGCCACCGAGGCTACCTCAACACCAGCACCAGCAACAGTTCCAGTACCAGTGACCGAACCAGCACCAGCACCTGTTCCGGCACAAAGAAAACCAACAACAGCTCCAAGTCCAGCTACAAGAGCTCCAGTGCCAAGTTCCCCCGCCTCGTCCGAGTCATCTCAACCTCGGCGAGGAACCACTCCAGCAGCTTCTAAGGGGAAATCCACTTCAGTTACCTCTTCCCAGCAAGCTAAGGGCAAAAAGGCTCCGGATGCTACCAAGTCTGCATTTGTCGAGGCTGGGCAGCGAACCCTCGCGTCGATGCTTCCCAAGAAAGCTCTAGCAGCGAAGGATGTTCTTGCCGAGCCAACTGATGCGCAGCAGATGGTTCTGCATACCAGCCCAGCCCTTGCCTTGGTTGAGAGGAAAGAGGCGCACGCGAAGGGCTTGGTGGTACCCCATATGCCCACCGGTGAGCGGTACCCTCCGAGCCTTATTGAGTTCGTCATGAACTGGAACAAGGCGGAGTTCGTCCACAACGACGATCTCCCGGAAAAGTTCGGCCCCGCAGAATTTTCCGCCCAAATGAATACCGTCGCTAAGGCAATTAACCTCGTCGGGCGAATGATGGAGGTATGTCATTTCTCCTTTACATGTTGTAGATAATAACCATTAGTCCCCGAGCCTCCGGTAGAGTAGCTTGTTACTCGGTCGGATGCTCATTAGAAAACTAATGTAGCTCCATGTGAACTTCGAATATGCACACACCCTAGAGCCGGGTTAAGTTCCACTTGGCCCGGATTTTGTACACTTAGAATATGCACACATCTAGAGCCGGGTTAAGTTCCACTTGGCCCGGATTTTGTACATTTTGAATATGCACACACCTAGAGCCGGGTTAAGTTCCACTTGGCCTGGATCTTGTACACTTCGAATATGCACACACCTAGAGCCGGGTTAAGTTCCACTTGGCCCGGATTTTGTACACTTCGAATATGCACACACCTAGAGCCGGGTTAAGTTCCACTTGGCCCGGATCTTGTACACTTCGAATATGCACACACCTAGAGCCGGGTTAAGTTCCACTTGGCCCGGATCTTGTACACTTCGAATATGCACACACCTAGAGCCGGGGTAGGTCCACTTGGCCCGGATCTTGTACACTTCGAATATGCACACACCTAGATCAGGGTTAGGTTCCACTTGGCCCGGATCTTGTACACTTCGAATATGCACCAAGCTAATTTTATGCTTCTATACTTTTTTCAGGTAACTACCAATCGCCGGAGTGCTGAATTCCAACGTCTGCTAGATACCCACAAGATGCTATGCGCAAAGCATGTTGAACTTATTGCAGAACATGAAAAGAGGGGTAAGTTTCTCCCTTGGCACTTCCCCGTTTTTCTTCACCTTCTTCTGCCGAACTAATCTCCTCATTCGGTTTCTGCAGCTGGGGTGGAGGCTGAGAACAAGATCATGCGAAAGAACTTGGAGGAAATCAGGGGTATGTCCTCTTTTGTCTGACCTCGTAGTGTTTTCCATTTCCTCTTCTCCTTGGCTCGGCAAACATTCACTCCTCGGCTCTGCCGGGTCAACATACTATTTCAGCATCGCTTGAGGATAGTGTGCCCGTGCCTGATATGATGCTGCATTTTCTCGAACAAGCAGGGCAGCATCAAGCCGAGCTGAAGAAAAAGGATGATGAGCTTGCTCTCCTCCGGACTAAGGACAACGAGATTGCCAAGCTCAAGGCTGAGATGGAGAAGATGAAGGCCCAGCACGAAACCGAGCTCCAAAAGGTTGGCCAGAACTTCACAGAAGAGCGTGAGCGCCTTACTCTCCAGATCTCCAAGGACCAGGACCTACTCAAAGAATCTGACATCCACTTGGTCAAGAACGCTGAGCTTGAGCAACTTCGCAAGAGACGCGATGACTGCATCAAGGAGTTAACCCGGATCCTCAGCCACATATCTCGTAAGTTCCTTCCGACCTACTTTTCCGGGTTGCTTCATATGTCTTTTCTTTACCTTCTTCCCTTGTCTGGCTTTCAGGCAAATTTCCTGAGAGCATCACTATTGCAAGCGCAGCAGTTGCAGATTTTCGCCGTTAGGGTACTCCCGCTTCCCTTTGGTGAGGAGGTTCCTTACGACATGGAGGACCTGTTGGTCAGCTTGTCATCTCGCGTGGAGATCATCAAGAATTACGGCAAGGATATCCTCGACGTTGCAGTTCGCATTTTCAACACGTTCTGGCCCGGAGAGAGTAGCCCGGAGACCACCGCGATTCTCGTCGAGAAGCTAATGGAGACTGAGACCCAGCTCGATCTCTGGAGAGAATCCGCTGGGCGTGCCGCAGCTGATACTATCCTTCACCACATACTCACGTGGTATGAGAAGATCGACCTCATCCTCCTTACACGTCGGCGCACCGGATCCAGATTGACTGATGACCCGGAGTGGGTAGCTCGGCGCCAGGCTTGCGCCTACAGCCTCGTCGAATATTCTCCTATCCATGACTGGGTTGAAGGACCAAGCTTCCTGGAATCCGCTGGAGACGAGAACGCTGAAGACGGGTCGGATGAGGATGGAGAAGGTGATGCCTCAGATATTGAAGACAGCGACGACGACGCTGAACTTCCTCCTACTGCTGCTCCTTAGGTCAAAAAACTTGAAAATTTATCAGATCCCCGGTATGCCGGGTGCAACTGTATGTTGTATATGTGATATTTTGCTACTACGTTTCTATGCCGGATTAACTTGGGCGTAGTCCCCGAGTTTCATTTTCTTGTTCGTCCAATCCTCTGGCTCGGTCCGTGTCTACCTTGATTCGGTTTTACGACTTACGAATCCGATCTTCAAAAATTGTTTTAACAATACTTAGAAACTTTTAGGCTTAGCTCAAAATAATTCAGCATAATAACTTGAAAATAAATACAGGGTTAGTCCAAAAAACAAACGTTAGCTCGAATAAATTCGTTTCCTTAGTCGTTTTTCATGTGCTATGCAATTCCAAACTTGTTCTCTTGTTTGCCATGAAGCCAATTCTTGTTGGACAGCAGCAAGTCGAAGAGTTGGGTTTTTGGTGCTCACACATTACTAATCCGGGTTAAGTAGAACAACTTATTCCAGCTAACGCACAATAGATAACAACAAAAATGATTAAGGAAGCCCCCGAGTTACTGCTCGAGGCGCTACTATTTCATTGATAAGCTCATTGCCGACATACATACCGACATATGAGACGACTCGGATACATACACTTCTTAACTACGTGTAGAAGGGACGAAGTAGTGCTACATTCCACGGTCGCTTAGATTCCTCTCCGGACCTGTCCGCCTTGTTCTTTTCCTGTGGCTTTGCATCTATAAGATAGTAAGAATCATTGTGCAATGCTTTGCTCACAATGAATGGCCCTTCCCATGGGGGGATAGTTTATGCATGCCGGTAGTACGTTGTACCAACCGGAGCACCAGATCGCCTTCCTGAAAGACTCGGGGGGCACACTTTCCGGCTATGGTAGCGTCGGAGATTTTGCTGATATATGGCGGATCTGGACAGTGCCAGTTCTCTCGCTTCTTCCAGCAGATCAACATCATTTTGCCGGGCTTCTTGCACTTCGGCTTCTGTGTATTAGGTGACCCTAGGCGAATCATGCTCTATGTCGGCTGGTAATACAGCTTCTGCCCCATATACCAGAAAAAACGGCGTATAGCTTGTTGATCGATTTGGAGTTGTTCTTAAACTCCATAGTACCGTTGGTAATTCTTCTATCCAGCACCCCGCTGATCTTTGCAGCGGCTCAATGAGCCAGGGTTTTATCCTGGATAATACTAATCCGTTGGATCTTTCCACTTGTCCGTTCGATGTGGGGTGGGCTACCGAGGCTACGTCCAGCCGGATCTTCTTATCTCGGCAGAATCATGCAAATGCTCCTTCAGCAAAATTTGTGCCATTATCAGTTATGATATTGTGAGGATAACCGTATCTTAAGATAATGTCTTTAAGAAATGTTACGGCCGTAGCTCCATCACATTTTCTTATAGGCTTCACTTCAATCCATTTTGTAAACTTATCCACCATAACCAAAATGTGTGTCATGTTTCCCCTTGCTGGTTTGAACGGGCCAACCATATTCAAGCACCATACGGAAAATGTCCATGTAATTGGCATGGTCTTGAGTTCCGACATTGGCATATGTGTCTTAGTAGCGTATCTTTGACAACCATTGCATTTTCTCACCAGATCTTCTGCTTGTTCTAAGGCACTTGGCCTGTAAAATCCATGTCGGAACGCTTTTGCCACCAAGGCTCGGGATGAGGCATGATGCCCGCATTCTCCTTGGTGTATATCTCGGAGGATGTCAAGCCCTTCTTCCGGGTCAACGTATCGCTAGAGGACATTGGTTACACTCCATTTATATAGCTCGGAATTGATAACTGTGTATGCTTTTGCTCTCCTCTGAGTTTGCCTGGCTAACACCTCCTCAGTGGGTAACGTTCCGTCTTTCAGGAATTGGAATATAGGTAGTGCCCAAGCTGGTATCGCTCGTGCAGGGAACACGTCCTCATCAATTTCCATCTGATCGACCGGCATAACTTCAGCCGGATCATGCTGAGCATTCCCCGGGTCAAGCAAGGTAGTCCCCGGGTTTGCTGAGGCAGTCCCCGGGTCTCGCGTACTACCTCCCATGTCAATGTCCATGGGCTCAGCTCCGGATTCCGTATTTTCCGGGACATAGATCGAGTCGGTTTCTGGGGACGGCCTGATAGATGGTTTTCTGAGGTGTTCCAATGCTACACCCGGTGGAATTGCCTGTCGGGTTGATCCGAGCTTCGATAGCATGTTGGCAGCCTCGTTTTCCACTCGGGGTACATGATGAAATTCACACCCCTCAAAGTAACCAGATATCTTCTGCACATGAAACTTGTACAGTGCCATGTTTGGATCCAGGGCGTCCCACACTCCGGACACTTGCTGCACCACCAAATCCGAGTCGCCAAAGCATATTATCCGACGTATGCAAATCTCTTTTGCCACTTTGAGCCCATGCACAAGAGCCTCGTACTCAGCGACATTGTTCGATGTCGCGAAATGGATCTGCAATACGTATTTTAGCTGGTCCTTCTTTGGCGAGGTAAGCACAACCCCGGCGCCTAATCCGGTTTTGGTTTTCGACCCGTCAAAGTGCATCTTCCAGTAGTTCGGATCTGGTGGCGGTGGTTCGTATTGTACCTCGGCCCAATCTACAAAAAAGTCCGCCACAACTTGAGACTTGATTGCTTCTCTTCTGTCGTATTGGGGTGCATAAGGGGCTAACTCAATTGCCCATTTTGCAATTCTGCCACTCGCATCCTTGTTACCCATTATCTCGGATATGGGATCTTCACATATCACTTTGATGGGGTGCTCCTCAAAGTAATGCTTTAACTTCTTTGCCGCCATATAGACACCATATGCCACCTTTTGAAAGTGCGGGTAGTTCTGTTTTGAGGCAGACAATACCTCGCTCAAGTAATACACTGGCCTCTGCACCGACTTACCCTCTTCATTGCACTCTACTACAATCACTGCACTTACAACTCGGTTGGTTGCGGCTATGTAGAGCAACATTGGCTCCTTTGATAGTGGAGAAGCTAACACTGGTGCAGTGGCCAACATCTTTTTCAAGTGGGCAAAGGCTTCATCGTCTTGTGGCGTCCAACCGAATTTATCTGACTTTTTCATGAGTTGGTAGAGAGGCAATGCCTTTTCTCCCAACCGGCATACAAACCGACTCAACGATGCTAGGCACCCAGTGAACTTCTGGACATCGTTAAGACACTTCGGCAGCTGCATTCGCTCAATGGCCCGAATCTTAGTTGGATTAACCTCGATACCTCGGCTGGAGATGAGAAATCCGAGTAATTTTCCAGCCGGGACACCGAAGGTACATTTTTCCGGGTTAAGCTTCATCCGGAACCTTCTCAAGTTCGTGAATGTCTGCCTGATGTCGTCAAGGAGCGTTTTGCTTTCCTTGGTCTTGATAACCACATCATCCACGTATACTTGTACGTTTTGACCTATTTGGCCGTGCAAACATTTTTGCATACGTCTTTGGTACGTAGCACCTGCATTACGCAAACCAAACGGCATAGTGCGATAGCAATAAGCCCCGTACGGGGTGATAAAGGCGGTCTTTATTTGATCATCCGGATTCAGAGGTATCTGGTGGAAACCAGAATATGCATCGATGAATGACAACAGTTCACATCCCGCGGTTGAGTCTATGACCTGATCTATCCTCGGCAGTGGAAATGGATCTTTTGGACACGTCTTGTTCAGGTTCGTGTAATCGATACACATACGCCAAACCACTGCCACGTTCGGATCATCCTTCTTCTTTTCTACCAGCACTAGATTAGAGAGCCAATCCGAATACGGTACTTCCATGATAAATCCTGCTGCTAGCAATCGAGCTATCTCGTCTCCAATGACCTTTCTCCTATCCTCGGGGAAGCGGCGGAGAGGTTGCTTCACCGGCCTTGCTCCGGGTCTTACGTTCAAAGAGTGCTCGGCCAACTCCCTCGGAACACCTTGCAAATCCTGTGTGGACCAAGCAAAAATGTCCCGATTCTCACGGAGGAAGTTGACGAGCTTGCTTTCCTATTTATCAGTTAACCCGGCACCAATTGTTACGGTGCGCTCCGGGAACATGTCATCAACTGGAACCTTCTTGGTATCCTTTACAGCTTGGAATGAAACGCTACCATGCGGGTTACTCAACACCGGCATATACTGCTGCGCAGATTGAGCTAATGCCGCCACCTCTTGGATTTTTCTTTTCTCTTGCGCAATCACGAGTGACTCGGCTAGGTTAGACCCGGCTGAAGCGCACTCAATGGAACGTCGGAAATCTCCAGCAATGGTAATCACTCCATTTGGCCCGGGCAACTTCATCTTCAGATAACTGATGTGGCAGCTTTCCATGAACTTGTTCAATGCTGGTCTTCCGAGTAACGCGTGATACGCACTTTCCAAGTTCACCACCTCAAACTCCAAATTCTCAGTTCGGCAGTTATCCCTTGTGCCGAATAGCACGTCGACCCGGACTTTGCCTATGCGCTCACAAGAAATGCCTGGTACAATGCCGTGGAAAGTTGTCCTTGTAGCCTGGAGCATGTTCTCTGAGATACCCAACTCGCGCATTGTATCCGCATACATGATGTTAATGCTACTGCCATTGTCAATCAGTACCTTGGAGAACCTCACATTGATGTTCGGTCCAATGAACGTCGGATCTAGCACTAGCGCATACGAGCCTGGACTCGGCATAAGCTTAGGATGATCTTTGATGTTCCAGGTGATTTCCTGGTCCGACCAAGGCATATACCTCGTCACTGCTGGCATTACCGCATTGACCTCCATATGTCGGCGCTGCAAGCTCTTTCGATCTGTTTCCTCGGTTGTGAACACACAATAGCTCTGGTGATGTTCTCTATACTCATTTCTCCCCTCGTTTCCGGGGTACCTCTGATCCGTCTGGTGCTGATTTTCCACTTGATGCACTGCATCCCTTCTCTCATTGTTGTCATACCCGGCGGAGGGGAGGCAACATTAGCTGTTGCATGTTCGCTCCAGAGAGCAATTGTTGCCGAGGTAATTCCTGCCGAGGTTGATCATTCCGGGGTGCCTGAGCATTCCCTGATCCACCTTGTTCTATCTTACGCATCCACTCACATTGCCTCGTTGTGTGACCCGCCGGGCTATTCGGATTTGGCGTGTGAAACTTACACGGCTGGTCCAACATCGACTCATAGGTATACCTCGGACGGTCTTTATTTTCTTGCCACTGTTTCTTTTGCTCCGGGGTCCACGTTTTCTTGCCATCGTTTCTTGGAGTCCATTGCCCTCCCATTTTCTGGCGTTGGTTACTCCCTGCTCCGCATTGATCTTGACTCACAGCTGCAACTTGTTGCGAACTGTAGCGATGATCCGGTCTATCATCTCTTCTTTTTCCTCTGTAATCGTTCCTCCGAGATGACCCGGCTCCGTCCCTCTGATAGTATTCCTCGTTTGACTCGTTTGACGCGAGCCTAAGTTGAGTCGGATCACCCAAAGCATACGAATCTGCAATCCGGATCATCTCTGCCAACGTAATTGGCATTTTACTTTGTAACATCATCCACAGCTCGCTGCCATATCTGCACCCTTGCGCAAACCACGCTATGGCCTGTGATTCTATGACACCTTCACACGAGTTTCTCACGGTACACCACAGGGTCAAGAATTCACGGTCCGTCTCATTAGGGCTTTGCTTGCACATTGCTAGGGTCTGCGGCCTATTCGTCCTTTGATATGTACTTGAGAAATTGCTGATAAACATTTCTTCAAAATCTATCCAGCAGTTGATGCTTCCGGGTGGTAAATTATTCAGCCATACTCTGGCCGGACCTTCCAACATCTGGGGTACGTATCGTACAGCCCATCTCAAGTTGCCAGTGGCAATTTTCATAGCCGTAGCATAGTTTATCAGCCAATCCTCCGGCTTGGTACTGCCGTCATACGTCTTCGTGCCTCTGGGCAACTGGAAGTTGGGTACTGGTGGCTCCTTCATGATCCGGGGTCCAAAGCACGTTGGACTCAGGGAACCTTGACATTCGATCTGTTCCGACCTATACAGGCGATCCAGTTTCAATCTTGCGTCATCCGGCATTAAATCCCTGCTTCCCAATCCTGATCCTATCACATGATAGTCCGGTCTCGGGTACCCCGCGTTCACCATCTCCGAATCACCGTCATTGTATCGGTTCTGCACTTGGGGCGCACCTTTCTGTTGCATACCTCGGCCGGCGCTTTGCTCTTGCCTTGGTATATTCCGGTGCTGCGGTTGTCCTGCTCCTGCGGAGTTTCGCTGTCCGGCATTACCGTTGGCAGCGTTCCCTTGACCGGCATTGCCTTGGTCGTGGTTACCTCGGCCAGCTTCACCTCGGCTCACACTTCGTCGATCATCATTCTTCCGCATTTCTTTTTCTTTTCCTGCACGCGTCGGGTCATACGGGACGATCTGTTTGTTCCGTCTAGCCGAGGTTACTACCTCTTCTCTCCTTGGACCACCATGAGGTGACGATGCGGCTCCAGCGGATTTCTCCGGGTTACCCATCGCCGAATGGATGATTTTGGAAGCTCCAGCTCTCTCCGTGTTAGCTCTGAGTAGCTCTTCGTTCTGTCTGTTCGCGATCCGAACTAACTCGTTAACCCTATCTTGTTGTCTTTGACAGGCCTCACCCGTCAGACCCTCTAACTCAGATGCAGCCGCATCCGCTGCTCTGAGGTTCTTCGCCGGGTACTATACTTCGGCAACCCCACAGACAAATAGTTTTCCGATCCCTCGGCTCCATCATCACCTTCTCTGTTCATCTCGCTCATGAGATTTCTCCCTTTTACTTTTACCATATCAACTTTGTTTGCCTTTGCATACTCACGCAGCGTCATGTTCAGCGACTGCTGAGCCGCGACTATTTTCTTTGCGCCCTCTAGTATCTTTTGCCTAGTTTCCTCTAGCTCGGCCTGTGCCTGAGCCGGATCTAGCACTGCTGCTACCGGGTTTGCCAAGCTATCCATAGCTTCTCTCAGTACGTTCTCAGGCCTCTCTAGTGGAGGTCCTCTACCTTTCCTTGGTGCCTTAGGTGTTACCTCCGGGTCCGATGCTGGATCCTTGCTTGCGCCTTCCCCTGGCGCAGTCATCATCACTTCAGCATGGTTCAGGGAGCGAGTGATACGCGCCCCGTGAACCACGCTAAGTGGTGGTTCCCCTGCCTCGACGACGTGCTGCGGGTGAACGCATGATACGTCCACAGCAACGTAGACCTTGTGTGCACCCAACTTGACGAAGAGGCCGTTGCGCGGAAGTGGGCGCGTGTCGAAGCAGCCAGCGTTACGATAAAGTCCAGCGCTGAACGAGCCCACGGAACCCGGAGGAGACATTCGGCCGGTGTCGATGAGGTTTCCCGTCCGGATCTTCACCCCTGCTAGCGCCGCTAGCCCCACGGTAGGCGCCAACTGTCGTGGTGGTGTCACGGCAGATTCCATGGATAGGCTAAAGGTGGGGACTAATACACGCTAGGGGAATCCAGGGAGGGATAGTGGAGTGATTATCCACATAGAAGATTGTATTCCTTTCAAGTTTACAAGTGCTCCTAGAGCTGTATTGGCGAGAGGAGTAAGAAGAAGCTCTCTTACTCTCAACTACAGTTCACTCCTCGAACCCTAGCCAAATCGGTACAGAAGAAAACCCAACCAAACTAGAGCTCAACCCCTTCTACTGGAACCCTAGCCTCCCTTATATAGAGGGGGCTCGGTCTCTGCCTAGGGCATACGTGGAGACATATTCCTAAGAATATGCCTTCTCTCAAAGTGGTAAACCGACCGGGGTGCTTTCCCCCGCGTCATACATGCTTTAGCTACGTGAGCCTCAGCGGCGCCCGCGTCAGCCGACACGGGCGTCGTCACCCTTGTCGGCTATGACCCGGTGGTCCTGCCCTTGCTTGCTTCGCTCATGCAGTGCGTACCGGGCCTTCTTTTGGACCAGAGAGATTCCTTCCTTCTCCCAGAAGCTAAACGGGACCCGGATCATGGTAGATCCGGCCACACCTGTTCCTGCATACAAGTTAGACAAGCACTTCCGACTTACTCCTTAAGTCGGCTGAGACAATGTTAGGCGACCCCCCTCTGGTCCAGGTTACTCCGTGATCCGGCCTGCCTTGAGGTGACCTAGCCAGCATCCGCTTTGACCCTGCCGAACCTCGGCTAACTCGGCCTTTATACCCTGGAGTGACCCTACCCGGGGGTATCCCCCCAACAATGAATCTTGACTTGACCACAACAGGGCTGTGTTTATGATACTAGCTTCCCAACTTAAGTGATTCTAGACTTTACTTTATCTTTCTTTGCTTTAGAACTCAGCTTAGGTTTCAAACTTAACTTTATAGTTAAACTTAGATTTAGCACTTTAACTTAGAATTATACTACTTGTTAGTGGTAGTTTGCGAGTACTTAAAGAGTACTCATGGCTTTTGTCCCTGGCTATTCTCATGGCCAGACTATGAAGGAGACTATCAAGATGATGGCCAGCAGGACGGCTATGATAACTAGGATTATCTACCTTCGTCAGCATTGCCTGTGCCCCTGAAGATGGACCCCACTGCTACGCTTATCTTTTATTTCCGTTGCTTGTTGTATTGAGACTGGATCATGAGATCCTTATTTGTGTAAGACCTTATGTATGGTTTGTAATGGATGATGTACTGTGATATCCAATCCGTTATGTCTCGCAAAAATGGTAATCCTAGGATTGCGAGGTATGGCATAACGGGCATCCGGATTAAAAATCCGGGTGTTGACAAGTTGGTATCAGAGCCATCCTGACCATCGGAGACCCTAGTTAGAATGGACGTCCGGACAAAAAACTTAGTTTCAAAACCAAAGTGAGTATTTACGAAAAACTATCTCCTCTCTTACCTTTGGGAATTCTTTCTTTCTAAAAAATTCATGTTCCTGAAAATTCTTACATTACTACTTAAAACTTGACACACTTGATAACTTCACTAATTTTCCTCATCCTTAATTCTTGTAGATGGAGACTTAGTTCAGCAAGTTTTACCAGTTGGGAAATGGAGGTCAGCTGATCTTCGAGAGGGATCTGGATTCACTATCGGAGTTCTTGGGACGCCCACATCCGGAGTTTCTGGGAGCTCAACTTCCAGGACCCCCAAGAGGAGACCTACAGTGGCTAGTCACAGCAGATCTTAGAAGAAGCATTGAAGCACCAACTTCTGAAAGAATTCAGTTCTCCGTGAGAGAGAACAACTGGCTAGATGGCTTAGCCAGGGCAATGCATGAAGCTCTCGCACGTCTATGTGCCCTCAATGTCAACAAGATCCAAGGAACCCGTTTTGCCCACTATGCAAGACGTGACTTCATGGGAATGCCGATGGAGATGCCAAGTCACCCAGAGTTGAGGTGTCAAGTAGAGAATCTTGACTTCTTGATGCATGACAGACAGAGGAACTTGACAATGCCAGAGAGTTAGCCAACCAGAACCGTGCCATTGCCGACCAGAAGGCCCAGACTTTCGCCGCTCGTCCAGATCGGCCCAAATGCCGCCAAGAAGGATCGCACCATCGCCCGTCTTCGCAAGAAGGTGGCCGACCTCGAGAAGACAGTCAAGGAGCAGGAAGCTCAGCTTGCCGTCAAGGAAGAAGAAGATGAGGGTGAAGACATCCAGGGAGACATGGATTCTTACCTCAGCAATGACGATGACTTTCTGGAGGAGGATGCTATGGACTTCTACACTGAAGATGAGGACTCCGACTTCATCGACGATGAGTAGATGCACTAGAGCACTGTCGTAGCATGAGATGTATCGGTCCCACTGTATCGTAGCTTGCAGAATGGTTCTTCAAACCATCTGTTTTCCTTTGATTGTTGTGGTGTGTGTTGTATCGTGTGCTTGCTTGCATGAATGAAATGGAGTTAGTTGAAAAACCTGAGTCTAACTCAAAGTTCTAGCTTTGAAAAACCAAAACCATGAACCTTAGAATTTCCCTCTTACCCCTATATCTCTCTCAATCTTCAGATGACTCGTGGAAACCAAGGAGGGAGCAGCTCGTCGCAAGACCCGATGTTGCAGATCTTGCAGAATCTCATCACCGATCGTGAAGCAAGCAGGGCAGAACGTCAAGCCAACTTAGCAACACTTTAGCAGATCGCCCAAATGGCTCTCAACAACCAAGGACATGGAAATCAGGATCACCATGGATCCAAACTCAAAAAATTTCAGAACACCAATCCCCCAATCTTCAACCAATTTGAAAACCCATTAGATGCTGACGACTGGTTATAGACGATGGAAAACAACCTCAAAGTTGCAGGAGTTGATGAAAATGAGAAGGTTCTCTTGGCCACCCACTATCTGGTGGGAGATGCAAGAGCTTGGTGGAATAGCATCCGCAATATGAACCATGGTCAAGTGATGACATGGGAAGCATTCAAAGTAAAGTTCAGCCGCACCCACGTGCCGCAAGGTCTAGTCAATAGGATGAGAGATGAATTCCGTGAATTGAACCAAGGAAGAATGACTGTGGTGGAGTACCGTGACAGATTCCTGTCACTTTCCAGATATGCACCGGATGAAATCAACATGGAGGCCAAGAAGAAGGAAAGATTCTTGAACGGACTGCATGATGAGATGCAGACTGTCCTCGTCAACATCCGTTTTCAGGATCTCGAAGAGCGGAGCGCCAGTAGGCCGGTCCATGTTTTTTCCCGCGCTAGCCCAGCCGTTCAAAATTGGATTTTTCTTTTTAGTTTAAACTTAGTTCTGTCTCTGAGTTTGAAAATCAATGCAGGGAGTTTACAAATCCAAATTGCATGAAACCAATTTTTCCTGAAAGGTACTGAAATGATCTATCCAAGCCCATTAGATTTAATTCAATTAGAGTTATAGATCTCTCCTAGTAAAAATAACAAAAAAGAAGCATTTGCACCTTGCAACATTTTTATAAAATCAACCAAGATAGCTTTTGAGTTGATTCTAACTCTCAAAAATCACATTTCATCATACCTATCTGAATATGTAATAATATTAAGGTTTACATGCAGTGACTTTGGACTAGTACCAAAATAATGCTATATAGGCATTTCTAGTCACTTTAAATCATTAAATAATGAACTTAAACCAAAGTAATTATAATCCAACCTTTAAATCTCATTCCCACATGTTAGAATATGTGGTGATGACATGTGTCCACATGATCCCATATTTTAAAGTGGTGATTATTAAATCTTAGTTAATTTTTCAATGAGTAGTAATTACTTTTCTAAAATAAAAAGGAAGAAACTAGTGAATTAAACTTGTGATGTTTGTGATGATAATAGATCATCAATTGTGTGCCTTAGAGTACTAAGTAAACTAGTTAAGTATTGTTTGGTGATTGTGTACTCCGTATGTATTTATAGAAGATAGTACCGACCAAGCTTATGAGGAGGAGGAGTGCTACCAAGAAGAAGAAGAAAACTTCAACCACTGCACCAACCAAGGCAAGCTAGCCCTATCCAAGTGAACCCTTGCAAGTTGTACTTGCAAGCCCCCATTAACGGTGCAAGCTAGTGTTAGCAAGCTAGAATTAAGAGAGATGAATGAGCAAAGATGCTTTAGGCATGCTTTGGTCACACCACCTTGACTATTACTACCCCAAGTATTACCTTACCAGCTTTAATACCTTTAGCTTAAACAAAGTCCCTTACTTGTTTTGAAGGTAGCATAAAAAGTATAAAACTTGACCTATTTAGATAAACTTTAGATGTCATTCTATGGCACGAGATTGAAACCATCATCTTTCCACCTTAGTGAACACTCTTAACTTAGTAGTTAGAGTAGATCAAAACTTGAGTCACTTTAGATGGGAACAATTGGTGAAAATGAATTATGAAAACCTTGGAATGATGAGTCATTCTATTGAGATGTTTTGACATGTGTTGAGAAACACAAATGGTCTATGATGATGAAAATGTTGAGGCGTGAGCCTTAGCCCTTTTATAAAACTGATGGTTGAATTCGGATGCGATACCATTCCAAATTTACCGTACAACCACAATACCTGAATTGGGTAAGGCTTAGCCAGAAGTTTATATGCATTAGTATTAGTTCCCTAGCGGGAGAGGTTTGAGCTGAGGCTACCTATCAATATTGTCCACCTATGCAGTGTCCAAGATGACTGGTGATCATGGTTGGGAGGCCATGCTCATAAGAGAGGTTCTTATACTAGGGTCTGTAAAAGAAAACGCCGGAGATGCCCAATTTTATGCTACCAACTTTCAACCGGTGTACCATCACTGGATACCGACGCCCATTGACCCACCACCATATCATAAAAGCCATCTTGGTTTAACCACAGAAGCTCGAACGAGAACCTCGGATTATTACCCAGATGAGCTTGAACCCCTGTATCAATTAGAAGTGGTGTATGATCCGACCCTGAACGTGTCATTGCTCTCACTGTTACCAACGGAAACTTTTGTTCCCACTCTACACTAGAAAGGATCCTATCCAATTTTTCAAAAGTAGGAATTTCCTTACGGTTTTCCCAAGTGAATTGTCTACACGAGAGAATTATCTCTCTTAAGTTTAGACTTTCAATAATTGCATTAAAAACGAATGGCCATCACGAGTTGAACTTATCATTATTTTTATCCTCTCTCCTCCTGAGGATATTAACCCCCCCCCCCCCCCAACTAAAATCGGAAGTGTCTCATTTTCACAAACGCGAACCAGTTTCGAGAGAAAATCATGTTTGAGATTATCTTGAGCAGCCCCATAAATGGGTATTAAAATCCACTCGAATCCATTCGAGCGGCATTTCAAATGGAATTTGACACAATAATTTCCGGTGTCAACCTTGTTTACTTTCAGCGTGACCATATTAAAACCCACTAGGATACCACCTGAATGCCCGTGTGGAGGTAAGCAGAACCATGCAAAATCCAACCCAGGTGTTAGGTGTTGAAGAAAAGGAGTTGTAAAATTTGATCTCCCCGTCTCAAAAAGAACAACATAATCTAGTCTTTGTTCTCTAATAGTCTCAAAGGCGAACAAATGTTTAGCCGTATTCCGAAAACTCTCGCTATTCCAAAATAAACCTCTCAAACCTTGCATCTTAATATGTTTTCTTAATTCTAATCCCCTTACCCCTACGAAGTGTGGTACTGTCGTATTGCTTTGGCTTTCGCCTACGAGAATGTTTATTCACTCGAACAAGATTCTCGGCAAGATCCTCTTGTTTAGTGAACTCATCCTCAACCAGATCCTCACACAAATTTGAGACTTTGGATACAAAAAGATTCGCCGGACCTTCTTCTTTCATACTTTAGCTTGTTGTAAAATGGTTAAAGTACGGTTAATTCACTTGTTGTCGCATATCTATGTATAGAAGATTGCCCCAGAGATATCCCAATAGAGTTCGCCCTATCAATAATTTCAGCATTCGAGAAAGAGAGAATAGAGACGGTAGCATTCGAATTCGTACCTTTAAACTCCTCACGACACTCAATCACACCGTTCAGCTTTTCCATGATCAAAACATCCCGCATCCGGCCGAGTTCTAATCCGGTTGCTTGAACGAACAATGGAGTACGATGCTGGTATACCTCCAAAGGTAATCACCTCAGCAAGAGTTGGTGCCGATCTTGTTAACATAGCGCCATTAGGGCTGGGCACACGTCCGACCCCTCCTTATCCCTAGAGCTCGCCAAGGCTAGCGGCGTATAGGGTATCCCCATCGTCATTTTATGCGAATTTTCCAAACAAGGTACCCCCTTATCCGTGCGTTTCGCATCCGTGTGCGATTGGGCAGGAGTATGCGAATCAGTCTCCTGAGACAAGTTAATATCAAGGTTAGGAGCAATCAGTTTAGCAATATCATTACCACTAAACATGGGTGTCACGTTAAAAACCTTCATACTATGTTCTCTATCCACCTCCTTTGATCCGATCCTCCACAGCCAGTTGTTCGCTCGCGCGGGACTATTCTCCATAACCGCTCCATTCATCAGAGTCGGTACAGGAGTCTGAACCTCAGAGCTCATGTCCGCCTGGGAATGTTCGATCATAGACCAAGCAGCTTTGCCATTCGTACATTCACTCGTCTTCTCTTCCACCGTAGCAGCACGGCTAGGTGGAATTGAAATCGGAATAGCCCTCACCTGAGATATAAAGGACGAACAGATATTTTCATTATTAACACAATCGAGACCCATCATCAATAACATTATCTAGATTACAAGCTACAAATGGATTTACCTCAGTATTATCTAACACAAAAGTACCGATACTTATATGATTAGATGCCATCTGCTTCCCTTGTCCAGAGGATTCATGAGTAGCCGCCTTAATTGTGGCATCATCTTTTTTTTTTTGCGAAATTCCACCGATCTATTAATAATCATCAACAACAGTATAAAGAGTTCTAAAAATAATAAAAATTACAAATAGGTCATTGAACCACCTAACGACGACTACAAACACTAGCACGAGCCGAAGACGCGAGTGGCATCATCTTTGCTTTCCCTCCGCATCTTTATCAGGATTATCATCCACCATATCATCATTTCCATTTTTATTACTCCCATTACCACCATCATCCGTACCATCCTTTTTACTAGTATCATCTCCCGCTAGACCCCATCTGACCACCTTGATTTTCCACTTTAAATTTTAATCTACAAAAGCATCTTTTAATCCATACATCCAGAAATTGTGGGATAAAGGAAGGGTCCACACAATAAATCTCCAGCCGAACCACTCCATACTTCCTAGTGAAGGTCATGTCCACATATTTTGTTTTCCCTAATAAAGACCCAAGGCCCCATAGGGCCAGAAAATCCCCTCTGGCATCTTTAGGAACACCATCAATTTGAACCCAAGTCTGAGGTAAATAAAAAGGGGCTCCTCCACAGTACCCCACTCATCAAAACTAAGAAGAATAGAAGTATCACGTATTTGGTACTGTTTTACCGATTTCATCATAAGCACTTCAATTTTTGTTGGGAATTTCACCTTAAAAATATTTTGTTGCACCTCTATTACTTCCCATAAATAGTTCTCCGAGAGAACAAGCCTCTTGAGCACCTCAATGAGTTGAGCCACCGATAAAGATCCACCCTGTACTGACACCCTACCAACACGAGAGTTCTCCACTCTAGGTTTGTATGTTTCAGTCACCGGTAGTTCCAAAAATGTTAGTTTCTCAGAAGCAAGACCATGTACCACTATAGAAGGTTTTGGTGCGAGTAATAGAGGACACGAGGATGATATATGTTGTGCTGACTCACATATCTCACAAACCTCAACTGTGCAATCCTCGTGAAAATGTCCCGGTTGGCTGCATCTAAAACATTTAAGCTTCTCGTTCTTCCTTTGTTTCTTGGATGGTCCATTCTCATCCACTCCCATCTCAACATCACTAGCTTGTTTTGCTACGAAGACATGATGGGCACCTCTGCCCCCTTTTGTGCCACGGCAGCGAAAACCATCTCGGCAGGCTGCCTTGGAGCTGCGGCAGGCTACCCTGAGCTTGCGGCAGGCTGCACGAGGCCTACGGCAGACGCCACGGCAAACACCACGACAGGACTTGCAACCTCGGACGATCCATTCCTAGTGCCCTCACCTTGCTGCAGGATGCCCAGAGCTCCACTCTTCGCAGCTGCAGTTACTGCCTCCACAACCTGATTAATAAGATTTTGATTTACCATCTCTTGACTAGTCGGATTGTTCGTGGTATGATCAACACAGAAATTCCTGTTGGCAACCGGAATAATTTCCATGCCCTCCACCACCATTTCCATTCCAATTCTTCCCTCTCGAGGCCCTAAATTCGAACCTCCTTCTATTCTGGTAACCATGGTGACCTTCCCCATGAAACCCACCTTGATTATTGTAGCCAAATCTCTCCATGGTAGCCTCCAAAGGCATTCCCACGAGGATTGCTATCATCACGATTGCCAGCAGTTCCACTCAATTCACCGTGGAAATAGCCTCCACCAGAGCCCGCATTGAAATAATTGGATCCTCCCCCGTGACCCGAGTTGAAGTTACCACCTCGACCCCTTCCATGGCCGCCGAAAAATCCTCTCCGATCCATTCTTAGTGCCCTCACGTTGCTGCGGGATGCCCAGAGATCCACTCTTCGCAGCCGCAGTTACTGCCTCCACAACCTGATTATTAAGATTTTGATTGACCGTCTCTTGACTAGTAGGATTGTTGGTGGTATGATCAACACGGAAATTTCTATTGGCAACACCAGAATAATTTCCACGCCCTCCACCACCATTGCCATTCCAATTCTTCCCTCTCGAGGCCCTAAATTCGTACCTCCTTCTATTCTGGTAACCATGGTGACCTTCACCATGAAACCCACCTTGATTATTGTAGCCAGATCCTCCATGGTAGCTTCCAAAGGCATTCCCACGAGGATTGTTATCATCACGATTGCCAGCAGTTCCACTCGATTCACCGTGGAAATAGCCTCCACGAGAGCCCGCATTGAAAGAATTGGATCCTCCCCCGCGACCCGAGTTGAATTTACCACCTCGACCCCTTCCATGGCTGCCGAAAAATCCTCTTCCCCCGCCTGGCCCGTTTCCTCTGGCCGAACCTCCACCTCTGCCATTACCACTCATCTTGGGATTCAGCCGCCGCCCTAGGGTTTGGTCATGCTCACGGTGTAAGTCGAAATTGGTGTGAGGGAGGCAGACACCAAAATTAGCGTCGGAGGGACTATGCGCCTGGCTCTGTCGAACCAGGTTCTGTCCAATGCGGCACCGATATGGGCTCAGCAAACAATGCCGATCTGGGCTGGAATTGTATTGCTCTTTGGCAAAAGAAATTGCCAACAAATCGACTAGCTATCCAACGATGAGCACCGGGCCGAGTTTGGCCCAAAGACCATTTTGAAAATTCCCGTTTATTCGGATCCCGAAATTTCTATGATGAAAGGTACGCCGACAACGTATTCGTCTCCGATGGCACCTTACGTCACTGCACCATCGTCCAGCCAACAATATCATCTTCATCACTCACGAACACGGTCGGGTCCAACACTAGACGCTGAATCTTGTGTGAGCGATCAGATCGGAAGGTGGCAGAAACCGTTCTGCCAGGGGTTGAATTAGAATGTACCTGTGACTTCGAAATGTGAAGATCCATAGCCGCGATCCGTTGTTGATGGCGGCGCTCGATCCTCTTAGCCACCCTCGAAGAAGATTCCAGGAGATCTATGTCCTCTTTCTCCCTAGAAGGGATCGAGAGGTACCGAATTCTCGATCCATTCCGCCTGACGAGGGTTTAACTCGTTAATGCCTATTGTTATGGACTTGGGTTTTGGAGAAGGAGAGAGTGATACGTTGCTAATGTATCTATAATTTTTGATGTTCCCTGCTTGGTTTTTATCTACTTTCTTATGTTTTGTCCATACTTTGGAGTACTTTTTATACACTTTCTTGGACTAACCTATTAACAAGATGCCACAGTGCCACCTACCTGTTTTCTGCTGTTTTTGGTTCCAGGAAAGTCAGAAAATGAATATTCTTGGAATTGGACGGGACAAAAGCCAATGTCAGTTTTTCACCGAGGAGGGACACAGAGCCAGATTACGAGACGGAGAGGGGCCAGAGGGCCGCCACACCACCTGGTCACGCGGCCAGGCCTGGCCCACGCCAGGGGTGGTGTGGCCGCCTAGGGCACCCTCTCGGCCTCCCCTTTCGCCTATAAGATGCCTCCAATATAGAAACCCTAAGTACCCGAACAAAATTCCATGAAAGAGTCTATAGTCGCCGTCATCTCCATCCATAGACCAGGAGGGATCTAAAGCTCTTCCCGGCACCCTCCCGGGGGGAGAATTAACCCTAGAGGCCTTCTTCATCACCATGCAAGCCTCCGGTGTGATGCGTGAGTAGTTCATCCTTGGACTACGGGTCCATGTAGTAGCTAGATGGTTGGTTCTTCTCCTTTGTGCTATCATGTCTAGATCTTGTGAGCTCCATTCATGATCAAGATCATCTATTTGTAATCCTACATGTTGTATTTGTGGGGATCCGATGGATATTGAGATGCTATTTCAGATTGATTATTGATTCTATCATGTCTTTGTTATTTGTGTTCTTGCATGCTCTCCGTTGTTAGTAGATATCTTGGCTGAGTAGATGCTAGCAACTCTAAGAGGGAGTATTTATGCTCGATAGTGGGTTCATGCCTCTAGTAATCTGGGGAAGTGACAGAAATCTCTAAGGTACTAGATGTGATGTTGCTACTAGGGAGAAAACATCAATCCTTTGTTCATAGAACAATCGTATTGTTTACTTTACACGTGTTGCGTAATGCAATTATCTGTTGCTTGCAACTTAATACTAGAGGGGGTTCGGATGATAACCTGAAGGTGAATTATTAGTCATAGATGCAGTTGGATTACGGTCTATGTATAATGTTGTAATGCCCAATCAAATCTCATAGGAGTCTATATGATTAGTATATGCATGTATGCTTTCTCGATGTTTGTCAATTGCCCTGCTGTAATTTGTTCATCCAACATGTCATCTATCTTAAGGAGAGCCACCACTAGTGAACTATGGACCCCGTTCCTTTCTTTTACCATCAATCTACAACTATTTACTGCTTTTTGTTTACTTTCTGCAAGCTTTTACTTTCTTCCACACAAGATGTTTAATCCTTTGTTTTCAGCAAAACCGATGAGATTGACAACCTCACTGTAAGTTGGGGGCAAAGTTCTGTGGTTGTGTTGTCCAGGATTCCAAGTTGGCAACAACACCTTGGAGGTGTTTCCTTGCTCCTACTGGTTCGATAACCTTGGTTTCATAACTGAGGGAAACTTGCTACTGTTCTCATCATACCTTCCTCTTGGGGTTCCCCAACGAGCTCGAGATATCTTGGGCCATCAAGCTCTTTTCTGGCGCAGTTGCCGGGGAGTCAGGGACATCTTCACAAGGGGAGTCCCTCATAACCAATCTCTTTACTTTGTTTTATTTGTTTTGCTTAGTTTATTCTTGCTTTGTTTGCTTGTTTATTTATCAAAAACATAAAAAAAAATAGTTTTACTAGTTTTCTTTCTTTATTAAAAACACACAAAAAATGACTACTCTTGAAAATACTAAGTTGTGTGACTTCACTAGCACCAACAACAATGATTTCATGTGCACACCTATTGCTCCACCTGTTCCTGAAGCTACTTTCTTTGAAATTAAACCTGCTCTACTCAATCTTTCTATGAGAGAACAATTTTCTGGTATTGGTAATGAAGATGCTGCTACTCATCTAAATAACTTTGTTGAACTTTGTGAGATGCAAAAGCATAGGGATATAGATGGAGATATTATTAAGCTTAAATTGTTTCCTTTCTCTTTGAGAGGAAAAGCTAAAGAATGGTTGCAATCCCTAACTAGAAATAGTATTGATTCTTGGACTAAATGCAAAGATGCTTTCATTGGAAAATACTATCCTCCTGCTAAGATTATATCTATGAGAAGTGAAATAATGAAGTTTAAACAATCTGATAATGAACATGTTGCTCAAGCTTGGGAAAGAATGAAATCTTTGGTAAAGAATTATACCACTCATGGACTGACTTCTTGGATGATTATCCAAACCTTTTATGCAGGATTGAACTATTCTTCAAGAAATCTATTGGATTCTGCCGCTGGAGGTACCTTTATGACTATTACTTTGGGTGTTGCAATGAAGCTTCTTGATAATATGATGGTTAACTTTTCTGAATGGCACACTGAAAGAGCTCCACAAGGTAAGAAGGTAAATTCTGTTGAAGAAACCTCCTCCTTGAGTGATAAATTGATGTTATTATGTCCATGCTTGTTAATGGGAAAGCTCATATTGATCCAAATCATGTTACCTTAGCCTCTTTGGTTGCTCGAGAAGAGCAAGTTGATGTGAACTTTATAAGAAATAACAATTTTGGTAACAATGCCTATGGTAATAACAATTATAGGCCTTACCCTCCTAATAATACTTATGGTTATCATGGTAAACCTGGAATACCTAGTGACATGGGTATACCCTATAGGTACTTGAGTTTGGTATATACGGTCCAGATACGGTGGAAGCCCATAGCGTTGCCATGGCCCAATGACGACTTCGAGTGGCCCACGGACTCTCGATGACTTGCGAGACAAGAAGAAGTCTAAATATAGAAAGTTTGAAGGGAAAACCCTAATCTGTAACCGACTCGACCTGCTACCCGAGACCTGGCCTATCTATATAAAGGCTAGGAGGGGGCGGCGAGAAGGACACACGCAACCCTAGTTTCCACAACTCTCGCCCGATTGCATCCGCGCGCCCTTGTAATCTTCGATTCCTTTGTTAATTCCAAGAGCAGACAAGCAGGAGTAGGGACCTCTATGAGGCCTGAGCCTGAGTAAACCTTGCGTCCATGTGTTCTTGTTTGCTAGCCGATTGATGCTTCCAGCGCTCCCTCCTTCTCCAAAACCCAAGTCCATAACAATGGGCATTGATGAGTTAAACCCTCGTCACCTAGTGAAGAAAGAATTTTAGAAGTTGAAAGAGCTACTAAAAACTTCATGCAAATGCAATATGAGCAAAATAAGTTATTTACTAAAACCATGGAGGAACAATCTACTATTTTGAAAAGCATTAGTCATCAACTTGAGAGTTTAAATAGGGAAATTCCTAGTTTGCAATTGAAACTTTCTAATGCTGAAAGAAATAGATCATCTTTGTCTGAAGCACAATAGTCTTTGATTAATAAAATGGCTGCTAAACCCGAAACTATTGAAAATCCCTTTGCTGCTACTAATGCCATACAAGTTAGAATTGATGAAAATGTTAGACTATTAGCTGAATTGCATGCTAAGTGGGAGAGAGAAGATGAAATTGCTAGAAACATTAGTGTTTCTACTATCACTACCACTAGTGTTGAGGCTAGTAATAACTCTACTACTTTAGATGATAATTATGATTTTGATCTTGATGGTTGCAACATCTCTGAAGTAATTAAGTTCCTACAAAAGCTTGCTAAAAGTCCTAATGATAGTGCTATCAATATGTCCTTTACAAAACACATTACTGATGCTCTCATAAAAATTAAAGAAGAAAAGATGAAACATAAAGCTTCTATCCCTATGAAACAAGAAGATGGTTGGGAACCCATCATTAATATGAAAGTGAATGATTTTGATTTTAAAGCTTTATGTGATCTTGATAGTAGTGTTTCTATTATGCCTAGAAAGATTTATGATATGCTTGATTTTCCACCTTTGGAAGATTGTTATTTGAATGTCCCACTTGATGATAATGCTAAAAATAAACTCATGGGGAGTATTAATGATGTTCTTATTATGGTTAACAATGCTTATGTCCCCGTTGATTTCTATGTTTTGGATGTTGAATGCAATGCTTCTTGTCCTATTACTTTGGGAAGACCTTTTCTTAGAACTATTGGTGCCATTATTGATATGAAAGAAGGCACCATTAAATATCAACTCCCACTCAAGAAAGGTATAGAACACTTCCCTAAGAAGAAAGAGAAGATTTCTTTTGCCTCTCCTATGAAAACAAAATTTGCTCTTAATGCTTCTTAATTTGAGAACACTTGATTATTTTTCTTGCTTCCTATGCCTAACTTAAAGGCGTTAAAGAAAAGTATTCCCTCCATCCCAAAATATAAGGCACCTAAGGATTAGTCAAAAGTCAACATTTTTAAGTTTGGCTATGATTATACAGAAAAATATAAAAATGTATAATACTAAATTAATATCAATAGATTCACCATAAAGTATATTTCCTTAATATGTCCATTCAATATTGTAGATGTAGATATTTTTTTCTAAATATTTGGTTAAAGTTAGTAAGGTTTGACTTTTGACCAATCCTTAGACGCCTTATATTTTGGGATAGAGGGAGTACTTATTGGGAGATAACCCAAAAGTTTTAGATGAGTCTTGGAAGTTATTACTTCAGTAATAACCGCTTCTTATCCTTTTTATTTTCTTTTTGTGCCAAGAGTAACCTCTAATGAGAGAGAAGTAATGATTGGGAAAGTTGTTGTCCCCAAACAGAATTTTGTGCTTCACCGTACAAATTCGTGTAAAATCTCTGTATGGCGTTTTGAGGCGTGAATTTTTGTGCTTATGCCACAGGTTGTTATGTAACTTTCGTTAGTTCAACACTTTTTGATTTGAGCAACAGAAGGTCTTCGAAAAAATTGGTTTTTACCTGCTGGTCTGTTTTGACAGATTTCTGCCATTATTTGCATTTGCTTCTTGTTGGTTCCTTTTTGAGTTCTCTTTGGGGAATTGAGCTTTTTGAGGGAAGTTCTTCAGTAGCTTTTGTTTTAATGCAAGTTTTATTGGTGTTTAAACTGAACCCAAAGACTTATTATCTTGAGTGCACTAATGTTGCTAATAAAGATCGTGTGAAGTTTTGTATGAAAGAAAAATTTCAGGTGTATGGAGAGAATGATGTAATGAGATGAAGAATGGACTAAAGCTCAAGCTTTGGGATGCCACCCCGTGTCACCCCAAGAAATATTCAAGAGGTACAAGCGTCAAAGCTTGGGGATGCCCAAGGCATCCCCTTCTTCATCAATAAAAATCCCAGGTTTCTTCCAAACACTTCATTTTTATTGTTTCATGCACAGTTGTGTTGTTCTTGGAGCATCTTCATTTTTTTTTGGTTTTGCTTTGCTTGGTTTGCTTAGTTTGATGAATAAATTGGTTGGACCCCCTCTTTCATGCATTGGTTTTCAAATAGTTTGGTTTGGATTGGAAAAGAGTAGGAAAGTTCATGCTTAAGTGGTAAAGAGAGCTGGTTTTTGACCATGGCTTATGCTTTGTCATGCCATGCTTGATATTGTTTTGGCTTTATACTTAGTGATCTTTGCTGTAGCATGACATGTTATAAACAATTGAGATTGCTTAATGTGCCTTGGAAGAATCATGTGTTGTTTAGCATATTAAAGCATAGTATTGTGGTATTCTCCTTTGATGCTTTATTTGGGTTGACTTGGCGCATGCTCACACCATGTTATGACTATCCCGAGTCACCATAGCCTTTATGATCCTTTAGTTTTCGACTTGTAGTATCACTATGTTTTGTCACTCTGCATGATTATGGACATTATTGCTCTCTTAGTCGGTCGCTCCCAGTCTTTTGCTAGCCTCCATAACCAGGTGTGAGTTCCACTCATGCATCGAACTCCTAAAACCAAGTTATTCCAAAGAGTCCACCATACCTACCTATTAGCATTTGCTATTCCAAGTATATTCATGTTTTTATCTACCTTCCGAATTAAACTTGTTATGTGAAAATTAGTGATTCAAGCTCTCACGAACTTGATGACACACTTTACTTTCTTGCATTTAATAAAATTGAACCATTGCGTCCATATTTGTTGCATATATGCTTGTGCTTTATAAGTTGAAGTTAACAGAACCATCTATCATGGGGAACGCTTTCAACATTGCACTTGTACATTGTACCCCGTTGATATCATGTTCTTTTGCTTATGGATCCCGGTGGTGTGAAATAAAAGGGGAACTTGTAAGATCATGGAGTTTGTATGTGTGTTAGAGAAACGCCTGGGCCGCTAGCCTAAGCCATGCCTAATCATGGTGGAAACTTGCAGCATAACCATAATGAGCACTCTATGAAGCATCCTCAATAAAAACCTATGCAAATAGCAAATAAAAGGATCACTGAGATGCTCATTGTCTGCTTGCCTTGTCATTTTCATTATGGGATAGCTCATGTATCATGTGCAAGGGGTACCCGTTGGCGGTTCTCTATGATACATATGTACTTACAATGACAAGAGCTTACTTCTGACTGAAGTTGAGTTGCATGAGGTTCGGTCTTCATAAGTAAGGGGCATGAGATTTCGGCTTATAACTTGTCAAACATATCCTCTTAGTTGTGTCACTTTAACCTTAATCACCTAAAGATGCTTATGATAGGGGCAATGAGAGCTGAAAGCTAATAAGTACCATAATTTTTGGAAGCTCTTTATGAAACTTGAATCTCTACTTCCTTCTATGAAGGCCTTTCTTTTACTTTTATGTTGAGTCTCCACCTTCTATCTTTATGCACCTATTTTGAGAGCATAGTGGCCATTGTTAGTTCTATGTGCATTGTCCCAAGACTTGTTGATTGATGCATAACTTTGATACTGCTTGTTCTTAAACTACTTGTATCTAGTCACTCTTATGAATTTTGAAGGTGTCCTATGCATTTATGTTTGCTACTCTATGAGGGACAAGCTGAATACCACTATGCTATGTTTTCTTTATGTGAAACAAACAAACGTCTTGCAAAGTATTGTTATTCATGAATCTTTTGTTTGTGCCTTTTCATGTTGCAACATAGTTGCTATGTCTTATTGTTAGAACTTTATCTTTCATGTTATGTTGAAGTACTATGATCCCAGCTATCAATGTTTTACAAATACTTTGATCAAGTTTATGATCGTGCATGTCACCTCAAAAATTATTCTTTCTTTTTATCACTTACCTACTCGAGGACGAGCAGGAGTTAAGCTTGGGGATGCTGATATGTTGCTAATGTATCTATAATTTTTGATGTTCCATGCTTGGTTTTTATCTACTTTCTTATGTTCTTTCCACACTTTGGAGTACTTTTTATACACTTTCTTGGACTAACCTATTAACAAGATGCCACAGTGTCAGCTGCCTGTTTTCTGCTGTTTTTGGTTCCAAGAAAGTCAGAAAATGAATATTCTCGGAATTGGACGGGAAAAAAGCCAAAGTCAGTTTTTTACCGAGGGGGACACGGAGCCAGATTACGAGACGGAGAGGGGCCAGAGGGCCACCACACCACCTGGCCGCATGGCCAGGCCAGGCCCGCGCCAAGGGTGGTGTGGCCACCTAGGGCACCCCCTCGACCTCCCCTTTCGCCTATAAGATGCCTCCGATACAGAAACCCTAAGTACCGGATCAAAATTCCACGAAAGAGTTTGTAGCCACCGTCATCTCCATCCCTAGATCGGGAGGGATCTGAAGCTCTTCCCGGCACCCTGCTGGAGGGGAGAATTCACCCTGGAGGCCTTCTTCATCACCAAGCAAGCCTCCGGTGTGATGCGTGAGTAGTTCATCCTTGGACTACGGGTCCATGTAGTAGCTAGATGGTTGGTTCTTCTCCTTTGTGCTATCATGTCTAGATCTTGTGAGCTCCGTTCATGATCAAGATCATCTATTTGTAATCCTACATGTTGTGTTTGTGGGGATCCGATGGATATTGAGATGCTATTTCAGATTGATTATTGATTCTATCATGTCTTTGTTATTTGTGATCTTGCATGCTCTCAGTTGTTAGTAGATATCTTAGCCGAGTAGATGCTAGCAACTCTAAGAGGGAGTATTTATACTCGATAGTGGGTTCATGCCTCTAGTAATCTGGGGAAGTGATAGAAATCTCTAAGGTACTAGATGTGATGTTGCTACTAGGGAGAAAACATCAATCATTTGTTCATAGAACAATCATATTGTTTACTTTACATGCAATGCGTAATGCAATTATCTGTTGCTTGCAACTTAATACTGAAGGGGGTTCGGATGATAACCTGAAGGTGGATTATTAGTCATAGATGCAGTTGGATTACGTTCTATGTATAATGTTGTAATGCCCAATCAAATCTCATAGGAGTCAAGATGATTAGTATATGCATGTATGCTTTCTCGATGTTTGTCAATTGCCCCACTATAATTTGTTCACCCAACATGTCATCCATCTTAAGAAGAGCCACCACTAGTGAAAACTATGGACCCCGGCCCTTTCTTTCACCTTCAATCTACAACTGTTTACTGCTTACTATTTACTTTCTGCAAGCTTTTACTTTCTTCCACACAATACGTTTAATCCTTTGTTTTTAGCAAAACCGGTGAGATTGACAACCTCACTGTAAGCTGGGGGCAAAGTTCTATGGTTGTGTTGTGCAGGATTCCAAGTTGGCAACAACACCTTGGAGGTGTTTCCTTGCTCCTACTGGTTCGATAACCTTGGTTTCATAACTGAGGGAAACTTGCTACTGTGCTCATCATACCTTCCTCTTGGGGTTCCCCAACGAGCTCGAGATATCTTGGGCCATCAGGGAGTGCTGGAGGCATCAGTCGGCTAGAAAACAAGCACACAGGGACGCAAGTTTTACCCAGGTTCAGGCCTCGTAGAGGTCACTACTCCTGCTTGTCTGCTCTTGGCATTAACGAAGGAATCGAAGATTACAGGGGCGCGTAGATGCAATCTGGCGAGAGTTGTGGAAACTAGGGTGGTGATTGTCCTCCCCGCGGCCCCTCCTAGCCTTTATATAGATAGGCTAGGTCTCGGGTAATAGGTCGAGTCGGTTACAGATTAGGGTTTTCCCTATGAACTTTCTATCTTAAGCTTCTTCTTGTCTCGCAAGCAATCAAGAGTCCATGGGCCCCTCGAATTCTCCACTGGGCCTTGGCAACACCGTGGGCTTCTACCGTATCTGGACCGTATATACCAAACTCGAATACTTGTAGGGTATACCCATGTTATTAGCCCCCGAGTGTCCAGTAGAATCGCAGATTCGACTAGGGACTTTATGAAGTCTTTCGAGTGGATGATTGAGCGTTTTTCAGGTGTTCTGTTTATGTCATAGGGATTGTTGATATACGTGCCTGATTTATTCTATGTATCGGTATCAGTTAACTGCCTTAGGGCAAAGCAACACAATCTACTCAAACTCGAGTCCCCGGACCTGATTCGGAAAAATGCTGGTGTAATTCGACTTAGGCCACGGAGGTCTTACAGGAGTCGAATTCTAGTGTATAAGTGTGAGCACTCGACGCATCCGTCAAGGCATGTTCATCGCACCTGTAGGTACGGATATATTTCTGGTAGTGCATAGCAGATGTGTTGCCAGGCCTTATTCAGGTCTTATCTTCATGTTGTAAGCGCAGCATCTGAATTTTTTGTCATCGCGGAGATGATTCGGGTGGCCTAGGAGACGCAGTCTCTTTGTAGGGATAGTATGAGGCGGAGTCTATTGGGTCCGCAGCATAGAAAACAAAAAATTTCCTACGATGAGAACTACACGCCAAGATCTATCTACTAGGTACAAAGCAACGGGTGGACATACATCCAACGAGAACTTACCCTCGAAGACAACGAGTTTTGTTAACGAGTAGGAACTCGTGGTTGATGTAGTCGTACACTTGCCGATCTCAAGATCGAGTGGAAGTCCGAGCGCCGCAACTCAGCAGCGCATCCGTACTCGCACACACGTTCAAGCCACCGGACAACCTCCACCTCCTCGCTCCAGTAATCCAACGGAAGCAGCAACTCCTTCCAGACGAAATGCCACCGGTAACATGTATCTCGCTAATCCGAGACCATGGGGGAATAATTCTAGAGGGGGAGAGAGATCCTTCACAAGGAGGTGTGTGGAAGAAGGAGGAAGAGGGTGGCCTTTTATAGGAGGAGGGGGGTACCCCCTCTCTCCATGGCCGGCGCATGGGGGGTGACCCCTCACCTCCCCCATTCATGTGGTGGTAACCCCTCCACATTAAAATGCCTCTTCACATTCCCTTTTAAAGTCCCCACTTTAAATGCATTAAAATTCTCCAAGTTTAATTCTCTCTCATTTAATAAAACTCTTCTATTATATTTATTCAGAATTTTGTTAATTACTTTAATTAACAAACATTCACATATAACCCCTTGCAATATTTCAATATCACATGCAGAACCACTTTCTGCAATTTCACCCGAAACAATTTCCGGTTTCTATCAAAACAATTCCTGCGCTTTGCAATTCTTTCGTCTGAAACATATGTGCTCCAAAATGGTGTCCGATAACTCTTAAGTGTGTCACCCTACGGTTCGCGAATAATGCATACATGATTGAGACTCCTCTCAGATCAATAATCAGAAGCGGGACCTGGAGATCCATACTGACTCCTGCATATTCAACGATGACTTCTGTGATCGTGAGAACCTTTAATGCTTGTAACTAAATCCCTTTGTCTTGCGATATATTACATGTCCGAGATTCGATCATCGGTATCTCCATACCTAGTTTGATCTCATTGCCGACATGAACTCTTTTCTTGTTCCCGTGATATAACATTCTAGTGATCACATCACTTTTTTGCAAGCTATCTTAATGTGATACCACCGAGAGGGCCCATAGTATATCTATCCGTCATCGGGATTGAGAAATTCCACTCTTGATCCATGAGCCTCAACATAACACCTTCATAGCACTGAACCCATCTTTATAGTCATCCTGTTACGGTGTGACGTTTGATGTTATCAAGAAACTCTTCCGGTGTTAGCAATTAACATGATCTCATGGTCTAAGGATAAAGATTACTTCGTATGATGTTATAGCAATATAAACATAATGACTTGATCGTAATGCTATACTTCGGATGAATGTTCATCACATCATTCCACCAATGTTGTGACCTTGTTATTAACAACATCCAATGTCCATGATCAGGCAACCTTGATCATCTTTTTAATCAACAAGCTAGTCTATAAGAGAGGCATAACTAGGAACCCTTTTTGTTTATTAAACACACATGTATTGACGTTTCCGATCAATACAATTATAGCATGCAAAATAAACTTTTATCATAAACATGGAATAAGATAATAACCACTTTATTATTGCCTCTCGGGCATATTCCCTTCAGTCTCCCACTTGCACTAGAGTCAATAATCTAGTTTGAAAAACTTTGCGTATTGAACACCTATGGCTTTCTGGTGTTGCATATACGCTATTGCTAGTGGTTAACATGATCTCCGGATCTGACAGTTTCAGGTCCGTGTGTATTTGCATGTCTTTGCGTCTCTACGCATCACTCATTCTCAAATGAGATGGCATTGTATAAATTTGGTCCTTTGGTGAGACCTTTAGTTCGTTCCGGTTAAAATATGTTGATATTATTGTCACACAATATATCTTCATAGTATTAGCCCACTTTGAACCACACCTAGTTTGATAACAAACTACTTAACACAAATGCCATCCTTTGCTGCTACTATAGCAGTTATATACTTAGCCTTTTTTGTAGTATCTGTCATAATGTCTCAACTTTGGAACTCATCCAAATCCACCATGGAACATCCTTTCCATTACATTGTGCCACCCATAGTCTAAATTGAGATAAATTTAATTTGTATCTTGTGACAAAACTAGTATCAATGTAACACTTTACAATGAACTACCTTTAACTATTTGTCACTTATACATGATATATTCTTAGTTCTTCCAAAGCTCATAAGAATATCTTTACTATCGTCCAATGATCATCTCATGAATCATTCTGGTATGTGCTCATAACATTTAGAGCATAGGACATTCTAGATATATACATATCATGGTATAATCGATCAAAATCTTTAGCAAGAACCTTTCTTGTTGTTTCCATATTGAACCCTTTCAATATCTCATATATGCATGTCTGGCACAACCATATTAGAGCCTCAATCTATCCATATAGATATTGATGCAAAATATTCCGGGTTTGCCCAAGTCTTTCATCGAAATCTCATTTTAATGAAATTCTTAACTTGTGTCAATACAAGATACATCATTTCCAATCAACAATATGTCCTCTACATAATGTATTAGAGATATGTCTCAGCGCTCCCACTTAATTTCTTGCAAATGCAAGCATCTTTATCATCTCCGATGAATTTAAACTATTTTAACAGTTTCATCATGGTGAAGATTCCAACTCCGCTATGTTTACTTCAACTATTGAAGTTTGCATGCCCTTTTAGCACCCTTTGAATTAACAAAACCCTTCGGACCGTGTCTTGTACATGTCCTAGGTAACCATTCTATTAGAAGAACATTGTTTTGTTTGTTCAACTACCATACATCAAATTATATGTAGTGGTTGCTACATTAATCCGTAAAGACTAAATATCGCTATGAAAGATCAAATCTTGTCATAGTCAACTCCTTGAACGTTGCCGTAAACATCTTTCTGACATGTCGACTATTTCATAGATGTCAAACATCCATGTCTTATTTCTTTATAGATCCAAACACGACCGATAGGCTTCACGCCTTTCCGGAGGGTCTTCCAAGTTTAGAAACTTGATTTCTCGTGTATGGATACTATCACGGATTCTATGACTTCTAGTCATTTATGGAGTCAGGGCACATCATCGCTTCTTTGCATGTAGTCGGTTCATCATTGTTCAAACAATGAGGACTTGCTTATCAAATCACACTATTTGATTCTTACCGACCCACACGGTTCAATAGGAACTCTAATCTCCGAGATCACACCCTTTGTAATCACGGGAGCCATGAGCAATGTGGCCGCCACCGGGACACTTTCCGGCGCTTCGCTACTTAGCACATATAGCTAAGGTTCAACAACCTTATCAAAGTTCTATTGTCCTCCCATTTAACTTTTAACGAAAAATTCCTTCTCAAGAAACTTGACGTTCCAAGTAACAAACTCTTTTGTCCTCGGTGTTATGGAGAAATTCCCAACAAATTCTTTGGGATAACCTACAAAGACGTGCTTATCCGACTTTGGTTGTAAACATTTTACTTATGCTTAGCATACCAAAATTTAAGAAAAAACAATTCGGGTTTTATCCCAAACCATAACTTATATGGTGTCATTTCAATGGATCACGATGTGCTCTTTTTAGTGTAAAAGCAGTAGTCTCTAAAGCTTCAATCCTTAAAACATAATGACAGTTTTATAAATGACACCCTTGATCTTACCATGTCAAACATGGTTTGATTTCATCTCTCGAATATGCCATACTCCTATGGTTTATCGGGAAACACAAATCATGGAACAATTCCTCAAGTCTTAGGTGTTTTTGCTAAACATGTAACTCAAATATCTTCCTTTATGATCGAATCATAAACTCTTTATTTTCTTGTTACAATGATTTTCCACTTCATCTTGAAAGTCTTTGAACATTTTTCAAATGTTTCATACTTCTTCCTTATTAAGTAAATATACAGATATATTCACTCAAATTTCTAGAGAAAGCATATGAAGCAAAAAGATCCATCGCATATGTCTACACATAATGGACTATGCACATCAGCATGCACAATTTCCAATAAGCTAGTCATCCGTTCCTCTTTGGCCTATGGACAGAGTTTCAATTATCTCGAGGAAACTTTCACAAGCGTCAATTGATCAAAATCAAAGACTCCAAAATTCCATCAACATGGAGTTTCTTCATGTTTTCTTTCCAATATAATTTAAAACAGCGATATCACTTCATAAGTGATATTTTAATCATTTGTCTTCCGACATTTTAGCAATAGTGTTTATGGATGTAATTCTCCCACTAGACATGTAAAAGTTCATCCATCCTTTATGGAATACGGTAATTATTTGAACAACCATTGTTCTCGTAATACCGGAACAAAATAACAATTATTAAAACAAATCTTGAAGGCTAGGTTTGACGACAATGAAAAACACAATAACACTTTATTTGTTTTCGATGAACATCATCACTTATTCTCTTGCTGGTTACTTAGGCCATTGTAGTTCATGAATTGCGTTGTCCTGTATGACACTTCATACCAACCAATTCGGTATCCAATACCGGTATCCAATTCCTCAGAACCACATTGTTTAACAAGCAAGGAATACAGCCATAACATGTATATCTTATATATACCTAAGTTGGACATCTCCAACCTTTTATTTTCTACCAAATATTTTATAGATTCTCTTTCAGCAATTCCTTTTCTTTTAAAAGAATCTATCAACATCAATAGTGGTGTCATTAACATGACACATGGTACAAAGCTTGTATATAGTCAAACACTAATACCTTTGGACTTGCACTTTGAAGTGGATCACCATCATCAAATGTTTGGCATTCTTTCAAAAATTCATTCTTTAGTAATCTTTTAGTGTAGTAAACATTTTACTTACATCTTCTATTCATCCTTATCATGACAACTTTCATGATCAAGCTACTATAGCTTATAAGGAAGAATGATGAGTATAATTTTAGTTCCCAAAACCTTTTGGAAGATCCGGATGCTTAGCATCTCCATCCTTCACAAATTCTCACACAATATGAGAACATGAATTATACTCTATCATAATGCAACCAAAAATATTGTTTCAGATATCACAATATCTTTCACACATGATGGTTTCTGAAACAATTTTCAGCTCCAATATAATCTTGATATTAAAACAACTTTTGAATATCAATAATCATGGAGGCAAACATGATACTTTAGATACTAACATTGGAATTCTTACTCTTGATTTAATACTACTTATTAAACTTCATGGAGTAAATAGAGTTTGCTGAAAGTTTGCAATAGGACTTCTAAACCTTAAATTGACATTCAAAACAATACGATACCAGTTCGTAAAGTAAATATCCATAATTCTATGGTTCTATTATCTCAAATAAAAACTAAGCATAAGGTAGTGAACAGACGCCAATGACTACAACAAATTATGCAAATTCAGTTCGATTTAGTTTATGACAAATTGAGTTCGACTAATCCAAATTAGAAATGAACTCCCACTCAAAAACGACATCCCTTGTGCCTTTTTGGTGATTACATGAACCAAATCCACTACACCAAGTCCGATCATCACGTGAGTCGGTGTATCTTCAAAGGCGAGCATCAATATGGGCATCACATCAACTATATGACTCATGTTTAACCTTTTGGTCCGTGTTCTGAGGCCATGTATGTACATGCTAGGCTCGCCAAGTAAGAACCTTAGTACTCGCGTGTGTAAAACTGTCTTACACCCGTTGTATGAAAGCGTAGAGTCGAGTACACCCGATCATCATGTGATGTCTCGAAACACGATCCATAGAACGGTGCATACTTAAGGAAGAACACATTTTTATCTTGATATCTAAATGAGGGATCATCTTAAAATGCTACTAAAACGCCAAACTAGCAATATAAGATGCAAACATCATATGTCTAAAGTGAGATGATATGGTCCATGCATTTGATCTCTATCATTTGCATCGTGGTATGATCTCTATCATTCCTTTGTGTGTAAGGCCAAGGTCTATGGAACTTACACGTTGAGTGTGTTGTAAGAGTATCTATCATACATCTACTTACAACAATACCATATCAAGACACTAGCCCAGCAACGATCTAAACTAGACGCCTCTAATTTATCAATTGCAAGTTTTACGTGGCTTAGGGCTTTTGGAGATAGAACTGTTCTTACCTACGAACATGAACCACAACAAGGATAACCAAGTTATTAGCAACTCGTTGTAAATCAGAAATTGACTATAGTAGGAGAGACAGACACACGCCAGCCACTTATGCAAAACTAGTTGCATGTTAGTCATGGAACCGGTCTCATGTACGATGACATGTAAGGTTAGTCCGGGCCGCTTCATCCCACTATGCCACCAATATCCAAAATACATAGAAGATGCAATAACATGATCATCATCGCCCACATATAAACATATGTGTACTACCCGTGCAAAGCACCTACGCATAGATCAGGCTCTGATACCACTGTTGGGTCCGCAGCATAGAAAACAAAAAATTTCCTACGATGAGAACTATACGCCAAGATCTATCTACTAGGTACAAAGCAACGGGTGGACATACATCCAATGAGAACTTACCCTCGAAGACAACGAGTTTTGTTAACGAGTAGGAACTCGTGGTTGATGTAGTCGTACACTTGCTGATCTCAAGATCGAGTGGAAGTCCGAGCGCCGCAACTCAGCAGCGCATCCGTACTCGCACACACGTTCAAGCCACCGGACAACCTCCACCTCCTCGCTCCAGCGATCCAGCGGAAGCAGCAACTCCTTCCAGATGAAATGCCACCGGGAACATGTATCTCGCTAATCCGAGACCATGGGGGAATAATTCTAGAGGGGGAGAGAGATCCTTCACAAGGAGGTGTGTGGAAGGAGGAAGAGGGTGGCCTTTTATAGGAGGAGGGGGTGCCCCTCTCTCCATGGCCGGCGCATGGGGGTGACTCCTCACCTCCCCCATTCATGTGGTGGTAACCCCTCCACATTAAAATGCCTCTTCACATTCCCTTTTAAAGTCCCCACTTTAAAGGCATTAAAATTCTCCAAGTTTAATGCTCTCTCATTTAGTAAAACTCTTTTATTAAATTTATTCATAATTTTGTTAATTACTTTAATTAACAAACATTCACATATAACCCCTTGCAATATTTCAATATCACATGCAGAACCACTTTCTGCAATTTCACCCGAAACAATTTCTGGTTTCTATCGAAACAATTCCTTTGCTTTGCAATTCTTTCGTCTGAAACATATGTGCTCCAAAATTGTGTCCGGTAACTCTTAAGTGTGTCACCCTACAGTTCACGAATAATGCAGACATGATTGAGACTCCTCTCAAATCAATAATCAGAAGCAGGACCTGGAGATCCATACTGACTCCTGCATATTCAACGATGACTTCTGTGATCGTGGGAACCTTTAACGCTTGTAAATAAATCCCTTTGTCTCGCGATATATTACATGTTCGAGATTCGATCATTGGTATCTCCATACCTAGTTTGATCTCGTTGCCGACATGCACTCTTTTCTTGTTCCCGTGATATAACATTCTAGTGATCACATCACTTGGTTGCAAGCTATCTTAATGTGATACCACCGAGAGGGCCTAGAGTATATCTATCCGTCATCGGGATTGACAAATTCCACTATTGATCCATGAGCCTCAACATAACACCTTCGTAGCACTGAACCCATCTTTATAGTCACCCTGTTACGGTGTGACGTTTGATGTTATCAAGATACTCTTCCGGTGTTAGCAATTAACATGATCTCATGGTCTAAGGATAAAGATTACTTCGTATGATGTTATAGCAATATAAACATAATGACTTGATCGTAATGCTATACTTCGGATGAATGTTCATCACATCATTCCACCAATGTTGTGACCTTGTTATTAACAACATCCAATGTCCATGATCAGGAAACCTTGATCATCTTGTTAATCAACAAGCTAGTCTATAAGAGAGGCATAACTAGGAACCCTTTTTGTTTATTAAACACACATGTATTGACATTTCTGATCAATACAATTATAGCATGCAAAATAAACTTTTATCATAAACATGGAATAAGATAATAACCACTTTATTATTGCCTCTCGGGCATATTCCCTTCAGAGTCACCATAGCATTCGAGTGTGGATGTTATCAACACACATTATGATGTACAAATAATCATAGGGTGCGCGACCAGCGCTCCCTATGGGAGTATCCCCCGAGTGCCTGGTTGAGTCGAAGACCCAAGCAGGGACTAAAGACCTTTTGCGACTGTTGTTGTCTTTGGTTGCTTGTTTCAGTCAAATTTGCTTTCGGCACTCCCTATGGGAGTAACCCATAATTCATAATCGAATCGTAGATTCGAGTGATGGGTATGTCCTGAATGTTCATATACCTGCATAAAGATAAATCATAGAGTGCGCGACCAGCGCTGCCTATGGGAGTAGCCCCCGAGTGCTTGGTTGAGTCGAAGACTCGCGCAAGGACTAAAGTAGTCGAAATCTTCTGCTGCTGAAATCAATGATGTCAGTGCTGACGATGTGATGACCTCGGTTGCCCGCGTGAGCGACTTTGACATGACGTGACGAGTGGTGGGTCCCACTTTCTGACTTCGATTTGACCAGGCGTGCGTAGTCTTCTGTTTTAACTGCGTCTCCTCAATTTCCGTGCGTAATGGGAATAGTGGGGGGACGGTTCATGCTTCAGCTTCGCCACGTGTCGATGGCGATGTGCGCCATGCATGTAGTAGGGTTTCTGCTGGCCGTTGGATGATGTCTGCGAGGAGGTTAAGTAGCAGCGCATCTATGATAATTTCCCCGTCTGTCTTCTTTGCTCGTGCCTCCATCGCCATTGTTGCTGCTCTCTGCTTCCTTGTGCACTTTCTCTTTGCGGCACTAGACCGGCTCCGTGTCTTCCCTAGTTACTTCCTCCGTTCTCACCGCCATCGCAAGATGGGCAAGAAGAAGGAGGCGCCACCGCTGGGTTCGCGGCCGCCATTGCCGCCACCAAGAAGAAGGGCGGTACCGCCACCGTGGGCACCAGCACCGACGGCTCTGGGAAGAAGAAGGGTGCGAGCACCCGCATTACCAACGGATCCTAGCGCGCGTCCATCATCAAGCCCACCGAGATGCAACTTCATCATCGAGATGGAGTTCTTTTGTCCATGGAAGACGACTCGCGAGCGCCCGGCGAGGAGATAATTCCTTGTCCTCCTCCTGGTTTCTGGGTGATGTTCCTTGCGTTCATCATCCGAGGTCTTTCTCTCCCCCTGCATCCTTTCTTCAGGGGTCTCCTTTGCATCTATGGGCTCCAGCTGCATCAGTTGTCCCCAAATTCTATTTTCCACATCTACAGCTTCATTACTCTTTGCGAGTGTTGGCTCGGAATCGAGCCGCACTTTGGCCTCTTCAAGAGGCTTTTTAAGCTGAAATGCTAGTCGGCGTCCGGTTTGGTAGTCTACGACGTAGGAGGCTGCGGAATCCACGTCGACTCCGCTGTCACCTACTTTGATATCAAGCTCACCGCGTCTGTCCAAGGGTGGAGGGACAAGTGGTTCCAGATCTGCGACCAGAAGGCCGACGGAGAGCACTACAGACTCGCGCCCTTTGATCCTGTGACGCCGTGCAAGAGGAGGCTCTCTTGGAAGAATATCATGATGCCTGGCGAGTCCAAGGAAATGGATGTGTTGTATAAGCGTGTCTGCAGCCTCGAGAGTCGCATAGGCAAAGAAGAAGGAGGCTCTACTCTCATTCGCACATGGTTGCGCCGTCGTGTCCAGCCCCTGCAGACCAGGGTCCACCCCATGTTTCGCTAGGCCGGTGTGAATGATGCCACTCGCGTATCTGCCGATGGCATTTCCGCGGGTGAGGTAGACAGGAGGTTGCGATTGGTGACCAAATATACCGCCACGGAGGATCTCCCGGGCGAACCAGTCGTGCCTCCTTTCAACGCCTCTAACCCTCCTCCTAAGGTAGAATTGTACTACGAAGTAGTTGTTTTGTCGATTGCCATCGGGTACTTGATATATAATGTTGTATCTTCTAAATGCATGACTAGAAGGTGTCTCCCAATTTGCCCCCTCGTCCCGAAGGGGTTATCCCTCATGAAGTGGATGAAGAGGACGAGTCGGAGTCGCCCGTCCTAATCGAAGAGGAGGAGGGAGCCCCGAGTCCAGCGACCAGGACACTCGCAAGCGTTCTCGCAGCAAGGATTCTGACGCTACTTCTCTGATGACGTCGGAAGGTCCTTCTGCTACTGCAGAGGAACCAATCCCCACCATTCCTGTGTGTTCCATGGCTCCTTCTTCCCATAAGAAGATGCGACTACCGAAGGATTCGTTGGAGCAATACTTCGACCTTGATAGATTTTACTGGTGAGTTCTGCACTCGCGACTTTGTATTGGTTTCTTTTTGGAGTTGCTTTCCCTGAAGTTTTTGCTGGATGTGTTTTGTAGTCAAACAGTGTCGTCGTCTTCTGACGACGTCCAATTTGTGAAGGAATCTGGAGTCGCAGACTCCAAGGCCAAGGAAGTGGCCGAACGATCTTCCTCTCCTCCATTGGCAGCCCACTCCGGGCACAACTCGTCGAGTTCCCCGCATGTTGGGGGACACCAGGTGGTTGCCCGGATGACTGCGCAACAGTCATCTTCGGAGTCTCTAGAGGACCATGTGAGCATCCTTTTGTTGTTTTGGCAGTCGAATATATACCTGGTGTTGTTTGCTGAACTTTGTTTTCTTCTGATGCAGCTCATCATGAAGGAAGCTGCTCGCCTAGCAGAGCAAGTCCTTGACATGGGTCGACAACATGCGCGGCTAGACAATCGCCATCGCGTTGTTAAAGGTTAGTTTTGGCTTTGGCTTTGTCTTCGTGAAGTTTCTAGATTCGATTGATGATACGTTCTATTCCTTTGTAGTTGAGCATAATGAACTTCTGCGTCATGCGGCTTCACTCAAAAAGGCGCTTGCCACGGCGGCGAAGAGTCGCAACGAAGCAATCGTGGCCCTGGAGGAGTCGCAAAAACGCGTAGAAGACTTGCGAAAACGTGAAGAGGACTTGCGCGCTTCTAATGCCGAGAGGGAGAAGTTGTTCGAGGAGCAACTTTTCTCGATTGCCAAGTCCCTCTCAGGTATTCTTTCAGCTGAATTTTCGTTGTTTCTTGTTGCGACATCATGTTATTGTGCTAACACTTTGCTGTATGTAGATGTCAGTGGCCTAAGCTTTGACGCGCAGGCCCTTCGTCGTGACGATGCGTTGGATAGTGCTTTCATCATAGTCGAAGACCGCAGTGCTTCCCTTCAGGGGACGCTGACAAAGGCCAAGGGTGTGCTTAGTCGCATACGCAAGGATCTAACCCCCAAGGCTGAGCTGATTGACAACCTTGAGGACCTGGTGGAATCCTTTGCTGGGTGTATTCCCATGTACTTCAGGAACTCCCAGCGGTCTATTGGCGCCACCATGGCACTCGCGATGGTGCAAGCCCATGGCGTGGAGGTGGACCCCGCCACGATCTACAAGGCGATGCCCGTCGGCGCAGATGGCCAACAGGTAGTGTTTGCTCCCTTCGCTACTGGTTGTGGTAAGTATGGGCCACAACTCATCAATACAGTCGCCAAATACTCGGAAGAGATGCAGCAAGCGAAGAATGCGGCAAAGGATGTGGCATTAGGGGCTGGCACCAGAAAGTCTGTGGCGTCAAAGACCACCATGGATTCGATGAGGCCCCCGAAGTCCAAGTCGAAGTCGAAGAAGCAGACTACTCCTTAGTAGTTAATCTGTAATAGTTGTAGTTTATTTTCGTGTTGAAACCATGCTTTTGTGGGAGTATACCTGTTGAGACTTTGCCGTGCCTGAATGCATTTGAGCCTTTTATCAATGTATTCCTCGTCCCTTATTTGCTCTTGCTTGGTTTGTGATAGGGTACGTCGAGTGGTCCTTCGAGCGATCCTCGTGATTTTCCACTCACCGATGAAACCTGGGCGCAGCCGCGCTCAAAGGTGGAGGAGTTGTCCTTGCTTTCACGACTGCGTGATCGCATTAAGCAACTGGAGCGTGAGTTGCCCATCCTCTATGGTAGAGCAGATGTATGGAAGTCGAAGGCGGAGAAGGCTACCGCCCGCGAGAAGTATCTCTTGGAGGAGGTGGCGCAGTTGAGGGAGCAGTTCAAACGTTAGCTTTCTGCCCTCTTATCTTTTCTTTTAGTCAGTCACGGTGATGCATTGTCTTCATACTTTGCCCTTTTGTTTGGTGTAGTTGTCAGTGCTCGTCATCTGCAGGATGAGAAAGACCGGATTTCCATTCGAATGAACGATCTGACCCAGGAGCAACTACAGGCGAGTGGGTACTTTTGGGTGGACCACGATCGTGCGATCGCGCTTGCGACCTTGCAGGATCGTGCTTCTCGAGTACTTCACTTTTTGAAGAAGGCGCATTCGTGCCTTAGGCATATCTATCAGACGATGTTTCCGTTGGACGCTAGCCCTTCAAGCCTGTTGGCTCTTCTGGCGAAGTTCCAGGATTTGAGTGCGGTTCGCGAGTGCGTGCGACAGTAGTTAGTAGCTGGTGCTAAGGCTGCATTGTTGCTGGTGCGACTGCATAGGCTGGATGTAGATGTTGCGGCTGTTGCCGCCAGGCCGCCACCTCCGCCATAGGGTATGACCTAGGACATGGTTGCGGATGTAGATGTTGCGGCTGTTGCTGCCGGGCACTACCAAGTGGTTGATCGCCCAGCGGAAGAAATTGTCGACTTCTTTGAGGAACAAACGAACGTTCTCCTGTTGCAGCGGTAGCATGACTTGTATCCTGCACATAATTGTACAAGTGTTGTAAAGTTCATATGACTATGTTGGATGTAATTAGTACTTATTGATATGTGAAGAGCTTGCTAGCTTTTATATTTTGCGAGTGTATTTGTAGTCTGTAGCTCCTTTTCGTTAGCCTGACTTGTGTTATCTCAGCTCCTTGCCAACCTGTCAGGTGCATTGCAACTGGGTTGGTGTTTATCAAGGGTTCGATTGGTGTTGTGTCAGCTACTCGGGATACTACGATTTGTTCGTAGAACAAGAGTATAAAGGGTGGCGCAGCCCCCGAGTGATAAAATTGCAAGAAAATAAGAGAAACACAAAGTTTGGGGCACTTAGCTTTATTTATTCGCAGAATAGTACGAGGTACAATGTGTGGCTAAGTAGCCTGGCTGAATAGCCTTATTTGTAAATGTAAAAAACGACTAGGGGTAGAAGCGATGCAGCTCCGCGACGTTCCAGGGATTGGAGTATGTGACTCCTGTCTCGAGATCTTTAAGGCGATAGGCGCCACCTGGGATTACTTCCGTAATCACATAAGGTCCCTCCCAAGGGGACTCGAGTTTGTGATGCCCTTGCTGCTTCAGTTGCAGGACCAGGTCTCCTTCGATGAAGGATCTTGGGCATAGTCTTCTGTTGTGGTAGTTGCGGAGGTTTTGCTGGTAGATCGTTGATCTCTCCGCTGCGATTTCCCATGCCTCGTCAAGGAGGTCGACGGAGTCTTTGAGTGCAAGAGTTGACTCTTGCTCGCTGTAAGCGACCACCCGTGGGGCTTTGTACTGTACTTCTGCGGGTAGCACCGAATCAGCACCATGCACCATGAAGAACGGGGTGTATCCCGTGGCGCTGTTTGGAGTTGTGCGCAAGCTCCAGAGTACGAATTGCAGCTCATCTGGCCAGCATCCGGCGGCTTGTTCGAGTGGCTGAAGGAGTCATTTCTTGATTTCGCTGCATACGAGGTCGTTGACCTTTTCGACTTGACCGTTGGTCTGCGGGCGAGCCACCGAGGCGTAGATTATGTTGATTCCTAGGTTTTCGCAGAATTCCTGGAAATCCTTAGAGGTAAAGTTTGTCCCATTGTCCGTGATGATGCTGTGTGGCACTCCAAAGTGGTAGACAATGGATTCGAAGAACTTAACTGCGCTGGCCCCTGATTGATTTGTCACCGGCATGGCCTCGATCCACTTGGTGAATTACTGCGACCAAGAGGTAGACGTAGCCTCGTCGTGAGGATTTTCGGAGCTTGCCGAACATGTCGAGTCCCCATTGCATGAAGGGCCAAGCAAATGGTATTGGCCGGAGTTCCACGCTAGGTGCGTGAGGTTTGTACTTGAATCGCTGGCAAGCGTTGCAGCGCTGGACGATGTCCTTGGCGTCACGCATGGCCGTGGGCTAGTAAAATCCAGCTCGTAGAGCTTTGGCGACGAGGACGCGACTACCAGCATGGTGCCCGCAAGTGCCTTCGTGGATGTCGAGGAGGACGGCCCTTCCGTCTTTGTTAGAGACGCACCATTGGAGCACTCCTGTGATGTTGCGCTTGTACAGTTCGCCGTTGATGACGGCGAATGCCTTGGATCATTGCGCGATGTGCCGCGCATCAGTCGGATCATCTGGCAGCCTCTTGCTAAGTAGATATGTGATGTAGGGTTGTGTCCAAGATGGCTCGATCATCATGACGCCCATTGGTCCATAGAGTCCTATATCAAGCTCTAGGTCGTCGAGTGCCATTGGCTCATTGGATGGCGTAGCCCCCGAGTCTGTTGACGCGCTTGCTTTCTTCTCTGGAGCCTTTGGCTTGATGGAGCGTTCGCAGATGCACTCGAGAAATACCCCAGGTGGTATGGGGGCGCAGGTGGAGCCGATATTGGCGAGGAGATCCGCCTCTTCATTGCTTTCACGACCCACGTGTCGCAGCTCACAACCGTCGAAGTCCCCTTCGAGTGTGTCATAGAGGTCACGATAGGCGATCATGTTGTCGCTCAGTGCGTCGCACTCGTGCATCGTTTGGTTGACCACCAGTTTGGAGTCGCCGTAGATGATGAGCCTCTTGGCACCACAGGCTTTCGCCATCCGCATCCCATGGATTAGAGCCTCGTACTTGGCTTCATTGTTGGAGGCAGTGAACTGCATTCGCATAATGTATTTCAGTTTGTCTCCCTGGGGCGATGTTAGTATGACACCTGCGCCAGCTCCGTCCTTTCGTTTGGACCCATCGAAGTGGATTGTCCAGAGGTAGGACATATCTGGCTTGTCGGGGAGCTGGTTCTCCATCCAGTGCACGAGGAAATCAGGAAGGACTTGCGACTTGATCGCGTCGCGCTTTTCGTATGTGATGTCTCGTGGAGACAGTTCGATTCCCCAAGGCGCGACTCGCCCGGTGGCATCGGGGTTATTGAGGATATGCCCGAGCGGGGCGTCATTGACCACCACGATTGAGTGCTTCTAGAAGTAGTGGCACAGTCGCCTGGCTGTCATGAAGATGTTGTACGCCAGCTTCTGGTAGTGCGGGTACCGCTGTTTTGTTGGCGTGAGCACCTCGCTGAGGTAGTAGACTGGGCGCTAGACCCCGTGGACCTTGTTTTCTTCGGCTTGTTCCACCACAAGCACCATGATGACCACCTGGCTGGTGGCGGAGATGTAGAGGAACAACGACTCTTTTTCGCGTGGAGTCACCAATACCGACGAGGTGGATAGTAAACGCTTGAGGTCCTCGAATGCTTCTTGCGCCTCGTCTGTCCATTCGAATTTGTCAGCTTTGCAGAGAAGTTGGTAGAAGGGCAATGCCTTTTCGTCCATGCGACTGATGAATCGACTGAGCGCCGCGATTCTCCCAGCCAGCTATTGGACGCCTCTTACATTCTTCGGCTTCTCCATGGCTAGTATGTCCTTTATTTTCTTTGGGTTTGCTTCGATCCCTCTCGTGGAGATGAGATACCCGAGTAACTTCCCAGATGGCACGCCGAAGGCGCATTTGTCCCGATTGAGCTTGATCCGGTAGCGGTCGAGGTTGGCGAAGGTCTCGCATAGATCGTCGATTAGCGTGGCTTCCTCCTTGGTTTTGATGACGATGTCGTCAACGTAGACTTGGATGTTGCGACCAAGTTGATTCTTCAGGCAAGCCTGCATGCACCGATGATAGGTGGCTCCTGCGTTTTTTAGCCCGAAAGGCATCGTGTTGTAGCAAAACACACCAAAGGGCGTTGTAAATGCCGTTTTCTCTTGGTCTTCCTCCTTCATTCGAATCTGATTGTAGCCTGAGTAGGCATCGAGGAAGCAGAGACGCTCACATCCCGCGGTGGAGTCGATGATTTGGTCGATTCGTGGCAGCGGGAAGTGATCCTTTGGGTAGCGCTTATTCAAGGAGGTGAAGTCCACGCACATCCGCAGGATATCCATGTATTTTTGGGCACAAGCGTTGTGTTAGCGAGCCAAGTGCTTTCCTTGATCTTGCGTATGAATTTTGCGTCGAGGAGTCTATTGATCTCCATTCCGACTGCTTTTTCTCTTGGTTTAGACAGTCGCCGAATTGTCTGCTTGACTGGCCTTGCGTCTGGATTCACGTTGAGTGAGTGCTCGGTGAATTCTCTGGGAACTCCTGGCATGTCCGCTGGACACCAGGCGAAGATCTCCCAGTGCTCACGGAGAAATTTGACAAGCGCGAGTTCCTATGCGGAACTCAGGTTGTTGGCGATGAGGGCCATCTTGGTCGGGTCCATTGGGTGGACCTGTACTTTCTTCGTGTGCACCAATGAGTCAAAGGACAGGTCGGGTGAACTTGGCCTGCTCAGGGGAGCCATACTGTTGTCTGTCGACTCCTTTAATCTTGCGAGTTCCTCCTGCATGCCAAAGGACTGGGAGATTCTGTTGACTTCCCTGTCGCAACTGTCGGACCTCTCGAAGTTGCCATTGATTATGATTACACCGTTTGGTCCTGGCATCTTCATCTGCAGGTAACCGTAGTGTGGCACTGCCATGAACCTTGCGAACACGACACGTCCGAGGATGAAGTGGTATTGTGAAGGCTAGTCGACGACTTCAAAGTCGATGCGCTCTCGCCGAAAGTTTTGCAGCATGCTGAAGATGACGTCGAGGTTGATTTTGCCCAGGGGATATATGCCCTTCCCTGGGACGATGCCATGGAACGTCGTGTCCGAGACTTCTAGGCAAGTCAAGGGGATTCTCATTGCACGCAAGGTATGCGCGAACATGAGGTTAATGTCGCTGTCGCCATCCATGAAGATGCGACTCATATCGAAGCCCCCGATCTATGCCTCGAGGACGAGGGAACAGTGGCCTGGACGAGGAACTTGGCGCGGGTGATCACGCCTGTCGAAGGTGATGCAGGAGTCGCTTCCACTGAGGTACTCAGTGGTGGAAGGTGGAGAGTTTATCGCCAAGTTAACTTGGCGAGTGATGGCCTTCTACACTCGATTTGAGGGACACCCTTTTTGGATCATCCCCATGTTGCCCACGGCTCATGGGTATGGTTCGCCTCCGTGATGTTGGACCGGCGCGGCCGCGGGTGGTGGTGGTCTGGGCGGTGGTGGAGGAGCTCCATGTGCCACAGCGCTTGGGGCGGCTCCATAGCCCCTGTTGACCGTGTCACTATTCATCCGGGCCAGGCCCTCGTGAAGTTTGAGGAACTCGCGGCAGTCCTTGAGAAGGTGGCTGGATTTCATCTTGCCATCGTGCTTGTCGATGTAGAAGTGCATGTTGCATGTCCCGGACAGTTTGTCCTCGATAGATGTTGCGGGTGCCTCTTCGCAAGTGCGGTGTTGCCACACCTGCGTGGTTTTTCCGCTGTCGCGGTATCCACCACTGCGGTATCCGTTGTTGCGGTTGTCGTCGCGTTTGTCGGCGTAGCCGGCTGCGACTATATTGACCTTGTCGCGATCATCATAGATGCGCATCCGACATTTGCCTCGGCGGTCGCGTCTGCGCCCGAGGTCGTCGTTGTCATCGGAGTAGGTGCGGTTCTTCACCGAGTCTTCTCCGTCAGCCCACCGATTCGCGATTTCCATCAGGTGGTCGATCGTTTTGGGATTCGAGTGGCCTAGCTCCTCCCTGAGCTCTATACGGCGAACGTCGTCGTTGAATGCGTCGATTGCGCGGTCCTCCGAGATGTTTTTTGCGGAGTTCTTGATGATGGATCACCTCTGGATGTATGAGCGTAGCGATTCGCCCAATCTTTGCTGGCAGCTTCTCAGCTCTTCGATTGATGCGGGCCTTTTGTAAGTGCCCTTGAAATTGCGCACGAAGCTGTAGACCAGCTCTTCCCAGCTGCGAATGGATCCACGCGGGAGGTTGTTGAGCCATGCACGAGCGGTTCCCTGCAGCTGTAGCTGCAGGCATTGCATGGTCGTGCTTCGACTCCCGCCATGTAGTCTGACGGAGGAGATGTGGTCCTCCAACCAGATTTTTGGGTCCTGTAGACCGTCAAATTTCGGATTCTCCGGCGGGAGTTTGAACCCTTTAGGCATTCGCTTCTGCCTGATGGCCCTGCTGAAGCATCTAGCGCCACAGAGCTCAGTCTCGTCTTCTTCTGAGTCGGTCGAACAAGCGCGTCTTGCCCGCATCTTGTCGACTTTGCGCTGCGTGAGGTCATCGCGCGCATCGTAGTCGCGATCATGCCACCATGAGCTGCGATGCCGAGACAGATCGTGGCTATCGTTGCTGGACGAGGGCGAGGAGTAGCGTTTGCCATAGCCTTGCTTTTCTTTGGCTCTGGTGCGGGCTCTTTGTCGAGGGCGGCCTTGACTAGCCCCAAGCCCGCGATCGTAGATTGGTGCATGGCAGCTCGTGGATCTCCAGCTGGCGGCTGGTTATTGAGGAGGTACATGGTGGCCACCGTTACCGCAGCTTGCGGCATCTTCGGGAGCATGTTGCCCGCGTATCCACCGTCATGGAGCCGAAGTCGAGGACTTTCGTGGCTTCTACGCGCTCCTCCTCGGTGAGGTGGGCCAGTCGAGATCTTCTCTTGTTGGCCAGGTACTTGTTGCCTTTGGAGGAGGATCCTCCGTGGGAGGAGAGCCCGGCTCGCCGAAGGCTTGACTCGTCCGCCGCCTTTTTACGCGCCTCGAGTTGCACGATTGCATGTAGCTGGCGTATGTATTCCTCCTTCAGTAGCCAATGGTAGCCCGTCAGCATGTCTTGCGGGGAGTTGAGGGGCAGAGGATTGCCTTGCAGAGCTTCTCGATAGCAGGCCCACTCGTTGTCATTGAGCTTGATCACTACACGCTCTCCAGTGTGTTCGTTCACTATGGTCGGCGGTTTTGCTCCCGCTCCATTGTTGACGGGCACGCCGTTGCCACCGTTGGGCGTACTGTCGTTGGGTGGTCCGGTGCCGTTGGGCGGTTCGGTGCCAGATCCGGTGCCAACGTTTTCGCGATTGGCGGTAGTGTCGCATGCGTTGATGACTGCGCACATGAAGTGGTTGGGGAAGTTGTTGCTCCCGCAACTTTTAGATCCAGAGTCGTAGGCTCCGTTTTCAGTGGCCAGGCCACCCAGATTAGATCCGCGACTGCTGTCACTGTCCGTGGTCCCAGCTGTTGCCGAGGCGTTGAGCTCGCTGAGGGTGCCGATTGGTGGCGGGAACCACGATGTTGGAGCAATCACGGGTGCCGTTGGTTGGTCAGGCATGTGAAGTGTGCCCATCTGACCAACCTGGAAGCGGAAGCTCCCAATCGCCAGACTGATTCCATCGCCCATGGACTCGAAAGCCGGGTAGGTGGCCGACGTGTGGACGGTGAAGTAGAACGCGCCGAAGAGCTGGCGAATCTCCGCTATTGCAGAGTTGTAGATCGCGGTTGATGGGGCCGAAGAAGCCGCGACATCAGCACTCCCATTCCCCACGGATGGCGCCAATTGACGAGGGTTTAACTCGTCAATGCCCATTGTTATATACTTAGGTTTTGGAGAAGGAGGGAGTGCTAGAGGCATCAGTCGGCTAGCAAACAAGCACACATGGACGCAAGTTTTACCCAGGTTCAGGCCTCGTAGAGGTTCCTACTCCTGCTTGTCTGCTCTTGGAATTAACGAAGAAATCAAAGATTACAGGGGCACGCAGATGCAATCCGGCGAGAGTTGTGGAAACTAGGGTGGTGATTGTCCTCCTCGCCGCCTCCTCCTAACCTTTATATAGATAGGCTAGGTCTCAGGTAGCAGGTCGAGTCGGTTATAGATTAGGGTTTTTCTTTGAACTTTCTATCTTAAGCTTCTTCTTGTCTCGCAAGTAATCGAGAGTCCATGGGCCACTCGAATTCTCCACTGGGCCTTGGCAACATCGTGGGCTTCTGCCGTATCTGGACCGTATATACCAAACTCGAATACTTGTAGGGTATACCCATGTCACCGCCTCTTCCTCATCATCGCTATCTCCCGGAGAGAGCACCCAAAACTTGCCCTTAGCCGGTGAGAGATTACCAGGAGATACATCAGCGTCGCCGCCTCCGAGATCACCTCTGAGACCGCCTCCGACCATCGGGTGACTAAAACAAGCTCCCTTAAAATGGAGGGTATCCAAAAATGGAGGGAGAATTTCACTTCCCCGGCCTCTACACCAACTAGGGATGCACACAACCATTAAGCATGAGTACCAGGATTTTTAAACTTGGTTAAGCACCAAGTCTGGTCCTCAAGATAAATTGCATGAGTACCAGGAGAGTCTGGTCATCAAGTATAAATAGGAACCTTAATTCGTTTCCGTGAAGATTTGAACTCAGATGTAGGGTTTGTACATCCACCCCCAACTAGTTGAGCTAGGCTGGGTGTCGGCTTTTGTAAGAATGTATTCACCACAAAACATTGTCGAAATCGTGTGTGCCTCATCGTACTTGAGTATACTCCCTCCTGTCCATATTAATGATGCAACTTTATCTACATACAAATGTATCTAAGCTAAATACTTAATTAGATACATACGAATTAAAAAAATTGAGACCATTAATACGAACCGGGGAAGTAGTATTTTTTGAAGGTAACTTGAGTGTAAGATAATTTAACAGACAAAACAGAAAAACTTGACACAAGAAAGGATACCGGACTAAAACATACGTGAAAATGGTGTAATCTCGAATACCAGATGTGGAGTTGTCTTGGACGTTCTACCAAAAAAAACGGTTGTTCTCGGCCTGGTGGTGACGCATTCTGACACGTGCATTGCATAGCGCGCGCGCGCTCTCTCTCTCTGAGGGTATGTCCCACATGTCAATGTTGTAGAGGACAGTACTCCTGGACCCACTCTACGTCAGCTCAGTGCATGCTCGATCTTTTTGGCTCAAAGTTCTCCTACCTACGGTTCCAGCGTTCTGCAGACTGCAGGAATACGGCACAAGGTTCGGGAATCCTCCTGGACTCTCGCCGCTGATCACAACGTTCTCGAGCTGCCAGTGTGGCTCCAAGAGACGTCATCGAGATCACAGGAGCCTCGTGACAAACTTTGTGGTGTGGATTGTGGTGACTCACGGCTCGGTATGTGCACACACATCCATGGCACCACTGTGCAGTAGGGCACAGTGTCAATTTCAGAAAAGGACTGGAAAATTACAGAGTATCTATTTGCCGCACCCACGTGTTACACCCTTCATCACCTTATATAGGTTTCCTCACGAAGAGCGGTGGTACGTTGCATTTTCCCAAGATACGTACCCCCACTGTTCCCGCCATTTTGTCTGAGCGAAGGGACCTGCACTGTTCCACTGTAGGACTACAGTGTGCTATCAGACTCGCTACATCATCGTGACGCCGAGCGTATCTGTTTCATGTTTGAGGTTCTGGTTCACATGTCATTTCGATCGAAGGTGAGACGTCCCAGTAAATTAAATGGCCCTCGATCAGACGACAAGGAAAAAACTTGATCCCACCCACTAAGAAAGGAAGCTTAGTTAAAATGGATCATCAATGGCCTTCAATATTTGCCTTTTCCTCTCACGTGATTCTCGATTCATTCGCAACGACGAATCCGGAGAGAATATTCTAGTACAAACAAAGGCATGCACGCAAGTAATCACAATCAGAGCGCTAATTACCTCCCTCATTCCTGAATTAGCTAGGCAATTTTTTCAATAAACCATGGTAATGAAAGCAGGCCCCACCAAGGCATAGAGAGGGGAGAGAAGGATCGTCGTCAGCAAAACTCGCATTCTCCCCGCTTCTGGCGCCTTCTTTACTGGCGCTCCCGAAACTGCCCCCGCGAGAAGGTTCCGTCCAAGGCGCTTTGGCCGTCCGATCCGCTATTTTCTTCACGTGTACGCCGCAGATCGCACAGACCATGCCCGGTAGCCGACGATGCGGGGAGGTGCCCGCCATTTTCCCGGCGACCATTCCGTCCTCCTTTTCCTTATTTATAGCCTCGCCACCCCCACGGTGAAACCCATCCAAAATCCCAAGCATTCCACCGATTAAGCCACAACTCTCACCGAGCCTCCTAATCCCAGACAAGAAAACACTCAACCAAGGACCCGTGACGAGATGGCTCCCGAGCTGGCCTGCAAGGTGACCGCCGTGGCGGCGGCGAAGCCCGCGACCAAGGCGTTCGTGACGTTCCTGGCGGGCGACGGTGACTACTGGATGGGCGTGGTTGGGCTGGCCAAGGGCCTGCGCAAGGTGGGCTCGGCCTACCCGCTTGTGGTGGCCGTGCTGCCTGACGTGCCGGAGTCCCACCGACGCATCCTCATCTCCCAGGGCTGCATCGTCCGCGAGATTGTCCCAGTTTACCCGCCCGAGAACCAGACGCAGTTCGCCATGGCCTACTATGTCATCAACTACTCTAAGCTCCGCATCTGGGAGGTAATAAGTCTTGCTACGCCAACTGTTCTTGCTAACCTGCACGCTTTATGTTACTATGGAAGTTGTGTGCTAATTTGGTCTTGATTTGGTTGGTGCACAGTTTGTGGAGTACGAGAGGATGGTGTACCTGGACGCAGACATCCAGGTGTTCGACAACATCGACGAGCTTTTCGATCTGCCCAAGGGACACTTCTACGCAGTCATGGACTGCTTCTGCGAGAAAACGTGGAGCCACACCCCGCAGTACCAGATCGGCTACTGCCAGCAGTGCCCTGACAAGGTGACGTGGCCGGCCGCCGAGATGGGCGCGCCGCCGGCCCTCTACTTCAACGCCGGCATGTTCGTGCATGAGCCTAGCATGGCCACCGCCAAGGCACTCCTCGACACCCTCCGCGTGTCACCCACCACTCCATTCGCAGAGCAGGTAAGTGGACTACGACCCGTTCGTGCGGGCATAGATTTGGCAATAATGATGTGTAAAGTGCTCATTGTGCTTGTTCCCTTTTATCTCTGCAGGATTTCCTGAACATGTTCTTCAGAGAGCAATACAAGCCGATCCCCCTGGTGTACAACCTTGTGCTAGCGATGCTCTGGAGGCACCCGGAGAATGTCCAGCTCGAGAAGGTCAAGGTGGTGCACTACTGCGCTGCGGTACGTGGCTCGCCATCTATCATCTCAAGGTGGTCAAATTTTCGTTCGGTTTTTCGTGCTAACTGATGGATGGTCCATATGGTTGCAGGGGTCGAAGCCGTGGAGGTTCACGGGCAAGGAGGCCAACATGGACAGGGAGGACATCAAGATACTCGTCAGGAACTGGTGGGAGATCTACAACGACGAGAGCCTCGACTTCAAGGGCCTGCTTATCGACGCCGACGAGCTCGAAGCTGCCGCGAAGAAGCTGCCGATCCGCGCGACGCTGGTAGAGGCCGGCACTGCGAAGTACATCACCGCGCCATCGGCCGCGTGATCCAGAGACCCTGTTGCTTATCCATTGTAAACATTTTTCGTTTTGGTATTTTGGAGATTAGGGTGTCGTCCAATTTGTGTTTTGTTCAGTTCTAAGCTACTCATTCGAGAGTATAAGTAGGTTCCATCGAACGAGTCCAGATATGTGAGTAGTACTAGTAGAGTATTGTCCTCTACATGTATGAAAGAATCATGTGTGAATATAGCAAGCTGCAAAAATTATGCCATCCTTTTCGTGTCGGGTTGATGTTTGGTAGCGACTGGCCTGCGTCAGCTCTGCCTTGTGTGTTACATGTGCAATCTTCACCTGTGATGATGATGAAATAATGTCTTCGACTTTTCTGGATTGCTCTTTCAACGGGCCGTAATTTATTTAGAATTGGTGGCGACATACGGTGTAGCTAACTTCGCCAAGAGGCAACAGGGGGGTGCCTTGCGCTTGAGAAGCATTTTGTTTTGTTGTTCGGATGTCACGCTCGCCTCGAAAGGCCGGGATGGTTCAGTGGATCTCGAAGACGACTTTGGTAGCACATGCGCTTCACTGATCCGTGCACCGATCCGATCGAGCGTACAAGAGCAAGTTCAATAATATAGCCTGTTGTTGGCAGCTGACATGTAGTCGTCAGCTATATAGTTAATATGTATAATAGTTGGCTATAAAAGTGTACTACTTAATCAATATGTAGCCGACTTCTCACTCTTATAAAATGTCTAGTGCTAGAGTCGGCTCTTAACTTAGAGAATGGCAATAGTAGAGCCAGTTGTTGGCTATAAGACATGTCCATGTTATCTAGAATCAATCTAATAGCCAATATATACAATAGTTAGAAATTAAAATATAGTACTTTATTAATGTATGACCCACTTTTCATTTTCACATAGCTTGTGAAAGACGCGTCTTGCGGTGACTCTTAACCAAGACTCACTCATCTTCTCTCTCCTCTTCTCTCATCCAATCCAAGATACCGACCTGACCTTATCAGATTTGTTCTTATAGCCGACTTATCTTCTCTCCTCTCCACCTCACCTAAAATATACTATTTTATTTCATCCTATTATACTTGCTTGTGTACGAAGACTTACACTGCTGCTGCTGCACAAGCATCGCGGGTTGCCCCTGCTCCTAACAGTGTCCTGCCGGCACACTGGTTTTAGTGTGTGGTAGGCCCTTTGCTCAGTGTGTCCTTTTCGCGGCGAAGATTCCATGCGACGACCTATGGAACGGGGGTGCCCGTAGAGTCGTACGGACACTCCGGGGTCGCCAACTTGATCGCTACGACCGGAGTGTGACGCGTAGCATTGGTGGCCTGTTTGTTTCGATGAGTATTGAACTGTCGGTTTAAACTACCAGATCCACCATATCCACGTGCTCCATGCGTCTAGAAAATATGTACTTCCAGCTTTTCTTGACAAGTCAAACCTTTTAAGTTCGCTTCTATTTTTTTTTTCGAATCGCTTTTATTTACTAGGTTTTTTGATTTGGCTAGATTCAAATTAACGTTCTTTGATTTGTCTAGATTCGATCGTATCTAGTAGTAAAACATGATTAAATATATTTATATCTAGACAAATCTGAGAACAATAATATGGATAATACTAAATACAAATTTTTGTGCCATTAAACTAATATAGTTATTTCACTTTTTTTAATATTGGTTTATTTTTTATAAGTTTAACTTTTTAAACTGTTGGAAGTTGCGCTCTTTCGTGGACAGAAGCGAGCACCGGTAAGTAGGTGTGCCTGCGCTGTCATGCCCACTGGACACGGTGTAATTTTTTAACAGTATATTTGCATACGCATGGCCGGTGCTGAAAACTACGAATTGACTATCGATGTTGCCACGAAACATCGTCACAGTAAATTGACTGGCCTAGTCGACTTCCTGTCCTAGTCGCACGTAATTTGCACACGCAGCATCATGATACCCTCGCAAAGCCGCTTAATGTATTGTTCGATATAAAGTACTCCCTCCGTTTATATAAGATGTTTTAACTTTGTGAAAGAGTGTATCTAGATAATTTTTAATGTATAGGTAATTTAAATTTAAAGTGAACCTACACACTAAAAGAGGTCTAGATACACTCCATTCACAAAGCTAAAACATCTTATATTTTAAAACGGAGGGAGTAAGTACTAGTATGCCAAAACCCTAGCCATATGCCCCGCAAAAAAAAAAAAAGCCCTAGCCATATGGTGTGGTCTTTTTTTTAAGACTTCGCCATATATGGTGATCAGATGTCAAAGTAATGGTGGTATTTATTGAACGTGCACTTCTTTCTCTTCCTTACAACAAATTCGTAGCACACACAGGCATGTAGTGATCCCCTTTTCTAACGAAAGAGAAGGAGAGCACATTGACAGAGTAGATTTGACCACCGGCAGACGGCAGTGGAGTAGCAAGGTCTAGCGACCAGATCGCTGGCATATAGTTTGCGTCTCTCCCGTTTCCCTGCGGAGTAGGTAAATACGTACTCGTCGGATCAGACGCCACGAAGTCGCTCTTGACGCAATACAAAACGCATAGTAGGATCCAGTCGCGCATGCCACTTATCCTGAATTCCTGATCGACCTCGATCGTCGTACTTCCATGGCTAATTTAGTCAGCCCATCGCCTGCTATACGCGCGCAGTCACTAGTAGGAAAACTAGGTTTAGTTCTCATCGGCCGAGAGCATTAGTCGGTTCCTTCTTAAACCGGGACTAATACAAGCATTTGTCTCGGTTCAAGGGGCTCGAGCGACGTACGGGAGTCAGGGGCATACCTCTTGGTTTTTAAGAGGCTATTCGTCCCGATTCGTAACCGGGTCTAAAGGTCCGGCTTCAGACACGTGTCCTGCCGCCCAACTTTAGTCTCAGTTCATATTACGAACCGGGACGAATAACCCGTCTATAAATATGTTGTCCCAGCCAGCGCCCTCCCTCTGTTTTTTCTTTTGATTGAAGGAGTGAGGTGTGGTGTGCTAGTTTTTTTCTATGCATATTAGGTGTTCGATGAAATGTCTGAGACAATGATACGCTTGATTTCACACAAAATAAAAATGATATAAGATGCCCGAGCCACACTTAAGTCTTTCTCATCTTTCTTTCCGTCTTGATCAAGGTTAGCAACCTTATCCTTCATCTGTCATTGATATAATAATGCATGCGTCGATGTAAAGTGGTCATCTCTGAAGGAAATATGTCCTGAGAGGCAATAATAAAGTTGATATTATGTATTTCTTGTATATGATAGATATTTATTTTGCATGCTATAATTGTATTGATAGGAAACGTCAATACATGTGTGTTTAATAAACAAATAAAAAGTTTCTAGTTGTGCCTCTCTTATAGACTAGCTCATTGATTAACAAGATGATCAAAGTTTCCTGATCATGGATATTGGATGTTGTTAATAACGAGGTCACAATATTTGTGAAATAATGTGATGAACATTCATCCGAAGTATAGCATTACGATTAAAGTCATTATACTTATATTGCTATAACATCATACGAAGTAATCTTTATTCTTAGACCATGAGATCATGTTAATTGCTGACATCAGAAGAGTAACTTGATAACATCAAACGCCACACCGTAAAAGAATGACTATAAAGGTGGGATCAGATACTCCGAAGATGTTATGTTGAGGCTCATGGATCAAGAGTGGAATTTGTCAATCCCGATGACGGATAGATATACTCTGGACCCTCTCGGTGATATCACATTAAGATAGCTTGCAAGCAAGTGATGTGATCACTAGAATGTTATATCACGGAAACGAGAAAAGAGTGCATGTCGGTAACGAGATCAAACTAGGTATTAGGATACCGATGATCGAATCTCGAACATGTAATATATCATGAGACAAAGGGAATAAATTACTAGCGTTAAAGGTTCTCACGATCACAGAAGTCATCGTTGAATGTGCAGGGGTCAGTATGGATCTCCAGGTCCCGCTTCTGACTATTGATTGGAGAGGAGTCTCAATCATGTCTGTATTATTCGTGAACCGTAGGGTGACACACTTAAGGATTGCCAAACACCATTTTGGAGCACATATGTTTCAGCCGAAGGAATTGTTCCGGGTGAAATTGTAGAAACTGGTTCTGCATGTGATATTGAAATGTTATAAGGGGTTTTATGTGAATGTTTGTTAATTAAAGTAATTAATAAAATTCTGAATAAATTAAATAAAAGAGTTTTATTAAATGAGAGTTGCATTAAATTTCCACCAAATTTAATGCATGTGAGTGGAACTTTGGGTGGAGGCTAAATTGATGTGAGTGGAGCTTCCACCACATGAATGAGGAACAGGTGGGACACCCCCCATGGGCACCGGCCATGGGAGGGGAGGAGCCCCCTCTCCTATAAAAGGCCCCCCTCTCCTCCCTCACAAAGCACACCTCCTCGTGAAGGATCTCTCTCCCTCTCTAGATATATTTCCCCATGGTCTCGGATTAGCGAGATATATGTTCCCGGTGGCATTGCGTCTAGAAGGAGTTGCTGCTTCCGCTGATTCGCTGGAGCGAGGAGGTGGATGTTGTTTGGTGGCATGAACGTGTGTGCGAGGACGGATGTGCTGCTGATTTGCGGCGCTAGGACTTCCACACGATCTTGAGATCGGCAAGCGTACGACTACATCATCCACGAGTTCCAACTCGTTAACAAAGCTTTGTTGTCTTCGAGGGTAAGTTCTCTATGGATGTATATCCACCTGTTGCTTGTATCTAGTAGATAGATCTTGGCGTATAGTTCTCATCGTAGGAAATTTTTTGTTTTCTATTCTGCGAACCCAACAGTGGTATCAGAGTCTGATCAATGCGTAGGTGCTTTGCACGGATAGTACACATATGTTTATATATGGGCGATGATGATCATGTTATTGCTTCTTTCATGTATTTTGGATATTGGTGGCATAGTGGGATGAAGCAGCGTGGACCAACCTTACATGTCATCGCACATGAGACTGGTTCCACGACTGACATGCAACTAGTTTTGCATAAGTGGCTGGCGGGTGTCTGTCTCTCCTACTATAGTCAATATCTGATTTAAAACGAGTTGCTAATAACTTGGTTATCATCGTTGTGGTTCCATGTTCGTAGGTAAGACCGGTTCTATCTTCGAATGCCCTAAGCCACGTAAAACTTGCAATGGATAAATTAGAGGCGTCTAGTTTAGATTGTTGCTGGGCTAGTGCCATGATATGGTAATGTTGTAAGTTGATGTATGGTAGATACTCTTACAACACACTTAACGTGTAAGTTCCATAGTGTTTGGCCTTACACACAAAGGAATGATAGAGATCATACCATGATGCATATGATGGTGATCAAATGCATGGACCATATCATCTCACTTTACACATTTGATGTTCGCATCTTTTATTGCTAGTTTGGTGCTTTTACTAGCATTGTAAGATGATCCCTCATTTAAATATCAAGATAAAATGTGTTCTTCCTTAAGTATGCACTGTTCTATGGGTCGTGTTTCGAGACATCACATGATGATCGAGTGTACTCGACTCTACGCTTTCATACAATGGATGTAAGACAGTTTTACACACGCGAGTGCTAAGGTTCTTACTTGGCGAGCCTAGCATGTACAGATATGGCCTCGGAACACGGACCGAAAGGTTAAGTATGAGTCATATAATTGATATGATGCCCATATAGATGCTCGCCTTTGAAGCTACACCGACTCACGTGATGATCGGACTTGGTGTAGTGGATTTGGTTCATGTAATCACCAAAAGGACACGAGAGATGTCGTTTTTGAGTGGGAGTTCATTAGTAATTTGGATTAGTTGAACTCAATCTATCATAAACTTAGTCTAAATAAACTTTACAAATTCTGTTGTAGATGGCACCACCTACTTTTAATTTCAATGTGTTCATGGAGAAAGAGAAACTTGCTGCGAATGGTAGCAACTTCAGCAACTGGGCTATGAATTTGCGGATTCTCCTCACTGCTGCACAAAAGCAATATGTGCTAGAAGCTCCGCTAGGCCCCCCACCAGCTCCCGATGCCTCTGACGAGGAAAAGAATGTCTATATAACTCGTCAGGAGGACCACAACTTAGTTTATTGCGGCATACTGTATGGGCTACAGCCGGAACTTCGAAAGCATTTCGAATATGGCAATGCTTTTGATACCATGGGAGAATTGAAAATGATTTTTGATACCCATGCTGCCGTAGAGAGTTATAATGCTTCTGAAAAATTCTTTAGCTGCATGATGGAGGAGAACAGCTCCGTTAGTGAGCACGTACTCAAAATTTCTTGGTTCGCCGATAATCTTGTGTCCTTGGGAATAACGATTCCCATTGACCTAGGCATACATCGTGTTCTCCAATCTCTGCCACCTAGCTACATGAGCTTTGTGATGAACTATAACATGCAGGGCATGACGAAGTCTCTTTCCAAGCTTCTGTCAATGCTTAAAACTGCAGAAGTGGAGATTAGGAAAGAACATCAAGTGTTGATGATCAATAAGACCACTGGTTTCAAGAAAGACAAGAAAGGCAAACATAAGGGAAAGAAGGGTTGCCGCACCTGAAAAGAAATCCCGAGCTGGCCCTAAGTCTGATACCGAGTGCTACTATTACAAGGGAACTGGCCATCGAAAGCGCAACTGCCCCAAGTATTTGGCGGACAATAAGCCAGCAAGGCAAACAAAGGTATATGTGATATACATGTTATTGATGTGTACTTGACTAGTACTCGCAGTAGCACCTGGGTATTTGATACGGGATCGGTTGCTAATATATGTAACTCGATTCAGGGGCTACGTAACAAGCGACAGCTAGCAAGGGATGAGGTCACGATGCGGGTCGGCAATGGATCAAGAGTTGATGTGATCGTTGTCGGAACGCTGCCTCTCCATATGCCGTCGGGATTAGTGATAAATCTAAATAATTGTTATTTGGTGCATGCACTGAGCATGAACATTGTATCCGGATCGTGTTTGATGCGAAGTGGTTATTCCTTTAAATCTGAAAACAATGGTTGTTTGATTTATATGAATGATATCTTTTATGGTCATGCACCTATGATGAATGGTTTATTTTTGTTGGATCTCGATAGTAGTATTACGCATATTCATAATGTTGATGCTAAAAGGATTAAACTTGATAATGATATATCTGCATATATGTGGCACTGCCGTCTAGGTCATATTGGCATTAAACGCATGAAGAAACTCCATTCTGATAGACTTTTCAAATCACTTGATTTTGAATCATTTGATACATGTGAGCCATGCCTTATGGGCAATATGACTAGAATGTCGTTTTCTGGTTCCATGGAACGGGCGATAGATTTATTGGAAATCATAAATACTAATGTATGTGGACCAATGAGTGTGTCGGCACGAGGTCGATATCGTTATTTTGTTACTTTCAGAGATGATTTGAGTAGATACGGGTATATCTATTTGATGAAACATAAGTCTGAAACATTTGAAAAGTTCAAAGAATTTCAGAACAAAGTGGAAAATCATCATAACAAAAAGATCAAATTTCTGCGGTTAGACCGTGGATGAGAGTATCTTAGTTACGAGTTTAGCACACACATGAAAGACCGTGGAATAGTTTCACAACTCACGCCTACCGGAACACCACAACGTAATGGTGTGTCAGAACGTCGTAATCGTACTTTATTAGATATGATTCGATCTATGATGTCTATAATTGACTTGCCACTGTCATTTTGGGGTTATGCACTGGAAACCGCTGCATTCACTTTAAATCGGACACCATCTAAATCCGTTGAAACGATACCGTATGAATTATGGTTTGGAAACAAACCTAAGTTGTTATTTCTTAAAGTTTGGGGATGCGATGTTTATTTGAAGAAACTTCAGCCAGATAAACTAGAACCCAAAGCGGAAAAATGCGTCTTCATAGGATACCCTAAAGAAACGATTAGGTATACCTTCTATCACAGATCCGAGGGCGAGATTTTTGTTGCCAAGAATGGATCCTTTCTTGAGAAGGAGTTTCTCGCGAAAGGTGTGAGTAGTCGGAAGGTAGAACTCGAAGAGGTTATTGAACCTTCTCGTCATGAAATGGCGAGTGGCACAGCACCGAAAATTGTTTCGGAGTTGACTTCACCTGATGAAGAGAGAGCTAATGATGATAATCATGAAACTCCGAAAGAGGACACTACCGAACCTCGCAGGTCAAGCAGGACACGTCCAGCTCCTGAACTGTATGGAAATCCTGTTATAAATTTCATGATTGATGAAATAGATGACCCTGCGACGTATGAAGAAGCGATGATGAGCCCGGATTCCAACAAATGGCTAGAAGCCATGAAATCTGAGATAGAATCCATGTACAAAAACCAGGTTTGGACCTTGGTGGACTTACCTCACGATCGAAAGGCCATTGAGAATAAATGGATTTTCAAAAGAAAAACTGGTGCTGATGGTAATGTGACCATCTATAAAGCTCGACTTGTCATAAAAGGGGTTCGACAAATTCAAGGAGTTAACTACGATGAGACATTCTCTCCCGTAGCGACGCTAAAGTCGGTTAGGATTATGTTAGCAATTGCTGCATATTTCGATTATGAAATATGGCAGATGGATGTCAAAACTGCGTTCCTCAATGGTAATTTTGAAGAAGAGTTGTATATGATACAACCTAAGGGTTTTTGTCGATCCTAAGGATGCTGATAAGGTATGCAAGCTTCAGCGATCCATCTATGGACTGAAGCAAGCATCCCGTAGTTGGAATCTCCGGTTGATGAGGTGATCAAAGAGTTTGGTTTGTCCAAACTTATGGAGAGGCTTGTATTTACAAGAAAGTGAGTGGGAGCAATGTGGAATTTCTAATATTATATGTGGATGACATATTATTGATTGGAAATGATATAGATATTTTAAACAGTGTTAAAAGTTATCTAAACAGCAAATTTTTGATGAAGGACCTTGGTGAAGCTTCATATATATTAGGCATTAAAATCTATAGAGATAGATCAAGGCGCCTAATTGGGCTATCGCAAAGTACATACCTTGATAAGATATTAAAGAAGTTTAATATGGACGGAAGTAAGAAGGGGTTCTTTGTTGGGTCTGCAGCATAGAAAACAAAAAATTTCCTATGATGAGAACTATACGCCAAGATCTATCTACTAGATACAGAGCAACGGGTGGACATACATCCATGGAGAACTTAACTTACCCTCGAAGACAACGAGTTTTGTTAATGAGTAGGAACTCGTGGTTGATGTAGTTGTACACTTGCCGATCTCAAGATTGTGTGGAAGTCCGAGCTCCACAAATCAACAGCGCATCCGTCCTCACACACACGTTCAAGCCACCGGACAACCTCCACCTCCTCGCTCCAGCGATGCAGAAGCAAAGAACTCCTTCCGCATTTAAATGCCACCGGGAACATGTATCTCGCTAATCCGAGATCATGGGGGAATAATTCTAGAGGGGGAGAGAGATCCTTCATGAGGAGGTGTGAGGAAGAAGGAGGAAGAGGGGATCCTTTTATAGGAGGAGGGGGGTACCCCTCCCCATGGCCGGTGCTCCATGGGGGGTGGCCCCTCACCTCCCCCATTCATGTGGTGGTAACTCCTCCACATTAAAATGCCACTTCACATTCTCTTTTAAAGTCTCCACTTTAAATGCATTAAAATTCTCTAAGTTTAATGCTCTCTCATTTAATAAAACTCTTTTATTAAATTTATTCAGAATTTTGTTAATTACTTTAATTAACAAACATTCACACAGAACCCCTTGCAACATTTCAATATCATATGCAGAACCACTTTCTGTAATTTCACCCGAAACAATTCCGGTTTCTATCGAAACAATTCCTGCGCTTTGCAATCCTTTCGTCTGAAACATATGTGATCCAAAATGGTGTCCGGTAACCCTTAAGTGTGTCACCCTACAGTTCGCGAATAATGCAGACATGATTGAGACTCCTCTCAGATCAATAATCAAAAGCGGGACGTGGAGATCCATACTGACTCCTGCACATTCAACGATGACTTCTGTGATAGTGAGAACCTTTAACGCTAGTAACTAAATCCCTTTGTCTCGCGATATATTACATGTCCGAGATTCGATCATCAGTATCTCCATACCTAGTTTGATCTCGTTACCGACATGTACTCTTTTCTTGTTCCCGTGATATAACATTCTAGTGATCACATCACTTGCTTGCAAGCTATCTTAATGTGATATCAACGAGAGGGCCCAGAGTATATCTATCCATCATCGGGATTGACAAATTCTACTCTTGATCCATGAGCCTCAACATAACACCTTTGTAGCACTGAACCCATATTTATAGTCACCCTATTACGGTGTGACGTTTGATGTTATCAAGATACTCTTCTGGTGTTAGCAATTAACATGATCTCATGGTCTAAGGATAAAGATTACTTTGTATGATGTTATAGCAATATAAACATAATGACTTGATCGTAATGCTATACTTCGGATGAATGTTCATCACATTATTTCACAAATGATGTGACCTTGTTATTAACAACATCCAATGTCCATGATCAGGAAACCTTGATCATCTTGTTAATCAACAAGCTAGTCTATAAGAGAGGCATAACTAGGAACCCTTTTTGTTTATTAAACACACATGTATTGATGTTTCCGATCAATACAATTATAGCATGCAAAATAAACATCTATCATATACGAGGAATACATAATAACAACTTTATTATTGCCTCTTAGGGCATATTTCCTTCAGTCTCCCACTTGCACTAGAGACAATAATCTAGTTCACATAGTGATAAATCTTACACCCATGGAGTTCTGGTGTTGATCATGTTTTTCCCTAGGGAGAACTTTAGTCAACGGATCTGCTACATTTAGGTCCATGTGTACTTTACAAATCTTTATATCTCCATCCTTGACATGCTCGCAGATGGAGTGAAACCGGCGCTTAATATGCTTGGAATTCTTGTGAGACCTCAGTTCCTTGGCGTTAGCTATGGCTCCATTGTTGTCACAATAGATCACCATTGGGTCCAATGCACTAGGAACCACACCTAGTTCCGTTATGAGCTACTTCATCCAAACCGCTTCCTGTGCCGCTTCTGAAGCAACAACATATTCCGCCTCCATCGTTGATCTAGCCACCATAGGTTGTTTGGAACTCCTCCAACTAACTGTTGCTCCGTTCAAGAGAAATATGTATCCGGATTGAGACTTAGAGTCATCCGGATCAGTGTCAAAGCTAGCATCGACATAACACTTAGCGACTAGCTCTTCTTCACCTCCAGAAAGCGTATCCTAGTTCTTCTCAAGTACTTAAGGATATTCTTGACCGCTATCCAGTGTTCCGAACCTGGATCAGATTGGTACCTACTATTCAAACTAATAGCATGTGCCACATCCAGTCTTGTACATAGCATGGCATACATTATAGAGCCTATGGCCGAGGCATAGGGGATCTTATCCATTATCTCTCTTTCTTCCGCCGTAGTCGGACTTTGAGTCTTGCTCAATGTCTTGCCTTGCAACATAGGTAAGAACCCCTTCTTACTTCCGTCCATATTAAACTTCTTTAATATCTTATCAAGGTATGTACTCCGCGATAGCCCAATTAGGCGCCTTGATCTATCTCTATAGATTTTAATGCCTAATATATATGACGCTTCACCAAGGTATTTCATCGAAAAATTGCTGTTTAGATAACTTTTAACACTGTTTAAAAGATCTACATAATTTCCAATCAATAATATGTCATCCACATATAATATCAGAAATGCCACATTGCTCCCACTCACTTTATTGTAAATACAAGCCTCTCCATAAGTTTGGACAAATCCAAACTCTTTCATCACCTCATCAAAGCGAAGATTCCAACTCCGGGATGCTTGCTTCAGTCCATAGATGGATCACTGAAGTTTGCATACCTTATCAGCATCCTTAGGATTGACAAAACCCTTAGGTTGTATCATATACAACTCTTCTTCAATATTACCATTGAGGAACGCAGTTTTGACATCCATCTGCCATATTTCATAATCGAAATATGCAGCAATTGCTAACATAATCCTAACTGACTTAAGCATCGCTACGGGAGAGAATGTCTCATCGTAGTCAACTCCTTGAATTTGTCGAAACCCCTTTGTGACAAGTCGAGCCTTATAGATGGTCACATTACCATCAGCATCAGTTTTTCTTTTGAAAATCCATTTATTCTCAACGGCCTTTCGATCGTGAGGTAAGTCCACCAAGGTCCAAACCTGGTTTTCGTACATGGATTCCATCTCGGATTTCATGGCTTCTAGCCATTTGTTGGAATCCGGGCTCATCATTGCTTCTTCATACGTCACAGGGTCATCTATTTCATCAATCATGAAATTCATAATAGGATTGCCGTACAGTTCAGGAGCTGCACGTGTCCTACTTGACCTGCGAGGTTCAGTAGTGTCCTCTTTCGGAGTTTCATGATCAATATCAATAGCTCTCTCTTCATTAGGTGAAGTCAACTCCGAAACAATTTCTGGTGCTGTGCTACTCGCCATTTCATGAAGAGAAGGTTCAATAACCTCTTTGATTTCTACCTTCCGACTACTCACACTAACGAGGGTTTAACTCATCAATGCCCATTGTTATGGACTTGGGTTTTGGAGAAGGAGGGAACACTGGAAGTCTCGATCGGCTAGCAAACAAGCACACAGGGACGCAAGGTTTACCCAGGTTCAGGCCTCGTAGAGGATCCTACTCCTACTTGTCTGCTCTTGATTATGAGGAAGTCGAAGGTTACAATGTCGCCGATGGCGGTGGACGCGTAGATTGGATCTAGCGTATGTGTATGCTACGTGTGTTGTCTAGATCTATTGTGGGAGTCGCGATTGAGAGGTTGCCTTCTCGTTGGACCCTCCTAGCCTTTATATATGGGGAGGCTAGGTCTCAGGTACCAATACGAGTTGGTTACAAGTTGTATTCAAACTCTAGTCTTGAGGTTTCCTTGTCTTGTGCGTTTGGGAGTCCATGTCCATATCAGCTTCATATCAGTCGAACCGTCATGGGCGTCATGGACATGCGCAGGTCGTCGAGTGCACCTTCCGTTGGGCCGCACCAGGTAGGCTGTAGTTGAGTGCCTATTGGGCATACCCATGTCAGTAGCCCCCGAGTGTCCATGTGAATCGTAGATTTGGATGGAGACTCAGAATTCTTGATCTTTGCATTAGGATGTCGGAGTCGACAATTGTGTCGAGTGCGAAGCATTTCACCCGGAAATTCATCGGGTCATTAGAATTTGTAGTAGTTCATAGGGATGACGGTAAACGTGTCTGGTGCGCTCGATAGATCGGGACCAGTTAATTGCTCTAGGCCAAAAACAATGCTACCTACTCAAACTCGAATCCCTGGACTTGAATTTGGAAATTGCTGGCGTAATTCGACTCATGCCGCGGAGGCCTTACAGAGTCGAATTCCAGTGCACAAATGTGAGCACTCGACGCGTCCGTCAAGGCATATTCATCGCACCTGCAGGCACGGATATATATCTGGTAATGCACAGCAAATGCGTTGCCAGACCTTATTCAGGTCTTATCTTCACGCTGTAAGCGTGGCATCCGAATTTTGTCATCGCGGAGATGATTCGGGTGGCCCAGGAGACGTAATATCTTTGCAGGGAAAATATGAGGCGGAGTCGCCGAAGATTTAGAGTGTGGATGTTATCGACACACAGTATGATGTACAAGAACAAATAATCATAGGGTGCGCGACCAGTGCTCCCTATGGGAGTAGCCCCCGAGTGCCTGGTTGAGTCGAAGACTCAGGCAGGGACTAAAGAACTTTTGCAACTGTTGTTGTCTTTTGCTTGTTTCAGTCGAATATGCTTTCAGTGCTCCCTATGGGAGTAACCCGAAGCCCACAATTGAATCGTAGATTCGAGTGAAGGGTTTTTATAATGCTTGGATATCTTCACAAATTTCTTCGGGTGTGCGGCCATCGCTCCCTATGGTAGTAGCCTCCGAGTGCTTAGTCGAATCGTGGATTCGAGTGAGGATTCAGAGCGTGCCACTCGAAGATCTTGTATATGCACATTCAGCGCTCCAGTTTGGAGTAGCCCCCGAGTGTCTGGCAGAATCGTAGACTCAGGCAGAGACTCGAGTATTGTATCTTGTAGATGTAGTCAACAATCACGCGAGGAGAAACCACTGACCCGGATGTGCATCGAGTCAGCGTCTCACGCATAAGGAGCCAAGAGTCGACGATGTAGTCAAAGTCATGAGGCGATTAGTCGGGTGAGTCGACGATGCAGATGAAGTCGACACAGTCATTTCTGTCGAGTGTGCGACCAACGTCGCATGTGTGTAGCACCAAACGATGCAACCATCCGAGGAGGTACTCGACTCGGGTATTGAGTATATGTCGTAGCCAGTTGTTTTGTCGACTCCTATTGGAGGACCCGATAGAATAGCTCGATGAAGTCGATATCCTTATAAGCTGCATAAAACATGAAGACTTGTGAAGTACTTGTATCTTGTAAAGAATAGTTGCATGTTGGATTGTAAAGTAAGATTCTGGTGCCAATCGAGTCGACACTTTTGCACTATATGCTAGGCCTTTTCGTTAGCCTGATTACCCTTAGTCTCAGTACCTTGCCGAGGTACTTGGAGTTCAACGATTCGACGATCAGGCAGAATCAGCTACTCGGGATATCGCATATGAGGTGCTCGAGTGCGTGGAGTCGATGGCATATTAGGTTACTCGAAGAGGTCGCAGCCCCCAAGTGTTTCGAGTGCGAGTTACAAAAAAATCAGCTCTAAGTAGAGAGAAACTTAGCTTTATTGGTAGTTGCCGTGATGAACGAGTTGCAAGATCCAATGCGATCGGCGGGTCGCAGGAGTCGAAGATTGTAGCGGCTCACAGTCGCGGTAGTCGAGGGAGCCTCCGAGTCACCTAAGCTGAAGATCGCAGCGGGTCGTCAAAGTTGAAGACTACGGCGGGTCGCCGAAGCGGAGGGATCCCCCGAGCCCCCGAGTCGTTGGAGCCGAAAATCGTAGCAAATCGCTGGAGTCGAAGGTTGTAGTGGGTTGTCGGAGCCAAAGGAGGCAGCGTCTCGCCGGAGTCGAAGTCCACAGCGAGTCGCTGGATCGCCAATGCTGAGGGAGCCCCCAAGTCACTGGAGTCGAGGACCGGAGCGGCTTGTACAGAGGAGTCGAAGGGACCCCCGAGTATAGGATTGACGTAGTCGAGGCAACATTCGAGAGCTGATGCGGCGGACCAGAGTCAAACGCAGTAGCGGGTCGTCGAAACTGATGACGGCAGTGAATTGCCGCAACCGAAGATTGTAGCGGGTATCCGCACTCGAAGGCTGTTGCGGATCATTGGAGCCAAAGGATCCCCCGAGTGTAGATGGTCATGGAGAAGTCGAAGTATTTTTGAGTTGTCCACCGTTTTGATTTGCCCGTGTAGTATATAGCTGACTTGCGTAATATCTTTTGTGTTCGTCTTGAAAATCATCTACGTCGGTGTACAAACTCCACTTTGGTTAGCACCTTCATTAATGTCCTCCCTTTTTACCGCATGTGCTATGATGCAGCTCTGTTGATGCTTCGCTTCCTTTGCATTTAATTGGTTCCTTGGCAAGATTGAGCTGGTCGTACGTAAAGTAAAAGAGAGCTGAGTCGTGTCACTTTTGATGTGTGGATCTTCAGGGTTTTTCTTTTTCTTTTCCTTGCTTGTTGATGTGAGATCACATGAAGCGGCACTCGAATTTCTAGTCTTCAATCATGTCCTTTTCTTTTCCGCGTGTGGTAGGATGCAGTCCCATTGACCCAATACCGCATGTGGTACGTAACACTCCCATTGATGTTTTTTCCTTGCTTTAAACCAATACCCCCGTGCCAAAAACTCTGATGGAGATGATGCTACATCGTGACCGCCTTGGCTTGATGTGTGCTACGCATATGGAGCACTTTGAGTCTTCTACGTTTTTGTACTGTCGAGTACTTCTTGCTTCTTTTGACATGTGATTGCATGTCTATCAAATTTGCTCTTTAAATCCGATCCGGTCTGCTCCAACCAAACACGGACGCATGTGTCCGTATTACTGCTACACGTTGTTGAATTGCTGATTCATGCAGCCTGGCGTAGCTAGAGTCGATTGCGATCTAGTGTTCTGGTTCTGATTAACTCAGCCTTGTACATGGTGACGTAGAAAACAGCGCCGCCGTGTATGCAGACTGTGCCGAGTGGCGAAAGTTTGGTCGGTGATGATGCCGTGTCATTGTTGAAGATCTTGTCGACCTGAAAGCGTAGGCTCCCAATAGTCATGCCGATTCCGTCGCCAACGGACTCGAAGTCCGTGCGAGTCGCTAGTGCATGGACGATGAAGTCGAAGGCGCTGAAGAGCTGGCGAATCTCCGCTGTTGCGGAGTTGTAGACTGCGGTTGATGGGGCCGAAGAAGTCGCAACATCAGCACTCCCAATCCCCACGGTCGACGCCAATTGACGAGGGTTTAACTCATCAATGCCCATTGTTATGGACTTGGGTTTTGGAGAAGGAGGGAACGCTGGAAGTCTCGATCAGCTAGCAAACAAGCACACAGGGACACAAGGTTTACCCAGGTTCAGGCCTCGTAGGGGACCCTACTCCTGCTTGTCTGCTCTTGATTGATGATGATCCAAAGGATTACAATGTCGCTGATGGCGGTGGACGCGTAGATTGGATCTAGCGTATGTGTATGCTACGTGTGTTGTCTAGATCTATTGTGGGAGTCGCGATCGAGAGGTTACCTTCTCGTTGGACCCTCCTAGCCTTTATATATAGGGATGCTAGGTCTCAGGTACCAATACGAGTTGGTTACAAGTTGTATTCAAACTCTAGTCTTGAGGTTTCCTTGTCTTGTGCGTTTGGGAGTCCGTGTCCATATGGGCTTCATATCAGTCGAACCGTCATGGGCGTCATGGACGTGCGCAGGTCGTCGAGTGCACCTTCCGTTGGGCCGCACCAGGTAGGCTGTAGTCGAGTGCCTATTGGGCATACCCATGTCACACACCTTTCGTGAGAAACTCCTTCTCAAGAAAGCATCCATTCTTGGCAACAAAAACCTTGCCCTCGGATCTGTGATAGAAGGTATACCCAATCGTTTCCTTAGGGTATCCTATGAAGGCGCATTTTTCTGCTTTGGTTTCGAGTTTATCTGGCTGAAGTTTCTTCACATAAACATCGCATCCCCAAACTTTAAGAAATGACAGCTTAGGTTTGTTTCCAAACCACAATTCACACGGTGTCGTTTCAACGGATTTAGATGGTGCCCTATTTAAAGTGAATGCAGCGGTTTCCAGTGCATAACCCCAAAATGACAGTGGCAAGTCAGTTAGAGACATCATAGATCGAACCATATCCAATAAAGTACGATTACGACGTTCTGACACACCATTACGTTGTGGTGTTTCGGCAGGCATGAGTTGTGAAACTATTCCACACTCTTTCATGTGTGTGCTAAACTCGTAACTTAGATACTCACCTCCACGGTCGGACCGCCGAAATTTGATCTTTCTGTTACGATGATTTTCCACTTCATTCTGAAATTCCTTGAACTTTTCAAAGGTTTCAGACTTGTGTTTCATCAAATAGATATACCCGTATCTATTCAAATCATCCGTGAAAGTAACAAAATAACGATACCCACCTCGCACCGACACACTCATTGATCCACACACATCAATATGTATGATTTGCAATAAATCTGTCGCCCATTCCATTGAAACGGAAAACGGCGTTCTAGTCATCTTGCACATAAGGCATGGCTCACATGTATCAAATGATTCAAAATCAAGTGATTCCAAAAGTACATCAGATGGAGTTTCTTCATGCGTTTAACGCCAATATGACCTAGACGGCAGTGCCACATATATGCAGATATATCATTATCAAGTTTAATCCTTTTAGCATCAACATTATGAATATGCGTAATACTACTATCGAGATCCAATAGAAATAAACCATTCAACACAGGTGCATGACCATAAAAGATATCATTCTTATAAATCGAACAACCATTGTTTTCAGATTTAAAGGAATAACCACTTTGCATCAAACACGATCCGGATACAATGTTCATGCTCAGTGCAGGCACCAAATAACAATTATTCAGATTTATAACTAATCCCGATGGCATATGGAGAGGTAGCATCCCGACGGAGATCACATCAATCCATTGCCGACCCGCATCATGACCTCATCCCTTGCTAGCTGTCGCTTGTTCTGCAGCCCCTGAATCGAGTTACATATATTACCAATCGACCCGTATCAACTACCCAGGTGCTACTGCGAGTACTAATCAAGTACACATCAATAACATGTATATCACATATACTTTGTTTGCCTTGCCATCCTTCTTGTCCACCAAATACTTGGGGCAGTTGCGCTTCCAATGGCCAGTCCCCTTGCAATAGTAGCACTCGGTATCAGACTTAGGGCCAGCTCTGGGTTTCTTTTCAGGTGCGGCAACAGATTTGCCGCCCTTCTTTCCCTTCTGCTTGCCTTTCTTGTCCTTCCTGAAACCGGTGGTCTTATTGATCATCAACACTTGATGTTCTTTCCTAATCTCCACTTCTGTAGTCTTAAGCATTGACAGAAGCTCGGGAAGATACTTCTTCATGTCGTGCATATTATAGTTCATCACGAAGCTCTTGTAGCTAGGTGGTAGAGATTGGAGAACACGATGTATGCCTAAGTCAATGGGAATTGTTATTCCCAAAGACACAAGCTTATCGGTGTACCCAGACATTTTGAGTATGTTCTCACTAACGGAGCTGTTCTCTTCCATCATGCAGCTAAAGAACTTTTCAGAAGCATTATAACTCTCTACGGCAGCATGGGTATCGAAAATCATTTTTAATTCTCCCATGTTATCAAAGGCATTGCCATTTTCGAAACGCTTTCGAAGTTCTGGCTCTAGCCCATATAGTATGCCGCAATGAACTAAGTTGTGGTCCTCCTGACGAGTTATATAGACATTCTTTTCCTTGTCAGGGGCATCAGGAGATGATGGGGGGCCTAGCGGCGTCTCTAGCACATATTGCTTTTGTGCAGCAGTGAGGAGAATCCTCAAATTCATAGCCCAGTTGGTGAAGTTGCTACCATTCGCAGCAAGTTTCTCTTTCTCCATGAACACATTGAAATTAAAAGCAGGTGGTGCCATCTACAACAGAATTTGTAAAGTTTATTTAGACTAAGTTTATGATAGAGTGAGTTCAACTAATCCAAATTACTAATGAACTCCCACTCAAAAACGACATCCCTCGTGTCCTTTTTGGCGATTACATGAACCAAATCCACTACACCAAGTTCGATCATCACGTGAGTCGGTATAGCTTCAAAGGCGAGCATCTATATGGGCATCATATCAACTATATGATTCATGCTTAACCTTTTGGTCCGTGTTCCGAGGCCATGTCTGTACATGCTAGGCTCGCCAAGTAAGAACCTTAGTATTCGCGTGTGTAAAACTGTCTTACACCCGTTATATGAAAGCGTAGAGTCGAGTACACCTGATCATAACGTGATGTCTCGAAACACGATCCACAGAACGGTGCATACTAAAGGAAGAACACATTTTATCTTGATATCTAAATGAGGGATCATCTTACAATGCTGCAAAAAGCGCCAAACTAGCAGTATAAGATGCTAACATCTAATGTGTAAAGTGAGATGATATGGTCCATGCATTTTATCTCTAGCATTTGCATCGTGGTATGATCTCTATCATTCCTTTGTGTGTAAGGCCAAGGTCTATGGAACTTACACGTTGAGTGTGTTGTAAGAGTATCTATCATACATCTACTTACAACAATACCATATCAAGACACTAGCCCAGCAACGATCTAAACTAGATGCCTCTAATTTATCAATTGCAAGTTTTACGTGGCTTAGGGATTTCGGAGATAGAACCGGTCTTACCTACGAACATGAACCAGAACGAGGATAACCAAGTTATTAGCAACTCGTTGTAAATCAGATATTGACTATAGTAGGAGAGACAGACACCCGCCAGCCACTTATGCAAAACAAGTTGCATGTCAGTCGTGGAACCGGTCTCATGTACGATGACATGTAAGGTTGGTCCAGGCCGCTTCATCCTACTATGCTACCAATATCCAAAATACATAGAAGATGCAATAACATGATCATCATCGCCCACATATAAACATATGTGTACTACCCGTGCAAAGCACCTACGCATATATCAGGCTCTGATACCACAGTTGGGTCCGCAACATAGAAAGTAAAAAATTTCCTACGATGAGAACTATACGCCAAGATCTATCTACTAGATACAGAGCAACAGGTGGACATACATCCGTGGAGAACTTACCCTCGGAGACAACGGGTTTTGTTAACGAGTAGGAACTCGTGGTTGATGTAGTCGTACAATTGCCGATCTCAAGATCGTGTGGAAGTCCGAGCGCCGCAAATCAGCAGCGCATCTGTCCTCGCACACACGTTCAAGCCACGGGACAACCTCCACCTCCTCGCTCCAGCGATGCAGCAGAAGCAACAACTCCTTCTAGACGAAATGCCACCGGGAACATGTATCTCGCTAATCCAAGACCATGGGGGAATAATTCTAGAGGGGGAGAGAGATCCTTCACGAGGAGGTGTGAGGAAGAAGGAGGAAGAGGGGGGCCTTTTATAGGAGGAGGGGTACCCCTCCCCATGGCCGGCGCCCCATGGGGGGTGACCCCTCACCTCCCCCATTCATGTGGTGGTAACTCCTCCACATTAAAATGGCCCTTCACATTCTCTTTTAAAGTCTCCACTTTAAATGCATTAAAATTCTCCAAGTTTAATGCTCTCTCATTGAATAAAACTATTTTATTAATTTTTTCAGAATTTTGTTAATTACTTTAATTAAAAAACATTCACATAAAACCCCTTGCAACATTTCAATATCACATGCAGAACCACTTTCTACAATTTCACACGAAACAATTCCGGTTTCTATCGAAACAATTCCTGTGCTTTGCAATCCTTTTGTCTGAAACATATGTGCTCCAAAATGGTGTCCGGTAACCCTTAAGTGTGTCATCCTACGGTTCGGGAATAATGCAGACATGATTGAGACTCCTCTCAGATCAATAATCAGAAGCGGGACCTGGAGATCCATACTGACTCCTGCACATTCAACGATGACATCTGTGATCGTGAGAACCTTTAACGCTAGTAACTAAATCCCTTTGTCTCGCGATATATTACATATCTGAGATTCGATCATCGGTATCTCCATACCTAGTTTGATCTTGTTACCGACATGTACTCTTTTCTCGTTCCCGTGATATAACATTCTAGTGATCACATCACTTGCTTGCAAGCTATCTTAATGTGATATCACCGAGAGGGCCCAGAGTATATCTATCTGTTATCGGGATTGAAAAATTCCACTCTTGATCCATGAGCCTCAACATAACACCTTCGTAGCACTGAACCCATCTTTATAGTCATCCTATTACGGTGTGACGTTTGATGTTATCAAGATACTCTTCTGGTGTTAGCAATTAACATGATCTCATGGTCTAAGGATAAAGATTACTTTGTATGATGTTATAGCAATATAAACATAATGACTTGATCGTAATGCTATACTTCGGATGAATGTTCATCACATCATTTCACAAATGATGTGACCTTGTTATTAACAACATCCAATGTCCATGATCAAGAAACCTTGATCATCTTGTTAATTAACAAGCTAGTCTATAAGAGAGGCATAACTAGGAACCCTTTTTGTTTATTAAACACACATGTATTAACATTTCCGATCAATACAATTATAGCATGCAAAATAAACATCTATCATATACGAGGAATACATAATAACAACTTTCTTATTGCCTCTCAGGGCATATTTCCTTCATTCTTACCTATGTTGCAAGGCAAGACATTGAGTAAGACTCAAAGTCCGGCTACGAAGGAAGAAAGAGAGATAATGGATAAGATCCCCTATGCCTCAGCCATAGGCTCTATAATGTACGCCATGCTATGTACAAGACCGGATGTGGCACATGCTATTAGTTTGACTAGTAGGTACCAATCTGATCCAGGTTCGGAACACTAGATATTGGTCAAGAATATCCTTAAGTACTTAAGAAGAACTAAGGATATGTTTCTTGTATGCAGAGGTGAAGAAGAGCTAGTCACTAAGTGTTATGTCGATGCTAGCTTTGACACCGATCCGGATGACTCTAAGCCTCAATCCGGATATGTATTTCTCTTGAACGGAGCAGCAGTTAGTTCGAGGAGTTCCAAACAACCTGTGGTGGCTGGATCAACGATGGAGGCGGAATATGTTGCTGCTTCAGAAGCGGCACATGAAGCGGTTTGGATGAAGGACTTCATAATGGAACTAGGTGTGGTTCCTAGTGCATTGGACCCAATGGTGATATATTGTGACAACAATGGAGCCATAGCCAATGCCAAGGAACCAAGGTCTCACAAGAATTCCAAGCATATTAAGTGCCGGTTTCACTCCATCCGCGAGCATGTCAAGGATGGAGATATAAAGATTTGTAAAGTACACATGGACCTAAATATAGTAGATCAGTTGACTAAAGGAATAGTCATGGTGGACCCATTCAAACATGTCTCTCTGAGGTTGCACGATTTCTGAGGCATGTCTCTCTGAGGTCCCTTTCACCGGCTCTCGCCGGCGCCACTCCAGCACCATTGCACACCTCTTCATGGGTTTCTCTACGTTGGATTCATCTGGTGGTGACTGGAAGATCACCTACTCTAGGATTTCCACTAGTGGATCTATGATCTTTCGACCTCCTCTCCTGGTTTTCTTGGTGGTTCTTCTTCTGGTGTTGACATGCCTGAAGATTTGAGACTTAAGTGGCATATTACTTGCTCTTCTCTGCCGTCAGATGATTCAGGACATGTTCTAGGGTTTTTGATCCTTTATTCTCATGCTAAGCGGATTGTGCTACTCAATCAAAATAAGGTCGTGATTGATGCAAGATTCCTTCTACAAGATGAAAAGATTTTTTCTGGCTTGACACTGGATCTAGTTGTCAAAAGAGTTGTGGTGGGTACACAAATCCTTGAAGACCTGAATTCCGACAAGGTGCATGTTGCACCGGTGATGATCACCAAGTGCACTTCATTGGATTTCTCTAAAGGCAAAGTTTTTGAGGTAAATGTCTTCAAGAAATTCGAACACCATGTTAATTTCTCTGGTGGATTCCGTAGAAGACCTTTTTTTCTGGTTGGCTCTTTTGGACGTGCCAACTTTAAACTTGATATTCTTACTATTGGCATTGCCCTTCAATCTTGTTTTGGTGGTCTAGCTTAAAAATTTCAAGTCAAATTCTTCAAGATAGAACCTTTCGGTTTTCAGTTGCCTCACGTCCTGTGGGTTTTGAAATCTATAATTCAAATACTTTTTCAAATGAGTCTTTTGTCTTGAAAATCAGATTGTGAGGAGAAGGTGGTCCGAATTGGAGATTCGAGGAAAGGGAATATTACAAAGAAATTGACAAAGATTGGACTTTTTCTCATACAAAAAGAAAAGTAATTCATCTGTTTTCGACTGTATCGGTTTACCGGTTTCCTCTCCAAAATTCCCATGCAAAAATGGTCAAATAATGAGTGGAATTAATGGGAATAAACCTGACACGTCTTTTGCGGAAATTGTGGTTAATGGGGGAGTTATTGAGGAAGCGAAATTTCCTACATGCAAAGATTCAACTACAATTAAATTTCCTGGTCTGTTGCCTTTTTTGAAATTTCCAACTTTCCCTACGCGTCCTTGGCCCGACAACTCTTACCTTGATTGGTTCAAGGCCCAAGTCTCGCCGCAAGTTTCGTGGCCCAGGGTGTTCGATTGTCTAAAAGACTTTGCCCTCACCCAAAAAAAGGAAAATTCGGAGCACCCTCCTCCTCAACTCCCACGCCTGCAGAAACCCCAACCACCTCGCTCCGCTCGTCGTCGGTGACAACCTCCATCGCAATGGCGAACATTCTGCTGGACCCGCAGCCTTTTCTCCCTCCTGGCTTCGAGATTTTGCAGGTGGCTGGGCGAAATCGTGTCAAGAGGGTGGTGGTTCCTCGTCGCCCACGTTCTCATGAATAATATGCCATTGCAAACATTCATCCCCTCCCTCCAGGTCCAGTTCCCTTTGAGAATGTCAGAGATGTTTTACAAGATTTCTTTATCAATGTTGCTCGGGTGGATTTTCGTGATATCCAAAAGTGCCCTTATGGCTCTGCATATGTGCAATTTAATAATGTCAGTGACCGAGATCGTTTGATCGGTGCTGGACCAATCCCTTTCCAATATGTTGCAATCTCCTTTGCTAGACACAATGAAGGAATTAACTAGCACAGGACTCAGTTCAACAATGAGTGTTGGGTTATGCTTTTGGGCCCTCCTCTTAATCACTGGCATACTGAAGACCTGAATGCTATCTTTGTTGATATTGGAAAGGTGCTTCTTTGGGAAAGGGACCCTGAGCACAAAGGCAGAATCATTGCTAAACTCAGAGTCACTGACCTGGTGGATGTGCCCAAAAGTGTAAGATTTACCATGGGAGACCTTGTGGAGATTGAATCCTGGACATTTTTCGTGGAACTTTTAAACAACAATCTCCTAGGTGGGGGCCCACCTGATGAGGACCCACCGCCTAATGAAAATGAGGACCCTCATCCTTTACCTGTCATGGGACCTCAATTTGGTCCTCCTCCCCCACCACCTCCTCCTCAGCCTGAAGGTGAAATTGGTGGATGGGACCAGTGGGGTGATGCTGCTCCTCAACAGAATGAGGCTGGTTGGGGGTAATGGAATGCACCTATTCAAGGGCCAATCTTTGCTGAAGGGGTGGATATGCCAATTGATAATCTGAATTTGCCACCTCAGGAGGCTAATAGTGCTGTCACTGGTTCTATCCCTGCTGTCAATATTTCCTCTAACAATGACAATACTTCTGTTCATGCTGATGATGACATTGAGGTGGAGTAGCAGCTTGTTGAGAACACTCAGGATGTTGGTATGGGTGATGGCTTGTTCAATATCCTTCAGAACTACTAGGATGATGATGAGGAGGTCCAACATTTTAATGAGGTGAACCAGCAGGATGATTGGATGATTGAGGACACTAATATGCTTTCTCCCAATGAGGCACATCTGCAAGTGGGGATGACATTCACTTCTTTTGTTTCTACTCCTGATGTGCTGGCAGCTAAACAATCCTTCTCCAAGAAAGGCCTGGATCTTTGGGACAGATTCTTTGCTCCTCACATCAGCAGTGCTCCACTTGGCAAAAACAGTCTGAAGTGTGATATTCCTGTAAGTTGGTTCAACTTTATAACCCTCATGCTCCTTACTCCTAAAAAATTTAGTTGGGCAAAGCACTTTCTTACTTCTCCTCTTTGGGATATTATAAAGGAACCAATTGCTGATGAAATACCTTTACTTTCATTATTCCTAATGATTGTGTTGGTTAGATGCCTCCTCACTGCCTGAATGTTTCTCCCTCAAACCTGATGGTCCCTAATGCTCCATCCAAAAAAAGAAGGGGAAAAGAGCCAATGGTTGACACTGAGGTGAGAAGGAGCCCCAGAATTGTGGAACTTAATGGGGGTTTTAAAAGTCATGTGAACTGTTCTAATATAAATTGTCTTTCTTGCAATGCTGCTCCACCTTGTCTCAGCAATAAAGTTGTTAAAAACCTTGCTGATTCTTTTTGTAAGGTCAAAGAGGGAGAGCTTGAGAAAAGGCTACTGAAGAAGAGTAGGATCAATGACTTGATCATCAAACCCCCTGGAAAGCCTGGACCAAAAAAGAATGGAGCTGACACAACCATGGATGGAAAGAAGAAAGGTGGAGCTGCTGAATCCTGTGGACAGCAGTCTAAGAAGAAAGCACCAAATAGATGTTTTAATGTCTAAAAAATATTGTCATTTTGTGTCTGGGTCACTTGCTTTTGGGACATGTAATGAGCTTCTTAGACTCCCTATGGTTCTGTGTGTGTCTATGACTCTTGGATCTTGTGAAAGGATTAGGTTTGTCTGTGTGATTACATATCTTGTGTCACCCCAAAATATTACCCCTCAGGTTATCTATGAATAACAAAATAAAATGGAATATTCTGAACTGGAATCTCAGAGGCATGAACTCTGAGAAGAAGTGGCTGGCTTTAAAAAGCAAAATCATTGAATCTGACTATGACATCATTTGTCTTCAAGAAACCAAAATATATTGCTTTGACATGAATTATTTAAAAAAAATTGTCCAAGTAAGTTTGTCAGTTTTGACTTCCTCCCTTCTATTGGTGCTTTTGGAGGGATTATCATCATTTGGAACAGTTCTTTGTTTAGTGGTACCAGAGCCTTCCAAAATGAATTTTCTACTTCCGTCACTTTCTCTTCCCTACTCTCAAATGACATCTGGACACTTACCAACATCTATGGTCCATGTCAAGCTGATAGAAAAGAAGAATTTTTGGATTGGTTTTCTAACATTGTGATGCCTGATAATATGGACTGGCTAGTCTTGGGGGACTTTAATCTTATCAGAAGGCTTACTGATAGAAACAAGAGTGGAGGAGATGTTAATGACACTTTGCTTTTCAATGAAGCTATCAGTAACCTGGGCCTAATTGAGCTACCTCTTAAGGGAAGAAAATTTACTTGGAGCAATATGCAAAAAGATCCCCTACTAGAAAGGTTGGACTAGTTTTTTTACTTCTAGCTCCTGGACCCTCAAATACCCCTCTACTTTTGTTTTCCCCCTTTCCAAGCCCACTTCTGATCACCTTCCTTGTGTCATATCAATTGGAACTAATATTCCCAAGGCACAAGTTTTAAGATTTGAAAATTACTAGTTACATCATTCTGACTTTAAACAAATTGTGCAAAATTCCTGGAATATACTAGTGGGACACCTTGACTTGGCAAAGAAGATAAGTGCCAAATTGAAGAATGTGAGGAGAGGTATCAAGATTTGGGCCAGACAAATCCCCTGTTTAAAGGATCAGATTAAGAAGGTTAATGACACGATTGACCTTCTGGATTTTCTTGAAGAATCAAGAACTTTAACTATCAATGAATGGCACCTCAGAGATCTCCTGAAATCTCATGTTTTTACTCTGCTCCAGAATTAGAACACCTATTGGAAACAGAGAGGAAACATAAAATGGGTGAAATTAGGTGATGAAACACAAAGTTCTTCCACTCTAAGGCCACCATCAGTTATAGGCACAATTATATTTCAATGCTTAAGAATGACAATGGCCAAGAAATCTTTGATCACTCTGACAAAGCTGACATCCCGTGGAATGATTTCAAAGCTAGAATGGGTACTTTTGTAAAAATTGAGATGTTCTTCAATCTTGAAGATTTTTATGGCAATGGTATGTCTGAGGAGATGAGATCCTCTCTTGAAATGCCTTTCCTAGACAAAGAAATTGAGTATGTGATCTCTGACTTGCCAAATGATAAGTCCCTTGGACCTGATGGTTTTAATAATGAATTCATCAAAAGCTGCTGGCCCATCATTGGAATTGACTTCAAATTTCTCATCCATGATTTCTATAATGAGAAAGTTTCTCTTGAAAGTACCAATTCATCCTACATTACTCTCATTCCTAAAGTGTCAGACCCTTCCACCCCTGCTGATTTTAGGCCCATGTCTTTATTAAAATGTGTGTTTAAAATTATTACCAAACTCCTTGCAAATAGACTGCAGACTATTATTCTGAAGTTGGTGCATAAGAATCAATATGGCTTCCTCAAAGACAGTTCTATTCAGGATTGCCTTGGGTGGGCTTTTGAATATCTTTTCCAATGCCACAAATCAAAGGAGGAAATTTTCATTTTAAAATTGGACTTTGAAAAGGCTTTTGATACAATTGATCATTCATCCATCCTAAATATTCTCAGGGCTAGAGAATTTGGCAAGAAATGGATTAAATGGATTGAGATGATTTTTGAGTCTGGCTCCTCTGAAATTCTTCTAAATGGGGTACCTAGGAAAAGATTTTACTGCAGGAGAGGTGTGAGGCAAGGAGACCCACTTTAACCACTCTTGTTTGTACTTGCTGCAGACCTTCTTCAATCTGTCTTGAATAAAGCCATGTACCTCCACCTTCTGTCCCCTCCAATATGTGGTCCTCTTAACAATGACTTCCCTATGATTCAATATGCTGATGACACCTTGGTTGTGCTAAAAGCAGATGCTGCTCAATTATTATGCTTAAAAGCACTTCTTCAAACTTTTGCACTTTCCACTAGCCTCAAAGTGAACTATTTGAAATCAAGCATGATGCCAATAAATTTAAGCAATGATAGGCTGATTCACTTTGCTCAGACAATCAATTGCCAAACTGGTAGCCTTCCTTTCACATATATTGGATTACCCCTCAGCTTATCAAAGCCATCCATGGAACATTTTCTACCAATTGTTCAAAGATTAGAAAGAAGGCTATGTGGTATTGCTGACTTCTTAAACTATGGAGGAAAACTGCAATTGGTTAAATCTGTTCTATCCTCACTCCCTTTATTCTTCATGAGTTGCCTAGATGTGCCAGTTGCTATCAAAGATCAGGTCATAAAATATATGAGACACTGTCTCTAGAGAAAAAAGACTGAGGATGTCCAGGCCAAGGGTCAGGTTCTGGTGTCATGGGATAAGATTTGTAGACCTAAAAATCAAGGGGGTCTTGGAGTCCTAGATCTAACCATTCAAAATTCTGCCCTCCTATTAAAGAACCTTGACAAATTTTACAATCACCATGATATCCCTTGGGTTCATCTCATTTGGGAAACCTACTATAAGATTGGAAAATTACCTGGAAGAAGCATGGAGGGATCATTCTGGTGGAAATCCCATATCAAATTAATTGATAATTTTAAGGCCATGGCTAAATGCAGACTGAAATCTAGGAAAACTGCTTATTTCTGGACTGATCTTTGGCAAGATGAATGATTAAAGAATAAATTGCCACACCTTCTGTCCTATGCAAAGTCATCAAATATCAGTGTGCAGGAATTTTTACATGCTGAATACTTGGAGGATAATTTTCATCTACCTCTTTCTCAACAAGCATACTCTGAATTTTTTATCCTGGAAGATAGATGCCAAGAGATCCTTCCGACCTTACAGGAAAATCAACATGATAGATGGAGTTATATTTGGGGGTCTGACAGATTTGAAGTAAAAAAGGCCTACTCTTCTATGATTGGTTATTCCCCTACACCACAACATTTCTCTTGGCTTTGGGCATCCTCTTGCCAGAACAAACACAAATTCTTTTTTTGGCTTATGCTTCTGGATAGATTAAATACAAGAAATCTTCTGAGAAGGAAACAATTTGCTCTGCCTGACTATAATTGTGCAATTCTCAATTGCACTTTGGAAGAATCGGTAATACACTTATTCTGGGATTGCCCCTTTGCAAAAGTTTGCTGGGATTATATATGCACAGATAAAGCAACAGAGTTATGGATTGGAGGCTTTATTAGACATTAAAACCAAACTGCATCTACCATTTGCAATGGAGATTATTATCTTGGCTGCTTGGGGTATCTGGATTTGTAGAAATGAGAAATTTTTTAATGATAAAAGGCTTAACATTAGTGGGATGGAAGACAATTTTCTATAAAGAGATGAGATGGGTGCAATTCAGAATTAAAAGAAAACACCAGGAGAAATTCAATACTTGGCTGAGCCAACAATTAGATCAGAGATAGAGTAGATCTTGTTGCCCTCTTTGAGGTGGAATTTGTTCTCTTTTGATCTTCCTTCGATCTTTAGACTCATATGTAATATCACTATATTTATATAATAGAAAAAAATTGCAGTGGGGACTTTCCCTACTGTTTCACCTAAAAAAACACTAGAACTCCATGGGTGTTAGATTTATCACTCTGTGAACTATATTATTGTCTCTAGTGCAAGTGGGAGACTGAAGAAAATATGCCATGAGAGGCAATAATAAAGTTGTTATTATGTATTCCTTATATATGATAGATGTTTATTTTGCATGCTATAATTGTATTGATAGGAAACGTCAATACATGTGTGTTTAATAAACAAATAAAAGGTTCCTAGTTATGCCTCTCTTATAGACTAGCTCATTGATTAATAAGATGATCAAAGTTTCCTGATCATGGACATTGAATGTTGTTAATAACGAGGTCACAACATTTGTGCAATGATGTGATGAACATTCATCCGAAGTATAGCATTATGTTCAAAGTCATTATGTTTATATTGCTATAACATCATACGAAGTAATCTTTATCCTTAGACCATGAGATCATGTTAATTGTTGACATCAGAAGAGTAACTTGATAACATCTAACGTCACACCGTAAAAGGGTGACTATAAAGGTGGGTTCAGATACTCCGAAGATGTTATGTTGAGGCTCATGGATCAAGAGTGGAATTTGTCAATCCCGATGACGGATAGATATACTCTGGGCCTATAACACCCTTGAATCGGCCCTATGCAAGTTTTAGCGCTTCCCGCCAAACCCGCATAGAAACGATTCAAGGGCATACCGCACTTTAAATGCGGGTGGAAAGCAATAATACCATTACACAATAGTCCTCGATGGGACCCACAGAACAGATATATATATATACAACAGCGACTCAACGAGTCAAGAATACAGATATACAATACAAAGATCCAAATCACCTTGAAAACGATAGAGCGTCCAACTACGGACAAGATGCAAATGGGGCTAAGAGCCCTGAAGAATAAACAATGGCGTCCATAACCCTGCCCAGGCCAAGCCGGAAGGGTAACCCTGCTAACGACGTCGATCTCAAACCTGCTAAAACAAAAGGGGTGCCGACAAAGGGCAAAGGAAAAGAGGGCGTCGATCGAGGCAGTACATGGCGAGGCTAGAATTCGGCGGCTCTCGCCTACATAGGTATGGTGGGCTGAAGCGGCAGCGCAACGGCACTAAACAACCTATAGAGACTCGCTACAACTGGCGGTTATCAGAGAGGGATAAGAAAGACCTATTCGGATCCAACCTGAAGCTAGCACCAAACAAACCCATCCTGGTATTCCCCCCTCGAGACCAAACGAGGAAGTTAAGCCGAGGATACTCACATGGTTGGCAGTTTTATTTAATCTTTCCATTATAGTTGCAACACTTACTAATCAGATATAGATAGCATGAGTCATCCCGAGGCATAATTAGTGGGCAGTTTTACTTAACATTCCGTTGTAGTTGGACATTTACTAGTCAGATATAATTGTCCTGAAGAAGCCCAAAACCCAGCAGTTGTTGGCACTTTTATCACATTCCATTGGAGTTGCAATACTTACTAGGCAGGTATAGTACGACACAGATCACCACAGATCCACAGTTGTTGGCATTTTTATTATCCATTCCGTTATAGTTGCGTCTGATTACTAGTCACATATTAAGTCAAATTTATAGCACTACTTTAGTTATGCTTGTCTATGATCGAGATACTGTGCTCCAAGTCGTCCATAACCGCGGACACGGCTTTCAGAAAGTTTTACCCTGCAGGGGTGCACAAATAGCAACACACACTCGATCAACCTCGGAAAAACCAACTCAAAACCCAACGAGGCATTCACGACAAAGCGATCGAGATTGAGAAATATTTGAGGGGCCACCCCACTAAGCTACCATAGCGAAGTTGGCGGCTCGAACGGACCCGATTTGTGTGGGCTATAAGCGATTGGGAACCCAAAAGTGTACGGGCTTGTCGATACAGCTAAAACGTGTCATGATCCTAAACAGATCTGGTGCTCCACGCTGTCGTAAATAAAGCAGTAACATGGCATAAGTACAGGATAGTAATAAAACCCCAAACTAGTTTGTGGCCCCAAGAAATAGAAATGAATCAAGCTCTGGGGTCCATAAGGCCTCCCGGATGTGGATAGTGCGAAAAATCAAGGAACAGGTATCAAGTACTCGGGGTCCTACGGGACACAAGTGAGCGTGGAAGAACCAAATAACATCTATTGCCCACTGATGCCTCTGCATTAGTTATATCTAGCATTTTAATAGTTGTATTTAAAGTCATGATCATCTCCACCAATAAGCTTCTCCACCAATAAACATCTGCCCGCATTCCAACAACTGTGGTACTTGACAACACGAGATCGCACCTGAGCAAGCAACTATGACTCGCAAGGCCACCTATCTACCAAACATAGGTAATAGGAGGTGTCCAAGAGAATATAGAGGCTGGACGGGATATAACTGGTGCACGGAAACTAAAGCATCGCGACACGGATAACAATAGATCAACAGGAGGAAATAAAGACTATAAATGCAAAATAGGTAGAAGGGGGGAGAGATGCTCGCCTGGGAAACACTGCCGAAGGTTCATAACCGAAGAACTTGTCGATACTCGCATCAACTCATCGGCCTAATCCGCGAAGAAGCAAAGAACTAAAAGAAACACCAGATGCAATATTTAATACTACGGCAAAAGATTCGGCATGATTATGATATGATGCAGATGCGGTGCAATTAGACAGTGTTAAGCGGAACCGGGGTCCCGACAATTAATTACACGGTTCAAGTTATTTAGCTACCCCGCAAATTAAATGTTGTCTTAACAAGGCAAAATATGTCACCGGTTCGCTACACAAATTTAAATGGAGCCAGAAGAAGACAAAGATAACCCGCATATAGACTCCATATTTAATTATGAGGTGAATCGGCATAATGCCCCCAACCCACAAACAGGTATGCATGCAAGATGAACAATTTAATATGCGACAGATTTATATATAGCATTTATAAAATAGAGGCTCGGAAAGGGGTCACACATCTGGGTTCGGAAGATCTTGGGTTCCGGGGGTCCGGGGTTCGACAGGGTTCGACGAGGATCGGTCTCGGCGGGAACGGCGGGGATCGGCGAGGTTCGGACTCGCGATGGAGAACTTGTCGCATCCGTGTAGAAGACCATGGAATTCGTGACGAAGGTCTTGGTGGGATCAGACTTCGAATCCGAGGTGGTGACCTTGGCATACCAAGGTTTGCGGGTTCGTCTTCGGATTCACGTAGGAGATCATGGCGCTCGGTGTCGCGCAGGAGAACTTGAGGTCTTGCGGCTTCGATTGCCAGTGTCGAACTCAGGTTTGGGCAACGGTGGTCTTCGAGTGTCATCACGGTGGTTCTCGTCAATGTCTGCGTGGGCTGACCTTGGCATCGGGACGGTCATTTCCCGTGGCGTAGGTTTTGAGAGGAACGAGGACGACCTTGGGCGGCAACCGGAGGAAGCCGGGCTTAGGGCCACACAAATCTGGACTTGGCTGCAAACATAAGCACACATGTGAAAAACAGGGTATCACAAGGCTGCAACCGAGTGGTGGTGTTGGATCGAGCCTTCAGAGTCAAGCAGAAAAACATACACACATGACCGCTGCCTTGGTCCTCATAACCGCGGCAAGCAGCAAGCCTACGCAGGGCTCCATCGAGAAGATCATCGCGGGGGAGTGTCGGTTCGGAGCAGGGCGTGGCCGACAGGCGGGCTCGCTGGCGGGGAGCTCCGGGCGGTGGCGTCTGCGGTCGCTGGAGGCGCGAGGACGGAGCGCCGGGGTGGGGGTCGCCGGAGACGACGCGACGGCGGCTCGCACGACCGGAGACAGCGAGACGAGGAGGCACAGCGAGCAGAGGGAGGCCCCGGCGGCTCGGGGGAGGCTTGGTGGTGGCGGACTGGAGGCGGGGAGAGGAGGCCGAGGTCGACCACGGCGCGGTGGCGGTCGTGCTACAAGGAACGGGAACGGGAGAGCCAGGCGGCAAGGAGGGGCACGACGGGCCGGCGGCGGCGCGGAGCTCGGTGGAGAGCAGAGAAGGGCAGCGGGGAGGCGTAGATGCTGGCGGCGGCGGACGGTGCGGGCGAGGCGCGGTGGAGACAGGGGAGGCGGCCGGCTCCAGGACGGTGGGGATGGTGGCGGCGGACGCCGAAGCGCAGAGGAGGGGAAGGGCAGACGGACACGCTCGGCAGAGGGGCGGCGGCCAGGTCGCAGCGACGGCGGCCAGGGATGGGAAGGTGGGGAGAGAGGCGCGGGCGCGTCGGGGCGTGGGGCCGAAGGGCGGCAGGTGGTGGCCTGGGGTGGGGCCAGGTGGGGGTTGAGCGGCAGGTGGCGTGGGCAGGAGGGGAGTGGGTTAGGCAGGGCGACCAAGTGTGGATGGGATCGAGGGAGTAGGTGGCGTGTGTGTGCCAGGCGGCGGGGTGGAGCAACGCCTGTGCTGTGGGGCCCGCGCGCGGGTGGATCGAGTGGGGGCAGGAGGAGATCAGGTGGGAAGTGGGCGGGAAAAGAGAGGGCGTGGGGCCAGGCGGGAGAGAGAGAGAGAGAGAGGGAGGGAGGGAGAGAGAGAGAGTGGCGGCGGCTGGATTGGGAGTTGGAGGGAGGAGTAGGTGGGGTGTAAATCAGGGTTTTGGTTTGATCCTGGGGTTGTAGGTGGCTCAACCGACTGGGCTTTTGGGCCTAGTTGGCTGGGCTGCCTCCCCCAGGTAAAACATTTTATGTCTTTAACTTTTAAAATATTTTAAAAATAGTTTTTAGACAAATAAAAGGTCCACAAAAGACCGAGGCTTTTAATTTGAATAAAGACGAGGAATATTTTAGAAAACAAATCTACGCTTTGGGAAAATAGTTTTAGACAAACATATGCATGATGATGACGATGCTCAAATGCAAGGTGGCATGATGGCATGAGCATGCGGTCATGATGATGCAATGCACAAAAACAACGCGATTTTCTAGTAGTGGTTTTTGCGGGGCGCCACAGGGCCCTCTCGGTGATATCACATTAAGATAGCTTGCAAGCAAGTGATGTGATCACTAGAATGTTATATCACGGGAACGAGAAAAGAGTGCATGCAACGAGATCAAACTAGGTATTAGGATATCGATAATCGAATCTCAGACATGTAATATATCATGAGACAAAGGGATTAAATTACTAGCGTTAAAGGTTCTCACGATCATAGAAGTCATCGTTCAATGTGCAGGAGTCAGTATAGATCTCTAGGTCCCGCTTCTGATTATTGATTGGAGAGGAGTCTCAATCATGTCTGCATTATTCACGAACCATAGAGTGACACAATTAAGGGTTGATAAATACCATTTTGAAGCACATATGTTTCAGACGAAAGAATTGCAAAGCGCTGGAATTATTTCGATGAAAACCGGAATTGTTTCGGGTGAAATTGCAGAAACTGGTTCTGCATGTGATATTGAAATATTACAAGGGGTTTTATGTGAATGTTTGTTAATTAAAGTAATTAACAAAGTTCTGAATAAAATAAATAAAATAGTTTTATTAAATAAGGGTTGTATTAAATTTGGTGGAAATTTAATCCATGTGAGTGGAACTTTGGGTGGAGGCTAAATTGATGTGAGTGGATATTCCACCACATGAATGAGGAAGAGGTGGAGGCACCCCCATGGGCACCGTCCATGGGAGGGGAGGAGCCCCCCTCTCCTATAAAAGGCCTCCTCTCCTCCCTCACAAAGCACACCTCCTCGTGAAGGATCTCTCTCCCCTCTAGATATATTCCCCATGGTCTCGGATTAGCGAGATTCATGTTCCTGGTGGCATTGCGTCTGGAAGGAGTTGCTGCTTCCGCTGATTCGTTGGAGCGAGGAGGTGGAGGTTGTTCGGTGGCCTGAACGTGTATGCGAGGACAGATGTGCTGCTGATTTGCGGCGCTAGGACTTCCACACGATCTTGAGATCGACAAGCGTATGACTACATCATCCACGAGTTCCAAATTGTTAACAAAGCTTTGTTGTCTTCGAGGGTACGTTCTCTATGGATATATATCCACCCGTTGCTTGTATCTAGTAGATAGATCTTAGCGTATAGTTCTCATCGTAGGAATTTTTTTTGTTTTCTATGATGTGAACCCAACAATCTTACTATTCATGATGTTCTGTAATGATACAGATGAACCGGCGAGGATGGATGTACGATGACCGACGTGAATCCTTGTACATTCAAGACGTGGATAAATTTATCGATGTGGCTAAGGCAAACAAAGAGAAAGGATTTGTGTGTTGTTCATGTTTTCAATGTCAGAACATCAAGGAGTACTCTTCATCGAAAATCATTCGTGGCCACCTGGTTCGGAGAGGTTTCATGCCGAGCTATAATTGCTGGACCAAGCACGAAGAAAGAGGGGTTATGATGGAAGACAATGAAGAAAAAGAGGATGATGACAACTATTGTCATATGTTCCCTGAATACGATGACATGCAATGGAAGAGAATGAAGAAGAAGGAGGTGAAGAACGGGCATCAGATGCCCGTTGGTGATCTTGGTCGTGTCATTTCTGATGCAAAGCGAGACTGTGAAATAGAGAAGGAGAAGTTAAAATTGGAGGACATGTTAGAGGATTACAAAAAATTGTTGTACCCAAATTGTAAAGATGGCAGCACAAAGCTCGGTACCACACTGAAATTACTGAAATAAAAGGCGTCTAGTTTATCTGACAAGGGATTTGAGAAGTTACTGAAAATAATGAAGCTAAAGCTTCCAAAGGATAACGAACTGTCCGAGAATACTTACGAAGCAAAGAAGATTCTCTGCCCTCTAGGATTAGATGTGCAGAAGATACATGCATGTATAAATGACTGCATTCTCTACCGTGTTGAGGAGTACGAGAAGTTTACATTTAAACCACTAAATGTAAGTACTACTAGCTAGATCCGCGCATCTCTTTGATTCTAGTTTTAATATCATTATCATGCTTAATTATTATTATTTTGATTGAACTTTATTCTCGTAAAGTGTCTGAGGCAGCCAGACGGAAATAGTGGATACTATGTCTGCGAGTTCATTCGTCAGACGACCAGTGTGAAGTGCAGAAACTTAGAACAACTTTAAGTATGTAAACAATATTCAAAAATTTATTTTATTACCATCAATTGTGTTTAGTTTTATTTTTATATATTGACTCATTTTTTTAAATTAGATCGAAGGTTACGGGACAATTTTCTACCAAAGGATCGCATACGAACAATCCAAGAGGAAATTACGAGATTCTTAGATGCAGAGGTCCTAGCCAAAAGGAGAATACTAATGTAATAGGGATCATAAAACACTATATTGTATATATGCATGAATGTAATATATTCGATACTTGCTGTATAATATAATCGGGAGATGTTTTGTAATATAATGGTCCCCTTAAGGTAGATGACACTTACCCAGCACTATGTTGTGAGGAATGCTCGTTCTCATAGTAGATGATGCGATGTTGACGTTACCGAAATTGAATTCGTACGGAGGCATGGTGATTTGAGAGACATAACATCAACATCGCACCATCTACTATAAGGACGAGCATTCCTCACAACATAGTGTTAGGATAAGTGTCATAAAATAAATGGTACTCAAAACACAAAAAAGAAATAGATAAAGAGAAACAAAATAAATGAAAAATATAAAAAAAATCTCTACCGCAGCAAAAAAGTGCCCAAAATGCTGGCGTGGCAGAGACGCATAGATCCCGGTCAGGAAAAATGCCCCTTCCCTGCAACAGCCAGCGGCCACGTGGACCGTCCTTTTATCCTGGTTCGCAGCCAACCAAAACTAAAGATTAAGACTTTAGTCCCAATTACACCGTCCCAGTTAGACAAACCGGAATAATATGCCCTGTTTCTAGTGAGTCCCCCGCCCACTTCGATCCTCGATCCAGATATAAATTTGTCGTCGTCGCGCACGCCGGACATCCCGTGTTTATGTTACGACGACGCAGTAGATCGTCGCGTGCTGGAATGTGGCCCATGCGTAGGGTGTCAAGCGGCACCCGCGTAATAATCCGCGAAATAAAATATGGATAAAAAAAGTCTAAAATATTAGTAAAATTAAAAAAGAGCTAGTGAAAAAGTAGTGCGGTGACCCGCCCCGCTCAACGTCCTACCCATGCGGCATACCGCAACTCCGCACATGTAGGACGTAACTCCAGTTCCAACGAAGAAGATAGAAGGATCCCGACAAGTACGACCGACAGCAGGTCAGACACGTAATGGCTATGTGCAGTGCAATGTATCGCGGGGTTGCCGCCGGCGTGACGACCACCATAGTACGCACGTCGGAGCGGGAGCCTTCGCCGCTTGCCGGTTGCCACCTGTGTGTGCCCGGTGCGACAGATGGGCGCGCGCTCCCTCAAGCCCGGCTGGGGCGCCACGCACGCGCTCGTGCCCATGCATGTTCCGGCACGGCAACAGCCACGCGTGCGTCATGCGCGCTCAAGCGGTCCACCGCTGACGCCCGAAAAATATATTAGCGCCTCTGCATGGTGCGTGCACAGCTCACCTGAATATACGTCGTATCTTGCTTCCTTATCCTGTTATCCATTTTTGGGGCAGCCGGTATGTATGCATAGCTCCGATAGCTAGCGACAACTTGAAAGGGCCTGGAAGATTTGATCCAGTAAAACCATCGGTCGATCATCGATGCTGTGCAGCTTCGGTTACTATTGAGGTGGATTAATATTGTTTTGACATAATTTACTCGTATAACAAGTAAAAGTTGGCAATTTCGACCAAGACCCACAGCAGCACCCCATCAGCAGTCACTACAGGAAGCAGCTACGCTGTCGACGGCAATTAACGCCCCGTCGGCGGAACTCGCATCGGCGCAGCTCCGTGTCTGTCGGCTTAGACCGGGCCATCTGCTTAGCCCTGATATGCCGATGGGTACATCAGCCGTCGGCACGTCAATCTGACGAACGGTAACTTAATGGTTGGCTAAGGCTAAACCGAGATATAAGTGGACACGCGAACGTTGCTGGCCGAGTGTTGAAAGGAGCTAATCCGATGGTAAGTGGACATGCGGCTGCTGCTGCGCTGACGAGGCCAAGGCCTATGCCGACGGCTTACGGCAAGAGCTAAGCCGTCGGCACAGATGGACACGCGACGGCTGCTGGGCGAGCAGGGGGCAGGGCGGCAAAAGCTAAGCCGACGGGAATGCCTTCGGCACTGATGGACATGCGGCAGTTGCTGGGCGGTGGGCAGGGCCCATCGGCTTCAATACCCACCCACCTATACCAATGGCATTGCCGCCGGTCTAGGTATCCAGCAGTTTTTTCCCTGTTTTGTTGTACTCCTACAGTTTAAAAATGCCCGGAGGCTAGAAGATGCATATATAATTATGTATTCATTTAAGCATACTAAAAACATTGTCAATAATGATATCCACAAACATTCCAACACAGTCATAAATATATAGTATTAAATCTCCATACATAACATCAACAAACATGTTACAAGGCACGAGAATGTCGCATGTAGTTATAGGTAGATGTCACATGGCACAACAAGTTCACACGATGATATAGAACACAACCATATCAAGTTCACATTCCAAACGGTCGTGAGTGGAACCGGTCTTCAACGGACTTTGAGCACCGGCACAACACACATTTTGCCCTCGAGAGCATCATTAGTAAAAATGAAAGAGAACGCCCCTTTAGCATGGCTAACTGTTCAAATTCGAAGTTTTTGCATTGCGATTATTCTAAGTTGACGCATGACAAATTGTCTAACTGTTGGTTCAATGCAAGAGTTTGCTTGGACCTAATCTGGATCTTTGAGTTTCAGCGCAAGTCACGGCTCTCGCGATGGGGCGCTCGATGGGGCGAGGCAGAAACACCAGGACTAGGAGCACCTACGTGAAGTGGAGTGGTTGTGGGCGAGGGAGAAGCATGGCGAAAGAAAACATTAGAATGAGTCGATCCCTACATGTTTGAGCAAAATATGGAGGAGTAAACATCAATGTGTACAGGTAGACGGTAACTAGTAACTTAGTAGTTTGGTGAAGTACTAACCAGAGTACCCGTGTCGACATGTGCAAGAAAGTCGGCCTTTGTCGGCATCGTTGGCATCAGTGTTCTTTTTGGAGGATCGACAAAACTCAGACAGTGGAGTACCGGTGCGCATAGCCATATAATCCGCATGCAACTGAGTTTATATGTCACGCGTGGTAAAGGAAAAAATAACCCGTGAAGTGCCTACAAGTAGCAAGAATGGGCAACAAGTAACCTTGTTAGAGGCCCACACGTGCGAGTCGTAGGCTTGAACCGTCATTTCCCATTCCTCAACCATCTGCGCATGATCCTGGCAAATCTGTTCATAGGCTTCCTCCCAAAAGATGTACAATTTGGTATAATTAATATCATCAACATACACATGCATGATCAGAAGTCAAAATGAGAAAAAACTTATGTTGCGCTGGGTCCACGACGCGGTGCTCGAGGTGGGATAGACTATAATGACCCAGGTTATATATTAGAGAAATAGTTTGATACGTGAATTAAGACTGTGCATAACATCCATATAGAAATTTAGGGTCAATTTGAAAATTTTCATAGCTTATTTGAATATGGTTATAGTGAGGTTGTTAGCAACCAAAAGGTCACTGGGAATAGGCACCACATTCAAATACTAAACTTTAAACAATTTGAATGAGTTTAGAATCAAATTTACCTAAGTCAAACTTGAATTTAAATTCAAATTCTACACATTCAAACACAAAACACAGATAATGGAATGTAATGTTCCATTCGAATAAGAAATTGCTCAAAACTTAAAGAACAAACACTTAAAGGTACAATCTGTATCAAACAACAAGAAATACATGATCCAAAGTTACAACAGTATGAAAAATAAAAGTAAAAACCTAAACTAAAATCCCTACACTATCTATATATCTTCTCAATTCTTGATCCAAACCTTGATCTTCAACCTGTGAACACAAACATAAAATAAAAGAACGTGTTAATATTAAAATGTTAGTTCTGCCATAGGGAAAAACCATTTAATATAATAATCCTTCATATAGAGTCTGGGAATGAATCCCAAACTATGAGCCCGAGTAATAGAGCAGCAAAACCTTGAATAATTGACAGAAATAGAATAAAAACTTCACAATAAACATTTAGAATCCAATAGATTCACCAAGGAACCTGTTGAATAGATCACCAACAGTTTCTGAAAACTGACGCAATATACAATATGAACAAATAGTAAACTGGTAGTCATCTACCAGAAATTTTAACTAGATCAAGTAGGAAAACCAAACCAATAGAAATGCTAGAGATCAAAATATAAGACATTCAACCAAAAGAAAACCCCATTCTTAGGATTCTATCAAGAACAGGTAGAAATCCAGAAAACTGAAACATCACCAATCAAAAATCTAGTCCAATAGAAACCTTAGGAACTACTAAACATGAATAATCACCAAAGGGTTTAACAAGGCATTGAATTCTGCCAAGAACCGTAGAATCCCAAAATTTGAAACTTGATAAAACAAAATTGTAAACCAGTCAAACTTCAGAGTAATGAAAGCTAGGAACAGTCATCCAAACAGAATTGTAATGGGCCATGGATGAAAACTAAATCAAATACATCAAAAACTAATTAATAAACACTTGTCAAGTTCCAAGGACAGAACAAGACAAAGGCCAAACCGACATGCCAGATTAGGCATATCTAAATACAACCCCCTGCACATATAAATAAAAGGATCACATGCCAATTTTGGCGTATACAAATAAGTTGAACCCAGTATGGTCTTAACCACCAAAAAACCCTTGACACCTAGGAATAGGTTAACCAATAGGGGCAGTTTGATACACACAAGCAGGTGATTCACCTAACTGCATGGCATTGGTGTCAGCATCACAGCCATTTAGGAACACTATAAATAGAGGACCACCTAAGACCCCATAGCTCATAACTCACCACTCGAGCTTGGACCACACACACACACCTAGAGTTTAGAGAGGGATCTAAGAGAGACAGAGAAGGGAGAATAAGAGGAAGAACTCAAGAACAAGAGGAGAAGAGCCACACCAGGAGCTGCAAATCTTCAACAAGCCACTAGGAATCTACAAAGGTTATTAATTTAACCCTAGAGTAGAAAAGTATAGAGTCTAATGAGAGAGAGATCATAGTATGGATTGCACCCAATGTAAAAAAGGGACTATAATCTGTGCATCTTCACCAAGGAAGAACACCACAGATAGGTCACACATTTTAACTAGCACAGACCATAGCCATTAACTAGAAGAAGTTGAACAATATGCACATAATTAATCAAGAGTACCAAATCCATATCTCACCCCTCATCCCTAGACCAAGTCCTAAGACAAGCCTAAGGATGAGAAGGGAGATATTGATTTAACACTCTAATACCTACATAAGAAGCAGTAGTCAACACTTAACAACACACTTACATAGAAAGAAACTAAGCAATTGTTACTAAAATAGTTTATTAAACCACTTGACCACCAATCAAATTGTGTGAATTGACAGGAACCAATTACACTAAGAATAAACTATATTAATCCTAAAATGGATGGATCAGTACACAACACTAAAGAAAAAATACAGTACGATGCAAGTAGCAGACTACTAACAACACAAAATTTAGATAATCAATAGCAAACCTTAACTGTCATAGTGTAACCCTTAGGAACTAAACATTCAGTTAACTAGATAAACACCTGTTAACCGATAGACATCACAGTAGACAAAAGTTCAGAAGTACAGGAACCAAATCCTAAGACTAGATCACCAAGTCGAACCCTCGAACCTATGTAACATCTAGAAGATTCTAGAAAGTCCTAGAACCTACTAGAACAAGTAGAAACACCATCACTATAAACCTACAAAGCATAAAGCCTAGAAACTTCTAGAAAATAGAATCTAAGAGAGAGGGAGAGGAGGAAGTATCACCTACCTTCATAAAGGATGAGCCTAGCTCATGTTGATTGAGTAGAGGAAGAAGGCGGAGTCATGGCAGCGATGGCAGGCGGCACAGAGGAGTACCCCAGAGGGGCATCTCACTATACACCGGCTAGAGCAGCCATAGTAGTCGTAGTAGATGCCTAGGAGCGCCATCTCAACATCGGAGAACATCGGAGTTCACCGGAGTTGAAGTAGGCAGAGCACCACTAAAACCCTAAATCGGGTGAGGGTTGCGAGCGAGATCTAGGGAGCGATAGATACAAAACGACTTGGTAGAAAGGTAGAGTAGAGAGAGGCGAGTATTTTTAGTGGAAGAGAGCTGACGGAAGGGACCGAAGACGATCGAGGCAGCCAGGCAATGCGACAACGATGCGTAGTCGCCATCGCCAGCGCGTGTGCACGAGAGGGAGGAGGGAACACAAGAAAGAGAGTAAGTAGGTCGGCTTGGGTTGGATTGAGTCCAGATAGTGGTTTTGACCACTTGGGTCTGTCTAGTGGGCCAAGATACTTAGGGGTAGTTTAGTTATTTCACAAATACACATAAACCCAATTAATTCATAACACCCACATTATAACTCGAAAAAATAAAGTAAAAATAGTTTTCTTTGTAAAAAAATCCAAGGAATCCAAAAAGTATTTTGTAGGATTTTTGCAAACATTAAAATTTTATGATTTGTTTAGAGATTAAAATGGAGTTTTAAATTATTAAAACTTCATAAAAAATCCTATAAATCTAGAAAAAATCATAATAATTATGTACACCCGAAATTTCATAGTAATATGAAAATTCTAAAGAAAAATACTCATAATATCTTGTGGATTATTGTAATGAATAAAACAACAAAGAAAATAACATAAAACCCTAAAATGAGAGAAAACCTCTAAAAATCAAAATGGAGTTAATAAAACTCAAACAAAAACCACGATAGTGCATGTATATATATTGCATTGGATCATCACATCTTTTCCAACGAAACATTGTATTTATCGGATGATGTTACGAATTCTAGAACCCGAGGTCTAGGGTCAAGCAAGACCTTCAAACTGCATTATCTCACAGTTACCTGGCAAGTTCATTCTTGCATTTACTTTGTGAGATCAATCTTGCAGCCATGTTGCAATAGAAGTCTTACATGTCCTTTGTATTTGTGAAAATGTTTTCAAAACATTAGAATTACTTGCATAAAAAAAGTCGTTTTTGGAATGAAATTAATAAAATGGGGGAGCAATAGAATCATGGATGTATTGTCAACACCCGAATTTTTAATCCCAGATGCCCGTTATGCCATACCTCGCAATCCCAGGATTACCATTTTTGTGAGACATAACGGATTGGATATCACAGTATATCATCCATTACAAACCATACATAAGGTCTTACACAAATAATGATCTCATGATCCAGTCTGAATACAACAAGCAGCAGAAATAAAAGATAAGCGTAGCGGTGGGGTCCATCTTCAGGGGCACAAGCATTGCTGACAAAGGCAGATAGTCCTAGTTATCATAGCCGTCCTATTGGCCATCATCTTGATAGTCTCCTTCATAGTCTGGCCATGAGAATAGCCAGGGACAAAAGCCATGAGTACTCTTTAAGTACTCGCAAACTACCACTAACAAGTAATATAGTTCTAAGTCAAGTGCTAAACTCTATGTTTAACTACAAGGTTAAGTTTGAAACCTAAGCTGAGTTCTGAAGCAAAGAAAGATAAAATAAAGTTCTAGAATCACTTAAGTTGGGAAGCTAGTATCATAAACACAACCCTGTTGTGGTCAAGTCAAGATTCATCATTCACTTTAAGTTATTTGGAAAACATCTGAAAACGAAATAGTATGGCCATTCCAACTGTCCTTAACCGTGGACGCGGCTATTCGAATAGTTTGACCCTCTACAGAGGTGGTACACTTTCACCACAAGATTCGATACATCTGTCAGGGATAACCCTAAATCATCATACTTAGTATGTAGATAATCAAACATAACCTTCCCTTTACACACCCTAGTATAAGCACCTATCCTATGAGCATGGCCTCCCAACCATGACCATCAGTCATCTTGGGCACTGCATAGGTGGACATCATGAGAGGTAGCCTCAGCTCAAACCTCTCCCGCGAGGGAACTAATACTAATCCATATAAATTTCCAGCTAAGCCTTACCCAATTCAGGTAATGTGGTTGTACGGTAAATTTAGAATGGTATCGCATCCGAATCCAACCATCAGTTTTATAAAAGGGTCAAGGCTCATGCCTCAACATTTTCATCATCATAAACCGTTTGTGTTTCTCAACACATGTCAAAACATCTCAATAGAATGACTCATCATTCCAAGGTTTTCACAATTCATTTTCACCAATTGTTCCCATCTAAAGTGACTCAAGTTTTTATCCACTCTAAACTACTAAGTTAACAGTGTTCACTAAGGTGGAAAGATGATGGGTTCAATCTCATGCCATAGAATGACATCTAAAGCTTAGCTAAATAGATCAAGTTTTATACTTTTTATGCTACCTTCAAAACAAGTAAGGTACTTTGTGTAAACTAAAGGAATTAAAGCTGGTAAGGTAATACTTAGGGTAGTAATAGTCAAGGTGGTGTGACCAAAGCATGCCTATGGCATCTTTGCTCATTCATCTCTCTTCATTCTAGCTTGCTAACAATAGCTTGCACTTTTAATGGTGGCTTGCAAGTACAACTTGCAATGTGGGAATGAGATTTAAAGGTTGGATCATAATTACTTTGGTTTAAGTTTATTATTTAATGATTTAAAGTGACTAGAAATGCCTATATAGCATTATTTTGGTACTAGTCCAAAGTCACTGCATGTAAACCTTACTATTATTACATATTTAGATAGATATGATGAAATGTGATTTTTGGGAGTTGGAATCAACTCAAAACCTATCTTGGTTGATTTTATAAAAATGTTGCAAGGTGCAAATGCTTCTATTTTATTATTTTTACTAGGAGAAATCTATAACTCTAATTGAATTAAATCCAACGGGCTTGGATAGATCATTTCAATACCTTTCAAGCAAAATTGGTTTCATTCAATTTAGATTTGTCAAACTCTCTGAATTGATTTTCAATCTCAGAGCCAGAACTAAGTTTAAACTAAATAGGAAAAATCTAATTCAAACTAACTGGGTCGCGCGGGAAACTCTAACGGGCCGGCCCAGTGTCACTCTGCGGCGCGGGGCTCAACTGAAAGGAGGGGTCCACCGGTCAGCGGCTCATAACGCGCGAAGCGGTACAGGGCGATGTGGGCCGTTAGAGTAGACTGAGGATCAACGGCTGTGGCTTGTCGTCGACGACGGACCTGTCGCCGGCGAGCTCGAACCCTAGCGGCTCAGTGGGGGTGCATAGGGGGCGTACCAGGGCTCCAGCAAGGTCGTCGACGGTGAGCTCAGGGACGGTCGAGGCAGCTCCGGGGGTGGTCGCAATCAGCAGCGCCCCTTCCTCCTCTGCTGCGGGCTACTCCGGCCAAATTCCAGTGAGCAAGTGCTCGTGCTGCTTCTGCTAGAGGTGGGGAACGTCAGTGAGGTGAGTGGAGTGGTGTGCTTGAAACGGCTGGGGGTGCCCTTCTTTTATAGGCTCGACGGCGAGACCGAGAGGGATGGGCAGGCGACGGTGGCGACATGGCTACGTGCGGCTAGCGGCATGGCTGAGGGTGGCGATCGACAGGCGATCTCCTGGCGGTGCTCTAGGAACTCAATGTGGGCATAGGGGCGGTGGTATGCGGTCGGGGGCAGCTGGCGCTCTGAGCGGCAAAAGCGGCAATGTCCACGGCGAGCAGTGGTTGTGGTGTGTTGGGCGGCGAACGGGCATGTCCGTCGTGTTCCCTGGGTCGTGGCGGAGCGGTGGGCGCGGGTTGCGGTCGAGCGGCGGCTTGTGCACGCGTGCCGGGTGCGGCGCTCTGGCGCGTGCTCGGCATGGCTCGGTGGCACTGGGCGCGGGCTCTCGTCGGTGGTCCACTGCTACGCTTGGCTCGAGCAAGAGAAAGAGGGTGGCGGTGAGGTCCTGGCTACCTCCTAGACATGGCGAGAGAGAGGGAAGTGGTCTGCTAGGGCGAGTGCATGGTCGGCCGGCGAGGGGTGGCTCGGAATGGCATGGCTTTGCCAGTAGGAGGGTAGGGGATGGGTGCTAATGGCCTGGTTAGACCCTGGGGGGACAAAGGGATTAAATGAAGATCATTTGGGGGCAAAACCCTGCCCAAAACAGTGAGCTAGGATTAGGGTGTAATTCATGCCTGCCAAGTGTTTGATGAAATGGCCGCATGAAATAAACTTTTGAATTTTAAAAAGATTTTTGGTGGGTTTGCTAGGAAGAAGCTTGAGACTCTGTGGGTGCTTGGGTTTTGAAAATTGAGCTTGTTTGAGTGGTTTTTGAAATAGTGGGATCTTCCCATATGAATTAGATTCAATTTTAAACTGTCATTTAAAATTAGCATTTAAAAGATTTTTGCAGATCACAAAGTGGGCCTTGGTACCTCATTATGTGTACTATCAAGGGGTGTAAAGATCCACACATGTTTCTGTTAAGTTTTGAGTACTAGGACTAGCCAAAGTAGGCATGGTAGTTAATTTGGCCAAAATGACCATTCACTTCAATTATTCATTTTGAGTTGTTCTTCTTTGGGAAAAGTTTGGGAAAGATGTAGATGATGTTTATTTCACCTAAGAAACATTTTACAAGCAAAGAATCACAGAACCATGGCAATTCAAATCAAGTCCTAATTTAAATGCACATACACATGAATGCTTTCATTTTTACTTTGGAAAAGTTTTTGTTAACCCTAATTTTGATGATTTGGATCTTGATAAGCTTGTATTAAAGTTTTGGGATGTTACATGTATACATGGTTGAAAGATCATGTGGTGTAGATTTCATTGTACCGGGAAAGTTAGGTTTAACAACAACAACAATAGGCTATCCGTGCACCATATAGTAATGCACTAACCACAGATCTTGTTATAGGGCGAGCGAGTCAAAAATACCTTCTTCCTTTTGTATTAACATTGATTAGGAAGCTATTGCTTTTGCATTTGAACTTTTATCGTGTTGTGAATACTCAATGGACCAAGGAGGATCTCGAAGATTTTGTACAGTTTTGGCTCTTGGTACGAATTAATAAATAAAGATGTTAGACCAGCAATGTTTCTGTTATACCACTCTAAGGGATGTAATATTTGTGGATGGGAACTTCCATGACTGTTGCGGTGAACCAGCATACCACTGCATGATGTAGTACACTATAGTCGTTGACATAACACCAATGAAACACCATTCACTAGTATTACATCCCTCAGAGTGGTACAACAGAAACACAACAGGTCCAAAATATGACTATAGATTACAACTCGACTCTTTACAAAAGATCCAGAGAACACTTTAGATGAAAGAGAAAGAAAGAATTTCTTACAAAGAAGAACCAGAAATAATAATTTAGAACTATCTGGCTAATAAGACTAACACCTAAACTATTTGGCTTGCAATTGCTACTAATGCAATGCTCTACAGAAGTAGGTTTTATGGATAGAGTATCTACTCCTATCTACACAAAGGCTTTGCCTTCACTTCAGCGGATGTATATGTTGACTTTATTGACTTTATTGATGAACTTGAGCTGTTGATGATGGTTTCTTGAGCAGCAATTGATGTTGACGTCGTCTTACACAGCTCAAAATCTAGCAAGGGTTAAGAAGGTACGGTTGAGTACGAGCGTACTCAGCAAGTTCACTAAAAAGGAGTGTATGATGCACTATCTCTACAGCCATAGACCATAGGCCATAGGCAATGCAGGTTTTTGTAAACATTTCTTCAAAGATTGCTTTTATTCTGAAAACTATGTCCGACAGCCTTCACAGGTTGACCAGAACCTTCGTGGGGTTCCTTTCCTGCCGCGTTCGTAGCTCCTTCCCGAAACAGGGAGTAAGATGTCACAATTCTTACACTCTGCAGAGGTGCGTCACTTTTCCCACAAGAGACTTAAGCTTTGTTGCACAGCCGGGAGTGTGTCCCCATTCAAACTTCCATGGTTTGAGGCCCAACTTAAGATCCAAGCCAATTGCTTCCCTCTCCACGACCCCACATGAAGACACGATCCTTTGGGGCTGACTACATCTCCGTTCAGCCCCCTTTCGGGCAAGATACAACCCTGATGAGTTCTTGAAGACTCTATAAGAAGCTCTGACTGGCGTTCACCATCAGCTATGGTGAACTCTGACCTAGACAGCTATGCACAGATAATCTAGACACCTAGCTCGTGAGGAACTAAAGGGTCCCACTATCAACACCCAGATTTTTAATCCCAGATGCCTGTTATGCCATACATCGCAATCCCAGGATTACCATTTTTGCGAGACATAATAGATTGGATATCACAGTACATCATCCGTTACAAACCATAATAAGGTCTTACACAAATAAAGGATCTCATGGTCCAATCTTAATACAAACAAGCAGCGGAATAATAAGCGTAGCAGTGGGCTCCATCTTCAGTGTCACAGGCAATGCTGACGATGGGAGATGATCCTAGTTGTCGTAGCCGTCCTGCTATCCATCTTCCTGATAGTCCTCCTCATAGTCTAGCCACGGGAATAACCAGGGATAAAGCCATGAGTATTGTTTAAGTACTCGCAAACTATCACTAACAAGTAAGGTAGTTCTAGTAGGAATCTTAAGCTCTAGGTTTATTTGCAAAAAGCCTGGTTTATCTCATACTGAGTTTAGAAGTAAAGAAAACTAAGTTAATGTTCTAAATCACTAAAGTGGGAACCTAGTTTTCATATCCACAACCCTATTGTGGTCAAGTCAAAGTCATAGTTCAGTTCACAAGTCATTTTGAAAACATCTGACGACGGAACAGTATGGCAACTCCAACTGTCCATGACCACGGACGCGGCTATTCGAATAGTTTGACACTCTGTAGAGGTGGTACACTTTCACCACAAAATTCGATACATCTGTTAGGGATAATCCTGAATCATCATACTTAGTATGCAGATAATCAATCATAACCTTTCACTTACACACTCTAGTATAGGCACCTCCCCTATGAGCTTGGCTTCCCAGCCATGGCCATCTGCCATCCTGGGCACTACATAGGTGGACATCATCAAGAGGTAGCCTCAGCTCAAACCTCTTCTGCAAGGGAACCCATACTAATGCATATAAACTTTCGGCTAAGCCTTACCCAATTCAGGTATTGTGGTTGTACGGTAAAATTGGAATGGTATCGCATCCGAACCCAACCATCAATTTTTATAAAGGGCTAAGGCTCATGCCTCAACATTTTCATCATCAAATCCATTTGTGTTTCTCAACACATGTCAAAACATTTCAATAGAATGACTCATCATTCCATGGTTTTCATAATCATTTTCACCAAGTATTCTCATCTAAAGTGATCAAGTTTTATGCTTAACACTAGCCACTAAGTTAAGAGTGTTCACTGATGAGGGATGCTAATCTCAAACTCATGCCATAGAATGGCATCTAGTATAGGCCTAGTTTTATACTCTTTATGCTATATATACTACTTTCCAAAATCTCACAAAGCATTACTAAAAGTAAAGAAACTTTGGTAAAGTAAAAAGTAAAGCTTGCAAGTAAATCTTGGGATGGGTATAAATCAAAATATATAACCAAAGCATGCCTAATGCATTTTCTTAAGTTATCAAGGGGGCAAGTGTTAACTTGCTTAGTTCTAGCTTGCATAGTTAAGAAACTTCTAAGTGTTAGCTTGCCTTGATTGGTGCAGTGATTGAAGTTTTCTTCGTCTTCTTCGGGGTAGAACTCCTCCTCCTCGTATCCTTGGTCGGTACTATCGTCTATAAATAAATACGGGGTACACAATCACCCAACAATACTTAACTAAGTCTATTTAGCACACTAAGGCTCACACTTGATGATCTAGCATCATCACATGCAATAATGACTAGTTTTACTTAGTTTATTTGAGAAAAGTAATTTCTACTCATTGAAATTAATTATGATTTAATATTCTGCAAATAAAATATGGGATCATGTGGACACATGTCATCACCACATATTCTAATACATGGTAATGTTATTTAAAGGGTTGGTCACATTTTATAAAGTTTTAAGAATATTATTTAATAGATTTAAAGTGACTAGAAATGCCCTAATAGAATTCTTTTGGTACAAGTCCAATGTCACTGCATGCAAACCTAAATATTTTTACATATCCAGATAGACATTATCCAAAGTGATTTTTGAGAGTTGGAATCAACTCAAAGCTATTATGGTTGATTGTTGAAAAATGTTTGAAGTTTCAAAAGTCTCTGTCTTATTATTTTTGCTATATATTATCTCTAACTCCAAATGATTGAAATCCAACGGGCTTGGATAGATATTTTAATTACCATTCTAGCAAAATTTGAATCATGCATTTTGGTTAAGTTAAACTCTCTAAATTGATTTTTGAATCTAGGGGCAGAAGCTAGTTTAAACTAAAAAGGAAAATCATATTTGAATTTCCAGGCCTGGGCGGGAAAGCTAAACGGGCCGGCCCAACAGCACAACACAACACATCGCACGGCTGACAGAGGGGGTCCACTGGTCAGTGACTCACTCTACGCGAAACGGTATCTTCAATCTGGGCGCTACGATCTAATTCTAATCCGACGACTGAGGGTCGTCGTCGATGACGAATAGCTCCAGCAACGAGCTAAACCTAACGCGGTGGTGGGGGTCTCTCGGGGCTCACCTGGGCTCTATCTAGGCTCGATGACGGGGGCAAACAACTTGGTAGACAATGGCGAGGCGAGGCGCGGTCACGGGGCTCGGGGTGGTCGGAATCGATGGCACCCTTCTCCTGCAGCAGCGGCGGACTCCGGTGCAATTCCAGCATGGTGGTGCTCGCCTTGATCCGGGGAGAAGTGGGGAAGGTCAGTGAGGAGTGGGGAGTCGAATGGTGTGAGGAATGGAGGCTGGGGTGGCCTCCTTTTATAGCTCGGCGAGAGGACCGAGGGGTGCGGTGGTGAGCTCGACGGTGGTGTTGCTACAGGCAGCTAACGACATGGGCGAGGGCGTAGGCCAGTGTGGTGCTCCCTGGCGGTTCTCATGGACTATGGCGTGACATGGGATGGCTTGGTTTGGTCTGGCGCGTGCGGCGCTCTGAGCGGAGGCAGTGGTGTTAGCGGCGGCGTGCGGCTGCTGTGGGTCGCGCGGCGACGAACGGGGGTGTCTGCCGGGGTGGGGTGATCATGGCGAGGCTGCACGTGCGTGGTGAGGTGAGGGTGCAAAGGCCAGTGAGGCTAGTGGACATCCTAGATGGGCGTGGGGCTGTCTGGTGCGAGCTAGCCGTGGTCGGCCAGCAATGACCACAAATGGGCGGCGCTCCACTATGCTCCACGGTGAAGGGGATTTGTCTGCATGCTGGTTAGACTCAGAGGGGACCAGAGGGTTAAGAGGGGACCAAATGGTCGATGATCACTGTACAAAGTAGTGAAGTTAGGTAGAAGCTTAATCTGTGCTAACCAGGTGTTTGATGAAATGGCCACATGAAAGATAATTTGGAATTTTTGATTCAAAATTTTTGAGTGAACTTGCATTAAGCTTGAGAGTCTAGATTGATTTGGTAGGTTTTTGAAAAAGTAGGATCTTAATGTTGGGTCCGCAGCAATAGAAAAAAAATTCCTACTATGAGAACTATACGCCAAGATCTATCTACTAGATACAGAGCAACAGGTGGACATACATCCATGGAGAACTTACCCTCGAAGACAACGAGTTTTGTTAATGAGTAGGAACTCATGGTTGGTGTAGTCGTACACTTGCCGATCTCAAGATCGTGTGGAAGTCCGAGCGCCGCAAATCATCAGCGCATCCGTCCTCGCACGCACGTTCAAGCCACCGGACAACCTTCACATCCTCGCTCCAGCGAATCAGCGGAAGCAACAACTCCTTCCAGACGCAAGGCCACCGGGAACATGTATCTTGCTAATCCGAGACCATGGGGGAATATCTAGAGGGGGAGAGAGATCCTTCACGAGGAGGTGTGGTTTGTGAGAGGGGAGAGGGGGCTTTATATAGGAGAGAGGGAGACCCCTCCCCTCCCATAGCCGGCGCATGAGGTGGGGGGACTCCTCCCCTCCTTCATTCATGTGGTGAACCTCCACTCACATAAACATGGCCTCCACCCAAAATCCCACTCACATGTATTTAATTTCCACCAAATTAAATGCAACTCTCAATTTAATAAAACTCTTTTATTGATTTTATTCAGAATTTTGTTAATTACTTTAATTAACAAACATTCACATAAAACCCCTTGTAACATTTCAATATCACATGCAGAACCACTTTCTACAATTTCACCCGAAACAATTCTGGTTTCTTTCGAAACAATTCCTGTTTCTATCGAAACATTTCCTGCGCTTTGCAAACCTTTTGTCGGAAACATATGTGCTCCTAAATGGTGTCCGAAAACCCTTAAGTGTGTCACCCTATGGTTCGCGAATAATGCAGACATGATTGAGATTCCTCTCAGATCAATAATCAGAAGTGGGACCTAGAGATCCATACTGACTCCTACACATTCAACGATGACTTCTGTGATCGTGAGAACCTTTAACGCTAGTAACTTAATCCCTTTGTATCATGATATAATACATGTCCGAGATTCGATCATCAGTATCCTAATACCTAGTTTGATCTCGTTACCGACATGCACTCTTTTCTCGTTCCCATGATATAACATTCTAGTGATCACATCACTTGCTTGCAAGCTATCTTAATGTGATATCACCGAGAGGGCCCAAAGTATATCTATCCGTCATCGAGATTGACAAATTCCACTCTTGATCCACGAGCCTCAACATAACACCTTCATAGCACTGAACCCACCTTTATAATCACCCTGTTACGATGTGACGTTTGATGTTATCAAGATACTCTTCCGGTGTTAGCAATTAACATGATATCATGGTCTAAGGATAAAGATTACTTCGTATGATGTTATAGCAATGTAAAAATAATGACTTGATCGTAATGCTATACTTCGGATGAATGTTCATCACATCATTTCACAAATGCTGTGACCTTGTTATTAACAACATCCAATGTCCATGATCAGGAAACTTTGATCATCTTGTTATTCAACGAGCTAGTCTTAAAGAGAGGCATAACTAGGAACCCTTTTTGTTTATTAAACACACATGTATTGACGTTTCCTATCAATACAATTATAGCATGCAAAATAAACATCTATCATATACAAGGAATACATAATAACAACTTTATTATTGCCTCTCAGGGCATATTTCCTTCAGTCTCCCACTTGCACTAGAGACAATAATCTAGTTTACATAGTGATAAATCTAACACCCATGGTGTTCTGGTGTTGATCATGTTTTTCCCTAGGGGGAACTTTAGTCAATGGATCTGCTACACTCAGGTCCGTGTGCACTTTACAAATCTTTATATCTCCATCCTTGACATGCTCGCGGATGGAGTGAAACTGGCGCTCAATATGCTTGGAATTCTTGTGAGACCTTGGTTCCTTGGCGTTGGCTATGGCTCCATTGTTGTCACAATAGATCACCATTGGGTCCAATGCACTAGGAACCACACCTAGTTCCGTTATGAACTCCTTCATCCAAACCGCTTCCTGCGCCGCTTCTGAAGCAGCAACATATTCCGCCTCCATCGTTGATCCAGCCACCACAGGTTGTTTGGAGCTCCTCCAACTAACTGCTGCTCCGTTCAAGAGAAATACATATCCGGATTGAGACTTAGAGTCATCCGGATCAGTGTCAAAGCTAGCATCGACATAACACTTAGCGCTAGCTCTTCTTCACCTCCGTATACAAGAAACATATCCTTAGTTCTTCTCAAGTACTTAAGGATATTCTTGACCGCTATCCAGTGTTCCGAACCTAGATCAGATTGGTACCTACTAGTCAAACTAATAGAATGTGCCACATCCGGTCTTGTACATAGCATGGCGTACATTATAGAGCCTATGGCTGAGACATAGGGGATCTTATCCATTATCTCTCTTTCTTCCGCCGTAGCCGGACTTTGAGTCTTACTCAATGCCTTGCCTTGCAACATAGGTAAGAACCCCTTCTTACTTCTGTCCATATTAAACTTCATTAATATCTTATCAAGGTATGTACTCTGCGATAGCCCAATTAGGCGTCTTGATCTATCTCTATAGATTTTAATGCCTAATATATATGAAGCTTCACCAAGGTCTTTCATCGAAAATTTGTTGTTTAGATAACTTTTAACACTGTTTAAAAGATCTATATCATTTCCAATCAATAATATGTCATCCACATATAATATTAGAAATGCCACATTGCTCCCACTCACTTTCTTGTAAATACAAGCCTCTCCATAAGTTTGGACAAATCCAAACTCTTTGATCACCTCATCAAAGCGGAGATTCCAACTCCGGGATGCTTGCTTCAGTCCATAGATGGATCGCTGAAGCTTGCATACCTTATCAGCATCCTTAGGATCGACAAAACCCTTAGGTTGTATCATATACAACTCTTCTTCAATATTACCATTGAGGAACATAGTTTTGACATCCATCTGCCATATTTCATAATCGAAATATGCAGCAATTGCTAACATAATCCTAACCGACTTTAGCATCGCTACGGGAGAGAATGTCTCATCGTAGTCAACTCCTTGAATTTGTCGAAACGCCTTTGCAACAAGTCGAGCCTTATAGATGGTCACATTACCATTAGCATCCGTTTTTTTTTTGAAAATCCATTTATTCTCAACGGCCTTTCAATCGTGAGGTAAGTCCACCAAGGTCCAAACCTGGTTTTCATACATGGATTCCATCTCGGATTTCATGGCTTCTAGCCATTTGTTGGAATCAGGGCTCATCATCGCTTCTTCATATGTCGCAGGGTCATCTATTTCATCAATCATGAAATTCATAACAGGATTGCCGTACAGTTCAGGAGCTGCACATATCCTGCTTGACCTGCGAGGTTCGGTAGTGTCCTCTTTCGGAGTTTCACGATCAATATCATTAGCTCTCTCTTCATTAGGTGAAGTCAACTCCGAAACAACTTCCAGTGCTGTGCTACTCGCCATTTCATGAAGAGAAGGTTCAATAACCTCTTCGAGTTCTACCTTCCGACTACTCACACCTTTCACGAGAAACTCCTTCTCAAGAAAGGATCCATTCTTGGCAACAAATACCTTGCCCTCGGATCTGTGATAGAAGGTATACCCAATCGTTTCCTTAGGGTATCCTATGAAGACGCATTTTTCCGCTTTGGGTTCGAGTTTATCTGGCTGAAGTTTCTTCACATAAACATCGCATCCCCAAACTTTAAGAAATGACAGCTTAGGTTTGTCTCCAAACCATAATTCATACGGTGTCGTTTCAACGGATTTAGATGGTGCCCGATTTAAAATGAATGCAGCGGTTTCCAGTGCATAACCCCAAAATGACAGTGGCAAGTCAGTCAGAGACATCATAGATCGAACCATATCTAATAAAGTACGATTACGACGTTCCGACACACCATTACGTTGTGGTGTTCCGGCAGGCGTGAGTTGTGAAACTATTCCACAATTTTTCATTTGTGTGCTAAACTCGTAACTAAGATACTCTCCTCCACGGTCGGACCATAGAAATTTGATCTTTCTGTTACGATGATTTTCCACTTCATTCTGAAATTCCTTGAACTTTTCAAAAGTTTCAGACTTATGTTTCATCAAATAGATATACCCATATCTACTCAAATCATCTGTGAAAGTAACAAAATAATGATATCCACCATGCGCCGACACACTCATTGGTCCACACACATCAATATGTATGATTTCCAATAAATCTGTCGCCCGTTCCATTGAACCGGAAAACAGCGTTCTAGTCATCTTGCCCATAAGGCATGGCTCACATGTATCAAATGATCCAAAATCAAGTGATTCCAAAAGTCCATCAGAATGGAGTTTCTTCATGCGTTTAACGCCAATATGACCTAGACGGCAGTGCCACATATATGTAGATATATCATCATTAAGTTTAACCCTTTTAGCATTAACACAATGAATATGGATAATACTACTATCGAGATCCAATAGAAATAAACCATTCAACACAGGTGCATGACCATAAAAGATATTATCCATATAAATCGAACAACCATTGTTTTCAGATTTAAAGGAATAACCACTTCGCATCAAACACGATCCGGATACAATGTTCATGCTCAGTGCAGGCACAAAATAACAATTATTTAGATTTATCACTAATCCCGACGGCATATGGAGAGGTAGCGTTCCGACGGCGATCACATCAACTCTTGATCCATTGCCGACCCGCATCGTGACCTCATCCCTTGCTAGCTGTCGCTTGTTCCGCAGCCCCTGAATCGAGTTACATATATTAGCAACCGACCCGTATCAAATACCCAGGTGCTACTGCGAGTACTAGTCAAGTACACATCAATAACATGTATATCACATATACCTTTGTTTTCCTTGCCATCCTTCTTGTCCGCCAAATACTTGGGGCAGTTGCGCTTCCAATGGCCAGTCCCCTTGCAATAGTAGCACTCGGTATCAGACTTAGGGCCAGCTCATGGTTTCTTTTCAGGTGCAGCAACAGATTTGCCGCCCTTCTTTCCCTTCTGCTTGCCTTTCTTGTCCTTCTTGAAACCGGTGGTCTTATTGATCATCAACACTTGATGTTCTTTCCTAATCTCCACTTCTGCAGTCTTAAGCATTGACAGAAGCTCGGGAAGATACTTCTTCATGCCGTGCATATTATAGTTCATCATGAAGCTCTTGTAGCTAGGTGGCAGAGATTGGAGAACACGATGTATGCCTAAGTCAATGGGAATCGTTATTCCCAAGGACACAAGCTTATCGGCGCTCTGGACATTTTGAGTATGTGCTCACTAACGGAGCTGTTCTCTTCCATCATGCAGCTAAAGAACTTTTCAGAAGCATTATAACTCTCTACGGCAGCATGGGTATCGAAAATCATTTTCAATTCTCCCATGGTATCAAAGGCATTGCCATTTTTGAAATGCTTTCGAAGTTCTGGCCCTAGCCCATACAGTATGCCGCAATGAACTAAGTTGTGGTCCTCCTGACGAGTTATATAGACATCCTTTTCCTCGTCAGGGGCATCAGGAGCTGGTGGGGGGCCCAGCGGCGCCTCTAGCACATATTGCTTTTGTGCACCAGTGAGGAGAATCCTCAAATTCATAGCCCAGTTGGTGAAGTTGCTACCATTCGTAGCAAGCTTCTCTTTCTCCATGAACACATTGAAATTAAAAGAAGGTGGTGCCATCTACAACAGAATTTGTAAAGTTTATTTAGACTAAGTTTATGATAGATTGAGTTCAACTAATCCAAATTACTAATGAACTCCCACTCAAAAACGACATCCCTCGTGTCTTTTGGTGATTACATGAACCAAATCCACTACACCAAGTCCGATCATCACGTGAGTCGGTGTAGCCTCAAAGGCGAGCATCAATATAGGCATCATATCAACTATATGACTCATGCTTAACCTTTCGGTCCGTGTTCCGAGGCCATGTCTGTACATGCTAGGCTCGTCAAGTAAGAACCTTAGTGTTCCACGTGTGTAAAACTGTCTTACACCCGTTGTATGAAAGCGCGGAGTCGAGTACACCCGATCATCACGTGATGTCTCGAAACACGATCCATAGAACGGTGCATACTGAAGGAATAACACTTTTTATCTTGATATCTAAATGAGGGATCATCTTACAATGCTACCAAAAGCGCCAAACTAGCAGTATAAGATTCTAACATCTAATGTGTAAAGTGAGATGATATGGTCCATGCATTTGATCTCTATCATTTGCATCGTGGTATGATCTCTATGATTCCTTTATGTGTAAGGCCAAGGTCTATGGAACTTACACGTTAAGTGTGTTGTAAGAGTATCTATCATACATCTACTTACAACAATACCATATCAAGACACTAGCCCAGCAACGATCTAAACTAGACGCCTCTAATTTATCAATTGCAAGTTTTATGTGGCTTAGGGCTTTCAGAGATAGAACCGGTCTTATCTACGAACATGAACCACAACAAGGATAACCAAGTTATTAGCAACTCGTTGTAAATGAGATATTGACTATAGTAGGAGAGACAGACACCCGCTAGCCACTTATGCAAAACTAGTTGCATGTCAGTCGTGGAACCGGTCTCATGTACGATGACATGTAAGGTTGGTCCGGGCCACTTCATCCCACTATGCCACCAATATCCAAAATACATAGAAGATGAAATAACATGATCATCATTGCCCACATATAAACATATGTGTACTACCCATGCAAAGCACCTACGCATAGATCAGGCTCTAATACCATTGTTGGGTCCGCAACATAGAAAACAAAAAATTTCCTACGATGAGAACTATACACCAAGATCTATCTACTAGATACAGAGCAACGGGTGGACATACATCCATGGAGAACTTACCCTCGAAGACAACGAGTTTTGTTAATGAGTAGGAACTTGTGGTTGATGTAGTCATACGCTTGCCGATCTCAAGATCGTGTGGAAGTCTGAGAACGGCAAATCAGCAGCGCATCCGTCCTCGCACACACGTTCAAGCCACCGGACAACCTCCACCTCCTCGCTCCAGCGAATCTGCGGAAGCAGCAACTCCTTCCAGATGGAAGGCCACCGGGAACATGTATCTCGCTAATCCGAGACCATGGGGGGATATCTAGAGGGGGAGAGAGATCCTTCACGAGGAGGTGTGGTTTGTGAGAGGGGAGAGGGGGGCTTTATATAGGAGGGAGGGAGACCCCTCCCCTCCCATAGCCGGCGCATGAGGGGGGGGACTCCTCCCATCCTTCATTCATGTGGTGAACCTCCACTCACATAAACATGGCCTCCACCCAAAATCCCACTCACATGTATTTAATTTCCACCAAATTAAATGCAACTCTCAATTTAATAAAACTCTTTTATTTATTTTATTCAGAATTTTGTTTAATTAACAAACATTCACATAAAACCCCTTGCAACATTTCAATATCACATGCAGAACCATTTCTGCAATTTCACCCGAAACAATTCTGGTTTCTATCTTTTTGATTTCGCTTGTAAATGGTCTAGATGATGTGGCATTCACCTTTAAACCATTTCACAACATTTAGAACAATCAAGCCTGGCATATACACTAAATGCTGCACTAATGCAAACACACATGCATTCATATCCATTTTTCTTAATAAAAGTTTTTGTTAACCCTAAATTGGGTGATTAGGAACTTGATAACCTCGATTATAGTTTTGGGGTGTTACAAACCTTCCCTCCTTAAACAAATCTCGTCCCGAGATTTAAGATAAAACTAGGAACTAAAGAGATCTAAAAACTCAGTCCTAATGTAATCTTCTCGCTCCCAGGTAGCTTCTTCGGTATGGTTGCTCCATTGGATCTTGAGAAATTTGATACTCCAGGTTCTGGTGGTTCTGAAAGCTTCTTCCAAGATATGAATGGGTACTTCACGATACGCCATATCCTTGCTGATATTAATGGCTCGGTGATCAATGTTCTTGAACACTTCGGTCTTCTCCGAAACTTCTAGGCATTTACGAAGTAACGAGATATGGAACACATCATGGATGGCTGCCATCTCTTCTGGCAGTTCTAGTTGATATGATACTTCTCCTCAGCGATTTAAAATATTGCAAGGCCCAATATATCTGGGGGCTAACTTTCCTTTCAGCTGAAAATGCTGCATTCCCTTCAAAGGCGACACTATGAGATACACAAAATCTCCGACATTGAAAGTCACGTCTCTACGTCTCTTGTCAGCATAACTCTTCTGTCTGGATTGGGCAGTCTTGAGGTGCTCACGGACTTTGTGAACCTTCTCTTCGGCTTCTCGTAGGATGTCAGGTCCGAAAATCTGACTCTCTCCTACTTGCAACCAATTCAAAGGGGTACGACACTTCTTCCATACAGAAATTCAAATGGGTCCATTTGCAAACTGGCTTGATAACTGTTGTTGTATGAGAATTCTGCGAAAGGCAGACAATCTTCCCATTTTGATCCATACTCTAGAATACAAGCTCTCAACATATCTTCTAAGATTTGGTAGACTCTTTTAGTCTGTCCATCGGTTTGTGGGTGATAAGCTGTGCTGAAATTTAACTTGGTTCCTAATCCTTCTTGTACTTTCTACCAAAATCTTGAGGTAATTGGGTTCCTCGATCCGACACTATGGTCTTGGGGGTTCCATGCAAACTGACAATTCTAGCAATGTACAACTCGGCTAGCTTCGAACTCTGGTAGGTTGTCTTGACAGGTATAAAATGGGCTACCTTGGACAGTCTATCAACTATGACCCAAATAGAGTCATTTCCCCTACTAGAAGTAGGCAAACCGGTGATAAAGCCCATTCTGACAGAATCCCATTTCCATTCTGGAATCTGCAATGGTTGCAAAAGTCCTGCAGGTCTCTGATGTTCCGCTTTGACTCTCTGACAGATATCACACTTGGCTATGTAGCTTCCGATTTCTCTCTTCATCTTGTGTCACCAAAATTGCTCCTTCAAATCCTGATACATCTTCGTTCCTCCAGGGTGGATAGATAAAGAGTATCATGAGCTTCCTGCATGATAACTTGTTTCAACTCTAAATCTACTGGCACACAGATACCTCCTTTGTACCACAAAACTCCTTCATCTTCGATGAATCTGGGTACCTTTCCTGTATCGATACGATGCTTGATTCTGTCGATACTCGCATTTCCTTTCTGCGCCTCCTTGATCTGACTGATCAACCTGGGTTGAATTTCAATGCTAGCTAAAAATCCTTTGCTAACTAGCTCCATTCTAAACTGCTCCAACTCCTCATGCAAACTTGGCTAGGCTTCTTTAATCATGGTGTTTAATCTACACGACAATCTACTAAGAGCATCCGCTACCACATTGGCTTTGCCGGGGTGATAGTGAATGTCAAGGTCATAATCCTTGATTAACTCTATCCATCTCCTTTGCCTCATATTCAGCTCCTTCTGGGTGAAAATATACTTCAGACTCTTGTGATCCAAATAAATCTCACAGCGATTTCCCATTAGGTAATGACGCCATGTCTTCAAGGCTCAAACTACCGCTGCTAGTTCAAGATCATGGGTAGGGTAGTTCTGCTCGTGTTGCTTCAGTTGTCTAGACAGATATGCTATGACTTTGCCTTCTTGCATCAACACACATCCGAGACCAATCTTGGATGCATCACAATACACATCAAAAGGCTTCTTGATATCTGGCATAATCAATATTGGGGCTGAAATCAATCTCTTCTTGAGTTCTTGGATACTTGCTTCACATTTGTCAGTCCATTCAAACTTCTTATCTTTCTTCAACAGTTGGGTCATCGGTCTTGCGATGCTCGAAAATCCCTCAACGAACTTGCAGTAATATTCCACTAATCCAAGAAATGCACGGACTTGGGTTTGAGTGGTTGGGGCTTCCCATTCTTCAACATCTTTGATCTTGGCGGGATCAACAGCGACTCCTCCTGCCGACACAATATGTCCGAGGAATCCCACTTCCTTTAGCCAAAACTCACATTTGCTAAACTTGGCATACAATTGATGCTCTCTAAGGGTTTCAAGGATGGTTCTCAGATGTTGCTCATGGTCTTGTTCTGACTTGGAATAGATTAGAATATCGTTGATAAAAACAACGACAAACTTATCTAGAAAATTCATAAAAATCTTATTCAGGAGGTTCATGAAATAAGCGGGGGAATTGGTTAATCTAAAAGACATGACCGTATACTCATACAATCCATATCTGGTGGTAAAGGCGGTCTTTGGAATATTCGTTGCACGAATCTTGAGTTGATGATAACCAGTTCTAAGATCAATCTTAGAGAACACTTTGGCACCAGTCAACTGATCAAACAGATCCTCTATCTTGGGCAGTGGGTACTTGTTCTTGATGGTGACATCATTCAGCTTTCGGTAATCCGTGCACAAATAGTTACCTCCATCTTTCTTGTCGACAAACAAAAGAGGCGATCTCCATGGCGATGCGCTTGGTTGAATCAGACCTTTCTCTAGCATAGCATCAAGTTGTTTCTTCATATCCACTAGTTCAGATGGGTTCATACTATAAGGTCTCTGAGCCATGGGTCCAGTTCCAGGAATTAGTTCAATAATGAACTCGATATCTCGATCTGGGGGCATACCGGGCAATTCATCTGGGAATACGTCAGGTATTCACAGACTACTCTGACTTGGCCAATGGTTGGTAGGGATAGACTCGTGTTGCATTTGAATTGATGGGGCAAGGTCTCAGATACATGCTCTACTAAAACTCTAGAGCTACTGGTCATGGTTATGGCTTTCTTGGCACAGTCGATCAATCCTTTATGTTTTGACATCCAATCCATTCCTAGTACTACTTCCAAACCTTTGGTTCCAAGTACTATTAGATTGGCATAAAAATCTATCCCATGGATTCTGATAGGTACAACCTTGCAAATTTTTCTAGCTTTGGTGGTTGAACCAGGAATTTGAACTATCATAACATGCTTCAATTTTGTTGGTTGAATCTTACTAGTGCATGCAAATTCTTCTGTAACAAACGAGTGCGATGCTCTAGAATCAAACAATACTCTTGCAAGTACTGAGTTAACAGAAAGCATACCCAGCACGACATCTGGTGCTTCCTGAGCTTCTTCAGCATTCATGTGGAACAGACGGCCGTTGCGGTTGAGAGAGTTCCCTGGGGAAAATCTTCTTCCAGGCTGAACACGGCATTGCTGCTGAGCTGGGGCATTCACATTGGTGGTGGCTGCAAGCTTCTTGGGACACTCGTTGGAGTAGTGACCCTTGACTCCACATTCAAAGTAAGTAATCTGGGACTTGTCTTTGGCTGCAACAGGCACGACATTGCTTCCAGCCCTTGGGGCAATATTGTTGTTGTTGTTGTTCGACTTGGGTGGTGCACGGTTGAAGTTATTGGAGTTGCCGGGGTTGTTGTTGTGGTTTCCTCCAGACTTCAGGTTTCCTCCACTATGATTGGGATAGCTAGGACGGGACATCGGGAGTCTGTTGTTTCTTAGGGCATATCCTGCAGATGGGTTGGGGTGATACTTCTAGGTATTGTGGGACCCAGTCTGATGTATCATTCTGCGCTTGCGGTTGTCATTGGCTTGGTTGATCTTCCCTTCGATCTGGATGGTAGAGTCGACTAACTCTTCTAGGTCTTCAAAATTGATGTTGACTAACACAGTTTGCATCTCATCATGCAATCCATTCAGGAACCTTTCCTTCTTCTTGGCTTCAGTGTTGATCTCATCAGGTGCATACCTAGCGAGGGACATAAATTTGTCACGGTACTCAACTACCGTCATCCTTCCTTGCTTTAGTTCCCTGAACTCATCTCTCATCCTAGTGACTAAACCTTGCGGCACATGGATGCGGTTGAACTTGATCTTGAAAGCTTCCCAAGTCATGATCTGACCGTGGTTCATAGTACGAGTGCTATTCCACCAGGCTCTTGCATCTCCTGCCAGATAGTGGGTGGCAAACAGTACTTTCTCGTTGGCGTCAACTCCTACAACTTCTAGATTATTCTCCATTGTCTGTAGCCAGTCATCAGCATCTAAAGGATCCTCAGATTTGTTGAAGGTAGGGGGATTGGTATTCTGAAAATTCTTAAGCTTGGATCCATGATGATCCTGATTTCCTTGGCCTTGATTATTGTGGTCCATCTAAGCTATCTGTTGCAGGGTGGCTAGGTTGGCTTGGCGCTCTGCTCTACTAGCTTCATGGTCGGAAACTAGCATCTGCAGAATCTGCAGCATCGGGTCTTGCAATGAGCTGCTCCCTCCTTGGTTTCCACGAGTCATCTGAAGATTGATATAGATAATGAGGTAAGAGGGAAAGTTCTAAGGTTCATGGTTTTGTTTTCAAAAGCTTTAAACTTTGAGTTTGAACTCAGGTTTTGCAACTAACTTCTTCTCATTCATTCATTCAAGCACACAATACAAACACACACCACAATACAAAAGGAAAACAAATGGTTTTAAGAACCATTCTGTGAACTAAGATAAAGTGGGACCGATACAACTCATTCCTATGGTAGTGATCAAGTGCATCTACTCATCATCAATGAAGTCATAATCATCATCATCAATGTAGAAATCCATGGCATCATCCTCCAGGTAGTCATTGTCATCACTGAGGTAAGAGTGAAGATCTCCCTGGATGTCTTCACCTTCCTCCTCCTCCTCTTTTGCTTCAAGATGGACTTCCTATTCACGGATGGTCTTCTCAAGAGCGGCCACCTTCTTGCGAAGATGATCGATGGTGCGATCCTTCTTCTCGCGTTGACGACGAAGTGATTGGCGATCTTTGACGAGCATGGTGAGAGTCTGGTCCTTCTTGGCGATAATGGCAAGGTTGTGGTTGGCGTAGGATCGGGCGCTGTCCAATTCCTTCTGCCTATCATACAACATGAAGTCAAGATTCTCCACCTGGCGCTTCAATTCTGGGTGACTTGGCATCTCCAATGGCATTCCCATAGAATCACGCCTTGCGAAGTGAGCAAAGTGGGATCCCTCGATCAAGTTGATGTTTTGCCCACACAGACGGGCAAGAGCTTCATGCATAGCCCTGGCTAATCCATCTAGCCAATTGTTCTCTCGCATGGTGAATTGAATCTTCTCAGAAAGGGGTGCTTCCATCTTGCCTCTAAGATCTGCAACTATCAGCCATTGTAGATCTCCTCCTAGGAAATCCTTGAGTTGAGCTCCGAATAATTCCGCATGCGGGCGCTCCAGGTACTCTGATAGTGCATCAAGATCCCTCTCAAAGATTAGCTGGCCTCCGTTGCCCAATTGGTAGAACTTGCAATACTGAACTTCCATCTATAAGAATTTAGGATGAGTAAGTTAGTGAGGTGATCAAGTGTGTCAAATTTTGTGTAGGAATGTAAGAGTTTTTGAGGAACATGATTTTTTGAAATAATCAAGGATAAGAGTGGGAATATGTTTTCATAAATACTCACTTCTTTTGTTTCGAAACTAAGTTTTTGTTTGGACGTCCATTCTAACTAGGGTCTCCTATGGTCAGGATGGCTCTGATACCAACTTGTCAACACCCGGATTTTTAATCCCAGATGCCTGTTATGCCATACATCGCAATCCTAGGATTACCATTTTTGCAAGACATAATAGATCAGATATCAGAGTACATCATCCGTTGCAAACCATAATAAGGTCCTACACAAATAAAGGATCTCATGATACAGTCTTAATACAAACATGGAGCGGAATAATAAGCGTAGCAGTGGGCTCCATCTTCAGTGTCACAGGCAATGCTGACGATGGGAGATGATCCTAGTTGTCGTAGTCGTCCTGCTGTCCATCTTCCTAATATTCCTCCCCATAGTCTGGCCATGGGAATAGCCAGGGACAAAGCCATGAGTACTCTTTAAGTACTTGCAAACTATCACTAACAAGTAACGTAGTTCTAGTAGGAATCTTAAGCTCTAGGTTTATTTGCAAAAAGCCAAGTTTATCTCATACTGAGTTTAGAAGTAAAGAAGACTAAGTTAATGTTCTTAATCACTAAAGTGGGAACCTAGTTTTCATATCCACAACCCTATTGTGGTCAAGTCAAAGTCATAGTTCAATTCACAAGTCATTTTGAAAACATCTGACGACGAAATAGTATGGCCACTCCAACTATCCATGCCCGTGGACGCGGCTATTCGAATAGTTTGACACTCTGTAGAGGTGGTACACTTTCACCACAAAATTCGATACATCCATCAGGGATAATCCTGAATCATCATACTTAGTATGCGGATAATCAATCATAACCTTTCAATTACACACTCTAGTATAGGCACCTCCCCTATGAGCTTGGCCTCCCAGCCATGGCCATCTGCCATCCTGGGCACTACATAGGTGGACATCATCAAGAGGTAGCCTCAGCTCAAATCTCTTCCACGAGGGAACCCATACTATGCATATAAACTTCCGGCTAAGCCTTACCCAATTCAGGTATTGTGGTTGTACGGTAAAATTGGAATGGTATCGCATCCGAACCCAACCATCAATTTTTATAAAGGGCTAAGGCTGATGCCTCAACATTTTCATCATCAAATCCATTTGTGTTTCTCAACACATGTCAAAACATTTCAATAGAATGACTCATCATTCCAAGGTTTTCATAATCATTTTCACCAAGTATTCTCATCTAAAGTGAGCAAGTTTTATGCTTAGCACTAGCCACTAAGTTAAGAGTATTCACTAATGAGGGACCGCTAATCTCAATCTCATGCCATAGAATGACATCTAGTATAGTCCTAGTTTTATACTCTTTATGCTATCTATACTACTTTCCAAAATCTCACAAAGCATTACTAAAAGTAAAGAAACTTTGGTAAAGTAAAAAGTAAAGCTTGCAAGTAAAACTTGGGATGGGTATAAATCAAAATATATAACCAAAGCATGCCTAATGCATTTGCTTAAGTTATCAAGGGGGTGAGTGTTAACTTGCTTAGTTCTAGCTTGCATAGTTAAGAAACTTCCAAGTGTTAGCTTGCCTTGATTGGTGCAGTGATTGAAGTTTTCTTCGTCTTCTTTGGGGTAGAACTCCTCCTCCTCGTATCCTTGGTCGGTACTATCGTCTATAAATAAATACGGGGTACACAATCACCAAACAATACTTAACTAAGTCTATTTAGCACACTAAGGCTCACACTTGATGATCTAGCATCATCACATGCAATAATGACTAGTTTTACTTAGTTTATTTGAGAAAAGTAATTTCTACTCATTGAAATTAATTAAGATTTAATATTCTGCAAATAAAATATGGGATCATGTGGAAACATGTCATCACCACATATTCTAATACATGGGAATGTGATTTAAAGGGTTGGTCACATTTTATAAAGTTTTAAGAATATTATTTAATAGATTTAAAGTGACTAGAAATGCCCTAATAGCATTCTTTTGGTACAAGTCTAATGTCACTGCATGCAAACCTAAATATTTTTACATATATAGATAGATATTATCCAATGTGATTTTTGAGAGTTGGAATCAACTCAAAAGCTATTATGGTTGATTTTTGAAAAATGTTTGAAGTTGCAAAAGTCTCTGTCTTATTTTTTTTGGTATGTATTATCTCTAACTCCAAATGATTTAAATCCAACGGTTTTGGATAGATATTTTAATTACCATTCTAGCAAAATTTGAATCAGGCAATTTGGTTAAGTGAAACTCTCTGAATTGATTTTTGAATCTAGGGGCAGAAGCTAGTTTAAACTAAAAAGGAAAATCATATTTGAATTTCCAGGCCTGGGCGGGAAAGCTAAACAGGACGGCCCAACAGCACACACAACACATCGCACGGCTGACAGAGGGGGTCCACTGGTCAGTGACTCAGTCTATGCGAAACGATATCTTTCAATCTGGGCGCTATGATCTAATTCTAATCCGATGGCTAAGGTTCGTCGTCGACGACGAACAGCTCCGGTAACGAGCTAAACCTAACACGGCGGCGGGGGTCTCTCGGGGCTCAGTTGGGCTGCAGCTAGGCTTGGAGACGGGGGCAAACGACTTGGTAGACAACGGCGAGGCGAGGCGCGGTCACGGCAGGGCTCGGGGTGGTCAGAATCGACGACGCCGTTCTCCTCCAGCGGCGGTGGACTCCAGTGCAATTCCAGCGCGGTGGTGCTCGCCTTGCTCCGGGGAGAAGTGGGGAAGGTTAGTGAGGAGTGGGGAGTCAAATGGTGTGAGGAATGGAGGCTGGGGTGGCCTCCTTTTATAGCTCGGCGAGAGGACCGAGCAAAGGGCGGTGAGTTCGACGGTTCTCGCCATGCATACCTAACGACATGGGCGAGGGTGTAGGACGGTGCGGTGCTCCCTGGCGGTTCTCACGGACTTAATGGCGCGACGTCGGGCGGCTTGGTTTGGTCTGGCGCGTGCGGCGCTCTGAGCGGAGGCCATGGTGTTTGCGGTGGCGTGCGGCTGCTGCGGGTGCGCGGTGAGGTGATCATGGCAAGGCTGCACGTGCGCGGTGAGGGAAAGGCGCGAGCTGGTGATACATTGCAAATGTATCTATAATTTTTGATGTTCCATGCTTGGTTTTATCCACTTTCTTGTGTTTTGTTCCAACTTTGGAGTACTTTTCATATGATTTCTTGGACTAACCTATTAACAAGAGCCACACGGTCACTGCTTTTCTGCTATTTTTAGTTCCGGAAAGTCGAAAATGAATATTCTCGAATTGACGGGACAAAAGCCAAAGTGCCTATTTTTCCGGAAGGATCAAGTGCCGATCACGAGACGAGAGGGGCCAGGGGCGCCCACACCACCTGGTCACAGGCCAGGCTCGCCGCCCGAGGTGGTGTGGTGGCTCCGCACCCCTCGGCCTCCTTCCGCCTATAAGTTGCCCTCGGACGAAAACCCTAAGGACCCGATCAAAATCCACGAAGAGTATGTAGCCACCGTCATCTCCATACCTAGATCGGAGGGATCTGAAGCTCTTCCAAGACTCCGGAGAGGGAGTTAACTGAGGCCTTCGTCATCACCATGCAAGCCTCCGGTGTGATGCGTGAGTAGTTCATCCTTGGACTACGGATCCATGTAGTAGCTAGATGGCTGGTTTCTCCTCCTTTGTGCTTTCATGTTTAGATCTTGTGAGCTCCGTTCATGATCAAGATCATCTATTTGTAATCCATACATGTTGTGTTTGCGTTGATCCGATGGATATTGAGATGCTATTTCAGATTGATTATTGATTCTATCATGTCTTTGTTATTTGTGATCTTGCATGCTTTCCGTTGTTAGTAGCTATCTTAGCCAAGTAGATGCTAGCAACTCCAAGAGTTAGTATTTATGCTCGATAGTGGGTTCATGCCTCCGTAACTGGGAAGTGACAGAAATCTCTAAGGTACTAGATGTGCTATTGCTACTAGGGAGAAAACAACAATCCTTTGTTCATAGAACAATCGTATTGTTTACTTTACACGCAGTTCGTAAAGCAATAATATGTTGCTTGCAACTTAATACTGGAGGGGGTTCGGATGATAACCTGAAGGTGGATTATTAGTCATAGATGGAGTGGATGGCGGTCTATGTATTATGTTGTAATGCCCAATCAAGACTCAAAGGAGTCAAGATGATTAGTATATGCATGTATTGCTTTCTCGGTGTTTGTCAATTGCCCCGCTGTAATTTGTTCACCCAGCATGTTATCTATCTAAGGAGAGCCACCTCTAGTGAACTATGGATCTCGGTCCTTTGTCTTTACATACAATCTATAAACTGTTTCTGCTTTGTGTTTACTTTCTGCAAACTTTAACTTCTTTCCATTCGATACGTTTAATCCTTTGTTTTCCGCAAAACACGGTGAGATTGACAACCTCATCGCAAGTTGGGGACAAAGTTCTGTGGTTGTGTTGTGCAGGTCTCCACGTTGTTACTAGCATCGGTAGTGCGCCCTGCCAAAGCTCAGCTAGTAACACCTTTGGGGTGCTTCCTTTCTCCACTGGTTCGATTAAACCTTGGTTTCATAACTGAGGGAAAACTTTCTACTGTGCTCATTATACCTTCCTCTTGGGGTTCCCAACGAGCTCTACGTCGATCGTTGAGTGCATCAAGACATTTTCTGGCGCCGTTGCTGGGGAGTCAAGGACATCTTCACAAGGGGAGTCCCTCATAACCAATCTCTTTACTTTGTTGTTTTTGTTTTGCATAGTTTCTTTTTGCTTTGTTTGCTTGTCTTATTCTTCAAAAAAACACAAAAAAATTAGTTTTACTAGTTTGCTTTCTTATTGGAAAAACACCAAAAAAATTAGTTCCTATCTTGAGTGCCACTATGTCACCCGAGGAAATGATTTTCACTTTTAAACAAGGAATTGAGGAAAGTTTTAAGGAAGCTTGGTCTAGAATCTCTGATCTACATGAAAAAACTGAGCCTAAAATGACTCAAAGCTTGTTCCTTAGTAGTTTTTACCTTGGGATTGCTCTTTGCTATAGATATTCCCTAGATTCTATTGTGGGAGGAGATTTCCTCCAATGTAATGAGGATGATGCTATTAATTCTATAAAGAAATTGATCCTCACTTACAACATGCCTAGCCAAACTGATATTTCCTTCGCAAAAATATTTGCTAGGTTGGATACTCTTGAGGCTAGCACTACTAGATTAGAAGGGTGATATAATACGCTTAGGGAGCATCACAATTATGTTCCAATAAATTCTGAACCATCAAAGCGGCTCCCTACAGTAAAGATTGAGATAAACACTAAAACTTTTCAAGCCCGCTGTGATATCATGTCTGAATTTTGCCTTATGCCCAAGGATATTTATGAATCTTTGAATCTTTGGGGGCTTACGGAAGGAGGAAAAGAAATATCTCTTGCTAATAATACTACCATATTACCTCTTGGAATAGCTGAAGGAGTGTTTACAAAGATCCTTGGGAAAATTATTTCTATTGATTATCTTGTTATTGAATGTGCAGGAAAAGGACAAATTACACTTGGAAGGTCCCTATTAGAACTCCTTGGAGCAATAATAGATGTGGGAAAGGGGACCATGCACCTTTCTTCTACACCAAACAATAACATTTTCCCAAAGGATAAGAATAAAAATAAGAGAGGTAAGGGCAAGAAAGTTGGTTTTAATGCTTCTTCATTTGAGAACACTTGATTCTTTCTTTCCTTCTTATGCCTAACTTAAAGGCGTTAAAGAAAAGTACTTATTGGGAGATAACCCAAAAGTTTTAGATGAGTCTTGGAAGTTATTACCTCAGTAATAACCTCTCCTTATCCTTTTTATTTGCTTTTTGTGCCAAGAGTAACCTCTAATGAGAGTGAAGTAATGATTGGGAAAGTTGCTATCCCGAAACAGATTTCTCTGCTTCACCGTAAAAATTCATGAGAGAGCTCTGTACGTAGGATTGAGCTGTAAGTTTTTGTTCATCTGACCCAGGTTGTTATCTAACTTTCGTTAGTTCAACACTTTTTTATTTGAGCAACAGAAGGTCTTCGAAAAAATTCGTCTTTACATGCTGGTCTGTTTTGACAGATTTCTGCCATTTTCTGCATTTGCTTCTTGTTGGTTCCTTCTTGATTTCTTTTGGGGAATTGAGATTTTTGAGGGAAGTGATACAGTATATAGTGTTCTAATGGAAGTTTATTTGGTGTTAGAACTGAACCTTAAGACTTATTTATCTTAAGTGCAGCACTAATGTTGCTAATGAGATTGTGTGAAGTTTTGTATGAAGGAAAATTTTCAGGTGGATGGAAAGAATGAGTAATGAGATGAAGGATGGACTAAAGCTCAAGATTGGGGATGCCACGCGTGTCACCCCAAGAAATATCCAAGAAGTACAAGCGTCAAAGCTTGGGGATGCCCAAGGCATCCCCTTCTTCATCAATAAAAATCCCAGGTTTCTTCCAAACGCTTCATTTTTATTGTTTCATGCACAATTGTGTTTTTCTTGGAGCGTCTTCTTTTTCATTTTTGTTTTGGTTTTTAGTTTGCTCGGTTTGCTTAGTTTTCTGAATAAGTTGTTGGACCCCCTCTTTCATACATTGGTTTGCAAATAGTTTGGTTTGGTTTGGAAAAGAGTAGGAAAGCTCATGCTTATGTGGTAAAAAGAGCTTGTTTTTGACTGTGGCCTATGCTTCGTCATGCCATGCTTGATATTGTTTTGGCTTTATGCTTAGTATTCTTTGTTGTAGCATGACTTGTTATAAACAATTGAGATTTCTTAATGTGCCTTGGATGAATCATGCGTTGTTTTAGCATATTAAAGCATAGTATAGTGGTATTCTCCTTTGATGCTTTATTTGGGTTGACTTGCACATGCTCACACCATGTTATGACTATCAAAAGTCACCATAAGCCTTTATGATCCTTTAGTTTTCAACTTGTAGTATCACTTTATGCTTTGATCAATGATTTTTTGTCGCTCTGCATGATTATGGCCATTATTGCTCTCTTAGTTTGTCGCTCCCAGTCTTTTGCTAGCCTCCACAACAAAGTATGAGTTCTACTCATGCATCCAACTCCCTAAACCAAGTTTTTCCAAAGAGTCCACCATACCTACCTACTAGCTTATGCTATTCCAAGTATATTCATGCTTTTGTCTACCTTTCACTTGTTATGAGAAAACTAGTGATTAAAGCTCTCACGAACTTGATGGCACACTTTACTTTATTGCCTATAATAAACTAGAACCATTGGGTCCTTCTTTGTTGCGTATATGCTTGTGCTTTATAAGTTGAAATTAGCAGAACCATGTTTCATGGGGAACGCTTTCAACATTGCACTTGTACTTTGTACCCCGTTGATATCATGTTCTTTTGCTTACGGATCCCGGCGGTGTGAAATAAAAGTGGAACTTGTAAGATCATGGAGTTTGTATGTGTGTTAGAGAAACGCCTGGGCTGCTAGCCTAATCCATGCCTAATCATGGTGGAAACTTGCAGCATCACCATAATGAGCACTCTATGAAGCATCCTCAATAAAAACCTATGCAAATAGCAAATAAAAAGATCGCTGAGATGCTCATTGTCTGCTTATTGCCTTGTCATTTTGATTATGGGAAAGCTCCCGTATCATGTGCAAGGGGTACCCCGTTGGCGGTTCTTAATGATACACATATACTTACAATGACAAGAGCTTACTCGTGACTGAAGTTGAGTAGCATGAGGATCGGTCTTCGTAAGTAAGGGGCATGAGATTTCGGTTTATAACTTGTCAAGCATATCCTCTTAGTTGTGTCACTTTAACCTTAATCACCTTAAAGATGCTTATGATAGGGGCAATGAGAGCTGAAAGCTATAAGTACCATAATTTTTGGAAGCTCTTTATGAGACATGAATCCCTACTTCCTTTTACAAAAGGCCTTTCTTCCACCATTATATTGAGTCTCCACCTTCTATCTTTATGCACTACTTTGAGAGCATAGTGGCCATTCTTAGTTCTATGTGCATTGTCCCAAGACTAGTTGATTGATGCATAACTTGTTATTGCTTGTTTTAAACTATTGTATCTAGTCACTCTTATGAACTTTGAAGGTGTCCTATGCATTTATATTTGCTACTCTATTGAGGGACAAGCTGAATACTTTTATGCTATGTTTTCTTTATGTGAAACAAACAAACGTCTTGCAAAGCATTGTTATTCATGAATCTTTTGTTTGTGCCTTTTCATGTTGCATCATAGTCTCTTTGCCTATTGCTAGAACTTTGTCTTTCATGCTATGATTGAAGTACTTTGATCCCAGCTTTGAATGTTTTGCAAATACCTTGATCAAGTCTTTGATGGTGCATGTCACCTCAAAAATTATTTATTTTTATCACTTACCTACTCGAGGACGAGCAGGAGTTAAGCTTGGGGATGTTGATACATTGCAAATGTATCTATAATTTTTGATGTTCCATGCTTGGCTTTATCCACTTTCTTGTGTTTTGTTCCAACTTTGGAGTACTTTTCATATGATTTCTTGGACTAACATATTAACAAGAGCCAGAGTGCAGCTGCCTGTTTTCTGCTGTTTTGGGTTCCAGGAAAGTCAGAAAATGAATATTCTCGGAATTGGACGGGACAAAAGCCAAAGTGCCTATTTTTCCGGAAGGGATCAAGTGCCAGAATACGAGACGGAGAGGGGCCAGGGGCCGGCCACACCACCTGGCCGCGTGGCCAGGCCTGGCCCGCGCCAGGGGGTGGTGTGGTGGCCACCGGCACCCCCTCGGCCTCTCCTTCCGCCTATAAGTTACCCTCGGGACGAAAACCCTAAGGACCCAATCAAAAATCCACGAAAGAGTCCGCAGCCGCCGTCATCTCCATCCCTAGACCGGGAGGGATCTGAAGATCTTCGGCACCTCACGGAGAGGGAGTTCACCACGAGGCCTTCTTCATCACCATGCAAGCCTCCTGTGATGTGAGTAGTTCATCCTTGGACTACGGATCCATGTAGTAGCTAGATGGCTGGTTTCTCCTCCTTTGTGCTTTCATGTTTAGATCTTGTGAGCTCCGTTCATGATCAAGATCATCTATTTGTAATCTATACATGTTGTGTTTGCGGGGATCCGATGGATATTGAGATGCTATTTCAGATTGATTATTGATTCTATCATGTCTTTGTTATTTGTGATCTTGCATGCTTTCCGTTGTTGGTAGCTATCTTGGACAAGTAGATGCTAGCAACTCCAAGAGTTAGTATTTATGCTCGATAGTGGGTTCATGCCTCTGGCAATTTGGGGAAGTGAAAGAAATCTCTAAGGTACTAGATGTACTATTGCTACTAGGGAGAAAACAACAATCCTTTGTTCATAGAACAATCGTATTGTTTACTTTACACGCAGTTCGTAAAGCAATAATCTGTTGCTTGCAACTTAATACTGGAGGGGGTTCAGATGATAACCTGAAGGTGGATTATTAGTCATAGATGCAGTGGATGGCGGTCTATGTATTATGTTGTAATGCCCAATCAAGTCTCAAAGGAGTCAAGATGATTAGTATATGCATGTATTGCTTTCTCGGTGTTTGTCAATTACCCCGCTGTAATTTGTTCACCTAGCATGTTATCTATCTAAGGAGAGCCACCTCTAGTGAACTATGGATCCCGGTCCTTTGTCTTGACATACAATCTATAAACTGTTTCTGCTTTGTGTTTACTTTCTGCAAACTTTAACTTATTTCCATTCGATACGTTTAATCCTTTGTTTTCCGCAAAACACGGTGAGATTGACAACCTCATCGCAAGTTGGGGACAAAGTTCTGTGGTTGTGTTGTGCAGGTCTCCACGTTGCTACTAGCACTGATAGTGCGCCCTGCTAAAGCTCAGCTAGTAACACCTTTGGGGTGTTTCCTTGCTCCTACTGGTTCGATTAAACCTTGGTTTTATAACTGAGGGAAAACTTTCTGCTGTGCTCATCATACCTTCCTATTGAGGTTCCCAACAAGCTCTACGTCGATGGTCGAGTGCATCAGCTGGCGGGGCTGGTCGGGCACGGCGCACTAGCGCTATGGACACGGTGCAGAGAGGCGGTGCGTGGCGGTGCTAGTGTGTTCCATGCCTCGGCTGGGGCTATGGCCTGGACAGGGAGTGGCAGTAGGGTGCGGCGAGGCTAGTGGACATCCTGGATGGGCGTAGGGCTATCTGGTGTGAGCTGGCCGTGGTAATATTTATAAGGTAGTACATTGATTTTAGTACACAAAATTAATTTTTATTGATTTTTAGGACTTTTACTTACTTTATGAAATTTTATTTAGAAGTTAATAGTGTTAATATTTATTTGCATTTTACCAATCTTAAATAAGTAAAGTTGCATTTTTCTTTGGTAGGTATTCTTTTTGTGATCATTCCAATATGTTATATGTATTTTTAGAATTTCTTCTATATTTTTCTAAAATTAAAATAAGCTCAGGGGTATATTAGTAATTTCCATATTATTCCTTTTTTATACATTTCCTTTATATACCCAAAAGGGGTCCACAAGTCAGTCTAGCCCACTTGGTTGGGCTAGACCACCTGATCTGGTCCATTCGGTTGGTCGACTCCGACCCGACCTCCTCACCCCGAGGCTCTCTCCTCTCTCTCTGGCGATGCCATGGCGCCGCCGCTGCCGTTCGATTCACGCCACCCTGGGCCTCCCCGGCCGCCGCCGTGGTGTATGGTGAGGCAGTCGATGCCGCTCCATCGTCTGGTCCTATTCAATTTACTGCTAGACTCTTATCTCGGTCAGGCTAGCTCCACCCCGAACCCTAGGATTTGAGGTTTTGCCGGTGGTGTCCTCTCCGCTGCTCCCGTGACGCTGTGCGGTGTTCGTGATGATATGGGGGCGCTTGTTTGAGCACTGATGTTGTTGTGGCCGCCACCATGGCTCAACGCGGGTTGCAGCGCCTTTTGGGTGCTCCCCGTGCCGCCGTGTGCACGTCGGCCCCTCTACTTCCTCTTCTATTCGTTAGCGAGGACCATTGGTTAGTGCTTTCCTCTCCCCTCTCTGATTTTCTGCCCCCCCCTCGTTAGCTTGTATGTGCTTGTGATGGCAATCCTTAATTAGGGTTCATGCTTCGATTAGGGCCTCACCCTTCTGTGTTGGTTATTGAGGATGATGAATGACTTAGAAGTATCTGTGATGATTATACCATGTTGATTATTGTCTACAACTGGTGTTGGAATTGCTAGTGGCTTTGTCAGATAAACTTTTATCTGATCTTGGTCTCTGTCATTGTAATTTTTTTAGTGATATGGCTCTGATCTAGACTGATGTCTAGTTATTGATGCTGGCTAGCTAACTTCAGTACTGGAACCTGTATTTGGTTTCTTGGGCATTTACTGTTAATGCCCCTGATGATGTTACTTTCATGCAAACACTATGATTCCTAATCCTTATATTAGGAAAATGATTGAATATCTTTCTGCAAGGTTTGATTATGAAATTTCTATGTAGAATATGCTGGCTTAGAATAGATCCTTGTGACATCTTCTTTGGAATGGTACACAGGAATTTGTTCTAGTGCTAGTGTTATTCTAATAGTGTTCCGAAGTGGCTTGGTACTAAGATGAGCTGAAAGCTTCTACTGGGAAGATTAGCTTATGCTAGCTATGGAGTTTCTTTAGCTTATGATGCTGGTCTAAGCCTAAGCTAAATAGAAACTTAGTTTCTGCTTTGTTGTCCCTCATGGATATGTTTTGGTATTTAGTACCAGCTACTCCTTTTTGAGTTCTCTAATAAAATGAATGGTATTCTTACTGTTTAATATGAATCCTTGAGATTTGTTGAGTTCTGAGGTGCTACTCTTTTAAGAGATGTGCCTAGAAATCATGATCTAGGGCTGTGGTTATGTTGGAATGTGGAAATATAGCTTTATATCCAGAATCTATGATGCACATGCTGAGATTCTGGATTTGTTTGTAAGGTTTACTTATGGCTTTTGTATTCAAAATTCCTCTATGATGGATTCACCCCACTTGGATGATTTCTGAGAGGTTTACACATAAAACAACACATGCTTGATAATCTAGAATAGATGATTTGATCATGTGATGGTTTTATGTGTACTTACCACACAACTTGGTTGCTGGTGTTTATGGCTGTGGTGCTGGTTGATCTTGCTGGCTTGTTTTCTCTACTCCCCTTAGTGCTTCTCCTGCTACTTCTGGTTCCTGTGAGCTTGATCTTGATCTTGCTGTCCACCTACTCCACCCCCCTTATGTCACCATCTTTTGAGCGTTTGGATGATAAGGTGTATGATTGGGCTGGTGTGGTTTTCTTGGCTATGAAGTGAAATGGATACCTCTGGTTTGGTGTTTGAGAAGAAGTGTTATGTTTTTTGTGGATGAGCTTTGACTGAGTGCTCTGGTTGAGTGCTAGTAGTGTTGCTGCTGTATTGACAACACACTGCATGCAATCTGGTTACTAAGCTGTGTGTTTGTGTGGTCTAGTCGTGTGGATCAGCTCAAGTGGAAATATATCCACCTGTTACCCGTTTACTAATTACTGCCGGGTGAAACTTGCCCCTCCTTTTATTACTTTATGATGTAATTTGTGTGAGGCAAAAAACCTTGATAAGAACAGATTCTATATTCACCCCTATTAATAACACTCAATGACGACCAAGCAATGCATTTCATTGCCAACCTGAGAGTATAATAACCCCCATACCTCTTGTTTTCCATTTCTTTTGTTTGTTGTTTTTGCTTGCAGGGAACAAGACTAATGAAGATAAAGAGAAATCTTAGAAATAGGTTTAGGTTTTTTTCTTTTACTCATTTGTAATTGATCTTCTGTTTGGGTAATGTAAAGACAATGTAATATTGTATAACTTATTTAATAAAGTTACACTTTCTCTCTTATTGTAAAGTAAAATTCTCTTGTAATTTATTTATACTTGTAATTGTAATAAAACAAAGTGTAACTTCTTATTTTGTATTCTAGAATTTTGTAACTATTTATACATTATTTATAAATAATCATTCATTTATTTACTTATTATTATAATTCATTTTCACTTATCTTTATATTCAAATATATCATTTGAATACTCAATTATACTATGACTCATATTTGAATTGAATTTCAATCACTCTTCCTCAAAACACATAGGTTCCATAGAGGTCATGTCTAAATCTATCACACTTTCCCTAAAACTTCCATCCGAACAAGAGAGATCTCGATCCCTCTATAACTCTTTCAGTTTTGCGCGAAAATTCCCTAGATCTTCTATGCATGAATGCAATGAACACACCTTATTTCTAAGCTCTAATGCTGGGATGTTACAGACTCTCCCCCTTAAAATAAACTTCGTCCTCGAAGTTCGTACTCTCTTATATTTCGGAATAAGGTATTGACTTGTATTGATCATGCCATTTCTCAAATTCCATTGTGATCACAATTGGGAATAATTAAGGGATCCCATATCCAGATCTTTTTCCTTGAATCTTCTTCATTCCGACAACATCCTATTGTTTCTATTTTACCATATAGTTTATTTTCCTATATCTCTTTGGGTTTATGCCCTTACAGTCCTATTTAGAATTGGTTGTGGACACATTTTGTCCCCTCCAATACGATTTTCCTACTACTATACACTAAACTATTTTAGTAAGCTCTCCTCCTTCTTAAGGACAACTTACCAGCTATTTCCCCTTTATAACTAGTCCACTAAGGTTAAATCTATGATATCTCCTTCGATCTTTTATCCAAACATATTCTCGAAAATACTTTATAATGATGGATTCTTATAACCTTATAAGAATAAGGCTTAACCTCATCATAACTCAGTACTTCATCTCCAACCTTTAGTCAGGAAGTTAAACAACTACACTTCAGTGTTTATCGTTTACTCTCTCCTTGGGTTTTCCTAATGGTCTCTAAACTCAATGGATAATACCCATTAATTCAATAGTTAGGATATCGATCTTCATCTAGCTTATTTCTTACCTATATCAAATCTTACGAAAGAATCTATGGTACACCCACATAGTTGTGGATCTCCGAAGTGAATCTTCCAACGTTACATATCTTACTTTTAATCTGTTGGATAGTACTTTTAACCAGCGAATCCGATGTCGCGAAAACGTCTCGAAAGTCGTTCGCTTTTAATTTTATACTTCTTTATGCCTTTATTAGCTTAGGCCAGGTTTTATACTCTTTAAATTACACAAAGATGACCTACTTCACTACCCCGCTAGGATACCAGCTACGGATACCAGTTGCGGATCCTCCTCGGTGCATGGATTACCCTACAGGTTTTCGACTTCTTATTGGCATTCTCTCTGAATTGTCAGATCTTGAATACCACCCTTATTCCAAAGATTTCTTCTTTGCACTGATTCATGATTACTTCCATGAACTTGGGACAACTATTTTATTAGCTTCTGAGGAACATCACCTATCTCGGGTGAACTTAAATTCATTCCTTCATGTTGCTCCACACCTTTTCTACATTAATAATCCTTCTTATTGCCAACTAATAATAAGTTGGAATTGATCCATCCCTCAAAATAGTGTTGATACACCTTATATTTAGCTTCCTTCTTCTTACAAGTCTTCATCTTGGTCTTCGGAACTCGTCACTCCCTTACACGAATTCCTATTTCTATCTAGGTCTATACACTAGTAGAGAAAAGCTTATAGCCAGATTACTTAGCGCCGGCGAAGTAGGCCTGGAGTCACCGGTGGTAAGGCCTTCCAGGCCTTCCTCGCGTTACCATCGGCGAACGCACACGGGGAGCGCCAGGGCTAGCCCATGTTCCACTGGCGAATCCCGGACATGCTTGCCGGGGATATGGTGGGTTGGATGGGCCACCTGGGCCGAAATTTTACCGCTGGCGCAGGTACTACTTGTTCGCCAGCGCTACATGAGCTACCACCAGCGCATATATTCCTCCTTCGCCGGGGGTATATTCTTGTTTGAGATTCAAAACGAGGACGCACATGTGCAACCAAGGTACCAATTCGATACCCAGCTAAACCACGCCGCACATGCACTGCTCTCGGCCAATCACAGAGAAACCCACGGATCGTGTGCTTCCTTTGGAATCATCGGAGACGTTGGATTTGAAGCTGAAGCTTGGCATCAATCGGATTGGAATCATGGTAGTACCCATTCCATCTACAGTCACACGTCCACACGTACCAGTCCATCACGACCATCACTTCTGAAAAGAGAAAAAAAAAAGAGACCCACCAGCACCATCACGACCTAGTCCATCTGCAAAATTCACACACGCCTAGTCCAGCCTCCGTGTCCTGGAACTCAACCGAGATCGTGTGCTCTGGCTCACCGAGCTCTCGCTGCGCTGCAACGCTCTCTCCGGCCTGCTCCTCATCGACCTGGCCTCTTGTGTCCGGCTGCGGGTCGTCAACCTCTTCTCTGTCGGGCTCCCGGCCACGGTCCTCTCCCTCCCGGTCATGTCTGCCTCGACCTCGCGGTTCCCCAGCGCCTCCTTTGAGTTCTTACCCAGCGCCTCCTTGGAGTTCTTCCCCGCCTCCTGCACATCACCGACGCGCGCCTGAGCGGCTCCTTCCCCGAACTCCTCTATGCTCCTTCCGCCTCAACCCCCGACGGCGTCCAGGAAGACTCCTGAGCCTCCTGCTTCCCCTCTGCGCCTCCCCCGACGGGAGCATCAACGTGTAGCCCTCGTCGGTGAGCGGGAGCCAGGAGATGGCTATCGTTGTTGTCGAGCGGGATGGTGGAATGCGGCGGCGGCGGGATGTAAAATTGTAGTCCCTGGTTGTATTATTTTTATTTCTAGACCTTGTTGTAATTTGTACACACCATCACGTGGGCAGACTCGCTACAGATGTGCGGCTTGCCTTGCTTTTTTTTATTTGCAAAAATTGCTACCACGGGCGAATAGCAGCTGAGCGCCGGGGCTAGGCTCACTACTGCCAGCGCACAACTAGACTCGCCGGGATAAATCCTCACTACTGTCAGCGCACAACTAGACTCGCCGGGGATAAGTCCTTACCGCCGGCATGAAGGTCACAGGCGAAGCGCTATTCGCCAGCCGTAGCCCTTTTTGGTGCGCTGGCGGTAGGATTTTCCCTAGTAGTGATAACATCAAGTAATAGCTTGATGATACACATGCATTTGCACACCAAGCCAAACTTCATCCACGGATCTAGTCAATCAAGAAGATCCAAGAAAAAACCAAAAAATACTCAAACATATACCATGTATTAAACATATGTCTTCAAAATCTTACAACTCCCAACCACAGCAAGACACTCCCTCTGTACACTACCTCCTTATATTACAAGGGATTTCTTGCTCACGTGAGCATACTCTCACGTATTCTAGTTAGCCTCTCAAGCACTACAATACACATTACCCAATATGAATATTATTCAAGCACGCTACTTTATGGATTACTTCCCTTCTTACTTCCTTTACTCTCTTCCGTGCTTCTGGAGTCTTTGTCCACGATGGCACGAAGTTCGACGACTGCCTTCTGGTGCATCAGAACATCCATTAGGTGCGTAACCTTGAGTAGAAGTACCAAGAGTGAGATTAGCCATCGAGAAATGACTATCATACTCATTACCTTCTTTAGTATTCTTCTGTCCTCCTTTGAGCGCATCTTCAAAGTAAGAGGTATTCTTTGCTTTTTCCACAATCTAATCATACATATTGGTGTAGTAACTACCATGACACTCTTCCTATTATTACCCCCATATGGTCCATATGATTTATATGATTATAACTGGTTTCTACTCCCTTACCTGATTCACAGGGTATAGCTTTTCCCATGATTTCATCATAAGTCGGGTCTTTCCATCCGGTATTATCTCTAACGACACTATTAGGGTTGGGTGCATTCCATATTTTCTGTTCCTCCTCATATTTGGTCCATGGGTCTACTGGTTGCTGAGGTTCAACTGGATAGTAGGTATAGACTTCAGAGTGCGGGTCATTAAACTCTGTTTCTTCAAACACCTCCCCTGAAAAGACTGGTTCCGGATGCTTTTCTTCTTTGACTAACTTCTTTCTATGTGCCACAGCCTTTGCAGGATCAGTGAAATCCTCAATGACCGTGTCCAACTCTTGAACTAGCACTTGATGAGTGTTATGAAATGTGTCCAGTAAAGACTTATAACGATTCATATACTCTATTTCCAGAGTGGGTTTAGTCCTTACCAGAGCAGAATGATCTAACTCTGGATCAGAACTAAGGGTTTCGTGAGGTATAGCAGTATAGGTAGTACCTTCCAGTGCCTTAGAATTGTGTTCCCTTATCTTGGTTATGGCTGCTACTATCTCTGCGATCGATGCCATACATACACCTTGCTTCTCCCGATGGCATTTCTCCATGCACTCCCAACTTCTTGGGTAACATGATCAGGATACAGTACTTGGCCAATATCCGTTCGTCATAGAAACTGTAAACCTTGACCAGAAGTCGAGACATACAACCCAGGCTCCATAGAAGTTGTCTTAGAGTGATTGTCCAGTCATCTTCATAATCATCTAAGGTCTTGTTCAATACTTGAACATTCCGAGGTGGGTACCTAGGTGCCATTCTTGTACTGTAGATAAGAAATTATCATCAGTCATCTTGAGTTAAAAATCATGGTACTCATTTAAAATTGCATAATAAAGAATCATCGCACTAGCAACATGACGAGGTTATTCCCAATTGAAAATCCATCATATTTCTAGAGAACTCTTTATGGTTGCTAACATCCTTCCTACAGGTTCTACCCATTTACTAGGTTTACCAACCTAAGGTCAAAGCATATGCTCTGACACCAACTGTGGTTACCCAGCATACCACTGCATGATGTAGTACACTATAGCCATTGACATAACACCAATGAAACACCGTTCACTAGTATTACATCCCTCAGAGTGGTACAACAGATATACAGCAGGTCCAAAACATGACTATAGATTACAACTCGACTCTTTACAAAAGATCCAGAGAACACTCTAGATGAAAGAGAAAGAAAGAATTTCTTACAAAGAATAACCAGAAATAATAATTTAGAACTATCTGGCTAATAAGACTAACACCTAAACTATTTGGCTTGCAATTGCTACTAATGCAATGCTCTACAGAAGTAGGTTTTATGGCTAGAGTATCTACTCCTATCTACACAAAGACTTTGCCTTCACTTCAGCGGATGTATATGTTGACTTCATTGACTTTATTGAAGAACTTGATTTGTCGATGATGGTTTCTTGAGCAGCAATTGATGTTGACGTCGTGTTCCACGTCTCAAAATCTAGCAAGGGTTAAGAAGGTATGGTTGAGTACAAGCGTACACAGCAAGTTCACTAAAAAGGAGTGTATGATGCACTATCTCTATAGCCATAGACCATAGGTCGTAGGCATTTCAGGTTTTCGTAAACATTTCTTCAAAGATTGCTTTTATTCTGAAAACTATGTCCGACAGCCTTCACAGGTTGACCAGAACCTTCGTGGGGTTCCTTTCCTGCCGCGTTCGTAGCTCCTTCCCGGAACAGGGAGTAACATGTCACAATTCTTACACTCTGCAGAGGTGCATCACTTTTCCCACAAGAGACCTTAAGCTTTGTTACACAGCCGAGAGTATGTCCCCATTCAAACTTCCATGGTTTGAGGCCCAACTTAAGATCCAAGCCAATCGCTGCCCTCTCCACGACCCCACATGAAGACACGATCCTTTGGGGCTGACTACATCTCCGTTAAGCCCCCTTTCGGGCAAGCTACAACCCTGATGAGTTACCAAAGACTCTATAAGCAGCTCTGACTGGCGGTCACCATCAGCTATGGTGAACTCCGACCCAGACAGCTATGTAGAGATAATCTAGACACCTAGCTCACGGGGAACTAAGGGGTCCCACCCATGTGCTGGATTCTCTGGAACTCGACGAGAAATCAACAACCTCACGATAAGGTCTTTCGTCCATGCGAAAGGAAGAAGATACAACTGACTTCTTCGTCCCATTCCAAATCTCATGATTGACGCGTTTCCATTGACAGTTATGATAGATTAGCTGATCACCCTAGATCAGTAACCGATATTTTCAGTTAATTGTGAAAATAGTGTTTTCGACCTTTTCGAAATGCAGGTGATGACAACATTTGAGTTACAAGCATTTGATAGAAAATAATCAAAGTACATGAGCAAGTTGTGAACTTGCCTTTTGTGATTGCAAGATTATGCATTCACGGTCTTCAAGACAATAGAAGATCCAAAATCTAGAAATAACGCCATTGGTCCGGTAAGGACTAATGTTTAAAGAAACAAGATGCAATTATGTATAGGTAATGTAATGCAATTTGATAAACGCGAATCCCTGGACTAATCATATCTGATCTAGGGTTTTGGAATTTGTGATGATATCTTTAAAATGTGTTCCACTTTTATACCAGTTTCACACTTGTGCTTTTCATTAAGGCTAGCGAGTGTGTGAAATGATATGTAAATTCAACAAGTAGTATACCATAGTAAATCGCTCAAATGGGGCATGGTATCTCAAAGATTACTTGAGCAAGATTACTAATAAATTAGAGCTTTCAAGAAGTGTTTAAGGATTACTTTTATTGTTTCTTAAAGGAATAAATTTCAAGGAAAAGGTTCCTTTTACAAAGTAAATGAATTTAAATTTTTAACATGCAAAGTATGGAAGTGAAGTATAAGAATATTCTAAGATTTAGGTGGATTGCTATCTGGTAATGATGATGGAAATTATTATGTTAAGTGGTTAAGAGTCAAAGGACTTATTATAAGTTTGCTGTTTGAAGTGGCAAAACAAATAACTTTTGAAGAAAATATTTCTTTGTTAAGGTTTAAACCATGTGTGTGGTTCATCGAATGTGATAGATATCATTTGCGCTTATCCGATAAGCGTGGGTTTGAGATGCATTTTGATTTAATTTGGAATAGTCAAAAGTTAACTATAAAAACATAATATAATTTAGTTCTTAAGCTTATAACTTTGGTAGAGCAAAATTAACTTTAAAAGGAACACAAATAGACTTAGGGTTCTAATGTATCTAGATTATGTTTGAATTCTAGGGTTAATATAAAGATGGTTAAGAGTGTGAATTCATTCACTCCCAATTTAAGTGAATGATAAGTTTAAATGGGATTAACTATTATAAAAATAATAATTTGTATTATTAAAGAAAGCAAGATGATCTCATTAATGTGTTAGGGTTTTAAAATCATATTATGCATGGTTAAAAAGATAAAGAGTATTCACCATTCATATAGGTGAATGATGTTGATAATTTATTTGAATTATTGGTTTAGCTTGGAGTTATGGTTTTAAAAGGTTCTCCTTTAAGTTATTATCTTACACTTAAAGTTTATCCAAGTTATGACTTTGGAACTAGTACTTGCATATAAGAGAGTTAAGATTTAGTACCAAATTGTGATTATTTCTTATTTAAGAATTTTTTCTAAAGAATTTATAAAATTGTATTTTATATAATAGATCAGGATTTATTACTTTAAAAGCTTAAAAACTTATGGAATATTAGATTTGATACTATTCTAGTAAACTATATTTATTCTAGATCTTAAAAATGATTTTTATTTATTTTTAAGTATTATTCTTATTTTTATAAAATTCCACACAGATTAAATATCTTTAGAATATTTGCTTCAACTTTTATTTGTAAAAATTTAAGTTAATAATTTTGTTGGGGGATATCCCCGGGTAGGGTCACGCCGGGGTATAAAGGCCGAGTTAGCCGAGGTTCGGCAAGGCTAAAGCGGATGCTAGCCGGGTCACCTCAAGGCAGGCCGAATCACGGGGTAACCCGGACCAGGGGAGTCCACCAAACTAGGTCTCAACCGACTTAAGCCGTAAGTCGGAATGGCGTATTTAACTTGTATGCAAGAACGGGTGTGGCCGGATCAACTATGATCCGGGTCATACCTAGCTTCTAGGAGAAGGAAGAAATCTCGCTGGTCAAAAGAAGCCCCAGTACGCACTGCATGAGCGAAGCGAACAAGGGCAGGACCACCGAGGCGTGGCCGACAGAGGTGACGACGCTCGTGTCGGCTGACGCAGACGCCGCAGAGGCTCACGTAGCCTCTGCATGGATAACGCGGGGTAAAAGCACCCCGGTCGGTTTGCTATTTTGGGAGGAGGCATATTCCCTGGAATATGCCTCCACGTATGCCCTAAGGGGAGAACTAGCCACCCCTATATAAGGAGGGCTAGGGCCTCCGTAGAAGGGGGGTCCTCTATTCTGATTGGTTTTAGGTTCTAAGGGTCTTGTACGGGTTAACTGTGGGTGAGAGTAAGAGAGTTCTTTCTACCTCCTCTCGCCAATACAGCTCTAGGAGCACTTGTAATCTGTGAACTGAGTCGAATACAAACCTTCTGTGTGAGGAATCACCTCACTATCCCTCCCTGGATTCCCCTAGTGCTATTAGTCCCCACCTTTAGCCTATCCATGGCATCTGCCGTGACACCACCACGACAGTTGGCACCCACCGTGGGGCTAGCGGCGCTAGCAGGGGTGAAGATCCGGACAGAAAACCTCATCGACACCAGCGAACGCATCATCTCCGGGCTCGTTCAGCGCTTTGGAGCGCTGGACTTCGTCAGCGACAATGCTGGCTGCTTCGGCACGCGCCCACTTCCATGCAACGACCTCTTCGTCAAGCTTGGTGCGCACAAGGTCTACGTTGTTGTGGACGTATCATGCGTTCATCCACGACACGTCGTCGAGGCAGGGGAGCCACCCCTTAGCATGGTTCACGGGGCGCGTATCACTCGCTCCCCGGACCGTGCTGAGGTGATGATGACTACGCCAATTGCAGGCGCGAGCAAGGATCCGGCACTAGATCCGGAGGTAACACCTAAGGCACCGAGGAAAAGTAGAGGTCCTCCACTAGAGAGGCCTGAGAATGTACTGAGAGAAGCTATGGATAGCTTGGCAAACCCGGTAGCAGCAGTGGTAGATCCGGCTCAGGCACAGGCCGAGCTAGAGGAAACTAGGCAGAAAATTCTAGAGGGAGCAAAAAAGATAGTTGCGTCTCAGCAGTCGTTGAACATGACGCTGCGTGAGTACGCAAAGGCAAATAAAGTAGATGCTGTAAAAGTGAAGGGAAGAAATCTCATAAGTGAAATGAACAAAGAGGGTGATACTCGGATTGAGGAGTCAGAGAACTGTCCAAAGTACAAGACCCGCAAAAACCTCAGAGCAGCGGATGCAGCTGCATCTGAGTTAGAGGGTCTAACGGGTGAAGCCCGTCAGAGACAACAAGATAGGGTCAATGAGTTGGTTCCGATCGCGAACAGGCAAAATGAGGAGTTGCTCAGGGCTAACCCGGAGAGAGATGGGGCCTCCAAGATCATTCATTCGGCGGTGGGTAACCCGGAGAAATCCGCTGGAGCCGCATCGTCCCGTCATGGTGGTCCTAGGAGAGAAGAGGTAGTAACCTCGGCCAGGAGAAACAAGCAGATTGTTCCCTATGACCCGACAAGGGCAGGAAAAGCAAAAGAGGTACAAAGAAATGACGATCGATGGAGTGTAAGCCGAGTTGAAGCTGGCCGAGGTAACCGTAACCAAGGCAATGCCGGTCAAGGAAATGTTGTTAATGGCAATGCCGGACAGTGCAACTCGGCAGGACAACCGCAACAGCGGAATATACCAAGGCAAGAGCAAAGTGCCGGCCGAGGTATGCAACAGAGAGATGAGCCACAAGAGCGAGACCGGTATAACGATGGAGATTCGGAAATGGTGAATGCAGGATACCCAAGGCCAGACTATCATGTGATAGGGTCGAGATTGGGAAGCAGGGATCTGATGCCGGATGACGCCAGGTTGAAACTGGATCGGCTGTATAGGTCGGAGTAGATTGAAAGTCAAGGTCCTCCGGGTCCAGCGTGTTTTGGACCCCGGATCATGAAAGAGCCACCGGTACCTAACTTCTAGTTACCGAGAGGCACGAAGACGTATGACGGCAGCACTAAGCCAGAGGATTGGTTGATAAACTATGCTACGGCTGTGAAAATTGCTACAGGTAACTTGCGATGGGCTGTGGGATATGTACCCCAGATGTTGGAGGGGCCAGCAAGGGTATGGTTGAACAATTTGCCACCCGGAAGTATTAACTGCTGGATCGATTTTGAGGAAATGTTTATCAGCAATTTCTCAAGTACGTATCATAGGCCAAATAGGCCACAAACCCTAGCTATGTGTAAGAAGAGACCGAACGAGACGGACCGGTAGTTCTTAACCCGGTGGTGTACCGTGCGAAACTCGTGTGAGGGTGTGATAGAGTCACAGGCCATAGCATGGTTTGCACAGGGGTGCAGGTATGCAAGCGAATTGTGGCAGAAGTTGTAAAGGAAAATGCCAACCACTTTGGCAGAAATGATCCGGATCGCTGATTCGTATGCTTTGGGTGATCCGACTCAACCTAGGCTCGCGTCGAATGAGTCGAATGAGGAGTACTACCAGAGAGATGGGGTCGGATCATCCTGGAGGAATGATTACAGAGGTAAAAGGAGAGATGACAGACCGGATCACCGGTACAGTTCGCAACAAGTTGCAGCTGTGAATCAACATCAGTCCGGAACAGGGAGCAACCAACGTAAAAAAACTGGAGGGCAACAATGGACACCGAGGAATGATGGCAAGAAGACTTGGATGCCAGAGCAGAAGAAACAGTGGCAAGAAAAGAAGGATCGTCCGAGGTACACTTATGAGTCGATGTTGGATCAGCCGTGTAAATTTCACACGCCAAATCTGAGTAACCCAGTGGGTCATACAACGAGGCAATGTGAGTGGATGCGTAAGATAGAACAAGGTGGTTCAGGGGAATGCTCAGGCACCCTGGAATGATCAACCTCGACAGGAGTTACCCTGGCAGCAATTGCTCTACGGAGCAAACACGCAACAACTAATGTTGCCTCTCCCTCCGCCGAGGTATGATAACCATGAGAGAAGGGATGCAGTGCATCAAGTAGAAAACCAGCATCAGCCGGATAAGAGGCACCCCGGAAATAAGGGGAGGAATGAGTACAGGGAGCACCATCAGAGTTACTATGTGTTTACCACTAAGGAAACAGATAGGAAGAGCTTGTAGCACCGACATATGGAGGTCAATGCGGTAATGCCAGCGGTGACGAGGTATATGCCTTGGTCGGACCAGGAAATTACTTGGAACATCAAAGATCATCCCAAGCTTATGCCGAGTCCTGGCGCATATGCATTAGTGCTGGACCCGACATTCATTAGGCCAAACATCAATGTGAGGTTCTCCAAGGTACTGATTGACAATGGCAGTAGCATTAACATCATGTATGCGGATACAATGCGCAAGTTGGGTATCTCGGAGAACATGCTCCAGGTTACAAGGACAACTTTCCATGGTATTGTACCAGGCATTTCTTGCGAGCCCATAGGCAAAGTCCGGGTTGACGTGTTGTTCGCCACGAGAGATAATTGCCGAACTGAGAATCTAGAGTTTGAGGTGGTGAACCTAGAAAGTGCGTATCACGCGTTACTCGGAAGACCAGCATTGAACAAGTTCATGGCGAGCTGTCACATCCGTTACTTGAAGATGAAGTTGCCCGGGCCAAATGGAGTGATTACCATTGCTGGAGATTTTCGACGTTCCATTGAGTGTGCCTCAGCCGGGTCTAACCTAGCCGAGTCACTTGTGATTGCACAACAGAAAAGAAAAATCCAAGAGGTGGAGACATTAGCTCAGTCCGCGCAGCAGTATATGCCGGCGTTGAGTAACCCGCATGGTAGCGTTTCGTTCCAAGCCGCAAAGGATACTAAGAAAGTGCATGTTGACGATATGTTCCCAGAGCGCACCGTAACAATTGGTGCCAGGTTGAATGATAAATAGGAAAGCGAGCTCGTCAACTTCCTACGTGAGAATCGGGATATTTTTGCTTGGTCCACACAGGACTTGCAAGGTGTTCCGAGGGAGTTGGCCGAGCACTCTTTAAACGTGAGACCCGGAGCAAGGCCGGTGAAACAACCTCTCCGCCGCTTCGCCGAGGATAGGAGAAAAGTCATTGGAGATGAAATAGCTCGGTTACTAGCAGCAAGATTTATCATGGAAGTACTCTATCTGGATTGGCTGTCTAATCCGGTGCTGATGGAGAAGAAGAAAGATGATCCGAATGTGGCAGTGGTTTGACGTATGTGTATCGATTACACAAACCTGAACAAGGCGTGTCCAAAAGATCCATTTCCACTGCCGAGGATAGATCAGGTCATAGACTCAACTGCTGGATGTGAACTGTTGTCATTCATTGACGCATATTTTGGTTTCCACCAGATACCTCTGAATCCGGATGATCAAATAAAGACTGCATTTATCACCCCGTATGGGGCTTATTGCTATCGCACCATGCCGTTTGGTTTACGTAATGCAGGGGCAACATACCAAAGATGTATGCAGAAATGTTTGCACGACCAAATAGGTCAAAATGTACAAGTTTATGTGGATGATGTGGTTATCAAGACCAAGGAAATCAAAATGCTCCTTGATGACATCAGGCAGACATTCGTGAACTTAAGAAGGTTCCAAATGAAGCTTAACCCGAAAAAATGTACCTTCGGTGTCCCGGCTGGAAAATTACTTGGATTTCTTGTTTCCAGCCGAGGTATCGAAGTTAATCCAACTAAGATCCGGACCATTGAACGAATGGAACTGCCGAAGTGTCTTAACAATGTCCAAAACTTCACTGGTTGCCTGGCATCGTTAAGTCGGTTTGTATGTCGGTTGGGAGAAAAGGCATTGCCTCTCTACCAACTCATGAAAAACTATGATAAGTTCGTTTGGATGCCACAGGCCGATGAAGCCTTTGCCCACTTAAAGAAGATGTTAGCCACTGCACCAGTGTTAGCCTCTCCACTATCAAAGGAGCCAATGTTGCTCTACATAGCCGCAACCAACCGAGTTGTAAGTGCAGTGATTGTGGTAGAGCGCGACGAAGAGGGTAAGTCGGTGCAAAGGCCAGTATATTACTTGAGCGAGGTATTGTCGGCCTCAAAGAAGAACTACCCACACTATCAAAAGGTGGCATATGGTGTCTATATGGCAGCTAAGAAGTTAAAGCATTACTTTGAGGAGCATCCCATCAAAGTAATATGTGAAGCTCCCATATCCGAGATAATGAGTAACAAAGATGCGAGTGGCAAGATTGCAAAATGGGCAATTGAACTAGCTCCTTATGCGCCACAATATGACAGAAGAGAAGCAATCAAGTCTCAGGGTGTGGCTAACTTTTTTGTGGACTGGGCCGAGGTACAATATGAACCAGGGCCACCAGATCCGAACTACTGGAGGATGCATTTTGACGGATCAAAAACAAAAACTGGGCTAGGCGCCGGAGTTGTGCTTACCTCGCCAAAGAAAGACCAACTGAAATATGTGCTGCAGATCCATTTCGCGGCATCGAACAATGTCGCTGAGTATGAAGCACTTGTGCATGGGCTCAAAGTGGCAAAAGAGATTGGGATACGTCGGATCCTAGCTTTGGCGACTCGGATTTGGTAGTACAGCAAGTGTCGGGATTGTGGGACACCCTTTATCCAAACATGGCTCTGTACAGATTTCATGTGCAGAAGATATCTGGTTACTTTGAGGGATGTGAATTTCACCATGTACCCCGGGTGGAAAATGAGGCTGCCGACATGCTGTGGAAGCTCGGATCAACCCGACAAGCAATTCCACCGGGTGTAGCATTGGAACACCTCAGAAAACCGTCTATCAGGCCGTCCCCAGGAACCGACTCAATCTATGTCCCGGAAGATATAGAATCCGGAGCTGTGCCCATGGACATTGACATGGGAGGTAGTGCGCGAAACCCGGGGACTGCATCAACAAACCTGGGGACTACCTCAGCGAACCCGGGGACTGCCTCGCAGGACCCGAGGACTTCTCATTGTGATCTGGTTGAAGTTATGCCGGTCGATCAGATGGAAGTTGATGAGGATGTGTTCCCTGTGTGAGCAATACCAGCTTGGGCACTGCCTATATTTCAATTCCTGAAAGATGGAACGTTACCCACTAAGGAGGTGTTATCCAGGCAAACTCAGAGGAGAGCAAAGGCATACACAATCATCAATTCTGAGCTATACAAATGGAGTGTGACCAATGTCCTCCAGCGATGCGTTGACCCACAAGAAGGGCTTGACATCCTCCGAGATATACATCAAGGGGAGTGCGGGCATCATGCCTCGTCCCGAGCCTTGGTGGCAAAAGCTTTCCGGCATGGATTCTACTGGCCAAGTGCCTTAGAACAAGCAGAAGATCTGGTGAGAAAATGCAATGGTTGTCAGAGGTATGCTACCAAGACACATATGCCAATGTCGGAACTCAAGACCATACCAATTACATGGCCATTTGCCGTATGGTTCTTGGATATGGTTGGCCCATTTAAACCAGCAAGGGGAAATATGACTCACATTTTGGTCATGGTGGATAAGTTTACAAAATGGATTGAAGTGAAGCCTATAAGAAAATGTGATGGAGCTACGGCCGTAATATTTCTCAAAGACATTATCTTGAGATACGGTTATCCTCACAGTATCATAACTGATAATGGCACAAATTTTGCTGAAGGAGCATTCGCGCGATTCTGCCGGGATAAGAAGATCCGGCTGGACGTTGCCTCGGTAGCCCACCCCGCATCGAACGGACAAGTGGAAAGATCCAACGGATTAGTGTTATCCGGGATAAAACCCCGGCTCATTGAGCGCTGCAAAGATCAGCGGGTGCTGGATAGAAGAACTACCGTGACTTGTGGAGTTTAAGAACAACTCCGAATCGATCAACAGGCTATACGCCGTTTTTTCTAGTATATGGGGCAGAACCTGTATTACCAGCCGACATAGAGCATGATTCGCCTATGGTCACCCAATACACAGAAGCCGAAGTGCAAGAAGCCCGGCAAAATGATGTTGATCTGCTGGAAGAAGCGAGAGAATTGGCATTGTCCAGATCCGCCATATATCAGCAACATCTCCGACGCTATCATAGCCGGAAAGTAAGCCCCCGAGTCTTCCGAGAAGGCGATCTGGTGCTCCGGTTGGTACAACATACTGTTGGCATGCATAAATTATCCCCCCCATGGGAAGGGCCATTCATTGTGAGCAAAGCATTGCACAATTATTCTTATTATCTTATCGATGCAAAGCCACAGGAAAAGAACAAGGCGGACAGGTCCGGTGAGGAATCTAAGCATCCATGGAATGTAGCTCTACTTCGTCCTTTCTACACTTAGCAGAGAAGTGTATGTATCCGAGTCTTCTCATATGTCGGTATGTATGCCGGCAATGAGCTTATCAATGAAATGTTGGCACCTCGAGCAGTAACTCGGGGACTGCCTTAATAATATTTGTTGTCTTTTATTATTTATACGTCAGCTGGAGTAAGTTGTTCTACTTAACTCAGATTAGTAGTGTGTGAGCACCAAAAACCCAACTCTTCGACTTGTTGCTGCCCAACAAGAATTGGCTTCATGGCAAGCAAGAGAACAAGTTTGGAATTGCGTAGCACATGAAAAACAACTAAGGAAAAGAACTTAATCGAGTCGTTCTTTGTTTTTCGGACTAACCTTGTATTTACTTTCAAATTATTATGCTGAATTATTTTGAGCTAAGCCTAAAGTTTCCAAGTATTGTTAAAATAATTTTTGAAGCTCGAATTCGTAAGTCGTAAAACCGAATCAAGGTAGACACGAGCCGAGCCAGAAGATTGGATGAACAAGAAAATGAAACTCGGGGACTACGCCCAAGTTAATCCGGCATAAAAACTTAGTAGCAAAATATCACATGTGTACTGAATACAATTCCACCCGGCATACCGGGGATCTGATAAGTTTTCAAGTGTTTCCACTTAAGGAGCAGTAGGAGGAGGAAGTTCAGCGTCATCTTCACCTTCTTCGATATCCGAGGCATCGTCCTCTCCATCCTCGTCCGAACCATCTTCAACATTTTCAACCTCTTCGTCGCCAGCGGCTTCCAGGAAGCTTGGACCCTCAGTCCATTCATGAATGGGAGCATATTCAATGAGGCTATGGGCGCAAGCCTGGCACCGAGCTACCCACTCCAGGTCATTGGTCCATTTGGATCTGGTGCGCAGGCGCGTCAGGAGGTTGAGGTCGATCTTCTCATACCACGTGAGTATGTGGTGAAGAACGGTCTCAGCTGCGGCATGTCCAGCAGACTCCCTCCAAAGGTCGAGCTGGGTCTCAATTTCCATCAGCTTTTCAGCAAGAATTGTGATTCTCTCCAGAGTGTCTTCGCTAGGCCAGAACGTGTTGAAGACCCGGACTGAAACGTCAAGGAGATCCTTATCGTAGTTCTTGATGATTTCCACGCGACATGACAGGCTGACCAACAGGTCCTCCATGTCATAGGGAATGTCTTCACCATTAGGAGCAACGGGTGTACCCCTATCTCGGCGAAAATTGGCAACGGCGGCGCTCGCAATGGGAGTACCCTCTGGAAATTTGCCTAAAAATGGGACAAGAGAAGCGAGTAATGAAAATACATGTGAGGTAACCCGGAGAAATATGCCGGATAAGGAAAAGGAACTTACGTAAAATGTGGCTGTGGATCCGGGTCAATTCATTGGTACAATCATTGCGTCTTTTGCGGAGCTGCACCAGTTCAGCATTCGCCGACTCAAGCTTGACGTCGGCCTCCTGGAGAAGTTCTCGGTCCTTAGGGATTTGGAGATTGAGGCGCTCGTGCTCTTCGGTGTAGTCCTGGCCAGCCTTTTCAAGCTCGGTTTGGTGTTGTGCTTTCATCTTCTTCATTTCTGCCTTTAACTTGGCAATTTCATCGTCCTTGGTTCGAAGGAGGGCTAGCTCATCGTCTTTCTTTTTGAGCTCGGCCTGATGCTGCCCTGCTTGTTCGAGAAAATGCAGCATCATATCAGGCATGGGCACACTATCTTCAAGAGATGCTGAAATAGTGTGTTGACCCGGCAGAGCCGAGTATGAATGTTTGCCGAGCCAAGATGAAAAGGAGATGGAAAGCAAAGCAAGGTCAGACAAAAGTAGCTTACCCTTAATCTGATCTAGATTCTTCCTCATAAGCTTGTTCTCAGCCTCCACCCCAGCTGCAAAAACCGAAGGATGGGTTAGTTCGACAGAAAAAGATAATGGAAAACAGAAAAATGTGAAGAAGAGAACTTACCTCTTTTCTCGTGCTCAGCGAGATGTGCATTGTGCTTTGCGAGCAGCATTTTGTGAGTGTCCAGGAGATGCTGGAACTCAGCGCTCCGGCGGTTTGTGTTCACCTGAAAAGAGTACAAAAATTTAGCTTAAGCCTTGTGCATATTCGAAGTATACAAGATCCGAGCCAAGTGGAACCTAATACGGCTCTAGGTGTGTGCATATTTGAAGTGTACAAGATCCAGGCCAAGTGGAACTTAACCCAGCTCTAGGTGTGTGCATATTCGAAGTGTACAAGATCCGGGCCAAGTGGAACTTAACCCGGCTCTAGGTTTGTGCATATTCGAAGTGTACAAGATCCGGGCCAAGTGGAACTTAACCCGGCTCTAGGTGTGTGCATATTCGAAGTGTACAAGATCTGGGCCAAGTGGAACTTAACCCGGCTCTAGGTGTGTGCATATTCAAAGTGTACAAGATCCGGGCCAAGTGGAACTTAACCCGGCTCTAGGTGTGTGCATATTTGAAGTTGTCAAGGAGTTACGTTAGTTTTCTAAGGAGCATCCGGCCGAGTAACAAATTACTCTCCCGGAGGCTCGGGGACTAATGGTTATATCGCTAGTGCATGCTAAGGAAAAGGTGAAGTAACGTACCTCCATCATCCGACCCGCGAGGTTAATCGCCTTAGCGGCTATGTTCATCTGAGCAGAGAACTCGACGGTACCGAACTTCTCCGGGAGATCGTTGTTATAGACGAACTCTGCCTTGTTCCAGTTGTTCATAAACTCGATCAAGGTCGGAGGATATCGCTCACCGCTGAGCATGTGGGGCGCCACCAAGCCCTTAGCATGCGCCTCCCTCCTCTCAACCTGAGCAAGGGCCGGACTGGTGTGCAGAACAAGTTGCTGCTCATTAGCTGGCTCAGCAGGGGCGTCCTTCGGTGCTGGAGGCTTCTGGGCAAGCATGGACGCGAGGGTGCGCTGTCCAGACCCAGCGGACGCTGCCCTGGTGGCGTCAGGGGCTTTCTTGCCTTTAAGCTGCTGAGAGGAGGAAGCGGTTGCGGCAGATTTTCCCTTAGGAGCTGCCTGGGTACTTCCTCGCCGAGACTGAGAAGACTCGGACGAGGTGGAGGATCTTGGCGCTGGTGCTCTTGTTGCTGGACTTGGTGCTGCTGCTGATGTTCTTGCTGCCGGAGTTGGTGCTGGTACTGGAGTGGTTGCTGGTGCTGGTGCTAGTGCTGAGGTAGTCTCGGTAGTGGCTGGTTGTGGCGGAGCCGAAGTGGTGGATGCCGCTGCCTCGGCTGGGTCCGTCTCCCCCGCTCCGAGGTTGCCCCCCTCTTGACGAGGTGGGCTGGAACCCGGAGCAGCCGCGGAACCCTCTGGAATAGGGCTCAGCGGGCGTGACTCGTCGTCACGAGGGGGAGAAGGGCTAAGTCGGAGCGGCGAAGAGATGCTAGATCCACTCTGGGGGACCTCCTCCACAGCACTGCCGAATCAAATAATGTCAGAAGAGAAACTGAAACAATGCAAGGAAGAATAAGTTGCAAAGGGAAAAGAGGCTTACGCATCCGAGGTCAAGGGCTCCATGGCTTTACGAGCCCTACGTGCTGGGGCCTTGCCTGCTGGCTTGGAGGCGGTTTTGTCTCCGGACTTCTTTCGCCTTTTGGAGGGCTGAGAAGGTCTGGAGGAGGAACTTGATGCAGCTCCACGCCTCTTCTTCGGCGCTACCGGAACAGGTTCACCCGTAGCAAGAGGAGGGTCCTCGTGGATCTGCCTACCGGGGTTAGATGATGCCGGAAAAGCATAAGAAAGGGGGACAGCGTCAACAGCTTCCATCACCTCAATATCCGAGTCATCCTCATCGTCGAGCCAATCCCTAATAGAAGAGAGTTTACCGGTGGGTAGCTTGGTCGCGTCGGACATTAGAAGGAACATCTCCTGGTCCGGTTCTTCCTCGTCCGAGCTCTCTCGGTTAGGGACACATTTGAGGGTGGGGTTGGTGCCATTCTTAATAGTCTACTGAAGGAATTGCTAAAGGAGAAAAAAGACAACGGAGTTAAAAATACAACGGCAACCGACATAAGGTTTAATTCGGAGAAAGTTGGTGGCACGAAGCTTACCACGGGAGGAAGCCTATCCCGCCAATAATGCTCAATTCCCCACGTCCACTCAGAGGAGAAGTCCTTGTGGGTGGTGAAGAGCGCCTTGACCCGGCGGTAGATTTCTGTGTTGCTAAGCTCGAAGGACGTGGTCCGGTTGGGGTCGTGGCCCCAGCTCATGTGGCACACCTTGTGAGTGCGCTTCTGGAGAGGGGATATCCGGTTGTGGACGAATGTGATCATGGCGTCCTTGTTCCGCAACCCGAGCTCCTTCAGCTCCTTGATCCTTTTGTTGACCTGGTTGGCCAAGACTATGGGCTTCTTGGGGACAATGTCCCATAACTCCGGGTTAGGAGGACCCGGAGCATAGGGGCGAAGCCGGATCAAATCTTCAGTGCCTTCATTCCGAACATAGAAGAAAGTCCGAGCCCATCCTTTGCAGGAATCCAGCCCGGTAACCCGGGGAAAGATAGAGAACCTCCGGGGTGAAATGGACGCAGCGCCGAACTGCATAAGCTGTTTATCCTCCGGCTCTAGATCTATGTTCGGAATGACATTACGACGAAGGCCGAAAAACCGGATCCATAGCTCCTTCGTGGGCCATAGTCCGGCATAGCCTTCGATCATGGAAGCTAAAGCAGAAAGAGAAGTAATTGCGTTGGCAGGAAGAAGGTGCGGCTGGAGTTCGTATGTGCTTAACCAATCATGGAAGAAATCGTTGACCGGCAAACCGAACCCCCGCTGGAAGTGGGACAAGAACACAACATACTCACCCGGATTGGGTGAGGGGGCAAGTTCGGCGGAGGCGAGGCGCGAAGTGACTCCGACGGGGATGCGCCTGGTGCGGTAGAGCCAGTCCAGGTCGTCCTGGCAGCCCCAGGAGCCAGCCCACACACCACGGTCCGCCATCACGATGTCCTCCTCCATCTCCTGCTCATCAACCACGAGCTCCTCTTCTGTCATCTCCAGTTCGTTGCCCTCACTGTCGCTAGCAGCGGTGGGGGGCAGCGGCCTAGATTGACAGCGACCCGTGGCGGAGGAGGTGCGCAGCGGTGACGGCAATGCGGAGGCATGGGGAAGCAGTGCGGCAGCGGCGCTGCTACTTAGAAGCAGTGGCGGCAGCACTATCGTGGGGAAGACGAAGAAGAAGAAGAGCTAGAGGCAGAGGGGCGCGGAAGGGGGAAAGACCTAAGAGGTGCGCCCCTCTCCTATTTAACCACTCCCTCGAGGGGGAGGTGGGATCGTGTCATGCGGGTGCGCTACACAGTGTGGCCGTGTATAGCCCGCATCGACCAATCAGCAGCAAGCCACACGGAAGGCCACAGGGTGTAGCTGATCTCATGACGTGACGCATTGATGCGGTTAATGAGGAGGCAGACCAGACATGACGTGCGCCACAGTGATAACTGACAATTACTGCAGTGGTTACTGTGGCTGGCCCTTAAAATGAGGCAACCTAATGATTAGCCTTCACGTGGGTTAGCGTACGAGAGAAGGAAAGAATACCCAGATGAGACCGTGGTAACCCGGCCAGCAAGTGAAAACTTGGAATGTGCCAAGGGAAGGTAAAACCATGAAGTCCGAGTTAAGGTGGTAACCCTGCCAGCAAGTGAAAACTTGGAACGTGCCAAGGGAACGTAAATCCATACAACCCGAGATAAGGAGATAAATCGAAAATGACATCAGTAGAATTGAACCTGATGTGGCCTTAGCAGCCAAGGCAGCCAAGACCGCACCAGCTTCGGGGACTAATGTTGGGGGGATACCCCCGGGTAGGGTCACACTGGGGTATAAAGGCCGAGTTAGCCGAGGTTTGGCAAGGCTAAAGCGTATGCTGGCCGGGTCACCTCAAGGCAGGACGAATCACGGGGTAACCCGGACCAGGGGGAGTCCACCTAACTAGGTCTCAACCGACTTAAGCCGTAAGTAAAAATGGCGTATTTAATTTGTATGCAGGAACGGGTGTGGCCGGATCAACTATGATCCGGGTCATACCTAGCTTCTAGGAGAAGGAAGGAATCTCACTGGTCAAAAGAAGCCCCTGTACGCACTGCATGAGTGAAGCGAACAAGGGCAGGACCACCGAGGCGTGGCCGACAGAGGTGACGACGCCCGTGTTGGCTGACGCAGGTGCCGCAGAGGCTCACGTAGCCTCTGCATGGGTGACACGAGGGAAAAGCACCCCGGTCAGTTTGCTATTTTGGGAGGAGGCATATTCCCTGGAATATGCCTCCACGTATGCCCTAAGGGGAGACCTAGCCACCCCTATATAAGGAGGGCTAGGGCCTCCGTAGAAGGGGGTTCCTCTATTCTGATTGGTTTTAGGTTCTAAGGGTCTTGTACGGGTTAACTGTGGGTGAGAGTAAGAGAGTTCTTTCTTCCTCCTCTCGCCAATACAGCTCTAGGAGCACTTGTAATCTGTGAACTGAATCGAATACAAACCTTCTGTGTGAGGAATCACCTCACTATCCCTCCATGGATTCTCCTAGTGCTATTAGTCCCCACCTTTAGCCTATCCATGGCATCTGCCGTGACACGACCACGACAAATTTTAAAAGGTAGTGCATTGATTTTAGTACACAAAAATGATTTTTATTGATTTTTAGGACTTTTACTTACTTTATGAAATTTTATTTAGAAGTTAATAGTGTTAATATTTATTTGCATTTTACCTATCTTAAATAAGTAAAGTTGTATTTTTCTTAGGTAGGTATTATTTTTGTGATCATTCCAATATGTTATATGTATTTTTAGAATTTCTTCTATATTTTTCTAGAATTAAAATAAGCTCAGGGGTATATTAGTAATTTCCATATTATTCCTTTTTAAATACATTTCCATTTCCTTTATATACCTAAGCGGGGACCACAAGTCAGTCCATCCCACTTGGTTGGGCTAGACCACCTGATCCGGTCCATTCAGTTGGTCGACCCCGACCCGACCTCCTCACCCCGAGGCTCTCTCCTCTCTCTCTCTGGCGATGCCATGGCGACGCTGCCACCGTTCGATTCATGCCGCCCTGGGCCTCCCCAGCCACCACCGTGGTGTATGGTGAGGCAGTCGATGCCGATCCATCATCTGGTCCTTTTCGATTTACCGCTAGACTCTTCTCTCGGTCAGGCTAGCTCCACCCCGAACCCTCGGGTTTGAGGTTTTGCTAGTGGTGTTCTCTCCGCTGCTCCCATGATGCTGTGCGGTGTTCGTGATGGTATGGGGGCGCTTGTTCGACCACTTATGTCATTGTGGCCTCCGCCATGGCTCGGCGCAGGTTGCAGTGCCTTTCGAGTGCTCCCCGTGTCGCCATGTGCACGTCGGCCCCTCTACTTCCTCTTCTATTCGTCAGCGAGGACCATTGGTGAGTGCTTTCCTCTTCCCTCTCTGATTTTCTGCCCCCCTCGTTAGCGTGTGTGTGCTTCTGATGGCAATCCTTAATTAGGGTTCATGCTTTGATTAGGGCATCACCCTTCTGTGTTGGTTATTGAGGATGATGAATGACTTAAAAGTATTTGTGATGATTATACCATGTTGATTACTATCTACAACTGGTGTTGGAATTGCTAGTGGCTTTGTTAGATAAACTTTTATCTGATCTTGGTCTCTGTTATTGTAAAAAATTGTAGTGTTATGGCTCTGATCTAGACTGATGTCTAGTTATTGATGCTAGCTAGCTAACTTCAGTACTGGAACCTGTATTTGGTTTCTTGGGCATTTACTGTTAATGCCCCTGATGATACTACTTTGATGCAAACACTATGATTCCTAATCCTTATATTAGGAAAATGATTGAATATCTTTCTGCAAGGTTTGATTATGAAATTTCTATGTAGAATATGCTGGCTTAGAATAGATCCTTGTGACATCTTCTTTGGAATGGTACACAGGAATTTGTTCTAGTGCTAGTGTTATTCTATCACTGTTCTGAAGTGGCTTGGTACTAAGATGAGATGAAAGCTTCTACTGGGAAGATTAGCTTATGCTAGCTACGGAGTTTCTTTAGCTTATGATGTTGGTCTGAGGCTAAGCTAAATAGAAACTTAGTTTCTGCTTTGCAGTCCCTCATGGATATGTTCTGGTATTTAGGACCAGCTACTGCTTTTTGAGTTCTCTGATAAAATGACTGGTATTCTTACTGTTTAATATGAATCCTTGAGATTTGTTGAGTTTTGAGGTGCTACGCTTTTAAGAGATGTGCCCAGAAATCATGATCTAGGGCTATGGTTATGTTGGGATGTGGAAATATAGCTTTATATCCAGAATCTATGATGCACAGGCTGAGATTCAGGATTTGTTTGTAAGGTTTACTTATGGATTTTGTATTCAAAATTCCTCTATGATGGATTCACCCCACTTGGATGATTTCTGAGAGGTTTACACATAAAACAACACATGCTTGATAATCTAGAATAGATGATTTGATTGTGTGATGGTTTTATGTGTACTTACCACACAACTTCATAGTCCACTCATTTGAGGGCCAACTTCCTCTAAACATTTTGCATCTTGTATAGGACTATCCAATACCTCTTCAGAAGAGCCGTAAGAATGCCACCTGTAAGATGGCTTCTCTGACCAATAAATCCGAAGTTGTTGCACATGAATTAAAAGATTAGTATGTGTTCAAATAGTAATATCAAAATGAAATAGCCTGGGATTCGGCTTAAGGCAGCATTTCTCCGCATCAGTTTTTGGCAGGTCTGGGACATTAGCTGGTCCTCAAACCCATAACCTCTTTGTACTCTCCTACCCCTGCTGCTCAAAAGTGGGTACCACCTCCTCGTCCTTGTCACCCACCTTCTCCTCCTACTGTTGCTGCTAAAATTAAAATTACAATGCAAATTACATGAAAGTGAATGAAAGGAAGAGAGGGAGAATAGGAGAAAAGAGCGTACCTCCTCCTCGTCCTGTTGTTGCCCCTAGTCCTCTTGGTAGGCATCATCCTCCCAATCCCCCTCCTTCTCGGAAGCTACAACGCCACTAGTAGAGGGTACCTAAGCATAGTAGTAACACTACAAGAATCTGGGCGGTTCATGACAATCTGATATCGTCGTGGATGAGGGTCAAAACATCGTAGATGGCCATCCACGATGAATTCTGCGACAAAAAAATAGGTCACGGACCTCACGTCATAATTCAATCCGTGACGTTTTTCTGTCTGAAAACGTGACGGTCCGTCCGTGACGTTCCTCCAATTTCGTCGTGGCAAACTGGCCCGGCCCGGCCTAGACCGGGTCCTTCATGATGTTTTTATTTCGTCATGAATGATGCCACGTGGCGGACGTCACCATAGGTGGCAGTCAGCGATGTTTGTTGATGTCATGTTCACCGTTTACGATGACATCGACTTCTTGACGTTTTTTCCGTCACGGCCTGATTCCGCTAGCGTTGTTTGCTGACTTCATCCTTTCATTTGCTTATGTCATCCTTCCCATTTTGTCACGCTAGTGGAGACGAATTTCATTTTCATCACGCTAATAAGTTGGCCAGCTTACGCGTGGCCGATCGTCAGGGCGACACGTGGTCCATCTACAACACGAATCGTGTACCAATGAGAGATGGACGCGTATATCCAACGCATGACGAACTCAATTCATCAGGGCAGAAGAGATGACGTTCATGTTTCGTCGAGTATGTTGACGAGTGAAAGTGCGGCACGTAGGGGTCTATCGGTGCAGAAATATTTTCTACAACTAAACAAGCATGATGTTTTCATTTACGTCGGAGAAGAGTGCTGGCAACTTTGCTAGATTGCACCGTCTAGATCAAAATGACAGAAATTGCAGGGCACATGTTTTAGGGGACATAAATAGGTTTGCACATAAGTTTCCAACAAAATAAAGAAAAGAGCCTAACAAGCTTTCAGTCACACCACCAGCTCACTTATGCAATATAGCTAAGAATTGCTGAAGTGATGCATTTATAAGGTCTGTGAAGTTCACAAGTGCTTTTCGCGTTTCATTCTTTGCTTCTATCTCCTTCAGCAATGTTGCAATGTGTCTACCCAGTGCCACATTCGCTGCTCTCCCAGCCAAAAGTTGTTCTTCAAGGAGAGAGTTGGTTGGTCTTGAAGCATGGATGCTTTCATCAGTGGAAGCAACGGGTTGATCCTCAATGCCATCTTCTGCAGTAGATGGTGCCACCATGCTTCCAATGGGTTCCTGATAGTTATAGAAGCAAAGATTAGAAACGTAGCAAGCAAATTCAAAGCACATCTTCATGGATAAACAGGGCATTGAATTATACAAAGATGACAAAGATGGACCTATTATAGCTTCTTCCACACTTCCTACGCTTCCTTCAGGGCTTCTGCCTCGCCATCTGGTCTCTCCATCTGCAACCCCACAATGGCACTGCACAGTATCACATTCCCCGCTCTCTGAGCCCCGAGTTGCGCTTCAAGGAGAGTCTTGGCTGGTCTTGAAGAATGGATGCTGATGTCCTACGACAGCGCATAGTGCACCGTGTCGGTGGAAGGAGGTTGTTCAGCCTCAGTGATATCTTCTGTACCATTAGGTGCCACCTTGCTTTCCTTGGTTGCCTATTGAGTTTTAGGAATATAATCAAACATTAGAAAAATAGCCAGCAAATTACAAATGATCATACTCATTTTAGAGACAAATATGGCATTGAAATTTTGGAAGATGAGAAAGATGAAAAGTATTCTGGAGGGCTTACTGTTTATTTTTTCACACCTTGATTGGAGAAGCCCCGGCTGTCATAGAAAAATAAGTCACTGTGATAAGGTTGTCTATTTCTTGTTTGCCTGTTTATTAGACAACGAGCCTACACAAAGAGAGAGCATAGAGTATAAGAGGCAGTCCTGGTTAAACACAAACATGGGGAAGTTGAGTAAACAAGACTTGACCTGGTTCCTAGGGTCAGTCCAAGAATCAACAATCTTGCACCACTCTGCATTGTTCATGTGTTCAACGGGAGAAATCCTTGTTACTTCATTCAGTGGGAGGGGGTCAAAAAACTGCTTCTTCAGGAGATGCCTTTCAATTCTTGCGTGCCTCATTAACTGCTGGTTGCAAGCAACCTGCACATCTGGGTGTGATGCATCCATGACAAAATTTTGCTGAAATAAAACATCATACATCAGCCTCTGCTTGAACAGTAATGAGAAGAAAAGGGCAGTTGAGTCACAGAACATCAAAACTCTGTCGTAGAACTCTACTCTGACATCCGACCTCTCCTTGTACTCTTTCCAGCGGGGGAAGATAGGCATACCATTCCTGACTATTTTTGCACACTCAGTGGCAAACTTGGAAGCAATAGTTCTTCCTGGAGGAATGGCAAATGGAAGCTTTCCTCCTTTGGACATGTTCTCACGCTACTTCCCCATGTTTTTTCCCTCAAGACAATTTGAGGATCATCATGTTTAATAGTGTCTTCAGAAGGATGATGGCCAAAATCATATATGAACATATAATGTGGAGTTAGTGTTCTACCATATATAAGTGCCATTGAAACAATATAATGTGCTTTCCTTGGGGAGTTGGTTGCTTGCCTGGGGCAGCTGTCTGCTCGTCTTGGACTGCTGTCTTCCTGCCATAGAGTGCTGCCATCTCGATTTGGGCTGCTACCTTCTCTCCTTGAGCATCAGGATCTGTAGGACTCTGAGTTTCTTACGAAGAGGTCGCAGCACTTGGCGGTCTTGGTGGGCGCCGTGGAGAACTTGGAGGTGGAAGTACTTTTGGCGGATTCCCCTTGGACTTGGTATGTCTCGTACTTTCTGTCGAGGCAGCCATGCTAGCAAAGACATGCTTCCGAGCAGCTGATCCACCACCAGCAGCCATCCTTGTCATGACGACAGGTTTGTTCATAAATTTCCTCTTCCCAGTCTACACAATTCAAAGGTAGTCAATTCGGGATAATAAAAAAGCACAACATATCTGGAAAATTAAGTAACCAAATAATTACACAAAAGATGAGTAGGCAAGTAAGGGGACTACCTCCAGCTCAACCTCCCCCTCCTCTTTAGGATAATAGTCATATCCAGAGCCTTCATCCTTGCTCTTTTTAGGGGAGAATTCAGTGGGAGATGCATAAACAAGGGGCTTAAGACCCATTTTTGCATCCGCACATTGTTTCTCGTGATGTTTTCGAGCCATCTTTCTTCCATGGGATGCAATTGTGGTTCTATCATGAATAAACAACTCTTTAGTAAGCTACAAAAATATAACCTATGTCCTATGGTATTGATTGTTCTATACTAATCATAATGTCCAATAGTCCACTATGAGGAACTTCTACTCTGAGTCTCATATCACAAGGCTAATGATGAAGCAACCAAAGCAAAGCAAGAGACAAGACAATGAACAAGCTGGACAATTCACCAATTAGTTGCAGTAATAAGCAGAGTGGGACAATAAAACATAAGCAGAATAAGCATCAATAGTGCAATTAAACAGGAAACATAACCTACTGTACTGATTGTTCTATAGAACTCATCATGTGACAGCTCACTATGATGAATTTCTACTATGATCATAAGGCATATGATGAAGCAGCCAAACTAATGCAAAAAGGCAAGATAATGCAACCTTTATCACACGCAAACAGATCATATGCCGAAATAGTATACATGCAATTAAAGAGGATAATCACAATTAAACATAAGCAGGATAAGCAACTATCCTGCAAATAAACAAAATATAACTTATGGTGCTGATTGTTCTATAGTAATCATCATGTAATAGAGTCCACTATGAGAAATTTATACTCTGATCAAAAGACATAGGATTAAGCAGCCAAACCAATGGAACAACCAAGATAATGCAAACTTTATCTGTATGTAAACTGATCATAAGTCGAATACTCTGAATCTCACTTGTCAACTGATTGGCTGGTTGCACTAATAAGCAGGGTAGGACAATTAAACATCAAAAGGATAAGCATCTTTCATGCAATTAAAATAGGCAATTAAACAAGTCATGACATATGATGTTGATTGTTCAATAGTAATCATCATGTAAAACAGACTACTATGAACAATTTATACTCTTCTCATCAGACATGTCATGAAGCAGTCAAACTAATGCAATAGACATGATAATGCAACCCTGATCACAAGACTTGTAAAATCACAAGCCATTTCACAGGCAGAACAAATAAGAGATAATAACTGCAACAAAAAAGGTAAATTGATGGCATGAATAGGATAATGAACAACATTTCTCAGGCAAAGTAAAAAACATGAGAACCGAGGATGAGCGTGTTTCCTTGCCTGTAGGCTGTAGGGCCTTTTTGATACCGTGTTTCTTGTAGTGACCCGGGGCACGTGGCATCGATCTGGACATCGAGGTAGAAGACCTCGTCGACAAGGTGGGCGACAAAGTGGAAGGGCCTTGTCAGTGTGGTGATGGGCCTTGTCAGCGACGTGGACGGCTACAACGAGGTGGTAGACAAGGTCAGCCGGCTATCAACGAGGTGGACGACCGGCAAAGTCGACGGACGTGGTGGAAAACTGGGACGGTGAGGAGGGGCTAGGGTTTGTGCTAGGGTGACAGAGAGGTTACTACTGGAAGGACGGACGGAGATGAGGGGATTAAAGGAAGAGGGCGGAGGGACAGACAACGACAAGGGGAAAAGGGGGAGGACAGCGGGGATGGCGAGGGGAAAAGGGGAGGATGGCAGGGAGGGCGGCGCTGAGGGCGGTGGGAAAATTTAGATCTTTCTCATTTTGGCGAGGGTATAAAAAGGGTTTGGAATAGATTACGTAAATGACCTTTGCGTGAATGCTTGGGTGGCACTGTGCGGGTGGGCTCAAAGATAATTGCAGCTCGAGAAATTTTCGTTTGCATAGAAACTCTCCCACGCTGGCACCAAATTTCGCATGGGCAGGATGATCTAACCTGGAAATTTGGGGTTGGTTTCCTGGTCGTCGGATGCATGATGGATGGTTCAAATAAATTAACCATATTTTAGCAAGTCTTCACTAAAAGGGCCTTGGTGAAGAAAACTATAAATTATTGACGAATAAATCTTGAAAAAAGCAATAATGTGTACTACTAGTTTATATTCTGGCTTGTATAATGATCTCAAGAGAGGTAACGTATTTTGGGTAATATATTCAAATTTAGATAAGATTCAAAATGCGAATTATTTTGAACAATGGATTTCTCTAGATTAGGGTTGAACGATGGACTTTTATCCTTATTTTGGTTAGTTTTAGGTCATAGCAACACATATGGTATATATCGAATTAGTTTGAGCCCAAAGAAGATGCATCACTACACAGACCAAAATACATAGGAAAATTAAAGCAGCTTCCGCATATCCATGTGAATGACTAGAGAGTATAGTGGATATATCAATGTGGTTAGAACACATGCATGACTCTAGGGGGATCCATGTGTGTCAGCATCATGTAGGAAATAATAAATAACAAGCTTTCAATTTCATGATGCATGGCCAGTGTGTGATAGAAGTTGCATCACAGAATCATGTAGATATATATAAAAATGTGGTTTAGGAAAAGAACACATGCAATGTCTCTAGGGGTTCCATGTGTCAAAAACTATGGTCACAGAGAGACAAAACCACATAGTAAAGGTAGCTTACACATTACATGTTGCACCAGTGTGTGACAGAAATTGCATCTATCACATAATCCACTAGAGTGTGTGGTCATCATGCATGGTTTTGGCAAAGAACACATGCAAATGTGGTCATGTTGTGGTCAATAATGACTCTAGTGGATATATATATATCAATGTGGTTTAGGAAAAGAACACATCATATATACTCTAGGGGGTCCATGTGTCAAATTATGGTCACAAAGACCAAAAACACACATATATAGCTAGGAAATCTCAGCTTCCACATTGCACATGTTGCACCAGTGTGACAGAAGTTAAGTTGCATCACAGAATCCACTGGAGTTTGTGTGTGGTCATGTAGATATCAATGTGGTATATATTATTGGAAAAGAACACATGCAATGTGTGGTCATCATGTGGTCTATCAACAATGACTCTGGTGGCCATATCAATAATGTGGGTTAGGAAAAGAACACATCTGAAAGGCCCAACTTAGGTCGACTAGAGGGGGGGGGGGTGAATAGGAGACTACCAATTTTTATAGTTTTATCCCACTTTTAAGGATTAGCACAAAGTAAGGTTCACTAGAGATGCAACTACGTGAACAACCTAAATGACAAGTAACACAAACGTAAACAAGAGAGTAAAGGCAAGAAGTAAAGGAGCGGAGCGAAAGAATCGGCGAGGGGACACGGTGATGTAATTCCTGTAGTTCAGTTCCAAAGAAGCTACGTCTATGTTCGAGAGGTGTCGGGGCCACACAAGGTCTCCCGAGCGCCACAAAGGCCTCATCTTCTTCTCCGGTGAGCACCACCACAAAGGTGGCCTCACAATCCACTAACCGGTGACCTTGAAGGCGCCAACCGAAAACCTTTACAACAAGGTTGAGGGGAGGCTTCACAACTCAATTGAAGGCCCTCAACGACACCCCGGAGCTTTACAACAAATGCCCCAGCTCCGAGGATGCCCTACACCATCTAGGGTTCCAAGAACCCAAGAAACGAAATCCACGAAAGTTGAGTGGGGGAAATCAAAATTCCTTTGGTGGAGGTGTAGATCTAGGTCACCTCTCCCAATCCTCAAAAGATCAAGAGATTTGAGTGGGTAGGGAGAGAGATCTAGCCAAGTCAAGCTCTTGTGAAAATGGTGGAGAGAGAGAGAACAAAGATATAAGGTGGGAGGAGGAAGAAGGGGGCTTAAATAGCACCTTCAAGCAGGCGAGCCACCACCGGTCTAGCCCAGGCCACGTAACGGTCATAAGACTGTCGGTGGACCCAAAAGGGCTGTCCGGTAGTATCGGTCCAAATTCCGCCCTTATTTCCGTCAAACAGACAGTGCGAGGCAGAAGGTTATCTGACCCGCACTGCCCATCATCGGAAATAGGACCGGAACTGGACCCGGAACTACCGATCCCTGATGCTGGCTGGTACAACCGGTGAGGGAGCGGTACTACCGCTCAATGGGGTAGGAGCTGGTCTGGCCGGTACTACCGATCCAAGATCCGACGCTACTTCCGACAAATAGGTAAAGTTAGACAAAAGTCTTATTGAACCCAAAAGATCTTCATCAGAAATAGGACCGGATCTTCAACCGGAAGTACCGCTCGAACAGCCCTGGGAAAACCCCTGGGTGGTACTACCGCTGCCTGGCCGGTACTACCGGTCAGGGCAGAAACCCCTCCAACTACTCAGAAAACACTCTCTCACTCGAAAACCGGGATGGCTGTGGAGGTGCATATATGGTCTGTGCATGAAATATTGATTTCCCACAACCTTCCTAGATGGAATCCCTCTTGATAGTATGGTAGCCTAAAAAGTAAACAAGAGAAAGTGAAAAATAAGAGCTATCGAGTACAAGCTCTTCCTTGAGAGACAACACCCACGAACACGTCCGAAGATAAAACCTGAAACTTGGACAAACAGTTAAACCACAAAAGGAGTTGTCATTAGCACCAAAAACATAAGGATAAAAAATAATCCTTTCAATCTCCCCCTTTTTGGTGCTTGATGACAACCCCACAAGATTTGCACAAAGAGGCAGTAAAACCAAAGGTGAGAGAGGCTCCCCCTGAAGACATGGGAGAGAGCCCTCCCAACCGAGAAAAGAGTGGAGCTCATACCTTGCACCAACACAATTGTGGTGAGACAAAGATTGGACAATAAAGAATAGTCCACCACATATCCTCATGAGAATACCACAGAGATACCTTACCGCATAGATTCACGAACAAGGTAGCAACCATATAAGAGGTCCACAGACAATAACGGAGGTCCACAAACATTACATAACGGAATAAAGTGTGCACGAGCATAAAAAGATCAAAGAAAAAGCGAGCTCGTGACACAACCCATGCAAATCCTGAGATCCTAACGGAGCACTTTCTCCCCCTTTGGCATCAAGACGCCAAAAAGGGATAAAGAAGCCAAACTACGCGCCCCACCCACCAATGAACGGAGGCGGCGGCTCGGGGTCCCAAGAGGCATTGTTGCAAGCTGGCGGGAACTGACTGGAGATCTCTGGCTCGTCATCACTATTAGTCCACTTGCAATGTGTGTTGATCCACTCATCCTTGGGCGCGGTGACAGAGCTAGACTCAGGTGACACATCAATATCAAGCTTCCTCGTGATGGCCTTCTCCCGGCGAACACTATGCCTCTGAGCAACATAGGACTGATACTCATGGTCCTGAATGAAGCAGAAAGTCTTCTTCACCTTCTTCAGCAGCTTTTTAGCCCAAGAGGGCTGCCTCACAAGTCGGGGTGGAGGAGAAGCCTCAGCACGGTCCCCATCACTAGCATCCGAAGCAGTCCTTCCAGCAGCAGCTTCTTCTTCAGCCTGAGAGTGAGGTAACTTGTGCTTCATCACATGGAGAGTCTTTGCCTCATGAATAGTGAGAACATCCTGAGGGTAGATAGAGCCAGTTGCCTCCCTCCATTTGGCATTGATAAGAGTCTGGATGTAAGGAGCATATGGACAAGACCTCTTCTCAATCATAGCGGACCAGATTTCTTCAAAGATATAATCCATAACATCAAGGGGCTCATGAGAGTTTCTGTGGCGGTAAGTCTGAAACATGAGATCAATCTGGAAGGCATGAAGCTGATCAAAGTTACCTGCCTTGGGAGCAATCGTGTTCTGATAGAACTTGCGCATGATGTCATGGGTGGGAAGGAGATGGGCAATGTTTCCAGCAATGCCTCGGCCCTCAATGTAAAGAGGCTCAAGAACTTCCGGCTCGGATGCCTTCCCCCTATGCACCCACCACCCATTGGCACGACGGCCGCCTTCCTGAATAGGGTAGCCAAGAAGGGCGGCAAACTCAGACCATTTGGCAGACAGATACTGGTTTTGGGTCATCCACTTCATGGTTCGATCATCAGGGTCAGTATCAAAGTAGAGAGTTGAGTAAAACTGAGCAATGGCCCTCTCATCAAAGTTCTCACGGTGTTGCATCAGCTTGATGAGCCCAAACCTCCTGCACATATCAAGAGCTTCACCAAAGAATTCAGGGTTGCTCTCCATCTTTGCAATGTTGATGTGCTTCTGAGGAGCACACACATTTTTCTTCTTAGTAGCATAAACCTCAGAATAGATCTCCTGTTGACGCAAGGTGTGGAAGAAAGGATCCTGAGCGAGGCGGTCACGAGGAACAGCGTAGGGATCAATCTTGCGAAACCCCTCATAAGCAAGCTGTGGCCAAGAGGAAATCTTCTTCTTGCTAGAATCCGGTCTAGAGGTGGTCTTCTTTTGACTTGCCAGAACAGGCCTTTTGCCTTCCGCACTAGCAGCATGACGCTTAGCTGCAGCCCTCTGACGAGCAGTCTGACTGGGAGGGCACACAACCTCAAGATCATCCTCATCAATCTCTGACGGTCCACGAGAGGGAGCACGAGACCGCTTGTATCTGCCACGGGAACCCCCTTGCCCTGAGAGAAATGCAAATAGAAAGGAGGAAGTAGATGATAAGTGCACAAGGTCAAAGAAAAACGAAAGCAACTAGACTGAATTGACACGGTACAGAGACAAATATCAGAAATTGGTGCATCGGAAGTTCCGCCTGGCGGCCGTAACTACCGGTCGCATGGGGCGCACTGGAAGTACCGGTCATGCCCTCAGCGGTAATACCAGTGAGAGGACCACGCCGGTAGTACCGGCGGATCCGCACCAGTAGTACCAGTTAGGGCATGAGCAGGGCAGTTCAAAACAGGATCCTCAAATCCCAGATTTGATGAAACTTGATGCACAAATTGATGATATCTAGACTATGTACTGAGGCAAAATAGTCTAAAGTAGAATCCTATCCCTACCAAGACTCCCCATAATAGTTCTAGCCAAAGAAGGGCCCTAGACATGGCATGTCCTACTCAAGCACAAAAGTGACTAGATCTCCATGAATGGAGCACGAGAGGAGCAAATACCAGGGTCCATGGCGGGGAATCAAGGAAGGGAAGAATCCCACGGAGCCGATCAGAGGAGGGACGGCTGGAATCGGTGTGGCCGGCGGCGTCACCGTGGAGAGCTCCTTGAGAACTAGGGGTGGTAAGATGGGGTCAAGGGGAGGTAAATGGGGAAGATGACCCTGTGCCCCCCTTGGACCGTCACTTAACGGCCCCCCTCACCGGTAGTACCGGCCAGAGGCCTGAACTACCGACGACACTAGAAGTTCTGGGAGAAGTGGTACTTCCGATCAAGGCAGAATTTCTGAGAGAAAATTTGGCCCTGACCGGTAGTACCGGTTCCGACCGGAACTACCGACGATTCCCAGAAAGCAAGCTCCAGATTATGATTGGCAAGGGAAAAAACGACCTTGTGCAAAAAATGAAAAGAACCAGATCCACCCGAAAGAATAAAACTCAAAACAATGAATGTGAGCCAAATAGCACAAAGTCGGTGGCCTAGGCCACCATATATGAGTATACTTGGCTTGAAACCGCGAAGATGTATCTTGGGTTCATTACCAAAACTCATCATTTAAGCTCAAATTGTCTCCTTGAGAGACCATAGAGAATTAATACATTAATGTGTGCATAATAGGAGGAGTGATGGTTCATTTGAGGAACCACACTCCCCCTAAAACCATGCGTACATCCAAACAAGATATCCTTTGAGACCCGGGTATGTGCACAAGATACTTAAGCCACGTTGCTTGAATCAATGATATTTAGTTCATGCCTCAACTCCTGGAACCTTGCTTCATCAAGAGGCTTCGTGAAAAGATCCGCAAGATTCGCCTTGGTAGGAACATACTCCAAAGAAATGTCTCCTCTAGCAACATGATCCCGAATGAAATGATGACGAATCTCAATGTGCTTGGTCTTGTTATGTTGAACTGGGTTGTGAGCAATAGCAATAGCACTCTCATTGTCACACAAAAGTGGCACCTTGTCGAAAGAGAGTCCAAGATCCTTCAAGGTTTGCTTCATCCAAAGTAATTGAGCACAACAACTCGCGGCGGAGATGTACTCAGCTTCGGCAGTGGACAAAGACACGCAGTTTTGCTTCTTTGAGGACCAACACACCAAAGACCTCCCAAGAAATTGACAAGCACCGGAAGTAGACTTCCTCTCCACTTTGTCTCCTGCCCAATCCGAATCGGTGTAACTAATGAGATCAAAGCTGGCGCCCTTTGGGTACCACAGCCCAAAGTTAGGGGTATGAACCAAATATCGAAAGATTCTCTTGACCGCCACCATGTGGCTTTCCTTTGGCGCGGCTTGAAATCTTGCACACATACCCACACTCAACATAATATTCGGTCGAGAAGCACAAAGATAGAGTAGAGAACCAATCATCGAGCGATAAAGCTTTTGATCCACATCCTTACCCTTGGGATCAAGATCAAGATTAACCTTTGTGGGCATGGGAGTTTTGACTCCATTTACTTGATCAAGGTTGTACTTCTTGAGCATATCTTGAACATATTTGGCTTGGTTGATGAAAGTCCCTTTCCTCAATTGTTTGACTTCGAATCCAAGAAAGAATTCCAACTCCCCCATCATGGACATCTCAAAGCGGTCGGTCATGAGCTTAGCAAAATCCTCATTGAAAGCTTTGTTAGTAGACCCAAAAATAATGTCATCAACATAGATTTGGCAAATGAACAAGTTTCCTCCAACTTTCTTAGTAAAAAGAGTGGGATCAATGAGGCCTACTTCGAAACCACGGTCTAAGAAAAGCTCTCTAAGGCACTCATACCAAGCACGAGGGGTTGCTTGAGACCATATAGTGCCTTATCAAGTTTGTAGAAATGGTCCGGGAAGAGGGGGTCCTCAAAGCCCAGAGGTTGCTTGACATACACCAATTCTTTTAAGGGACCATTAAGAAAAGCACTCTTGACATCCATTTGTTGCAACTTGAAGTTATGATGGGTTGCATAGGCAGGAAGCATGCGAATGGATTCTAGACGAGCAACGGGAGCATAAGTTTCACCATAGTCTCTGCCCTCAACTTGAGAGTATCCTTGGGCAACTAACCTTGCTTTGTTGCGGACGACTATACCATTTGCATCCTTCTTGTTCTTGAAGATCCACTTGGTCCCAATCACATTTTGACAATCTTTGGGTCTTTTCACAAGAGTCCACACCTTGTTCCTCTTGAAGTTGTGGAGTTCTTCGTTCATAGCGTCGATCCAATCATCATCTTCAAGACCTTCGAAGACCTTTTGGGGCTCAACATGAGAAATAAACGCATGATGAGAACTAAAAGAGGTTAGTTGTCTCCTAGTAGTGGAGCCCCTATTGAAATTTCCATAAACATTATCAAGTATATGTCCATCTTTGATGAGCTTCGCGAGACGGTATGCTTGACGTCGAGCTTGGGTCTCAAGATGAGATTCTTGAGCAACCACTTGATCATCACCACGATTTGAGAGCCCTCCTTGACTATATGAACGAACTTGATCACTATCTTCATCAACATCAACCGAGGGAGAGACATCATCATTTGGCGGAGAGACACTTGCTTGGCCTTGTTCATTGTCAACTTGACAATCTTCAACTTGACCTTGAGAGTCATTGACATGAGGATCTTCAACAACTTGGAGGGGTGGAGCTTGATCAACTTGAGGTAGACTTGGACTTGAAGAGTCATGAACATGAAGATCTTGAGAGGAGCTTGTCGAAGCTTGAGAAGCATTAAGTTGACCTTGAGGTGCAAGAAGGTCTTGTGAGAGTGAAGGCTCCGCTTGAGTGGAGCTTGGTCCTTCTCCTTCGGCCACAAGGGGATCCTCAATGTGGTGGAAGAAACCCACACCCATTCTTCTTATGGCTTGGGGAGGAATTTCATCACTTGGATCACGAATACCATCTTGCCACACAAGAGACTCATGATCTTCATCAAACTCGACATTGCTAGATTCTTCAACCCTTCCCGTTGCTTTGTTGTAGACTCGATAGGCATGGGACTGATTTGAGTACCCAACAAAGATCCCTTCTTGAGCCCTAGATTCAAACTTTGATAAGCGGGCACCTTTCTTGAGAAGGAAGCATCTACACCCAAACACCCGGAAGTACTTGACATTTGGCTTGTGACCGGTGAGAAGTTCATATGGAGTCTTGTTCTTCTTCTTGCGGAGATAGAGGCGATTGGTTGCATGACAAGCGGTTGAAATGGCTTCGGCCCAAAAGTTATATGGAGACTTGAATTCCGCCATCATGGTCCGGGCCGCATCCATCAAAGTACGGTTCTTCCTTTCGGCAACACCATTTTGTTGAGGGGTATAGGGGGTAGAGTATTGATGTTTGATCCCCTCATCACTAAGAAACTCATCCAATGTGTAGTTCTTGAATTCGGTGCCATTGTCACTTCTAATGGTGAGGATAGTGGAATTGAGTTGCTGTTGCACTTGATTTGCAAAGTCGATGACGGTTTGTTGAGTCTCACTCTTAAACTTGAAGAAGTAGACCCAAGTGTAACGAGAAAAGTCGTCAACAATCACCAAACAATACTTCTTCCCACCAAGACTATCATGAGATGGAGGCCCAAAGAGATCCATGTGAAGAAGCTCCAAGCACCATTCAGTGGTGATTTGATTGAGAATCTTGTGGGGCTTCTCATGCATCTTCCCTTCTATACATGCCCTGCACACACGATCTTTGGCAAAGGAAATGTCTTTTAGTACAAGGACGTGGCCCCCCGTGTAGAGACTTTGCAAAGCCTTCATGTTAACATGGGCTAGGCGGCGATGCCACAACCAGCCCACGTCGGCTTTCGCATAGAGACATATAGCATGTGTAGATGGCTTTCCGGAGAAATCCACTACATATAAGTCATGCTCTACCTATCCAACGAAAGCCACCATGAGAGACTTGCTCCACATAAGGACCAGAGAATGCTCACTAAAGAAAGATGAAAGACCCATGATAGCAAGAGCACGAATGGAAAGGAGATTGTAGCCAAGGGTTTTGATAAGCATGACATTTACCAAGGATACATCCGGGGCAACTACCACCTTGCCCAAACTCAATACCTGAGAGCTTGTTTTATCACCATAGGAGACTAAAGTATTAGCAAAATTTGGCCTAATCTCCGACATGATAGACTTGCTTCTGGTCATATGGCTTGTAGCTCCACTATCAAGCACCCATTTTGCACCTCCGGAAGCAAAGTCCTACAAGAAAATCAAGCTTTGGTTTTAGGTACCCATTTTGCAATGGGTCCCCTTTTGTTAGTCACAAGGGTCTTAGGTACCCAAATGTTCCAATCATAATCATGAGTGTAAGATGTTCCAATATACTTAGCATAAACATGACCATCAAAAGATTTGCAAAGAATGTAGGAGGGATTATTCTTCCCGGCAAAGTTATACTTTGCACAAAGATAGAATCATGAGAGGATACTAGAGAAAGGTTCTTGCTCTTCTTCCTTTTCTTGTTCCTTCTCTTGTTCTTCCTCTTGATAGTGGCTTGCCCTTTTGCAAGTTGATCTTTCAATGTCTTGTTATCCTTAACAAGATTCGCATGCTTGCAACAAGGGTTAGACGAACAAGACAAATGCACAATAGGCGTAGCGGAAGACTTTGAATGTTCATTATTTAGTTGCATTTGGAGTTACTTATGAGCCTCAAAGATACTTGAGAATTTACTCTCCAAGGCATGATGTTCCTCCTTGAGTTTCTCAAAATCCTTGAGGCATTCATGACCAACACCAAACTCAACCTTTTCATTTTTAAGGACATTCAATGAAGCAATAGCATGATCTCGTTCTTTAACAAGTTGCAATATAACGGCATTATGGTCATCAACAAGTTTAGCCACACTTTCCTCAAGAGTTATTCTCATGTTATGTTCATCTTCAAGAGATTGGGATAGAGAGGCAATCTCATCGGCGGCCTCTCTCTCATTTTTACCTAACATGTCAATAACTTCCTCTTTCTCATCTAGCATTTCCCTAGCATGGTCAAGTTGGTTTACAAGTGTTTCAAAGCACATCCTAGTATCATCATCTAGATGCTCCATGGATTCACACATGCTTACCATCTCTTTCTTAACCTCTAAACCATCTAGATCATGCAAGGGAAGTTCATTTGGGGAGGACTTGGAAGCGGGAGTTACCTCGGTGGCCTTAGCCATGCGACACTTTTGGTTGTGGTTGGTGATGTTCTCATTTGGGGAGTCGAAGAGAGACACTCGTGGAGTAGATGAAGTATCAATAGCGGCAACCCCCACGATCTCTCCACCTTGACCTTCATTCTCAACATCATCATCATCGCCCGAAAATTACTCTTCATAGACCACCATCGCCCTTTCCTTGTTAGGTAAGTTCTTGTTGTGGAAGTTCTTGTTCAAAGGATGAGGAGGTCTTGGCTTGTTCTTGCGAATGAAGCGACCTCCATTGTCTTCTCTATTCTCGAAGGGGCATTGAGCTACAAAGTGACTCTTGTCGTTGCAATTGTAACAAGATCTAGTCTTTGGAGTCTTCATGGTTGAGTTGAACCTTGGGTTGTCCCTTGACCTTGACTTCATGCCCGGTTTGTTCCAGAACGCCCTTGATGCTAGAGCCAAATGCTCATTGAAAGCATATTTGATGTCCTCTTGAGACCACTCACTTGAGTTGTCGTCTTCATCAACTTCCACCACTTGAGCTTTCAAGGCAAGGTTCAACTTTTGAGACCCATAAGCACGAGCACGAGCTGACTCCGCATTCTTCTTGGCAATGGTTATGGCAATAACTTCACTCAGCACCTCTTGAGAGGTCATGGTATGGTAGTTGCTTCTCCTCTTGATAGAGTTGAGTTTTTGTTCCTCGAAGGGAAGAAGAGCTTGAACAAACTGCCTCTTCATGAACTTGTCGTCAACATAGGTAGCTCCAAGGTCCCTCAAGGTACAACAAAGAACCTTGAACCGACGATACATGTCTTCGGGTGTCTCATCATCTTGCATAGAAAAGCTATCAGACTCATTGTTGGCTTCATCAAACTTGGAGCTTTGAATACTCGCATTTCCAATATACAACTCAGTGAGATGATCCCAAGCTTCTTTGGCGGTGGAGAATTGGCGAATGTGAGCAAAGTCCTTGGGGGTCAACGCCTTTTGAATCATACCCAAGGCGGTGGCATTGAGTTGCTTGTCCACGACCTCGGCCCGAGTCAACTTCTTAGCATCATATGGAGAGAAACCTTCCTCCACGATCCTCATCAATTCAATCGAAGAGCTGGAGATATGAGATTGCATTAGATATTGCCAATTGGCGAAGTTAGAAGTATCTAGTATGGGAGGTGCTCCTTGAGGTATGATGTGTGGCATGGGAGTGGGAGGGTCCGGCGTATACTTGAATGGTGGTGGAACCGCCGAGTAATCCTTATCCCTAACCCCTCGGTGCTCTCTCTTGGGAGCTTGGTGGTTTGAGCCACAAAGCCTAGACCCAAGTGTTTTGGGGCTGCCGCGAGAATCACCCCGGGGGCAACCACTTGCACGGGAGCGGAGGGGGCTTCGGCCCCAAGGGATGCATCATGAGGGGTTTCTAGCATGGGGGTAGGCTTAAGGGATTGCAAAAGAGTCATCATTTCCTCAAACTTGGTCATCATGGATGTCTCCAATCGATTGAGGTCATCCATGGAGGCCAAGTTCTTGGTGGCTGCACCCACACTTCCCTCTTCGTGGGCCATAGTCTCTTAGGTGGTTAAGCCCGAAGTAAGAGCCGAGGCTCTGATACCAATTGAAAGGCCCAACTTAGGTCGACTAGAGGGGGGGGTGAATAGGAGACTACCAATTTTTATACTTTTATCCCACTTTTAAGGCTGAGCACAAAGTAAGGTTCACTAGAGATGCAACTACGTGAACAACCTAAATGACAAGTAACACAAAGGTAAACAAGAGAGTAAAGGCAAGAAGTAAAGGAGCGGAGCGAAAGAACCGGCGAGGGGACACGATGATGTAATTCCTGTAGTTCACTTCCAAAGAAGCTACGTCTACGTTGTAGAGGTGTCGGGAAAACACAAGGTCTCCCGAGCTCCACAAAGGCCTCACCTTCTTCTCCGGTGAGCACCACCACAAAGGTGGCCTCACAATCCACTAACCGGTGACCTTGAAGGCGCCAACCGAAAACCTTTACAACGAGGTTGAGGGGAGGCTTCACAACTCAATTGAAGGCCCTCAACGACACCCCGAAGCTTTACAACAAATGCCCCAGCTCCGAGGATGCCCTACACCATCTAGGGTTCCAAGAACCCAAGAAACGAAATCCACGAAGGATGAGTGGGGGAAATCAAAATTCCTTTGGTGGAGGTGTAGATCTAGGTCACCTCTCCCAATACTCAAAAGATCAAGAGATTTGAGTGGGTGGGGAGAGAGATCTAGCCAAGTCAAGCTCTTGTGAAAATGGTGGAGAGAGAGAACAAAGAGATAAGGTGGGATGAGGAAGAAGGGGGCTTAAATAGCACCCCCTTCAAGCAGGCTGCCCATTCGAGAACACCGTCTGCCTACAGTGGTGACCGGTAGCAAGTGGGCAAGCAGCCACCACCGGTCTAGCCCAGGCCATGTAACGGTCATAAGACTGTCGGTGGACCGAAAAGGGCTGGCCGGTAGTACCAGTCCAAATTCCGCCCTTATTTCCATCAAATAGATAGTGCGAGGCAGAAGGTTATCTAACCCGCACTACCCAGCGTCGGAAATAGGACCGGAACTGGACCCAGAACTACCGGTCCCCGATGCTGGCCGGTACAACCGGTGAGGGAGCGGTACTACCGCTCAAGGGGGCAGGAGCTGGTCTGGCCGGTACTACCGATCCAAGATCCGACGCTATTTCCGACAAATAGGTAAAGTTAGACAGAAGTCTTACTAAACCCAAAAGATCTTCATCAGAAATAGGACCGGATCTTCAGCCGGAAGTACCGCTCGAACAGCCCTGGGAAAACCCCTGGGCGGTACTACCACTGCCTGGCCGGTACTACCCGTCAGGGCAGAAACCCCTCCAACTACTCAGAAAACACTCTCTCACTCGAAAACTGGGATGGCTGTGGAGGTGCATATATGGTCTGTGCATGAAATATTGATTTCCCAATACCTTACTAGATGGACTCCCTCTTGATAATACGGTAGCCTAAAAAGTAAACAAGAGAAAGTGAAAAATAAGAGCTATCGACTACAAGCTCTTCCTTGAGAGACAACACCCATGAACACGTCCGAAGATAAAACCTGAAACTTGGACAAACGGTTAAACCACAAAAGGAGTTGTCATCAACACCAAAAACATAAGGAGAAAAAATAATCCTTTCAACATCATTGCAAAATATTACTCTAGGAGAGATCCATGGTCGTCATAGAGACCAAAAACACATAGGAATTAATTAATAAAGGAGCTTCCACATTGTGTGCATGGTTGCACCAGTGTGACACAAGTTGTGCATCATCATAGAATAATCCACTTGAGTATATGCATGTGTGTGGTTATGTGTACATGTAGCTAGAGATATCATTGTGGTTTTGGAAAAGAACAGTGTACATATATGCAATGTCGTCATGTGAGATGGATTAGTGACTCTAGCTAGTGGACAGTGTGTACTGGTTTATTAGGAAAAGAACACACATCATGCAATGATGTCTCTAGGGGATCCATGCATGTGTCAAATTAAACCATGTATGGTCACATAGACCAAAAACACATAGGAAAGCAACATATATATATATATATTGCATGCATGTTTGCACAAATGTGACAGAAGTTAGTTGCATCACAGAATCCACTGGAGTATGCGTGTGTGGGTCATGCATGTAGATATCATCATGTGGTTTTGGAAAACAGCACATGCAATAGTCATGTGGAGAGAGATCATGACTGGTGTGGATATCAATGTGGTTTTTAGGAAGAGAACACACACATGCAATTAATTAATGACCACCAGCTAGGGATCCATGTGTCAAACCATGCATGGTCTCACAGAGACAAAAAAACACATAGGAAAAGCAGCTTCCACATATGCATGTTGCACACTGTGTGTGTACATGTGTGTGTGTGGGGTGTGGGTGTGATGTGTGTGTGTGTGTGGTGTGTGTGTATATGTGTGTGTGCGTGTGTGTAGTGTGTGACATAAGTTTTTTGCATCACAGAATCCACTAGTGTGTGTGGTCATGTATATCAATGTGCAATGTGGTCATGTGTGGATCAATGACACCTATAGCAATGTGGATATCAATGTGGTTTATTTAGGAAAAGAACACATGCAATGACTCTAGGGGTTCCATGTGTACAACCATGGACACAGAGACCAAACACATAGGAAAATCACAGCTTCCACACATTGCATGTTGCACCAGTGTGACATAAGTTGCATCATAGAGTGTGTGTGGTCATATGTAGATATCAATGTGTGTGGTATTATTGGAAAAGAACATACATTCAATGTGGTCATCATGGTGTGGATCTATCAATGACTCTGGTGGCCATATCAATGTGGGTTAGGAAAAGAACACATGCATGCAATATGACTCTATAAGAGAGATATTCCATATGGGTCATAGAGACCAACAACACATAGGAATTAATAAAGGAGCCTTCCACATTGCATGCATGCATGGACGAGTGTGACAGAAGTTGTGCATCATCACATAATCCACTTGATTATATGCATGTATGTGTGTGGTCATGCATATATGTAGAGAGATATCATCATCATTGTTGTTTTGGAAAAGAACAGTGTACATATATGCAATGTGGTCATGTGATGGGATAAGTGGATCTAGTGGATATATATCAGTGTGTACTGGTTTAGGAAAAGAACACACACATCATGCAATGTATCTAGGGGATCCATGTGTCAAACTAAACCATGCATGGTCATACATACCAAAACACATAGGAAAGCAACATATTGCATGTTGCACCAGTGTGACAGAAGTTGCATCACAGAATCCACTAGTGTGTGTGGTAGATATACTAACAATGTGGTTTTGGAAAAGAGAACACATGCAATGTGGTCATGTATGTGGATCAATGACATCTAGCTAGCATTGTGGATATCAATGTGGTTTAGGAAAAAGAACACATATGCAATGACTCTAGGGGTTCCTGTGTACAACCACATGCATGGTCACAGAGACCAAACACACATATATATACATAGGAAAAGCACAGATTTCACCCACATTGCATGTTGCACGAGTGTGACATAAGTTGCATCATCACAGATTTATATGTGTGGTCATGTAGATATATCAAAATGTGGTATATTATTGGAAAATAACACACATGCAATGTGGTCATCTCGTGTGGATCTATCAACAATAATGCAATATGCATGGAAAAGAACACATGCATGCAATATGACTCTAGGAGAGATTCATATGGTCATAGAGACCAAAAACACAAAGGTTAAATAAAGGAGCTTCAACACATTGCATGTATGGTTAGTTGCACCAGTGTGACAGAATTAGTTGTGCATCATCACAGAATCCACTTGAGTAGTATATGCACTATGTCGTCATGCATATGTGTAGAGATATCATTGTGGTTTTGGAAAAGAAAAATGTACATACATGCAAATGTGGTCATCATGGTGTGGATCTATCAATTACTCTGGTGGCCATATCAATGTGGGTTAGGAAAAGAACACATGCATGCAATATGACTCTATAGGAGATATATTCCATATGGTCATAGAGACCAACAACACATAGGAATTAAATAAAGGAGCTTCCACATTGCATGCATGCATGTACTAGTGTGACAGAAGTTGTGCATCATCACAGAATCCACTTGAGTATATGCATGTGTGTTCATGCATATATGTAGAGAGATATCTATCATCATCTTGTGTTCTTTTGGAAAAGAACAGTGTACATATATATGAAATGTGTGGTCATGTGATGGGATCAGTGGCTCTAGTGGATATATATCAGGGTGTACTTGTTTAGAAAAAGAACACACATAATGCAATGTCTCCAGGGGATCCTTGTGTATTAAACCATGCATGGTCACATGCATTGACCAAAACACATAGGAAAGCAACATATTGCATGTTGCACCAGTGTGACAGAAGTTGCATCATAGAATCCACTAGTGTGTGTGTGGTCATGTAGATATGTGGTTTTGGAAAAGAACACATGCAATGTGGTCATGTGTGGATCAATGAAGCTAGCAGTGTGGATATATATATCAATGTGGTTTAGGAAAGAGCACATGCAATGACTCTAGGGGTTCCATGTGTACAACCATGGTCACAAAGACCAAACACATAGGAAAAGCAGCTTCCACACATTGCATGTTGCACCAGTGTGACATAAGTTGCATCATCACATAGAGTTATGTGTGGTCATGTAGATATATCAAAATGTGGTATTATTGGAAAAGAATACACATGCAATGTGGTCATCATGTGGATCTATATCAACAATAATACAATATGGAAAATAGCACACATGCATGTAATATGACTCTAGGAGAGATCCATATGGTCATATAGAGACCAAAAACACATAGGAATTAAAATAAAGGAGCTTCCACACATTGCATGCATGGTTGCACCATCATCACAGAATCCACTTGAGTAGTATATGCATGTGTGGATGCATATGTGTATAGATATCATTGTGGTTTGATAAAAGAACAATGTACATATATGCAATGTGGTCATGTACATGTGGACCAATGAGTATAGTGGATATATATCAGTGTGTAGGTTCAGGAAAATAACACACTACATCATGCAATATCTCTAGGTGATCCATGTGTCAAATTAAAAACCATGCATGGTCACAGAGACCAAAAACACATAGGAAAAGCATCTTCCACATTGCATGTTGCACCAGTGACAGAACTTGCATGCATCACAGAATAATCCAATGGAGCATGTGTGTGTGGTCATGCATCATGTAGATATCATCGTGGTATTGGAAAAGAACACATGCAAATGTGGTCATGTGGATCAATGACTCTATATAGTGGATATATCAATGTGATTTAGGAAGAGAACACACATGCAACTAATGACTCTAGGGGATCCATGTGTCAAACCATATGTTCTCACACAGAGACCAAAAACACAAAGGAAAAGGTGCATCACAAAATCCACTGAAGTTGCCTAGATGATACCTATCTCAAAGTTTGAGCCCAATAAGATGCTAGATCTTACACATGCATATCTATCGATATATGTGAGAGACCATATGCTCACCAGGGGCCTAGATATAATGCCTATCTCAATAACCCATCACACTTTTGTACATATATATCATATAGGAAAACACATACATATGCGTGCAAGTTCTTCCAACGCTTAGATCCCAAACTAATCTGTACATCCCAAAATATATACTACGTAGACAAAATAAACTATAAACTAAAATCTAGTTCAAAGACATAATTTATCACCACCACTTGTTGTCGTCCTTGACTTGCTTCCCCTTCAATCGCTTGCTGTCGCCACCGTTCCAAGATCCCTGCTCGTCCTGATACCGCTTTCTATCCTCCTCGCGCTTCTTCTCCTAGGCTAGCTTGCAACCAGGGCATAGCTCTATCGTGAAAACCCCCGCCTTAACCATCCCATATTTCATGGTAATGAGCTTACTATACAACACGTACGCCATGTAAGCGTCTCTGGCTGCATACTCAAGGTGCACCTAGCTCATCGGCTTCCATTCCTAGTAGTCTTGCTCGAGTCGCTTCAATTTCTTCAGTTTTGCATAGGATCTGTCGTTGATTTTTGCTACCAGATCACCCATGCCATCCTTTGTTGGGTATTGTTTGATCTTGTACAGATTTTGGATGTCGATGTGGTACCCATCTGGGATTTTTATCAACGTACGAGAAAGCATAATTGTGTCATTTGTGATATCCACGCTAGTGAAAGTTATCCCTTTCCTACACAAGAACTCGACCAGAGCCGGACAATGCTTCTTTGTTGGTTTACTCCTGCAGTTAGATGGTTTTAGGGATGTAAGGGAATAAGGGAAGCAGAAGTGGTGATCTCAAATTTAAATTTCACATACCTGCAGAAGTGGTAAACGAGGACCTCCTCATGTATGGTGATTTGCACGATGGAGATCTCATGTGGAGGATCTTTTCGCTTATTTGCAAGGGTGTACTCCAATTCTAGCCCCACGAACGTGTACTTCTCTTTCTCAAGAAATTGCTCATACCTGGCGAGAGTTGTCTCCATAGTTGCTTCATCATTTGTGTACACCATTGTTAAAGTCGTGGTGCCATGGGCAGGGACCAAGTGGGTATCTATTGTGCGTTTCCCATCGTCCATGCCTGCAAGGAAATGGGTGAAAGGAAATGCTTTCAAGGAACTGCATGCGAGAGGAATAAGAAGATGAACCGACGGTTCCAGAACAAAGGAAGAAGCGCCCAGGAATAACTGTAGAGGAATGACTGAGGAAGAGGAAGAAGAAACATGGTAACTGCAGCTTCAGTTTGAGAACTCACCGTGGTTATGTGGAGATCGTGGCAGTGCCACCGGTTCAACAAGTGGGGAGGGTTCCTGCGAGAATATGGAATTAGTTGTGCATTTTTCTACACGAGAAATCATTTATATTTTCTATTTTATAATTAAACATAAGGAAGTTAGTATAGCCCAAGAGATTTGAACAAAAGAGATATGAACAAAAGAGATTTGCTAGTTTAACATACAACACAAAAGTTTCTGAGCATGTGATACATTGCAAATGTATCTATAATTTTTGATGTTCCATACTTGGTTTTATCCACTTTCTTGTGTTTTGCCCACACTTTGGAGTACTTTTCATATGATTTCTTGGACTAACCTATTAACAAGAGCCACAGTGCCAGTTGCCTATTTTCTGCTGTTTTTGGTTCTAGGAAAGTCAGAAAATGAATATTCTCGAAATTGGAGGGGACAAAAGCCAAAGTGCCTATTTTCCGGAAGTCATCAGATGCTAGAATACGAGACGGAGAGGGGCCAGAGGCTGGCCACACCACCTAGCCGCGCGGCCAGGCTTGGCCCGCGCCAGGGGGTGGTGTGGTGGCCCCTGGAACCCCCTCGGCCTCCCCTTCCGCCTATAAGATGCCCTCGAGACGAAAATCCTAAGTACCCGATCAAAAATCCACGAAAGAGTCTGTAGCCGCCGTCATCTCCATCCCTAGATCGGGAGGGATCTGAAGCTCTTCCCCGCACCCTGCCGGAGAGGGGAATTCACCCTAGAGGCCTTCATCATCACCATGCAAGCCTCCGGTGTGATGCGTGAGTAGTTCATCCTTGGACTACGGATCCATGTAGTAGCTAGATGGCTAGTTCTCCTCCTTTGTGCTTTCATGTTTAGATCTTGCGAGCTCCGTTCATGATCAAGATCATCTATTTGTAATTCTGCATGTTGTGTTTGCGGGGATCCGATGGATATTGAGATGCTATTTCAGATTGATTATTGATTCTATCATGTCTTTGTTATTTGTGATCTTGCATGCTTTCCGTTGTTAGTAGCTATCTTGGCCAAGTAGATGCTAGCAACTCCAAGAGTTAGTATTTATGCTCGATAGTGGGTTCATGCCTCCGTAACTGGGGAAGTGATGAAATCTCTAAGGTACTAGATGTGTTGTTGCTACTAGGAGAAAACAACAATCCTTTGTTCATAGAACAATCATATTGTTTACTTTACACGCAGTTCGTAAAAGCAATAATCTGTTTGCAACTTAATCTTGGAGGGGTTCGGATGATAACACGAAGGTGGATTATTAGTCATAGATGCAGTTGGATGGCGGTCTATGTATAATGTTGTAATGCCCAATCAAGTCTCAAAGGAGTCAAGATGATTAGTATATGCTTGTATGCTTTCTCGATGTTTGTCAATTGCCCCGCTGTTATTTGTTCACCCAGCATGTTATCTATCTAAGGAGAGCCACCTCTAGCGAACTATGGATCCCGGTCCTTTTCTTTACATACAATCTATAAACTGTTTCCTGCTTTGTGTTTAGTTTCTGCAAACTTTTACTTCTTTCCATTCGATACGTTTAATCCTTTGTTTTCCACAAAACACGATGAGATTGACAACCTCATCGCAAGTTGGGGACAAAGTTCTGTGGTTGTGTTGTGCAGGTCTCCACGTTGCTACTAGCACCGGTAGTGCGCCCTACCAAAGCTCAGCTAGTAACACCTTTGGGGTGTTTCCTTGCTCCTACTGGTTCGATTAAACCTTGGTTTCATACTGAGGGAAACTTGCTGCTGTGCTCATCATACCTTCCTCTTGGGGTTCCCAACGAGCTCTACATCAACACCGCACCAACACTTTTCTCGGTGCCGTGCACTGAGCCATCAAGCATTTTTCTGGCGCTGTTGCCGGGGAGTCAAGGACATCTTCACAAGGTGGGAGTCCCTCATAACCAATCTCTTTACTTTTTTTTGCTTAGTTTCTTTTTGTTTTGTTTGCTTGTTTCTTTATCAAAAACACAAAAAAATTAGTTCTACTAGTTTGCTTTCTTATTTGAAAAACACAAAAAAATTAAGTCTCCTTTAGTTGTCACCTCTTCCTTAGCTCACCATGTTGATCCCCAAATTCACCCTGAAAGACCTTTCAATTGGTAGTGGTTCTATAATTGGGAAACATAATATTGAAGAATTCTTTAATCATGCTAGTAAACATGAGGATACTGAGGATAGATCCCTTGCAGAACTTGCTCCAAACTATGAGATTGCTGTAGCTTCTTTAATTCACATGTTAGAAGCTAGGTTTGTTAACCTCAACCCCTTAATGCAAGTAATGTTTCTTAAGCTTAAATAAATTGAGGACCCTGAAAAGAGGGATTTTATTCTAGAAACTTTGTTTAAGGAGTTGTATGATGTTGCCAAGGAAGCTAGGAAAGTCTTTGAACGTTTCAATATGCTAGGCTCATGTGTAGATGTTGTTGGTACACGAGAAAAGATGAACAAAACTGAACATAATGGGGAGGAACCTAAGATACCAATACCCTTTAAACTAGTAGCAATACATGATGCCATAGAAAAGAATCTTGATTGGATTGTTCCTGCAAACCCCTTTGATGAGAATAGTGAACCTAATAGCATTGATAGAGGATCCTCTAGAACTTATTTGGATGATATAACTTGCCTTGTTGAAAATATTTCTGGTATTGATCTTAATGCTTCTTCATTTGAGAACACGTACTTGATTCTTTCTTGCTTCTTATGCCTAACTTAAAGGCGTTAAAGAAAAGAACTTATTGGGAGATAACCCAAAAGTTTTAGATGAGTCTTGGAAGTTATTACCTATGTAATAACCTCTCCTTATCCTTTTTATTTGCTTTTTGTGCCAAGAGTAACCTCTAATGAGAGAGAAGTAATGATTGGGAAAGTTGCTGTCCCGAAACAGATTTCTGTGCTTCACTGTAAATATTCGTGTAAAATCTCTGAACGTCTTTTTGAGGCATCAATTTTTGTGCTTATTCCCCAGGTTGTTGTCAAACTTTCGTTAGTTCAACACTTTTTGATTTGAGCAACAGAAGGTCTTCGAAGAAATTCGTCTTTACCTGCTGGTCTGTTTTGACAGATTTCTGCCATTTTCTGTATTTGCTTATTGTTGGTTCCTTTTTGAGTTCTTTTGGGGAATTGAGCTTTTTGAGGGAAGTGCTTCAGTAGCTAGTGTTATAATGGAAGTTTATTTGGTGTTAGAACTGAACCTTAAGACTTATTTATCTTGAGTGCACTCATGTTGCTAATAAAGATTGTGTGAAGTTTTGTATGAAGGAAAAATTTCAGGTGTATGGAAGGAATGAGTAATGAGATGAAGGATGGACTAAAGCTCAAGCTTGGGGATGCCACGCGTGTCACCCCAAGAAATATCCAAGAAGTACAAGCGTCAAAGCTTGGGGATGCCCAAGGCATCCCCTTCTTCATCAATAAAAATTCTAGGTTTCTTCCAAATGCTTCATTTTTATTGTTTCATGCACAGTTGTGTTTTTCTTGGAGCGTCTTCTTTTTCGTTTTTGTTTTGGTTTTTTGTTTTCTTGGTTTGATTAGTTTTCTGAATAAATTGGTTAGACCACCTCTTTCATACATTGGTTTGCAAATAGTTTGGTTTGGTTTGGAAAAGAGTAGGAAAGTTCATGCTTATGAGGTAAAAAGAGCTTGTTTTTAACTGTGGCCTATGCTCTGTCATGCCATGCTTGATATTGTTTTGGCTTTATGCTTAGTATTCTTTGCTGTAGCATGACTTGTTATAAACAATTGAGATTGCTTAATATGCCTTGGATGAATCATGCATTGTTTTAGCATATTAAAGCATAGTATAGTGGTATTCTCCTTTGATGCTTTATTTGGGTTGACTTGGCGCATGCTCACACCATGTTATGACTATCTCAAGTCACCATAGCCTTTATGATCCTTTAGTTTTCAACTTGTAGTATCACTTTATGCTTTGATCAATGATGTTTTGTCGCTCTGCATGATTATGGCCATTATTGCTCTCTTAGTTTGTCGCTCCCAGTCTTTTGCTAGCCTCCACAACCAAGTATGAGTTCCACTCATGCATCCAATTCCCTAAACCAAGTTATTCCAAAGAGTCCACCATACCTACCTACTAGCTTTTGCTATTCCTAGTATATTCATGCTTTTGTTTACCTTCCAAATTAAACTTGTTATGAGAAAACTAGTGATTAAAGCTCTCACGAACTTGATGACACACTTTACTTTTCTTTCCCTTAATAAACTTGAACCATTGTGTCGTCTATGTTATATATGCTTGCATTAATTTGTTGGGAATTAGCAGAACCATGCTTTCATGGGGAACACTTTCAACATTGCACTTGGTAATTGTACCTAGTTGATATCATGCTCTTTTGTATATGGATGTCGTCGGTGTGAAATGAAAGGGGAGCTTGTAAGTCCATGGAGTTATGTATATGTGTTAGAAAAACGCCTGGGCCGCTGGTCTAATCCATGCTGACATGGTGGAAACCTGCAGCATAACCATAATGAGCTTTCTATGAAGTATTCTTCTTATAAAAAAAAGAGTCCTATATTGAGAAAAAAGAGAAAAAGAAACAAAAAGATTATGCAAAGAGGAAAGAGAGAAAAAAGCACCATATTCCCATGGTAAATAAGAAGATTGCTCAGATGCTCGTTGTCTGCTTGCCTTGTCATTTTGATATGGGTATTCTTCTGTATCATCAGGCAAGGGGTACCCCATTGGCGGTTCTCTATGATACACATGTACTTACAATGACAAGAACTTACCGGTGACTAAACTTAGGTAGCATGAGGAGTGGCCGTCGTATACAAGGGACATGAGATTTCTAACTTATACTTCGTCAAGCATGTACACCATAGTTTGTTCACTTTAACCTTAATCACTTCAAGATGCTTATGATAGGGGCAATGAGAGCTGAAAGCTATAAGTACCATAATTTTTGGAAGCTCTTTATGAGACTTGAATCCCTACTTCCTTTTATAAAAAGGCCTTTCTTCCACCATTATATTGAGTCTCCATCTTCTACCTTTATGCACCTACTTTGGGAGCATAGTGGCCATTCTTAGTTCTATGTGCATTGTCCCAAGACTAGTTGATTGATGCATAACTTGATATTGCTTGTTTTAAACTATTGTATCTAGTCACTCTTATGAACTTTGAAGGTGTCCTATGCATTTATATTTGCTACTATATGAGGGACAAGTTGAATACTATTATGCTATGTTTTCTTTATGTGAAACAAACAAACGTCTTGCAAAGCATTGTTATTCATGAATCTTTTGTTTGTGCCTTTTCATGTTGCATCATAGTTTCTTTGCTTATTGCTAGAACTTTGTCTTTCATGTTATGATTGAAGTACTATGATCCTAGCTTTGAATGTCTTGCAAATACTTTGATCAAGTCTTTGATGGTGCACGTCACCTCAAAAATTATCCTTTCTTTTTATACTTACCTACTCAAGGACGAGCAGGAGTTAAGCTTGGGGATGTTGATACATTGCAAATGTATCTATAATTTTTGATGGTCCATGCTTGGTTTTATCCACTTTCTTGTGTTTTGCCCACACTTTGGAGTACTTTTCATATGATTTCTTGGACTAACTTATTAACAAGAGCCACAATGCCAGTTGCCTGTTTTCTGCTGTTTTTGGTTCCAGGAAAGTCAGAAAATGAATATTCTCGGAATTGGTCGGGACAAAAGCCAAAGTGCCTATTTTTCTGGAAGTCATCAGATGCCAAAATACGAGACGGAGAGGGGCCAGAGGACGGCCACGCGACCAGGCTTGGCCCGCGCCAGGGGGTGGTGTGGTGGCCCCTGTCACCCCCTGGGCCTCCCCTTCCGCCTATAAGATTCCCTCGGGACGAAAACCCTAAGTACTCGATCAAAAATCCATGAAAGAGTCTGTAGCCGCCGTCATCTCCATCCCTAGATCGGGAGGGATCTGAAGCTCTTCCCGGCACCCTGCCGGAGAGGGGAATTCAGCCTGGAGGCCTTCATCATCACCATGCAAGCCTACGGTGTGATGCGTGAGTAGTTCATCCTTGGACTACGGATCCATGTAGTAGCTAGATGGCTGGTTCTCCTCCTTTGTGCTTTCATGTTTAGATCTTGTGAGCTCCGTTCATGATCAAGATCATCTATTTGTAATTCTGCATGTTGTGTTTGCGGGGATCCGATGGATATTGAGATGCTATTTCAGATTGATTATTGATTCTATCATGTCTTTGTTATTTGTGATCTTGCATGCTTTCCATTGTTAGTAGATATCTTGGCCAAGTAGATGCTAGCAACTCCAAGAGTTAGTATTTATGCTCGATAGTGGGTTCATGCCTGTAGTAATCTGGGGAAGTGATAGAAATCTCTAAGGTAATAGATGTGCTATTGCTACTAGGGAGAAAACAACAATCCTTTGTTCATAGAACAATCGTATTGTTTACTTTACACGCAGTTTGTAAAGCAATAATCTGTTGCTTGCAACTTCAGACTGGAGGGGGTTCGGATGATGACCTGAAGGTGGATTATTAGTCATAGATGTAGTTGGATGGCGGTCTATGTATAATGTTGTAATGCCCAATCAAGTCCCAAAGGAGTCAAGATGATTAGTATATGCTTGTATGCTTTCTCGATGTTTGTCAATTGCCCCGCTATAATTTGTTCACCCAGCATGTTATCTATCTAAGGAGATCCACCTCTAGTGAACTATGGATCCCGGTCCTTTTCTTTACATACAATCTATAAACTGTTTACTGCTTTATGTTTACTTTCTGCAAACTTTTACTTCTTTCCATTCGATACGTTTAATCCTTTGTTTTCCGCAAAACACGGTGATATTGACAACCTCATCGCAAGTTGGGGACAAAGATCTGTGGTTGTTTTGTGCAGGTCTCCACGTTGCTACTAGCACCGGTAGTGCGCCTTGCCAAAGCTCAGCTAGTAACACCTTTGGGGTGTTTCCTTTCTCCTATTGGTTCGATTAAACCTTGGTTTCATACTGAGGGAAACTTGCTGTTGTGCTCATCATACCTTCCTCTTGGGGTTCCCAACGAGCTCTGCATCAACACCGCACCAACACTTTTCTAGGCGCCGTGCACTGACCCATCAGCATGCATTCTTGAAATTTAAATTCTGATGATTTATTCAGAAGTTCTAAGCTACAACCGACATCAAAAAGGCAACACTCTCGTCTTCGTCCTCCTCCTGCTGCTCGTCGCTGTCGTCTTCTGCATCCTCATGTTCCTCTGCCGGACTGGTGACCACCTCAATAATCTGCTTGATATAGTGCCTCATCACCTTGACCTGGACGACGAGCAGATCATCAAGGCAAATTCTGTTTTCAGCACAGAATGCAGTCCAGGGGTCAGTGAACTCAATGCAATCATCATATACTTCCGATATGCGATATCGCCCCAAGATATCCAGGCCTTTGTCACAATTATTCTTCTTGCATACACAATAGAACCCTTTCGTTGGGATTTGGTGTTCCCTTGTGCATCTCAAAGGAATTTCCTAAGTAACAAAAATATATAATAGATCTTAGTTAACTGGGCACCCTGATAAATTTACAAAATAAGAAGTAAAAGCATAGGAAAAAGTATTGGGGGGGATACCCTGGGTAGGGTCACGCCGGGGTATAAAGGCCGAGTTAGCCGAGGTATGGCACGGTCTAAGCAAGTGCTGGCCAGGTCACCTCAAGGCAGACCGACTTACGGAGTAACCTGGCCCATTGGGTGTTCTCCTAGCATTAATCCAGCCGGCATAAAATATATGTCAACCATGTCTATCCACTAAATATGCAGGTACCCTCGTAGCCGGGTTAGCCAAGCGCTAGCCCGTCTACCATTTGGCTTCCAAGAGAAGGAAGGAATCTCCCATTGGTCAAAAGGAGGCCTCTGTCCGCTGTAGCATGAGCGAAGTAAGCAGAGGGAAGGACCAGTGGCGCATGGCCGACCAAGATGACACAGGCAGTGTTGGCTGACGTAGCCCATGTCTGGTGACGCTTAAAGGCATGGAGTACGCAGAGGGTTACGTCCATAGTCCGGACAAAAAGTTAAAGTGAATAAAGAAGCATCTAGCTTTAACCAATGGGCATATTCTGAAGGAGTTATGCCCTAGAGGAAAATAATAAAGTGTATTATTTGATATATCTCCTGTGTGTTCATAATACGTTTCATACTGTGCTATAACTGTGTTAATACGAAACGTTAATACACGTGTGGTATGTAAACAAACCATGTCTCTAGTTACCTCTAGTGAACTAGTTCATTGGTCATGAGGATGGTCTATGTTTCAAGACCATGGGCATTTATGCCAACTGACAATGAGGTCATGTTATTAGTTGAATAACATGATAGACAAACATCTGACCATTATATCTTCATGAGATCTAGTTACAAAGTTCACCATTGATGATAAAACACAGAGAACCTCGTAACCCAATCCTTTGACTGTGAGGTAATGCAAATCACCATTCCGGAAGAAGCTTAGATGGTTATCTAGAGTCATCTCGTAACAGGGTGACCAAAAGGTGCTACTCAGGTTTTCTGAAGGGATGCGTAGAGGAGTACATATCAAGACCAGGATTTGTCTAGTCTGTGTAACGGACAGATACATGTGGCCATCTCGGTGACATTGCATTAATGAAGCTTGCAAGCATGTGACTGGGTCACGGAATGCAATGACATGAGAACGAGAAAACAAGTTCATCAGTAACGATATCGAACTAAGGTATGCAGATACCAAAGATCAAGTCTCGGATGAATTAGGTATCGAGTGACAAAGAGAATGTGGAACGACTATCTCACGGTTCGAGCGATTGTATTCGTGAAACGCACGGGGGTCAAATGGCCATCCAGGTCCCTCTGTTGACCATTGATATGAGAGTGATCTCTATCATGTCCGGAGTGTTTCCGAACCGAAGGATGTCACGCTTAAGGGTAGGGACGCTTAGGGTAGATGAGGCATCGTATGAGAAATAGAGAGAGAGACCGGAATAGTTTCGGCAACGTCCAATGGAGATTGGAAAGGGGTCCGGAAGATGTCCTGGAGTGAAGGAATAATATCATATGTGTATTTGAATGTTAATTGGAGAATTAATATTAAATATATATTTTTTATTTTATTTTTGAAGGCACTATATTGCTAATGGGCCTCACCCAAAGGGAGGCCCAAGTGGGCAAGGCGCCTAGGGGGTGGGGGCCAGCCGGCCTAGGGCTGGTGGGCCACCCGAGTAGGGCCCACCTAGGGCCGGCGGCTGCCCCAAGGTGGCCGGCGGGTGTGGGCATTAGTCCCACACCGCCTGGCCCCTGGGTGGTGCGCCCCCCTCCCACTATATAAAGGGGTCCCCCTCCCCTTGGGACACACCCATTCCTCTCATTCTCTCTCTCTCATCTACTGAGGACTTCCCCGTAATATTGGGGAGGACCTCGTGGTTGAGTTCTCCACCTTCACACTACCGTCGTGTGATCGGCGATCCGGCATCTGCTTCTTCCGCTGCTCGGCTGGATCGGAGCCCGGTTGACGTCCCCTACACCGGATGTGTGACGAACTTCGGAGGCACCACACTTGGGGTGCTGCTCGTCTTCATCAATATACGCCTTCCTGTGTAAGGCGTGCCTCTCTCTGCAAAGGTATGGATACTGTATTCCTTCTCCGTTACTTATGTCTACATAGTATAGATCCTGGTATTAGTGTTCGAGTAGATAGAATTTTTTTATTTTCTGCTACGGAACCCTTCAGTGGTATCAGAGCCAGGTTTATGGGTAGACATGTCATACGGATAGAACACATAGCAATATGTGGGCATTGATTCTCTAGTTGCTACCATCTTTAGTGTTATTGTTCATATCGTGGCACTGTTTGATGAAGCGTCCCCCAACCGATCTCACGTGGTGATTCACGAGACTGGTCCACAAATCAAAGTGGCTTAGGGGGGTGGCTGTCTCTCTACAGTAGTTGATATGGCATTAACATTAGAGGGCCCTGAAAAGGGAAGAAGAACGACAATCATTGAATCCATGTTGTGGCTCGACGTTCGTAGGTGGGAAGGGGTTCTACTGCGAAAGCCCTAAAGCCGCGTAAAACATGCAATAGTTAATATAGAAGCGTCTATTTTTATTATTGCATAGGGGCAAGTATTATAACATGGCAATGACAAGTTTGTGAAACTCTCATTGAAGCTATTGATAATGATCATAAAGGCTATAACCATGTCATAACACTTTACTTTAGAAGTATTACTTATTGTACTAGTATACTTACTAGACGGTAGCATAATAAGATAATCCCTCATAGTATTCCAGTTATCATATTCCCCTTGTGTGTGCACCACCAAGAAAGTTCTTCGGTATGAGGCGATCCAGGGTGACAGGCCTGGGTGTCAAACATATCTACGTTCACATACAGTGGGTGTAAGCCATGTTGCACTACAAATAAACACGAGTTAGGACTGGCGAGCCTAGCACGCTAGAGAAGCATGGCCTCAGAATACAAGAGACCGAAAGGTCGAGCATGAATCACATGGTTGATGTGATCGACATTAGGGAATGTCCACCTTTGATACTGCACTGATGGCCGTGACGATCGGGGGAGGTGCAGAGGATAGGGATCATGTGATCACTGAATGAGTAGAGGGATGTTCGTTTAAGTGGGAGTTTTTTTAGTTAAAACTCGAACTCATTATTATGAACATAGTCTAAATACTTTGCAAATTCCTTTGTAGATGTCTCGCCCACCCACCTTCAACCTTCACACTTTCCTCGAGAAGGACAAGCTGAAAACTGATGGAACCAACTTCACCGCATGGTTCCGCAACCTTAGGATCCTCCTAGTCCCCTACAAGGTCATCGACGCTGAGCTTCCGGCTAAGCCTGCAGATTCCGCCTCTAAGGACAAAAAGAATGTCTGGCAGTCCAAGGCGGATGATTTCTCCCTCATCTAGAGTGGAATGCTCTATGCCATGGAGCCGGAGCTTCAAAAGCGTTTTGAGAAGATGAATGATTTTGAGATCATTGAGGATCTCAAGGCTGTCTTTGCTCCACAGGCTCATGCAGAGAGGTATGATGGTTCTGAGCTCTTCTTCTCTGCTAAAATGGAAAAGCACAGCAGTATTAGTGAGCATGTGGTCAAAATGTCTGGCTACGTTAAACGCTTAAACGCCCTGGATTGCAAAATCCCGGAGGAACTCGCCATAGATAGGGTGCTGCATTCGCTGCCCCCTAGCTATAAGGGTTTTGTGATGAACTATAACATGCAAGGGATGACTAAGACCCTTGCTGAGGTGTTCGCCATGCTCAAAACTGCTGAGGTTGAAATCAAGAAGGAACACACGATGCTGATGGTCAACAAGACCACCAACTTTAAGAAACCGGGGCAAAAGGGAAAAGGCAAGAGCAAGAAGCCTAAGAGGGATGGCAAGTTTGTTCCCACCACCTCAAAGGCTTCCAAGCCTGGCCCTAAGCCCGGCACTTCGTGCTTCTACTGCAAAGGGGATGGACACTGGAAACGCAACTGCCCCAAATACCTTGAAGACAAGCGAGCTGGCAAGATAGCCATTCTGGACAAAGGTATATATGATATACATGTTATTGATGTATTCCTTACAAGCGCCAGGGGTAACACCTGGGTATTTGATACCAGATCTGTTGCTCACATTTGTAACTCTCAGCAGGATCTACAGAGTAGGAGGCGCCTGAGGAAGGACGAGGTGACGATGTGCGTCGGCAATGGCTCGAAAGTCGAAGTGATGGCCGTAGGCACCCTGCATCTACCTCTACCGTCAGGATTATGGTTGATTTTTAATAAATGCTATTATGTACCCGCACTTAGTATGAATATTGTGAGTGGGTCTTGCTTGTTGAAAGACCATTATTCATTTAAATCAGGAACAAATGGTTGTTCAATTTATATGAATGATTTTTTCTATGTTCATGCACCTGTATGTGATGGTTTGTTCTTACTTGATCTTGATTGTGATACACACATCCATAGTGTTGATGCTAAACGTTGTAAGCACAATGACGATAATTCCATGTACATTTGGCATTGCCTTCTTGGTCATATTGGCATAAAGCGCATGAATAAGCTTCATTCAGAAGGGCTTCTTGGATCATTGGACTTTGAATCCCTTGATACATGTGAGCCATGTCTCATGGGCAAGATGACCAGGACACCATTCTCCGGCATAATGGAGAGAGTCGTAGACCTACTTGGGATCATACATATGGATGTATGTGGACCAATGAGTGTCTCAACACGCAATGGTTATCGTTACTTTGTTACCTTTACTGACGACTTAAGCCGATATGGATATATCTACTTGATGAAGCACAAGTCTGCCCTTTGAAAAGTTCAAGGAATTTCAGAGAGGTAGAGAATCAACTTAACAAGAAAATCAAGCACCTTCGATCGGATCGAGGAGGCGAGTATTTGAATTATGATTTTAACATGCACTTAAAGGACTGTGGGATTGTACCACAGCTTACGCCATCTGGAACACCACAACGTAATGGTGTGTCGGAACATCGTAACCGAACCCTATTGGATAGCGTACGGTCCATGATGTCTTTAACTGATTTGTCTGTGTCTTTTTGGGGATACGCATTAGAAACCGCCACTTTTATTTTAAACCGAGAACCATCCAAATCCGTGGAGACAACCCCATATGAGATGTGGCATGGCAAGAAGCCATTGTTGTCATTTCTGAAAGTCTGGGGTTGTGAGGCTTACGTTAAGAAACTGCAGCCTGACAAACTCAAACCCAAATCGGGAAAATGTATCTTTGTAGGATACCCGAGGGAAACCGTTGGGTATACCTTCTACAACCAAGCCGAAGGCAAAACGTTTGTCGCTAAAAATGGCACCTTTCTTGAAAAGGAGTTTCTTGCAAAGGGAGTGAGTGGAAGGAAAATAGAGTTAGATGAAATTGTTGACCCTTCTCTCCATATTCCGAGTAGCGCAACGGAAACTGTTCCGAAACCGCTCCCCAACATGGAGGAAGAGCCCATTGATGCTGATCAAAACAATGACATCGAGACTCCTGAGGTTCGCAGGTCTACAAGGGTTCGTGCCACTCCAGATTGGTACAGTAGCCTTGTAATGTCTATCATCTTAGATGATCAGGAAGAACCTGCAAACTACAAAGAAGCTATGGATAGTGCTAACTCCGAGAAATGGCTAGAAGCCATGAAATCCGAAATAGGATCCATGCATGAAAACCAAGTTTGGACCTTGGTGGATCTTCCAGAGGGTCGCAAGGCCGTGGAAAATAAATGGATCTTTAAGAAAAAGACAGATGCGAATGGTAATGTGACCATTCACAAAGCTCGACTTGTCGCAAAGGGGTTTCGACAGATTCAAGGAGTTGACTACGACGAGACTTACTCTCCCGTAGTGATGCTTAAGGCTGTCAGGATTTTAATAGCAATTGCTGCACATTTCGACTATGAAATTTGGCAGATGGATGTCAAGACCGCATTCCTCAATGGTCACATTGATGAAGAGTTGTATATGATGCAACCAGAAGGTTTTGTCAATCCTAAGGATGCTGGAAAGGTATGCAAACTTCAATGGTCCATTTATGGACTGAAGCAAGCATCTCGGAGCTGGAACCAATGTTTTGATCAAGTGATCAAAAGTTTTGGATTTGTCCAAAACCAACAAGAGTTCTGTGTTTACAAGAAAGTGAGTGGGAGCTCGGTTGTTTTCTTAGTAGTGTATGTGGATGACATATTACTCATGGGAAACAATGTGGATTTTATGAATAGCGTAAAAGCATATTTGAGCAACCAATTTTCCATGAAGGATCTAGGTGAAGCTGCATACATATTAGGAATCAAGATCTATAGAGATAGATCAAGGCACCTAATAGCATTGAGTCAGAGTACTTACATAGATAAGATTTTGAAGAGGTTCAAAATGGAAAACACCAAGAGGGGTTTTACACCTATGATGAAAAATTGCAACTTGAGTATGACTCAATGTCCTGTAACGGACAATGATAGAGAGAAGATGTCTGACGTCCCCTATGCTTCTGCAATATGATCTATCATGTATGCAATGCTTAGTACCCTACCTGATGTGGCATTGGCTCTTACTTTGATGAGCCGATATCAGAGTAATCCAGGACATGATCACTGGACAACTGTGAAAAATATCCTGAAGTATCTGAGAAGAACAAAGGATATGTTCCTGATCTATGGAGGAAATGATGAAGCTCTAAACGTAACAGGTTACGTAGATGCGAGCTGGAATTCAGATCATGATGACTCGAAGTCTCAAACAGGATTTGTTTTCTTGGTGAATGATGGGGCGGTAAGCTGGAAAAGCAAGAAGCAGCCGGTGGTGGCACACTCTTCAATGGAGTCTGAATACATTCTGCGGTGATGCAAAGAATGAAGCTGTTTGGCTAAGGAATTTCGTCATCGAACTAGGAGTTTTTCCCAATGTGCAAGACCCCGTGACGATCTATTGTGATAACACGGGAGATATTGCAAATGCAAGGGATCCAAGAACTCATTCCACAGCCAAACACATCAAGCTTAGATTTCACGTCATCCGGAAAAACGTTGATGAAGGTGAAGTCAAGATTTGCAAAGTAGATACGGAACTGAATGTAGCAGATCCGTTGACGAAAGCTCTCCACTTAGAAAAGCATGAACAACACCAAGATTCCATTGGTGTTAGGTTCCTACCTATTGTAAACTAGTTTGATATACTCTAGTGCAAGTGGGGGACTGAAGGAGTTATGCACTAGAGGCAAATAATAAAGTGTATTATTTGATATATCTCGTGTGTGTTCATATACGTTTCATACTGTGTTAATACGAAACGTTAATACACGTGTGGTATGTAAACAAACCATGTCTCTAGTTACCTCTAGTGAACTAGTTCATTGGTCATGAGGATGGTCTATGTTTCAAGACCATGGGCATTTATGCCAACTAGCAATGAGGTCATGTTATTAGTTGAATAACATGATAGACAAACATCCGACCGTTATATCTTCATGAGATCTAGTTACAAAGTTCACCATTGATGATTAAACACAGAGAACCTCGTAACCTGATCCTTTGACTGTGAGGTAATGCAAATCACCATTATGGAAGAAGCTTAGATGGTTATGTAGAGTCATCTCGTAACAGGGTGACCAAAAGGTGCTACTCAGGTTTTCCAAAGGGATGCGTAGAGGAGTACATATCAAGACCAGGATTTGTCTAGTCTGTGTAACGGATAGATACATGTGGCCATCTCGGTGACAATGCATTAATGAAGCTTGCAAACATGTGACTGGGTTACGGAATGCAATGACATGAGAACGACAAAACATGTTCATCAGTAACGAGATCGAACTAAGGTATGTAGATACCAAAGATCAAGTCTCAGATGAATTAGGTATCGTGTGACAAAGGGAATGGGGAACGGCTATCTCACGGTTCGAGCGATTGTATTCGTGAAACGCACAGGGGTCACATGGCCATCCAGGTCCCTCTGTTGATCATTGATATGAGAGTGATCTCTATCATGTCCGAAGTGTTTCTGAACCGAAGGATGTCACGCTTAAGGGTAGGGACGCTTAGGGTAGATGAGGCATCGTATGAGAAATAGAGAGAGAGAGACCAGAATAGTTTCGGCAATGTCCGATGGAGATCGGAAAGGGGTCTGGAAGATGTTCTGGAGTGAAGGAATAATATAATATGTGTATTTGAATGTTAATTGGAGAATTAATATTAAATATATATTTTATTTTATTTTTGAAGGCACTATATTGCTAATGGTCCTCACCCGAAGGGAGGCCCAAGTGGGCTAGGTGCCTAGGGGGTGGGGGCCAGCTGGCCTAGGGCTGGTGGGCCACCCGAGTGGGGCCCACCTAGGGCCGACGGCTGCCCCAAGGTGGCTAGCGGGTGTGGGCGTTAGTCCCACACCGCCTGGCCCCTGGGTGGTGTGCCCCCCTCCCACTATATAAAGGGGTCCCCCCTCCCCTTGGGACACACCCATTCCTCTCATTCTCTCTCTCTCTCATCTACTAAGGACTTCCCCGTAATATTGGGGAGGACCTCGTGGTTGAGTTCTCCACCTTCACACTACCGTCGTGTGATCGGCGATCCGGCATCTGCTTCTTCCGCTGCTCGGCTGGATCGGAGCCCGGTTGACGTCCCCTACACCGGACGTGTGACGAACTTCGAAGGCACCACACTTGGGGTGCTGCTCGTCTTCATCAATATACGCCTTCCTGCGTAAGGCATGCCTCTCTCTGCAAAGGTATGGATACTGTATTCCTTCTCTGTTACTTATGTCTACATAGTATAGATCCTGGTATTAGTGATCGAGTAGATAGAATATTTTTGTTTTCTGCTACGGAACCCTTCATATTCGGGGAATATGCCTCCACGTATGCCCTAACTTTGTAACCCGGGCTCCCCTGTATAAGGAGCACCAGGGCCTCCATAGCAGGGGATCGATCATTCTGTCTTGGTAGAACCCTAGAGCATAGTAGTGGGGGAGGGTAAGAGAACTAGTCTCCTTCTCACGAACAGCTCATGGAGCACTTGTAAACAACCATTGATAGAGTGAAATACAAGCATATGTGTGTGGAATCACCACACTATCCCTCTCTGGATTCCTCTAGTGCTCATTGGCCCCATCTTTAGCCTATCCATGGCATCTGCCGTGCCACCACCACGATAGTTGGCGCCCACCGTGGTGCTAGCGGCGCTAGCAGGAGTAAAAATCCGGACGGGAAACAACTTCGGCACCAGTGAGCGCTTCGTCTCTGGCTTGGTTCAACGCTTTGGTACGCTGGACTATGTCAGTGACAATGCTAGGAGCTTCGGCAAGCGTCTTCCTCCGTGCAATGGCCTCTTCATCAAGCTTGGTGCGCATAAAGTTTACGTGGGCATCGACGAGTCCTGCGTACATCCGTGACACGTCGTCGAGGGAGGAGAGCCACCTCTCAGCGCAGTTAGCGCCCTGCATATCGCTCGCCCCGCAAGCAGCGTTGAGGTCATGATGACTGCACCGAACACAAGAGCAAGCAAAGATTCGGCGCCAGATCCAGAGGTCACACCAAAGCAGGCAAGATCTAGATTCCCACCTCTAGAATGGCCAGAGAATGTACTCCAGCAAGCGATAGATAGCCTAGCTGACATGGGTATACCCTACAGGTACTCGAGCTTGGTATATACGGTCCAAATACATACAGGCCCACAGTGTCGCCAAGGCCCGGATGGAGGGACTCGAGTAACCTACGGACTCGTGATTGCTTGAAGAACAAGAAGAAGCTAAAGATAGAAAGATTAAAGGGAAAACCCTAACTTGTAACCGACTCGACCTGCTACCCGAGACCTAGCCTATCTATATAAAGGCTAGGTGGGGGCGGCGAGAAGGACACACGCAACCCTAGTTTCCACAACCTTCGCCAGATTACATCTGCGCACCATTGTAACTTTCGACTCCCTCAATAATTCCACGAGCAGACAAGCAGGAGTAGGGACCTCTACGAGGCCTGAACCTGGGTAAATCCTTTGTCCCCTGTGTGCTTGTTTGCTAGCCTATAGATGTCTCTAGCTCTCCCTCCTTCTCCAAAACCCAAGTCCATAACAATGGGCATTGACGAGTTAAACCCTCGTCAATTGGCGTCGTCTGTGGGAATTGGGAGTGCTGATGTTGCGGCTTCTTCGGCCCCATCAACTGGGATCGACAACTCTGCAACAGCGGAGATTCGCCAGCTCTTTGGCGCCTTCGACTTCACCATCCACACGCCGGCCACTCGCCCGGTCTTCGAGTCCGTGGGTGACGGAATCAGCCTAGCAATTGGGAGCTTCCGCTTCCAAGTTGGTCAGATGGGCACGCTTCGCATGCCTGATCAGCCGACAACACCGGCGATTGCCATGGCATCATGGTTCCCTCCATCGATCGGCACCCTCAGTGAGCTCAACGCTCCAGTGGCAGTCGAGAACACGGTCAGCGACAGCAATCGCAACTCCGATCTAAGCGATCTGGCCACTGAAGATGGAACCTACGGTTCTGGATCCGAAAGTTTTGGAAGCAACAGCTTCCCTAATCACTTCATGTGCACCATCATCAACGCGGGCGACACCTCCGCCAATCGCGGCAATGGTGGTAACATCGGCAATGGCACCGATCCGCCCAATCGCGGCAACGGTGGTAACACTGGAAATGGCACCGATCCACCCAATGCCGGCAACAGTGGCAACGGCGGTAACGGTGGCAACGGAGGAGCAGTCGAACCTCCTAGCATGATCAACGAGCAAACCAGCGAACGCGTCGTGATCAGGCTTAACGAGCTAGAGTGGGATCGCTGCCGCGAAGCCCTACGAGGTGCACCTCTGCCCTTCGGGTCCCCGCAGGAACTGCTGATGGGCTACCACTGGCTCCTAAAAGAGGAATTCAAGCGCCAAAAACAAGCAATCACGCAACTTGAGGCGCGTAAAAAGGCTGCAGACGAATCAAGCCTTCGCCATGCTGGGCTCTCCTCCTACGGAGGATCCTCCTCAAGAGGTAACGAGTACCTCGCCAAGAAGAGGCAGTCGCGGATGGCTCACCTCACTGAACAAGAGCGCATAGAGGCCGCGAAAGTCCTCGACTTCGGCTCTATGACAGTCGACACGAGAGGCAACGTGGTTCCCAGGACACCGCAAGCCGCGGTGACAGCAGCCACCATGTACCTCCTCAATAACCAGCTGCCAACTGGAGATCCCCGAATGGCATTGCACCGATCTACGATCGCAGGTCTGGGGCTAATCGAGGCTGCCCTCGACAAGGAGCCGGTACCAGACCCAAAAAAGGGCAAAGCGCTACTCCTCGCCCTCGTCCAGCAATGACAGTCACGACCTGTCTTGATGCCGCCGCTCACGGCGACACGATCGCGACTACGATGCACGCGACAAACTCACGCAGTGCAAGATCGACAAGTCAAGGGCACGACGTGCTCGGTCGACTGAATCGGAAGAGGAAGATGGGGAGCCCTGCAGCGCCAGATGCTTCAGCAGATGCAGCAGGCAAAAACGAATGCCTAAAGAGTTTAAACTCCCATCGGAGAACCCGAAATTTGACGGTCTGCAGGACCCCAAGATCTGGCTGGAGGATCACATATCCTCCGTCACGCTACATGGAGGCAGTCGAAGTACTGCCATGCAATGCTTGCAGCTACAGCTGCAGGGCGCCACCCGGGCATGGCTCAATAACCTCCCACGCGGATCCATTCACAGTTGGGATGAGCTGGTCTACAGCTTCGTGCGCAACTTTAAGGGCACGTACAAACGCCTCGCCTCAATCGAAGAACTGAGATGCTGCCAGCAAAGATATGGCGAATCGCTGCGCTCTTACATCCAAAGGTGGTCCATCATCAAGAACTCCACGGAGAACATCTCGGAAGACCGCGCGATTGATGCATTCAACGGTGGTGTCCGCCGCATGGAACTCAGGGAGGAGCTAGGCCGCTCAAAGCCCCAGACCATCGACCACCTGATGGAGATTGCGAATCGGTGGGCCGATGGAGAAGATTCGGTGAAGAATCGCGTTCACTCGGACGAGGAGGCAAAACTCGAAGGCAGACGCGACCACCGGGGCAAGCCTCGCATGCGCATCTACGACGATCGAGATGACGTCAACGTGGTCGCAGCCGGCTATGCCGATAGACGCGACGATAACCGCAACAGCGGATACCGTAGCGGCGGATACCGCGACTCCGGGAAAACCATGCAAGTGTGGCAACGCCACACTCGCGATGAGGCACCCGCAACCTCAATCGAGGACAAACTGTCCGGGCCATGCACGGTACACTTCTACATCAACAAGCATGATGGCAAGAGAAAGTCCAGCCACCTCCTCAAGGACTGCCATGAGTTCCTCAAGCTACACGAGGGATTGGTTCGGATGAACCGCAATGCAGTCAAAAGAGGCTACGGAGCCGCTCCAGGCGCCGTGGCACATGGCGCACCACCACCACCACATGGGCCACCCTCGAACGGAGCTGCACCGGACCAGCACCATGGAGGCAAACCGTACCCACGGGCCATGGGTACCATGATGATCCAAAAAGGGCGCCCCTCCAATAGGGTGCAGAAGGCCATCACTCGCCAAGTCAACTTGGCCATACACTCGCCACCATACACCACTGAGTACCTTTGTGGCAGTGAGTCGTGCATTACCTTCGAGTACCCCGCCCAGGTCATTGCCCCCTCGTACTCGAAGCGCAAATTGGAGGCTTCGACATGAGTTGCGTCTTCATGGATGGCGGAAGCGGCATCAACCTCATATTCGCGAGTACCTTGCGAGGAATGAGGATCCCTCTAACTTGCTTGGAGGCATCGGACAGAACGTTCCACGGCATCATCCCGGGGAAAGGCGTATACCCCTGGGCAAAATCAACCTCGACGTCATCTTTGGCACACTGAAGAACTTCCGGCGTGAGCGCATCGACTTTGAGGTCGTCGACTGGCCCTCACAATACCATTGCATCCTCTCGCGCGTCGCATTCGCCAGGTTCATGGCAGTACCCCACTACGCCTACCTGCAGATGAAAATGCCAGGTCCCAACGGCGTCATAACGATCAAAGGGAACATTGAGCACCGACGCCATGCATGTGGAATTCAACAGAATCTCCGGTCCTTCGGTATGTAGGAGGAACTCGCAAGATCGAAGGAGACGACAGACAACACCGCCTCCTTGAGTAGGCCAAGCTCACCTGATCTCCTTCGACTCATCCGGCACACAAATAAGGTGCAGGTCCATCCATCGGATCCCGCCAAGACCCTCATCGCCAACAACTTGAGTCCGCATAGGAACTCGTGCCGTCAATTCCTCCGTGAGCACTGGAAATTTTTGCACGGTGTCCTGCGGACATGCCAGAGTTCGAGGAATTCGCCAACACGCACTCAACGTCAACCCCGACGCAAGGCCGCCAAGCAAACAATCAGCGACTATCCGAGCCACGGCGCAGCAAATGGAATGGAGATCAACAGACTCCTCGAGGACAAATTCATACCGAGATCAAGGAAAGCACTTGGCTCGCCAATACGGTGCTGGTACCAAAAAAGGACACGGATATCCTACGGATGTGCGTGGACTTCACTTCTTTAAACAAGCACTGCCCAAAAGATCACTTCCCGCTGCCACGGATCGATCAGATCATCGACTCCACCGCTGGATGTGAGCGCCTCTGCTTCCTCGACGCCTACTCAGGCTATAACCAAATTCGAATGAAGGAGGAAGATCAGGAGAAAACAACGTTTACAACGCCCTATGGTGTGTTCTGCTACAACACAATGCCCTTCGGGCTAAAAAACGCGGGAGCCACCTACCAGCGATGCATGCAGGCTTGCCTCAAGGAACAACTAGGTCGCAACATCCAAGTCTATGTCGACGACATAGTAATCAAGACCAAGGAGGAAGCCTCTCTAATAGATGATTTGCGCGAAACCTTTGCCAATCTTGATCGCTACCGGATCAAGCTCAACCCGGACAAATGCGCCTTCGGTGTACCATCTGGGCAGCTAATCGGATACCTCATATCCTCGAGGGGGATCGAGGCGAACCCGAAGAAGATAAAAGCCATACTGGCCATGGAGAAGCCGAAGAACATAAGAGGCGTCCAGCAACTGGCCGGACGAATCGCGGCCCTCAGTCGATTTATCAGTCGGATGGGTGAAAAAGCACTGCCCTTCTACCAGCTCCTCCGCACGACCGAAAAATTTGAGTGGACCAATGAAGCACAAGAAGCATTCGAAGATCTCAAGCGCTTGCTATCCACCTCGCCAGTACTGGTGACTCCACGAGAAAGGGAACCACTATTGTTGTACATCTCCGCCACCAACCAGGTGGCCAGCACAGTGCTCGTCGTCGAGCGAGCCGAGGAAAACAAAGTCCACGGCGTACAACGCCCTGTATACTACCTCAGCGAGGTCCTCACGCCAACAAAACAGCGGTACCCGCACTACCAGAAGCTGGCGTACGACGTCTTTATGACCGCCCGGCGACTGCGCCACTACTTCCAGGAACACCCAATCGTGGTAGTCAACGACGCCCCGTTGGGGCATATCCTCAATAACCCCGATGCCACGGGGCGAGTCGCGCTTTGGGGAATAGAGCTATCTCCACGAGACATCACATACGAAAAACGCGACGCCATCAAGTCGCAAGTGCTCCCTGACTTTCTCGTGCACTGGATGGAGAACCAACTCCCGGATAAGCCAGATATGTCCTACCTCTGGACAATGCACTTCGATGGGTCCAAACGGAAAGACGGAGCAGGCACAGGAGTCATATTGACATCACCTCAAGGGGACAAGCTGAAATATATCCTGCGAATGCAGTTCACAACCTCAAACAACGAGGCTGAATACGAGGCCCTGTTGCACGGGATGAGGATGGCAAAAGCCTGTGGCGCCAAAAGGCTCATAATATATGGCAACTCCAAGTTGGTCGTCAACCAAACAATGCATGAGTGCGACACACTGAACGACAACATGATCGCATACCGTGACCTCTACGATACACTCGAGGGAGACTTTGATGGTTGCGAGTTGCGACACATAGGTCGCGAAAGCAACGAGGAGGCGGACACACTCGCCAACATAGGCTCTACCTACGGCCCCATACCACCTGGGGTATTTCTCGAGTGCATATGTGAATGCTCCATCAAGCCAAAGGCCGTAGAGAAGAAAACAAGCGCAGCCACGGACTCGGGGGCTACGCCACCCAATGAGCCAATGGCACTCGATGACTTGGAGCTGGACACAGGACTCGAGGGACCAATGAGCGTCATGTTGATCGAACAATCTTGGACGCAGCCGTACATTACGTACCTCCTCAGCAAGAGACTACCGGACGACCTGACAGATGCACAGCACATCGCGTGGCGCTCCAAGGCATTCGCCGTTCTCAACGGCAAACTGTATAAACGTAGCATCACAGGAGTGCTACAATGATGTGTCTCCATGGCCAACGGAAGAGCAATACTCCTCGACATCCATGAAGGGACCTGCGGGCACCACGCAGGCAGTCGCGCCCTCGTCGCCAAAGCTCTACGAGCTAGATTTTACTGGCCCACGGCCATGCGCGACGCCAATGACATAGTCAAAAAATGCAATGCTTGCCAGCGATTCACGGACAAGCCACACGCACCAGGCGCAGAGCTACGGCCTATTCCATTGGCCTGGCCCTTCGCACAATGGGGGCTTGATATGGTTGGCAAGCTACCAAGATCCTCGCGCGGAGGCTACGTCTACCTCTTGGTGGCAGTCGACAAATTCACCAAGTGGATCGAGGCCATGCCAATGACCAACCAATCAGGGCACAACGCAGTCAAGTTCTTCGAGTCTATCGTCTACCGTTTCGGCGTGCCACATAACATTATTACCAACAACGGGACGAACTTCACATCCAAGGAGTTCCAGGAATTCTACGAGAACCTGGGGATCAACATCAGCTACGCCTCAGTAGCACATCCACAGACCACCGGTCAGGTGGAAAAAGCAAACGGGCTCGTCTGCAGCGGCATCAAGAAGCGACTCATGCGACCACTCGAACAAGTGGCGGGTTGCTGGCCAGATGAGCTGCAATCCGTACTCTGGAGTCTATGTACAACTCCAAACAGCGCCACGGGCTACACGCCATTTTTTATGGTGCACGGAGCAGAGGCAGTGCTACCAGCTGAGGTACGATACAAAGCGCCACGCGTGGTCGCTTACAACGAACAAGAGTCATCCCTCGCACTCGAGGATTCCGTCGACCTCCTTGACAAAGCAAGGGAAATCACCGCGGAAAGATCAACGATCTACCAGCAGAACCTACGCAACTACCACAGCAGAAGGCTTCGCCCCAGATCCTTCGTCGAAGGTGACTTGGTCTTGCGACTGAACCAACAGGGGCATCTCAAGCTCGAGTCCCCCTGGAAAGGACCGTACGTGATTACAGAAGTAATCCCAGGTGGCGCCTATCGCCTTCAAGATTTAGAGACAGGAGTCGCATACTCCAACCCTTGGAACGTCGAACAACTGCGACACTTCTACCCTTAGTCGTTTTTTCTTTACTTTTACATCGCAAATAAGGCTACTCAGCCAAGGCTACTTAGCCGCACATTGTACTTCGTACTATTCTTCGAATAAATAAAAGCTAAGTGCCCCAAAACTCTATGCTCTCCTTTACTTTGTCAATTTTCATACTCGGGGGCTACGCCACCCTATACACATATGTTCTTCGAACAAAAACGTGACATCCTGAATAGCTGGCAGATCAATCGAACACCTTAACACAAACTCAACCTAGCTGCAACGCACCTGACAGGTTGACAAGGGAACGAGATAAAAAGATGGCCAAGCTAACGAAAAGGACTCGCATAAGTGCAACGCACCCCACGCTTACAAAGCTATTTGTACACATTAAACAATAAATTATCAACAAATATATATGAACTTTACAACACAAGTACACTTATGTGCAGGATACATATTTGGCTACCCTTGCAACAGAAGAACATTAGTTTGTTCCTCGAAGAAGTCGACGATCTCCTTGGCTGGGCGGTCCACCGCCTGATAGTGCGGCACCATATTCCAGGAAGATCCTGCTGGTGGCGCCGGTGGCCCAGAGCCAATGGCGGCGACATCCACGTCAGGCTTGTGCAAACGCACCATTGAAAGGGCAGCCTTGGCACCAGCCACCAACTGCTGCCTCACGCACTCGCGAACCGCGGACATATCTTGAAATTTGGTCAGGAGAGCCAGCAGGCTTGATGGAGTGACATCCAGCGGGAACATCGCCCGATAGATGTTCTTCAAACACGAGTGCGACTTCTTCAGGAAGAGCAGCACTCGCGAGGCGCGATCCTGCAGGGTCGCCAATGCAGTCGCACGATCATGATCTACCCAGAAGTATCCACTCTCCTGAAGTTGCTCCTGGGTGAGATCATGAAGGCGGATGGCAATCCTATCCCTCTCCTCCTGCGGATGGCGTGCGCTAACAACTACACGAAGCAGCATCAACAGCATGAGTACAACGTACCATTGCGACTAACTACAAAGCAAAAGATGAGGATGAGCAAACTAACACTTAAACTGGTCGCCCAGCTGCGTCACCTCGCCAAGCAGATATTGCTCGCGGGCGGCGGCTTTTTCAGCCTTCGACTTCCACACGTCCACGCTACCGCGGATCACGGGCAACTCACGCTCTAGTTGCTTAACACGATCACGAAGTCGCGAAAGCAAGGACAACTCCTCTACCCTGGAGCGAGGTGGTGCCACTGTATCCTCAAGCGATGGCGAGTCCTGGGTTCCCCCCACAGGACCACTTGATGTACCCTACCAAAAAGTCAAGCCAGAGGCAAATAAGGCGACCAACTTAACACAAAGTCAAAAGTAACATATGCATTCAGGATCAGCATAAAGTATCCACAAACACAGTCGCCAGCAGGCATGTTTTCTAATCAAAAGGACAATTCATCAACTATTACAAAAAACTAACTACGGAGCAGCTGGCTTCTTCGACTTCGACGGCTTCGGGGGCTTCATCAAGTCCGTGGCAGTATCAGACGCCACTGACTTTCCGCCAGCTCCTAAGGCCGAAGCCTTCGCGACCTTCTTAGCATGATGGAGCTCCTCTAAATACTTGGCAACGGTATTTATCAAGGAATGGCCATATTTGGCACAGGCAGTCGCAAAGGGAGCGAATACTACCTGCTAACCATCCGCGCCAACAGGCATCGTCTTCGACACTGCAGAGGGATCCACCTCGACTACGTGGGCTTGCACCATGGCAAGTGACATCGTCGCGCCAGCCGCGTGGAGGGAGTTTTTGTATGTGGCAGGCACACCCCCGGCGAGTGACTCCACCAGCTCGTCCACATTGTCGACCAGCTCCGCCTTCGGCATCAACTCCTCCCGGAGGCGACTAAGGGCGACCTTGGGCTTGGACAACATATTTTGGACAGCGGCGCTATGGTCCTCGACTGCAGACACCGCGCCCGCCAGAGCGTCATCGTGACAAAGGGCCTGTGGGTCAAAGCTCAAATCGCCAGTATCTGCACAGAAAACCCACACATGGATGAAATCTCTAGCGCCATCGGCAAAACTCCAGATGCAGAGAAGGACAACAATAAAATATCTACCGGAAAAAGTACCTGAGAGGGCCTTGGCGACTGAGAATAGTTGCTCTCCGAACAACTTTTCCCTAGCCGCAAAGGAGGCACACAGATCCTCTTCGCGCTTCTGTGCATCATTACGAGTCGCGATTGCCTCGTCGTGCCCCTTCACAGCTGCGGCTAACGTCTTCTCCAAGGTGGCAACATTATGCAGTAAAGCATTATGCTCAGCTACATGGCAACCAAAAGTTGACTATCAGACGACTATACCAAGAAAAAGGGAGGAGACGAAAAAGAATAAGTGTCGAACACTCACTTTCGACGACGCGGTGACGCGACTCCAGCATTGCATGCTGGCGACCCATTGCCATCACTTGCTCCGCCACTTGCGCGGCTTCCTTTACAAGGAGCTGTCGCACAAAACAAGGGATCAGAAAGGGCAACAGAAAACATCGACTGCCACACTAAAAAGAAAGGAAGATATACTTACATGGTCCTCTAGCGACTCTGAAGAGGTTTGCTGAACCGTCATCCGAGCAACCATTCGATGCCTCCCTACATGAGGAGAGCTCGAAGAATTGTGCCCGGAGTGGGCTGCCGTCGAAGGAGAAGGAGCGCGCTTGACCTCTACCTTGGCCCTTGAAGCCGCGACTCCTGATTCTTTCAAAAACTCGACGTCGCTAGAAGATGACGACGCCTCTTGACTACAAGACCAAATCCACATTGAGAAAAGGGCAAACTCCAGGGCAAAACCAACAAGAAGAAAAACAGAAAAGAATGAATGACCTAGCAAACTTACCAGTTAAAGTTGTCAAGATCAAACGTGGCCGCCGCCGATTCCGACGAAGACTCCTTGGGTAATCGCATCTTCTTGCGAGAAGATGGTGCCACAGCCCTCACAGGAACGGCTGGAATTGGCGACTCCGTGCCAACAGCCTCGCCTCCTGGAGTCGAAGGAGTCGACGTGTAGGAGTCCTCGCTACGCGAACGCTTGCGAGTATCCGGGATCTCGGACTCGGGGGCTTCCTCTTCCACATCAGAAGGGACAGTCGACTCAGACTCGTCCTCTTCCAAAGCTTCGCGAGGAATAATCCCCTCAGGGAGAGGAGGCATACAAGGTGACACTGCCCAATCCTTCACACAAAAGAACAAGTAAGCAAACAGAAAAGCAATCGTGAAAAAAACCTACTGCGTAGCACAACTATACCTCAGGAGGAGGATTCGAAGCATCAAAAGGAGGAACAACTGGTTCACTCGGAAGCACAACCTTGACAGTGCACTTCGTGACCAGTCGAATCCTCTTATCCACCTCACTCGCAGACATACCATCAGCAGACACGCGAGTGGCATCATCAGCGCCACTCCATTAAAACATGAGGTGGACTCTAGCTTGGAGAGGCTGGATGTGATGGCGCAGCCAAGTCCTGATAAGAGCGCAACCTCCATCTTCTGTGCCTATGCGACTTTCAAGGTCGCAGACACGCTGATACAGCACGTCCATCTCCGCGAGTTCGCCAGGCATAACTACGTTCTTCCAAGAACGCATCTTCTTGCAGGGAGTCGCCGGATCGAAGGGCGCGAGTCCAAAGTGCTCATCTTTGGCCTTCTGATCGCGGACATAGAACCATTTGCCCCTCCATCCCTTGACTTGGTAAGCTTGATGTCGAAGTAGGTGGCGCATGGGTCGACATGGATGCCTCAACCACCTACGTCATAAACTAAAGAGCCAGATGCGGACTGACGCTTCAATTTAAACAAGCGCTTGAAAAGACCAAAGTGTGGCTCGATTCCGAGCCAGCACTCGCAAAGGATGATGAAGCAGGTGATGTGGAGAATCGAATTTGGGGACAGCTGATGGAGCTGGAGCCCGTAGAAGCAACGAAGACCCCTAAGAAAGGGTGGAGAGGCAAGGAGAGACCTCGAATGATGAATGCGAGAAACATCACTCGAAAACCGGCGGGAGGAGTAGGAATGGTCTCACCGCTGGGGACGCGCGCATCGGCGACTGCCGCAGAAATAACTCCATCCTGGCGCAGAAGACAGAGATCTGATGCCTTGATGATGGAAGGGCGCCATGCACCATTTGTCACGCGGGTGCCCGCAACCTTCTTCTTCCCGCCGGCGGCGGTGCTGGTGCCCGCAGCAGCGGAGCCACCCTTCTTCTTCATCGCGGCAACGGTGGCCGCGGAATCAGCGATAGCACCTCCTTTCTTCTTTCCCATTGCGCGGTGGTGATGAGAGCGCAGAAAGTAGCTTGGAAACGAACGGAGGTGGTCCAGCGCTGTGGAGAAGACGAACGCAGGAAAGCAGGAGAACAGCAGCAATGGCGATGGCAGCAAGGAAGAAAGAGCGCAGATGGAAAATTACCGCCGTAGCACCGCTACTTAACCCCTGGGAGATGCAATCCAACGGCTGACAAAAACTCTATTGGACGCGTGGCACGCATCGCATTGGACACGTGGAGAAGAGGAAGCGCGAACCGTCCCCCCACTTCTACCATTACGCACAGAAATCAAGGAGGCGCAGTTAAAAATAAGATTATGCACGCCCAGTCAAATCAAAGTCAGAAAGTGGGACCCACCACTTGTCACATCCCGTCAAACTCGCTCACGCGGGTAACTGAGGTCATACAAGCGTCAGCACTGACGTCACCAAGGCTATGCAGTGGAAAACTTCGACTATTTTTAGTCCTTGCTGGAGTCTTCGACTCCACTAAGCACTCGGGGGCTACTCCCATAGGGAGGGCTGGCCGCACACCCTACGACTTTTTCTTTTCTTGTTGCAGGAACGTGGACAATTACAAAAGCAACAACCACTCGAAACACAGTTCGACTATGGACATGGGTTACTCCCGTAGGGAGCGCCGGAAACAAAATTCGACTGAAACAAGCAGGCAAAAGACGACAGCAGTCACAAAAGTTCTTTAGTCCCTGCCTGAGTCTTCGACTCAACCAGGCACTTGGGGGCTACTCCCATAGGGAGCGCTGGTCGCGCACCCTATGATTATTTGCACAAAAACTGTGTGTTGATAACATCCGCACTCGCTACCTTTGGCGACACCGCCTCACAAATTTTCCCTACAAAGAGACTACGTCTCCTGGGACGCCTGAATCGTCTCCGCGATGATAAAATTCGGATGCCGCGCTTACGGCGTGAAGGTAAGACCTGAATAAGGCCTGACAATGCATTTAACTATGCACTACCATAAATGTATCCGTGCCTACAGGAACGATGAACATGCCTTGACAGACGCGTCGAGTGCTCACACCCATATAACTTTAATTCGACTCATGTAAGACCTCCGCGGCCTGAGTCGAATTACGCCAGCACTTTTTCGGATTCGAGTCCGGGGACTCGAATTTGAGTAGATTGCGTTGTTTCACCCTAAGGTGGTTAACTAATACCGATACTTCGGTTATATTAGGCAAGTATATAAACAATCCCTATGACACAAATAAAAGCAATCGAAATGTACTCATTTAGGCACTCGAAGGCTTCAAAAAGTCCCCAGTCGAATCTACGATTCCACTAGACACTCGGGGGATACTGACATGGGTATACCCTACATGTACTCGAGCTTGGTATATACGGTCGAAATACATACAGGTCCACGGTGTCGCCAAGGCCCGGATGGAGGGACTCGAGTAACCTACAAACTCTTGATTGCTTGAAGAACAAGAAGAAGCTAAAGATAGAAAGATTAAAGGGAAAACCCTAACTTCTAACCGACTCGACCTGCTACCCGGGACCTAGCCTATCTATATAAAGGCTAGGTGGGGGCGGCGAGAAGGACACACGCAACTCTAGTTTCCACAACCTTCGCCAGATTACATTTGCGCACCATTGTAACTTTCGACTCCCTCAATAATTCCACGAGCAGACAAGCAGGAGTAGGGACCTCTACGAGGCCTGAACCTGGGTAAATCCTTTGTACCCTGTGTGCTTGTTTGCTAGCCGATAGATGTCTCCAGCGCTCCCTCCTTCTCCAAAACCCAAGTCCATAACAATGGGCATTGACGAGTTAAACCCTCGTCACTAGCAATGCCAATAGCTCTTGTAGTTGATCTGGCTCAGGCGCAAGATGAGTTAGAGACGACTAGGCAGAAAATGCTAGCTGGGGCGAAAAAGGTAGCCGAGTTGCAGCAGTCGCTAAACATCACTCTGAGAGAATATGCAAAGGCAAACCACATAGATGGAGTAAAAATCCGAGGTAGAAACCTGATTACGAAAATTGACAAGGAAGGTGAGCCTAGGCTGGGTCAGCCAGCAACTATAGTAACAGGAGGGTTGGAGAGGTACAACACTCTGGCAAAGAACCTCAGGGCGGCGAATGCAGCAGCATCTGAATTAGAGGGCTTAACCGGAGAAGCCCGGGAGAGACAACATGAAAGGGTAAATCACTTGTTGATGGTGGCTTGCTAGCAAAATGAGGAACTGAATAAGGTAAACCTGGTGCAACCTAGAGCATCTCGTGTGGTTCATTCGATAGGGAATAACCCGGCAAAATCTGATGGAGCGGCATCGTCCCCGGGTCACGCTCTTAGGTGAGAGGAGGTGGTTGATGACCCACAAGTATAGGGGGTGTATCGCAGTATTTTTGATAAGTAAGAGTGTCGAACCCAACGAGGAGCAGAAGGTGCTGGCTAGTGGTATGGATCAGGAATTCTTTGCAAATACTTAGCAAACGGATTTTTAGGGTTTTTTGATAAAGCAAGTAAATAAAGTACGAGTAAATAAAAGACAGTAGGAATAAATGCAGCAAGTGGCCCAATCCTTTATGCAGCAAAGGATAGGCCGATTGTATTACTTAAGATGACCAAACGTTCTCGGAGACACATGGGAAGACTGTCAAGTGCTTTCGCTTCATATAGTTGATTAATCTTCTATAGCTTGCTAAGTGTTGTGTGGGTGAACCTGTGCTAATGTAACGACCTTCCTAGGACTAATACATACTTGTGATTATACCCCTTGCAAACATCCGTAAGTACAAGAAAGTAATTAAGGTAGAAACCTAACCACAACTTTAAACTCTAAGACCCTTACGTCCCTTGTGCAATGGTTTCCTAATGGGGGTTCAGGTTTCTGTCACTCCGGCAACCCCTACGATTAGTAGCCAAATACACAATGCATTCCCCTAGGCCCATATAGGTGAAGTTTGATATAGTCGACGTTCACATGACACCACTAGAAGAAGTACACCACAACTTAAATATCAAACTATTGAATCTTTCTCAACACAATTCCACTACTAACGACATGACTTCTCCCATGTCCTCAAGAACAAAACGAACTACTCACAAGACATCATATGGATCATGATCAGAGATGGAATAATGATGTATAACAATCTGAACATAAACAATAATTCAATGGTTCACTCAATAGCATCAACTACAAAGAGTAATCAACACCGGGAAAGTTTCCCCTAAGAACTATGCAAGATTCAACGCAATTGTTACAGCAATATGGAGATGGTGATGAGGGTGGTGATGGTGATGATGGTGGTGGTGATGATGATGATCCCAATGAAGTCTAGCTTGATGGTGGTGTTGATGGCGACGATCTCCCCTCTCCAGGAAGGAATTCTCCCGACAGAAATCTGTCTGCCTGAGAGATCTTTCTCTCTCAGTGTTTTCCGCCCCGTAGAGGCGGCGGAATCTTTCTATGGTCGCTCCTCGAGTCTTAGGGTTTCGGGAGGAATATATACGCCAGAGGGGAGAGCCAGAGGTGGGCCAGGGCGTCCACACCACTTGGTGACGCGACCTAGGGTGGCCCACGCCAGGGGGTGGTGTGGGCCCCCTGTGGCCTATCTCCACTCCCTCTTCTAGCTTCCTTCGTCTTCTGAAAAAATAGCATTTTCCGTATATTTTCCCGGATTTTCTGATCTTCGCGAATTTTGCCTCCAAACAACACCTTTTCCATCAGAATCCTGACTGCAGCGGTCCATGCTCCAAAAGTCATCAACCATGCAAAAACAGATGAAATAACATAAGTATCATCTCTTAATATGAAATATATCAATGAATAACAGTGAATTATGATATAGAATAGTGATGCAAAATGGACGTATCAACTCCCCCAAGCTTAGACTTCGCTTGTCCCCATGCGAAACTGAGCTCAATAAACATGACCTCAGGTTTATGGAGTGAAGATTCGATAAAACAATACGGACAAGAAGCATCACATTCATCAATACATAAGTCATAATATAAGACAACTCACTATTGTATAACTTAACTTGCAATAAGTAAAGGAAACACAATAGAGATACATGAAGTAAATCATAATTGGTAATGGCAAACTTAGCTCTTGGTCGAAGAATAGTTGATAATTGGCTGGAGTTCACAAATAACTGGTTTTCAATGATAGCTTTCAAAGTAGTAATCATCAAGATAAGAGCAATGCGCAAAACATGGAACATAAGAAATATGATTGAATAAATCATCATATGAATGAATGAAACACAACAACTCAAAATACTTGCTGAGATAGAAGGGAATAGGTTTACTGACTCAACTAAAAAGTAAAAGAAAGGCCCTTCGCAGAGGGAAGCAGGGATTTCAAGTTTCATAAAGAGCTCCCAAAAATTATGATACTTATTAGCTTTCAGCTCTCATTTCCCCTATCATAGGCATCTTTAGGTGATTAATGTTAAAGTGATCAAATATGAGGATATGCTTGACAAGTTGTAAATTGAGAATCTCATATCCCTTGAATACGAGGGCCGCTCCTCATGCTACTCAAGTTTAGTCACCGGTAAGTTCTTGTCATCGTAAGCACATGTGTATCATAGAGAACCGCCAACGGGGTACCCCTTGCCCGATGATATGGAAGAATCCCCATATCAAAATGACAAGGCAAGCAGACAACAAACATCTCAACAATCTTCTTATTTACCATGGGAATATGGTGCTTTTTCTCTCTTTCCTCTTTTCATAATCTCTTTTTTTCCCTTTTCTTTTTCTCTTTTTTCTCCATATAGGACTCTCTCTTTTTTTATAAGAAGAATGCTTCATAGATGCTCGTTATGGTTACGCTGCAGGTTTCCACCATGTCAGCATGGATTAGACCAGCAGCCCAGGCGTTTCTCTAACACACATGCATAACTCCATGGACTTACAAGCTCCCCTTTCATTTCACACTGACGACATCCATAGACAAAAGAACATGATATCGACTAGGTACAAATTACCATTGCAATGTTGAAAGCGTTCCCCATGACAACATGGTTCTGCTAATTCACAACTCACAAAGCGCAAGCATATACGCAACATAGATGGGCACAATGGTTCAAGTTTATTAAGTGCAAGAAAGTAAAGTGTGACATCAAGTTTGTGAGAGCTTTAATCACTAATTTTCACATAACAAGTTTAATTTGGAAGGTAGATAAAAACAAGAATTTAGTTGGAATAGTAATAGTGCTAATAGGTAGGTATGATGGACACAAATGGCATGGGTTTGGTTTAAGGATTGGATGCATGAGAAGAATTTCGTCTCAGTACAGATTTTTGGCTAGCAAGGTTGGGTAGCAAGCATAAGAGTTGAAGGAAACAAACAGACATACAAGTGATAAAAACAAACATGCAATCTTCCGTGGAAGCACAAAAGATCTTTACTAGAGAATACTAAACTTATGAGCAAATCAAGAAAGAATCACGATGAAATTACTTTTGTTTAGAATACTTTTATCTTTTCATTCAACTCTCAAAAATAGTGTTGCTACTGACCGAGCCAGGTTTGCCAAAACCAACTAAATTAATACAATGATCCCAAAGTGATACCAATAGTAACAATAAGATCAATCATATAACCACGAATTGAAAACTAATATAAGATATGCAAAAGAGTAAATGATAGAACTTCTCATTAATAATCCATAATGGCAACTCACACCAAGGGATACATATCTAACGAGAGAGGGGACACTTCCATAATGCAAACCATCCTACATGAAAACTTCTCTATTCATGATATGACTCTACTAAAAAGGTAAAAAGATAGAAGATAGTGATGTGATACCGCTGCACTCCCCCAAGCTTGGAACAAGCCAAGGGGATGCCAAACCTGATGACGAATTGCTCCTTTGGTGGTGGTGGTATCTTCTCGATGAGCTCTTTGATCAGTTTGCCCAAGTCCTCGATCACGAAGGTGAGAGTACGAATCAACTCCGAGTTGTGCTCGATGCGGTGCATGATCATGTCAGATTGTGGATCCCAGCTCTTGTGATTCTTTTTCCGCTCTTCTTCCTTGCGGTCTTCTTTTCCTGCATGGTTATGGATAAAGGTATGGAAGGGACTCTTGGTGCTTGGAGAAGGTGTCTGCGGTGCAAAACAGTGACGCGGAGGCTTCCCTCCAGTCGACATCCGTGCAGTCCTTCTGATCCTGGCAGAGTACGCCACCACTCCAATGCTTGCAATGCTAGTGCCGGTGTGCTTTGCCTCCTCTTCATCTTCACTCTTGATCTCCTTCTCCTGCCCGAGGTCTTGGAGATCCTCCTCCATAGGCTCCTTTCCCTTGTCCTTGGCAGACACCGTTGTGCTCCTAAGCTTTCAAAGATAGTTCATGGCAAAAAACAAATCGAAACAAAAACACGACGAGAACACGATATACGAACCTCGGGAGATCCGGGGGATTATATATTAAGAAGTTTCACAACAAAAGGAAGGTACTGGGAGAAAACGGGTCGGAGACGGAGTCTGGGTGGCCACACCACCTGGTGGCGCGGCCAGGGGTGGGCCTGCGCCACAGGGTGGTGTGAGCCACCCTGGATCCGTTTCTGTCCCTCTTTCGCTTCGTAACTTTCCTTATAGGCTAAAAACTGCAAAAATATAATTGGGTAGTATTTTCGCGGAACCTTTCTTACCAGAACTATTACCTATTTGAAAACAGACTCTGCAGGTCTCTGAATTTGGTATCTAGTAGATTCTTCCAGATTCACCACTTGAATAACATAAATATCTTCATCTTCATACACTTATTGTGAGTCATGAAACCTTTCACTTCCGCATTACACCATTTTCTCCACTACCTGGAAATTTCTTTCACACAAAACTTCACACAGTTCTCATTAGCAACATTAGTATAAGTGAAGTGATAAAACCTTTTGAGTTTAACTTCAACTGAAAACCATCAAAACATAATCTACTGTAGAAACTCCTTCCTAAAACCCAAAAAGAATCCAAAAAGGAAATCGATTAAAGAAGCAAATGCAAGAGTGGCAAAATCTGTCAAAATAGACCAGCAGGTAAAGATCAATTTTTTAGAAAATATTCTGTTGCTCAAATCAAAAAGTTCAGAACTAACGAAAGTTAAATAGCAACCTGGGCCAGAAGCAAAAAAAATGACAGCTCAATCTGACATACAGAGATCTCTCACGGATTTTTACGGTGAAGCACAAAAATCTGTTTCGGGACATCAACTTCCCCAAATATTACTTCTCTCTCATTAGAGGTTGATCTTGACACAAAAATCAAACAAAACGGATAAGGAGAGGTTATTACCGAAGTAATAACGTCCAAGACTAAAAGAAACAAAACAAACTGGAAGCAAAAATAAATTGGGTTGTCTCCCAAAAAGTCTTTCTTTATAGTCATTAAGATGGGCATGATAATTTTGATGATGCTCACATAAGAATATGAATTGAAGTGAAAGAGAGCATTAAGAAGAGAAAATACACACATTTAAGTCTAAGCCACTTCCTGTGAAAGGGAATTTTGTAAGCAAACAAGTTGTTGAAACCAGAAACTGCGAGCATAGGAAGGCAAAAGAAGTGCAACCTAAAAACTTTCAGCATAAAACGAGGAAACTTGATATTATTGAGATACATAAGACCACTTTTCCCTCTCTCATAGTAACTTTCAGTATCATGCATAAACTTAACAATATAACTATCAAAAGGACCATCGTAACATTGATCACTTATTCTAACAGAAAACACATGAATACTAGCTCTCATAACACTACTTTGTGAAACAACATTAGAGGTATCCTTACAAAGGATACTGTGTCCCTCTTCTACATATTTAGTAACAAAGTCTTTCACATTTGCTATTATAGGTTCATCAACCATTTGTTTATAAGGTTCAACAGCTTTATTTGTACCTTCATTAAACATACTAGCTATCATAGAATGTTCCTTTATCTTAACTGGGACAGGCATTTTCTCTATATAAGGTTCAGGTAAAACATGATTAGCAGTATAAACTTCAGTATTTCTTGCAGGAACACTCTTAGCAATATCTTTATAAGGCTCATGATACTTATTCCACTTCTTTTTAGGCACTTCAATGTAGGAAGCAAAAGCCTTAAAATAAGAAGCAATAGCTTGAGAGTCTAGACCATAAGCATTTTTAATATTTTGAAAGTCATCAGTTCCCATAAAAGATTCAATGCATTCATAATCATAATCCTTACCTGACTTTCTACCTTTATCATTCTCCCAAGCTTCAGCATTGTCTTGAATACGGTCCAGAAGATCCCATTTAGCTTCTTCTTCCATGCGAGTGAATGATCCAGCACAAGAAGCATCCAATAAATCCTTATCATGTAGAGGGAGCCTTGAATAAAAGTTATTGATAATAATATTGTTGGGGAGCTCATGAATGGGACATTTGAGCATTAGTAACTTCAATCTCCCCCAAGCTTGAGCTGTACTCTCTCCATCAAGAGGCCAAAAGTTGTATATTTCATTCCGATCTTTATGAATCTCACTAGGAGGATAAAACTTTGAATAAAAGAGAGGTACTATTTCCTCCCATTCTAGAGCTTGACCATTCTTCAGCAGCTTATACCATTTCTCAGCTCTTCCTTTCAACGATAATGAGAATAACTTCTTCTTAACTTGATCTGTACTAATACCTGCACACTTGAACAACCCGCATAATTCGTGTATAAAGAGTAAATGATCATCGGGATGGACAGTTCCATCCCCAACATATTAGTTATCCATAACACGATCAATAATTCTTGTAGGTATTTTGAAAGCATCATTCTCAGCAGGTGGTGGTTCATCTACTACCTTAGCAGTGGTAGTAGCATTACCAAATAAGAAACTTAGCGAATTATCCATAACGAAAATAAAGCAACTAATAGAATTAATTAATACTCACAGTAGAGGTTTCCTTTACCAGTTCCACTTTCCAATAGAGCTTCACTCCCCGGCAACGGCGCCAGAAAATAGTCTTGATGACCCACAAGTATAGGGGGTGTATCGCAATATTTTCGATAAGTAAGAGTGTCGAACCCAAAGAGGAGCAGAAGGTGCTGGCTAGTGGTATGGATCATGAATTCTCTACAAATACTTAGCAAACGGATTTTTAGGGGTTTTGATAAAGCAAGTAAATAAAGTACAAGTAAATAAAAGACAGTAGGAATAAATGCAGCAAGTGGCCCAATCCTTTATGCAGCAAAGGACAAGATGGTTGTATTACTTAAGATGACCAAACGTTCTCGAGGACACATGGGAAGACTGTCAAGTGCTTTCCCTTCATATAGTTGATTAATCTTCTTTAGCTTGCTAAGTGTTGTGTGGGTGAACCTGTGCTAATGTACCGACCTTCCTAGGACTAATACATACTTGTGATTATACCCCTTGCAAACATCCGTAAGTACAAGAAAGTAATTAAGGTAGAAACCTAACCACAACTTTAAACTCTAAGACCCTTACGTCTCTTTTGCAATGGTTTCCTAACGGTGGTTCAGGTTTCTATCACTCCGGCAACCCCTACGATTAGTAGCCAAATACACAATGCATTCCCCTGGGCCCATATAGGTGAAGTGTCATGTAGTCGACGTTCACATGACACCACTAGAAGAAGTACACCACAAATTAAATATCAAACTATTGAATCTTTCTCAACACAATTCCACTACTAACAACATGACTTCTCCCATGTCGTCAAGAACAAAACAAACTACTCAAAAGACATCATATGGATCATGATCAGAGATGGAATAATGATGTATGACAATCTGAACATAAACAATAATTCAATGGTTCACTCAATAGCATCAACTACAAAGAGTAATCAACACTAGGAAAGTTTCCCCTAAGAACTATGCAAGATTCAACGCAATTGTTATAGCAATATGGAGATGGTGATGAGGGTGCTGATGGTGATGATGGTGGTGATGATGATGATGATCCCAATGAAGTCCAGCTTGATGGTGGTGTTGATGGTGATGATCTCCCCTCTCTGGGAAGGAATTCCCCCGGCAGAAATCTGTCTTCTAGAGAGATCTTTCTCTCTCAGTGTTTTCCGCTCCGCAGAGGCGGTGGAATCTTTCTGTGGTCGCTCCCCGAGTCTTAGGGTTTCCGGAGGAATATATACGCCAGAGGGGAGAGCCAGAGGTGGGCCAGGGCAGCCACACCACCTGGTGGCGCGACCTAGGTTGGCCCGCGCCAGGGGGTGGTGTGGGCCCCCTGTGGCCCATCTCCACTCCCTCTTCTGGCTTCCTTCGTCTTTTGGAAAAAGAGGATTTTCCGTATATTTTCCCGGATTTTCTGATATTCGCAAATTTTGCCTCCAAACAACACCTTTTCCATCAGAATCCTGACTGCAGCGGTCCATGCTCCAAAAGTCATCAACCATGCAAAAACAGATGAAATAACATAAGTATCATCTCTTAATATGAAATATATCAATGAATAACAGTGAATTATGATATAGAATAGTGATGCAAAATGGACGTATCAGTGGTAACCTCGGGGAGAAGGGATAAGCAAATGGTTCCGTATGACCCGGTAAGGGCAGGAAAAGGAAAAGCAGTATAGGTTGATGAGGATCGCCACAACACTAGCCGAGGTGAAGCTGGCTAATGTAACCACGACCAAGGCAATGCCGGTCAAAGGAATGCTACCAACGGCAATGCCGAATAGCATGATCCGGCGGGAATAGGGCAAAATGTACCTCGACAGTAGCAGCAATACACACCCCGGCAGGAGAGAAGCACAGGTCAAGCAGCACAACAGCAAACCATTCGTTCGGGTCAAGACAGGTACAATGATGGTTACTCAAGAATGATGGATGCTGGGTTTCCTAGACCGGAGCACCATGTTATTGGATCAAGGTTGGGAGGCAGGAATCTGCAGTCGGATGATGCAAGATTAAAACTGGACCGAATCTATAGGTAAGAGATGATTGAGGTGCAAGGCCCCCCGAGTCCGGCATGTTTTGGGCCCCGGATCATGATAGAACCACCTATGCCGAACTTCAAGTTGGCGAGAGGAACAAAGACGTATGATGGCAGTACGAAGCCGGATGATTGGCTCATTGATTATGCAACTGCTGTGAACATTGCCATAGGAAATTTGAGATGGGCAGTGAGGTATGTGCCCCAAATGCTGGAAGGACCTGCAAGGGTCTAGCTAAACAATTTGCCACCAGGGAGTATCAACTGTTGGTTGGATTTTGAGGAGCTATTCATAAGCAACTTCTTGAGCACCTACAAGAGGCCAAACATGCCACAGACTTTGGCGTTGTGCATGCAAAGACCAAATGAGCCTGACCGAGAGTTTCTGACCAGGTGGTGTAACGTGCGTAATTCGTGTGAGGGGGTAATTGAATCATAGGCAATAGCGTGGTTCGCCCAAGGTTGAAGATCCGAAAGTATGTTGTGGTAGAGGTTGCAGCAGGATATGCCAACTACACTAGCTGAAACAATACGGATCGCAGATTCGTATGCGCTGGGAGATCCGACGCAACCCCGGTTAACGTCAAGCAAGTCCAATGAGGAGTATTACAACAGAGATGGTTCCGGATCATCCAGGAGGAATGATTTCCGAGGTAAAAGAAGGGACTATCGTCCGAATTATCGGTATAGCTCGCAGCAAGTGGCTGCTATGGACCGAGATCAACCTAGTGCCGGCGCGAACCAGCGTCAAAAACCGGAGGTCAATAGTGGCAACAAAAGAATGAAGGAAGAAAGCCTTGGACCCAAGAGCAGAAAAAATAGTGGAAAGAAAGAAAGGATCGTCCGAGGTATACATTTGAGTCTATGCTGGATCAGCCTTCCATACGCCAAGTCCCAATAGTCCGGTGAACCATACAACCCGGCAATGTGGATGGATGAGGAAGTTAGAGAAAGCTGGTTCGGGGAATGCTCAGGCACCTCGGCACGATGCGCCTCGGCATGATGGACCTCGGAATGAAGCACCTCAGCAGTAGTTGCTCACTGGGGGGGAACTAACAACAGCTTATGTTGGCTCCACCTCCACCGAGATATGAAAATCAGGAAAGGAGGGATGTTGTGCATCAAGTGAATAACCAACATCAGCAAGATCAAGGATACCGCGACCATGAGGGGATAAATGAGTATAGGGAGCATCATCAAAGTTATTGCGTATTCACCATGGAGGAGAACGACAGAAAGAGCTTGCAGCACTGGCATATGGAGGTAAATGCGGTAATGCCAGCCGTGGTGAGGTATATGCCTTGGTCGGATCAGGAGATTACATGGAGTGTCAAGGATCACCCAAATCTTATGCCAAGTCCTAGGACTTACGCACTAGTCTTGGATCCGATGTTCATTGGGCCAAACATCAATGTGAGATTCTCCAAGGTATTGATAGATAATGGCAGTAGCATTAACATCATGTACAAGGATACCATGCACAAGTTGGGGATATCAAAGAATATGCTACAAGCTACCAGGACCACTTTTCATGGCATTGTGCCGGGTATATCATGCGAACCAATTGGAAAGGTCCGGGTTGACGTGTTATTCGGCACAAGGGACAATTGCCGGACTGAGTATTTGGAATTCGAGGTGGTAAACTTGGAAAGCGCATATCACGTGTTACTCGGCAGGCCCGCTTTGAGCAAGTTCATGGCAATTACTCATGTCGGTTACTTGAAGATGAAGTTACCTGGACCAAGGGGAGTGATAACCATAGTCGAGGACTTCCGGCGTTCTATTGAATGTTCATCTGTCGGGTCTAATCTGGCCGAGTCACTCGTGATCACTCGGGAGAAGAGGAAAATCATGGAAGTGGCTGCACTGGCCCAGTCCGCGCAGCATCATATGCCGGCCCTGACCAGTCCACATGGTAGTGTGTCATTCCAAGCGACAAAGGACACTAAGAAGGTGCCAATTGATGATCAGTTTTCGGAGCGTACCGTAACTATCGGTGCTGGGTTAAGTGACAAATAGGAAAGCAAGCTCGTCAACTTCCTCCATGAGAATCAGGACATTTTCGCTTGGTCTACACAGGACCTGCAAGGTGTGCCGAGGGAGTTGGCCGAGCAATCTTTGAATGTGAGACCCGGGGCAAAGCCGGTGAAGCAACCTCTCCGCTGCTTCGCCGAGGACAGGAGAAAAGTCATTGGAGATGAGATAGCTAGGCTCCTTGCAGCCGGATTTATCATGGAAGTACTTTACTCGGATTGGCTCTCTAATCCGGTGCTGGTGGAAACGAAGAAAGATGATCCGAATGTGGTAGTGGTATGGCACATGTGTATCGATTACACGAACCTGAATAAGGCGTGTACAAAAGACCCATTTCCACTGCCAAGGATAGATCAGTTCATAGATTCAACTGCGAGGTGTGAGTTATTGTCATTCATAGATGCATATTCTGGTTTCCACTAGATACCCCTGAATCCAGATGATCAAATAAAAACTGTGTTTATTACCCCATACGTGGCTTATTGCTATCACACTATGCCATTCGGATTACGTAATGCAGGAGCAACATACCAGCGATGCATGCAAAAATGTTTGCATGACCAAATAGGTTGGAATGTGCAAGTTTATGTGGATGATGTTGTGATAAAAACTAAGGAAAGCAATACGCTCCTTGATGAAATCTGGCAGACATTCGTGAACCTAAGACGGTTCTGGATGAAGCTTAACCCGGAAAAATGTACTTTTGGTGTGCCTGCGGGAAAATTACTCGGTTTTCTTGTGTCTAACCGAGGTATTGAAGCTAACCCGGCAAAAATCCGGGCTATAGAAAGAATGGAACTGCCAAAGTGCCTCAATGATGTGCAGAAGTTTACTGGTTGCCGACCATCGTTGAGTCGGTTTGTGAGTCCGCTGGGAGAGAAGGCCTTGCCCCTCTACCAGTTAATGAAAAAGGCAGATAAATTTACATGGACGCCGCAAGCTGATAGCGCATTCCATGAGTTAAAAAAGATGTTGTCCACGGCACCAATATTATCCATGCCACTACCCAAGGAGCCAATGTTGCTCTATATAGCCACGACCAACGAGTCGTAAGTGCAGTAATCGTAGTGGAGCATGAAGAGGATGGAAAGTCGGTGCAAAGGTCGGTGTATTACTTGAGCAAGGTGTTATCGGCTTCAAACAGAACTACCCTCACTATCAAAAGATGGCCTATGGCGTGTATATGTCGGCTAAGAAACTCAAGCACTACTTTGAGGAGAACCCCATCAAGGTGGTGTGTGAAGCACCCATATATGAGATTATGAGCAATAAAGATGCCAGTGGCCGAATTGCAAAATGGGCAATTGAATTAGCTCTGTATGCACCACAATTTGATAGAAGGGATGCAATCAAGTCACAAGCAATGGCAGATTTCTTTGTGGATTGGGCTGAGATGCAGTATGAACCACCTCTACCGGATTCAAATTACTGGTGAATGCACTTTGACAGATCAAAGCTAAAGGAAGGACTAGGGCTGGGGTAGTGCTTACCTCGTCCAAGAAAGACTAACTGAAGTACGTCCTGCAGATCCATTTTAGCGCGTCAAACAATGTGGCTAAGTATGAAGCCCTGGTGCACGGACTCAAAGTAGCAAAGGAGGTAGGCATACGCCAGATACTATGTTTAGGTGATTCAAATTTGGTGGTGAACCTAGTGTCTGGCAATTGGGATGCCCTGGACGCAAACATCGCACTTTACGGATTTTATGTCCAAAAGATAAGTGGTTTCTTCGAAGGGTGTGAATTCCATCACGTACCTCGGATCGAAAACGAGGCAGCTAATGTATTATCCAAGTTGGGATCATCCTGATAGCCAATTCCGCCAAGCATCACATTGGAGCACTTGAGAAAACAGTCCATTACGCCATCACCAGAATCCGAGTCAATCAATATCCTGGCTCTCCCCGGGTGAGAAGCTACGCCTACGGAAATATATTGGGGAGGATCTTCAGCAAACCCGAGGACTGCTTCGGCAAACCCGGGAACTGCCTCAGCAAACCCGGGGACTCTTCAGCTAAACCCAGCAGGAGTTATGTCGGTGGATGCAATGGAAATTGATGAGGAACCTTTTTCTATCCGAGCTACACCAGCATGGGAGAAACCCATATTCGGGTTCCTAAAGGACGGAACTTTGCCGGATGATGAGGTACTCTCGAGGCAAACCCAGAGAAGGGCAAAGGCATACACCATCATTAATGCTGAATTATACAAAAGAAGTGTAACCATAGTGCGGCAGTGATGCTTGACCCGAAAGAAGGGCTTGACATACTCCGAGATATTCATCAAGGAGAATGTGGTCATCACGCATCCCCTAGAGCATTGGTGGCAAAGGATTTTCGGCATGGATTTTATTGGCCAAGTGCCCTGGAACAAGCAGAGGATCTGGTGAGGAAATGCAATGGCTGCCAGAGATATGCCACTAAAACCCACATGCCAACGTCGGAACTCAAAACTATTCCCATTACATGACCATTTGTTGTGTGGTGCCTAGATTTGGTAGGACCATTTAAGCCGGCAAAGGGAGGAATGACCCATATCCTAGTTATGGTGTAAAATTTACAAAGTGGATTGAAGTTAAGCCAATTAGGAAATGTGTCGGGCAACAGCAGTCACGTTCCTCAAGGACATAATCTTGAGATATGGCTATCCCCACAATATCATAACTGATAATGGCACAAATTTTGCTGAAGGGGAATTTGCGAGGTTCTGACGAGAGAAGAAGATCTGGCTAGATATTGCCTCTATAGCCCACCTCGCATCGAACGGGCAAGTGGAAAGATCCAACGGACTAGTTTTGTCCGGGATAAACACCCGTCTCATAGAGCTGCTGCAAAGATCAGTAGGGTGCTAGATAGAAGAACTACCAGCAGTACTATGGAGTTTAAGAACAACTCCGAATTGATCAACAGGCTATACACCATTTTTTCTGGTATATGGGGCAGAAGCTGTATTACCGGCCGACATAGAGCATGATTCGCCAAGAGTCACCCAACACACAGAAGCCGAAGTGCCCAAAGCCCAGCAAAATGATGTTGATCTTCTAGAAGAAGCGAGAGAACTAGCCTTGTCCAGATCCACCATATATTAGCAAAACCTCTAACGCTACCATAGCCAGAAAGTAAACCCCCCGAGTCTTCCGGGAAGGTGATATGGTACTCTGGCTGGTGCAGCGCACTGCTGGCATGCATAAATTATCCCATCCTTGGGAAGGACCATTCATTGTAAGCAAAGCCTTGCACACTGATTCCTACTATCTTATTGATGCAGAGCCACAGGAGAAGAACAAGGCGGATAGGTCCAGAGAAGAATCTAAGCGTCCGTGGAATGTAGCACTACTTCGTCCCTTTTACACCTAACAAAGAGGTGAATGTATCCGAGTCACCCATATGTTGTTATGTGTGTCGGCAATGAGCTTATCAATAAAACATCAGCACCCCTAGCAGAAACTCGGGGACTGCCATAATAATTGTTTTTCTTGTTTGTATGTTTTTACACGTCGGCTGGCTTACATTACTACCTTAGCTGGATTAGTAGTGTATGAGCACCAAAACCCAACTCTTCAACTTTGCTATTGTCCAACGAGAATTGACTTCATGGCAAGCAAGAGGACAAGTTGGAATGGCAAAGCACATGAACAACGACTAAGGAAAGGGAACTAACCGAGCCGACATTTATTATTTGGACTAACTCCTTGTTTAATTAATTCACTTTTCCCCAGATTAATTTGAGCTAATCTCAAAGTTTCAAGTATTGTTAAGTCAATTTTTTGAACCTCGGACTCGTAAGTTGAAAAACCGAATCAAGGTAGACATGAGCCGAGTCAAAAATTGGGGGAACAAGAAAAGGAAACTCGAGGACACGTTAATCCGACGTAAAGAACTTAGTAGAAAATGACACCAATTGAAGCAAAATAAAACCAAAGTGCTTAAGTACAACTTCACCTAGCATACCGGAGATCTGACAAATATTGTTAAGTGTTTTTCAAGCTCAAGGAGCAGGAGCAGAAGCCGAATCATCGGCCGACAGAGGAGGTACTTCGACGTCTGTGGGCGGGGCACTGGCCTCGGCCTCATCTTTGGGATTGGCCTCCTCATCTTCCGAATCTTCGGCATTGTTGCCTAGTTCGGGAGGCCTCATCCTCACCTTTCTCGTCCTCCGCGCCCTCAAAAACATAGGCGTCATTGATTACATCCAGGTAGCTTGGACCCTCATTCCAAGCGTGGCAGAAGGAATATTGGATGAGCTTGTTGGCGCAGGTTTTGCGTTGAGCGACACACTCTGGATCATTGGACCACTTTGATCCGGTGTGCATACGTTCAAGCAGCCCCAAGTCTATCCCTTCGTACCATGAGAGAACAAACTGCAATGCTGTATCAGCTCTGGCTCGCGCAGAAGATTCCCACCAAAGGTGCACCTGAGTTTCACACTCCATCAACTTTGCTATAAAAGCAGCGCTTCCCTTGGGGGTGGGCTCAGTGGTCCAGAGAGAATTGAACATCCGCATTACTGCTGGCATCATATCTGCACCATAGTTCTTCACCAGCTCCATGCGAACAGCGAGGCTAACCAGCAGATCCTTCGTGTCATAAGTGATTGACCTGGTGGCAGGACCTGTTGGAATACCCCGCTGCTGGCAAGACCTGGTCACTGCACCAGCAACAATAGAGTCTCCCTCAGGGAACTTGCCTAAGAATAGAACGAGGAATGTTAGTGAGCAACAATACATAACCCAGAGAGGTAAGAATGGAAAAGAGGAAGGGAACTCACGAGAAATCTAGAAGAGGATGTGAGTAAGCTCGGCATACACATCTGCGTTGCTGGCCTGGAGTTTCTCATATTCGGAGGTCACCGACGCAAGTTTTACGCCGGCTTCCTGCAGCAAGTCCTTATCCTTGGAGATTTGAGTGGCCAAGCGCTCCTTTTCCTCGGTGAACTCCTGATTAGCCTTATCCAGCTCGGATCTATGAAGGTCCTTGAGCCTTTGGATTTCGGCGTTCAGCCGAGTAATCTCTGAGTCTTTGAGGCACAACTAAGCTATCTCATCATCCTTCTTTTTCAACTCAGCTTTGTGCTTCTCTACTTGTTCAAGAAAATGAGTCATCATGTCAGGGATGGACACGCTATCTTCAAGTGTAACTACAAATAGTGAATTAACCCGGCAGAGCCGAGATATGAATGTATACCGTGTCAAGGAAAGAGCACACACTAACTAAAGGAACAAGACGAGTTACCTTGGATTTCAGCTAGGTTCTTGCGCATGATGACATTTTCAGCCTCGACCTCGGCTGCATGATTGGGATGACAAATTAGTACGGATAACAAGTAACTCAAAGGGTCAAGAAGGAAAAAGCCTTAAGCAAAGAACTTACACTTCTTCTTGTGATCAGCCAACAACTTGACGTATCTGGCATGTAGATCTTTGTATGAGTCCAGCAAGCGCTGGAACTCAGCAGTTCAGCGGTTGGCGGTGATCTGAAAAACAAGCCAATGTTAGTTCACTAGTAAAGAGAAAATAATCCAAAGTCTACGAGATCTGGGCCAAGTGGAACTTAACCCAGCTCTACAAGTGTGGATATCCAAAGTCTACGAGATTTGGGCCAAGTGGAACTTAACCCGGCTCTAGGAGTGTGGATATTCAAAGTATTCAAGATCCAGGCCAAGTGGAACTTAACCGGCTCTAGGAGTGTGGATATTCGAAGTATTCAAGATCCGGGCCAAGTGGAACTTAACCCGGCTCTAGGTGTGTGGATATTCAGTATTCGAGATCTGGGCCAAGTGGAACTTAACGCGGCTCTAGGAGTGTGGATATTCGAAGTATTTAAGATCCAAGCCAAGTGGAATTTAACCCGGATCTAGGTGTGTGGATATTTGAAAACACTAAGGACTTACACTAAAATCTCTAAGAGCATCCGACCGAGTAATAAATTACTCCCTCGGAGGCTCGGGAACTAGTGGATATATCCATAAGTATTCATGTACATAGAGCAACATAGCAAAAGAAAAGGATTACCTCCATCATTCGGCCAGCTAGAGAAATAGCCTTGGTGGCGGAGTCCATTTGAGCGTTAAACTCTGTCGGACCAAACTTCTCTAGCAGATCGTCTTGCGGATCGATGAACTCGGCATTGTTCTAGTTATCCACATATTCAATAAGCGCCAGGCTATAGCTCTCGCTGCTAGGAGAATACCTCGTCACCAAGCCCTTGGCATGGGCCTCCCGCCTCGCGGGCTGAGCAGCAGTGGGATTGGTATGCATGACCAATTACTTACTGCCCTCTGATCCGGCAGCTGGAGACCCAGAAGCGGGATCCTTAGTAGGCTCGACGACTTTCTTACTCTTGTCGGACGATGCAGGCCACTGAAGAAGAACCGAGGCTGCAGAGCCGGACTCAGCTTGGGAGGCTAGCTGAAAAATGTCCTTAATGGACATAGTGGATCTGGAGGTAGCGGACAGAGACTTTTTCTTCGAGGGCTTGGTTGCGGCTGTTGCTGCTGCTGCTGGCTTTGGTGTTGGGGCTGGTGCTACTGGTGCTGATACTGGTGCTGGTGCTGGTACTGGTGTTGCTGGAATTGCTGGTGTTGCTGATACTGAAGAAACTAGAGCTCAAGAAGGAATTGTTTGGGATGGTGCCAATGAAGCTGGCACCTCAGAGCTGGACAATTGCGGCAAAGCAGAGGAACTGGGGAGATCCAGCATTGCCATATCCTCTACCGCTTTGCTGCCCCCCACATTGATGTTGCCCTCCTCATGACGAGGTGGGTTCTGATTTGGCGCAGCCGCGGAGTCCTCATGGATAGGACTCAGCGGGCGAACGTCATCGTCGCGGGGGAGGGGGGAGAAGAACCGCTCCGGATCAGAGAAGAAATGCTGGGGCTGCTCTGGGGAATAACTCTAGGAACGCTGGAGTAATGAAAAATCAGTGAGTCAGAAAGAGAAAGAAAAATAGATAAAAGGCAGAGACAAAAAGACTTGAAAATGGACGAGAAAGGAAAAGTGACTTACTCATCTGAGGTTGGGGGCGCCCGAGGTTTGGATGCCCTCCGGACCGTGCTCTTAGCCGTAGGCTTGGCCGAAGCCTTGACCCCGGACTTTTTCTGCCTCTTCTTGGGCGGCGGTGCCTCCGAAGCTGCGGCCGAGGTAGCCGTGCGCTTCTTGGAAGGGGTAGGGACCGGATCACCCGTGGCGAGAGGGGCAACCTCGAGGACCTGACCGGCCGGGTTAGCTGAAGATTCGGACATAACCGGGAATGCATAATAGATAGGCACCGGGTCAAGTACCTCCAGAACCTCAACATCTGAGTCATCGTCATCCGGCCAATCCCTTAGAGAAGAGGCCTTTCCAGAGGTACGCTTGGTGGTGTCTAGAGTAGGCAAGAACTTCTTCGAGTCAGGCTCCACCTCGTCCGGCTTAGCACGGTCCGCCACCCACTTGCTCGCCAGTTCTTTGCCATCTTCAAGTGGTTGCTGGAGGAATCACTGAGAGAAAAAGTATCAATGGTTGAGTTAGAAAAAATTTCTGACGTACCGTGAAAACCCGGAAAAATGGCAAGAGACGGATTTATCTTAGGAGGCGGATTGGCCCAGGTAAAGGGTGTGAGCCCCCATTTCCAAGCCCCAGAGAACTCCTTCTCCACATTGAAGATGGCCTTGACCCGGTGGAACACCTCTGAGTTGTTACGCTCGAAGGAGGAGGTCCGGTGGGGGTCAAGGGGGCCACTAAGATAGCAGATCTTGTGGGCGCGCTTCTGGAGGGGAAATACCCGGCTGCAGACAAAAGTGATCATAATGTCCTCACCCCGCAATTCCTCCTTGACTAGCTCCTTGATCCGGTGGTCAACCTAATTTGCCAAGGCAGTGGGCCGCTTCGGGATATTGTCCCATAGAGAGGTGTCCGGGACACCAATCTTGAAAGGGAGGAGCCGTATCAGGTCTTCATCCATGGTATTCCGGACATAGAAGAAGGTCTGGGCCCAGCCTTTGCAGGATTCGAAGCCGGTGGCTCGGGAGAAAGCGGAGTTCTCGCGGGGAGAGATGGAGGCTCCACCGCAATGATTCAAGTGTTTTTCAGCCGGAGTGAGGTGCTTGTTAGGGACGGCATTCTTCCTCAGACCAAAGAATTGGATCCATATTTCCTTGGAGGGCAAGAGGCCGATATACCCCTCTATGCCGGAGGCAAATGAAGAGAGAGAGGTAATGGCATTGGCGGGGAGATGATGCGGTTGGAGTTGATATGTGGAAATGATATCGTGGAAGAAATCAGAAACAGGTAGGCCGAAGCCGCGTTGGAAGTGGGAGAGAAAATCAACAAATTCACCAGGAGTTGGTGAAGGAGCAACCTCCTAAGCGGCGAGGCGGCAGGCGACGCCCGCGGGTATGCGGCGTCTAGCGTAGAGCCAGTCGATGTCATCCTGGAAGACGAAGGCGGCAACCTAGCCACCACGCTCACGAGCTTTGTCTTCTTCTTCTTCCTGAGCGATGACGACGGCTTGCTCCTCTGTCATGGTGGAGTCAAGCTCCTCGAGAAAGAAGTCAGAGAAGTAATAGCCAAGGAGGGGAATCTGGAGGTGCAGGGCCCCGTGGTGAAGAACTCGAACGGAGGCGGCGGCGTGGTCGCAGAGAGTGGTTGGGTGTAGTCCCGGCGGTGCAGCACTAGCGCGGATGCAGTGGCGACAGTGGTGCCGCTGCGAAGAAGAAGAGAGGTAGGGGCACGCAAAGGGGGGACTTCCCTAAGGGTTGCCCCTGCACCCTATTTAACCGTGCACTGCGGGCGTGTAGTTGGATCCGTTTCTGCGGCCCAACCACACGCTATGGCCGTGTACGCACCCAACCGACCAATCAAGCACAAGCCACAACAAGGGGCACAGGGAACAGGAGATCCCATGACATGATGTAGTGATCTGATTAACGAGGCTGCTGCTGACGGGGCGTGAGCAATTATTCGACATTACATGAATCGGTAGTAATAACTAGCGGCCCTTAAAATGAGGCAAAGTGATGATTACCCTCCACGTAGGACGTGGGGAAGCGTATGAGAGAAGGAAAGGTAACCCGGATACGTGAGCAAAAACCCGGCCAACGAGAAATAACTCAGAACGAGCCAAGGGAACATGAAAGTGAAGAGTCCGGATTACAGAATAACTCGGCTGAAGAAGCACAGATCCGGATAGGGGAACCTGTTGTGGCCTTAACAACTGAAGTTTCTAAGATCGCACCAGCTTCGGGGACTAATGTTGGGGGGATACCCCCGGGTAGGGTCACGCCGGGGTATAAAGGCCGAGTTAGCCGAGGTATGGCACTGTCAAATCAAGTGTTGGCCGGGTCACCTCAAGGCAGGCCAACTTACGGAGTAACCTGGCCCATTGGGAGTTTGCCTAGCATTAATCCGACCGACATAAAATATATGTCGGCCATGTGTATCCGCTAAATATACAGGTACCCTCGTAGCCGGGTTAGCCAAGCACTAGCCCGACTACCATTTGGCTTCCAAGAGAAGGAAGGAATCTCCCGTTGGTAAAAAGGGGGCCTCTGTCCGCTGTAGCATGAGCGAAGCAAACAGAGGGAAGGACCAGCGGGGAATGGCCGACCAATATGACGCGGGCAGCATCGGCTGACGTAGCCCGTGTCTGGTGACGCTTAAAGGCATGGAGTACGCAGAGGGTTACATCCATAGTCCGGACGAACCGTTAAAGTGAATAAAGAAGCATCTAGCTTTAACCAATGGGCATATTCAGGGAATATGCCTCCACGTATGCCCTTACTTTGTAACCCAGGCTCCCCTATATAAGGAGCACCAGGGCCTCCATAGCAAGGGATCGATCATTCTGTCTTGGTAGAACCCTAGAGCATAGTACTAGGGGGGGTAAGAGAAATAGTCTCCTTCTCATGAACAGCTCATGGATCACTTGTAAACAACCATTGATAGAGTGAAATATAAGCATCTGTGTGTGGAATCACCGCACTATTCCTCCCTGGATTCCTCTAGTGCTCATTGGCCCCATCTTTAGCCTATCCATGGCATCTACCATGCCACCACCACGACAAAAGGTGATTAAGTAACCATATGATGAAGATCATCTTCATCTTGCACCTAGTGCACGTAGAACTAAGGGATCTCAAAGACCTCATCTTCATCCAGGTCTCTTACAAACTCCTTGTAGAATGCCCAAGATATGGAATTCATTTCAGAGCAACTGACATTACATGGGTGCTGAAATATGGATTTCTCTAGTGTCACGTTGCAACAATCTTCGATCTTATAACACCCTGATCATGCATATGAAATTGAAGAAGGTTTGTGTGTAAGGAACATATATAATTAAGAAACTAGTCATGTGTGTAAGGGAAAAACCATTTCAATGCAAAGAAGTCAATACATACACTAGTCTTGATCAACCCAAGGTTTGACAACAGTATCAACATTTGACACTTCAACAATAAAGCACCTGTCTACTCTATTGTATGCAAATGTCAGAACATCATTCTGTTCAATGTTATAAGCTGCACAGAACCTGCTCCAATATGGCCCACATAATGCTACAGACCTCCCCAAAATTCCCACCATATAGCACATAGAAGTAGTATTCATCAATTGTTATGTTTTGATCATGGCAGTCACTCCGAGCAAGGATCCAGGTCAGATGTGAACCAAGAGCGAATTGTCGCATACTCTCAACGAAACAACAAGGAATACACTGCATAAATTTGTGAAACAGAAAAAACCTATAAGATCATGAACATAAAGCAATTTATATGGAAATTTAAAATAAGATATGTATATGAAAATCGAGAATACTTACAAATCCCTCTCCAAAAAGGGTGCTATCACCCTCATTCTAAAATACATCACATGGTCTGTGTTTCCAATCCCACACCAGGCAGGTTCCTGCTGACATGTCACACATTCGTTTTGAGCAATATTCCTTTTTTTCTGAACACAAAAATTACAAAAGATCAGGAAAATAAATGATATGATGTTACTAAGATTATCACTGATTACATTGTACTTTATCTAATATATATATACTACTAACGACAACTAGTACTATATATGTGCAGAAATACAACTAGTCTGCAGTTCTACATAGATAATCCTGCAAAAATACAACTAATGATGTGCATACTGTACTAATCTGCAATTCTGCATACACATACTGAAGATTGTTATTCACAAAATATCAGCACAAATTGTACCAACAAAAAAATCTGCAGAAATTCAACCCAACAAAATCTGCACATCCTAGATTTACTCAAGAGACTCGATGAAGTAATCTTAGAGAAAACTCTATGGATTCGATGAAGAAATCATAGATAAAACACTATAGATTTGATGAAGAACAAGTACTATTTGCACAACTCTGAAAACCCTACATTTTCATCGAGCTGCTGCTGCTGAAGATCTCTGCCGCCGGTTATACTACGGTGAAGGGGATTCTTACCGCTGTTGTAGAACCTCGCCACCGGTTATTCCACGATAGATTGCTTCCTGATACGTTGCTAACGTATCCATAAGTTTTGATGTTCCATGGTTGGTTTTTATCGACCTACTTATGTTTTGTCCACACTTTGTAGTACTTTTTATACACTTTCTTGGACTAACCTATTAACAAGATGCCACAGTGCCAGCTGCATGTTTTCTGCTGTTTTTGGTTCCAGGAAAGTCGGAAAATGAATATTCTCGGAATTGGACGGGACAAAAGCCAAAGTCAGTTTTTCACCGAGGGGGACACGGAGCCAGAATACGAGACGGAGAGGGGCCAGAGGGCCGCCACACCACCTGGCCATGTGGCCAGGCCTGGCCCATGCCAGGGGGTGGTGTGGCCGCCTAGGGCACCCCCTCGGCCTCCCCTTTCGCCTATAAGATGCCTCCGATACAGAAACCCTAAGTACCCGATCAAAATTCCACGAAAGAGTCTGTAGCCACCGTCATATCCATCCCTAGATCGGGAGGGATCTGAAGCTCTTCCCGGCACCCTGCCGGAGGGGAGAATTCACCCTGGAGGCCTTCTTCATCACCATGCAAGCCTCCGGTGTGATGCGTGAGTAGTTCATCCTTGGACTACGGGTCCATGTAGTATCTAGATGGTTGGTTCTTCTCCTTTGTGCTACCATGTTTAGATCTTGTGAGCTGCATTCATGATCAAGATCATCTATTTGTAATCCTACATGTTGTGTTTGCGGTGATCCGATGGATATTGAGATGCTATTTCAGATTGATTATTGATTCTATCATGTCTTTCTTATTTGTGATCTTGCATGCTCTCCGTTGTTAGTGACTATCTTGGCCGAGTAGATGCTAGCAACTCCAAGAGGGAGTATTTATGCTCGATAGTGGGTTCATGCCTCTAGTAATCTGGGGAAGTGACAGAAATCTCTAAGGTACTAGATGTGTTGTTGCTACTAGGGAGAAAACAACAATCCTTTGTTCATAGAACAATCATATTATTTACTTTACACGCAATGTGTAATTCAATTATCTGTTGCTTGTAACTTAATACTGGAGGGGGCTCGGATGATAACCTGAAGGTGGATTATTAGTCATAGATGCAGTTGGATTACGGTCTATGTATAATGTTATAATGCCCAATCAAATCTCATAGGAGTCAGGATGATTAGTATATGCATGATTGCTTTCTCGATGTTTGTCAATTTCCCCTCTGTAATTTGTTCACCCAACATGTCATCTATCTTAAGGAGAGCCACCACTAGTGAACTATGGACCCCGGTCCTTTCTTTTACCATCAATCTACAACTTTTTACTGCTTTCTGTTTACTTTCTGCAAGCTTTTACTTTCTTCCACACAATACGTTTTATCCTTTGTTTTTAGTAAAACCGGTGAGATTGACAACCTCACTGTAAGTTGGGGGCAAAGTTCTGTGGTTGTGTTGTGCAGGATTCCAAGTTTGCAACAACACCTTGGAGGTGTTTACTTGCTCCTACTGGTTTGATAACCTTGGTTTCATAACTGAGGAAAACTTACTGTTGTGCTCATCATACCTTCCTCTTGGGTATCCCCAACGAGCTCGACATCAACCACGAGCCAGCAAGTATTTTTCTGGCGCCGTTGCCGGGGACTCAAGGACATCTTCACAAGGGGAGTCCCTCATAACCAATCTCTTTACTTTGTTTTATTTGTTTTGCTTTGTTTGCTTGTTTCTTTATCAAAAACACAAAAAAATTAGTTTTTCTAGTTTGCTTTCTTTATTAAAAACACAAAAAATGACTACTCTTGAAAATACTAAGTTGTGTGACTTCACTAGCACCAACAACAATGATTTCATGTGTACACCTATTCCTCCACCTGTTCCTGAAGCTACTTTCTTTGAAATAAAACCTGCTTTACTCAATCTTGTTATGAGAGAACAATTTTCTGGTATTGGTAATGAAGATTTTGCTGCTCATCTAAATAACTTTGTTGAACTTTGTGAGATGCAAAAGCATAGGGATATAGATGGAGATATTATGAAGCTTAAATTGTTTCCTTTCTCTTTGAGAGGAAAAGCTAAAGAATGGTTGCAATCCCTAACTAGAAATAGTATTGATTCTTGAACTAAATGCAAAGATGCTTTCATTGGAAAATACTATCCTCCTGCTAAGATTATATCTATGAGAAGCGAAATAATGAATATTAAACAATCTGATAATGAACATGTTGCTCAAGCTTGGGAAAGAATGAAATCTTTGGTAAAGAATTTTCCCACTCATGGACTGACTGCTTGGATGATTATCCAAACCTTTTATGTAGGATTGAACTATTCTTCAAGAAATCTATTGGATTTTGTTGCTGGAGGTACCTTTATGACCATTACTTTTGATGCTGCAACAAAGCTTCTGGATAATATGATGGTTAACTATTCTGAATGGCACACCGAAAGAGCTCCACGAGGTAAGAAGGTAAATTCTATTGAAGAAACCTCCTCCTTGAGTGATAAAATTGATGTTATTATGTCTATGCTTGTTAATGGGAAAGCTCATATTGGTCCAAATCATGTTCCCTTAGCCTCTTTGGTTGCTCAAGAAGAGCAAGTTGATGTGAACTTTATAAGAAATAATAATTTTAGCAACAATGCCTACATGAATAATTTTGGTAATAATAATTATAGGCCATATCCTCCCAACAATGGTAATGCTTATGGAAATTCCTACAACAATAATAGGAGTGCTCCCTCTGAACTCAAAGTTATGCTTAAAGATTTTATTAGTAAACAAACTTCTTTCAATAAAACTATTGAGGAAAAACTCTCTAATGCTGAAAGAAATATAACATCATTGGCTGAAGCTCAATCTTCTTTGAATAAAATGGCTACTAAACCTGAAACTATTGAGAATCCCTTTGCTGCTACTAATGCCATACAAGTTAGAATTGATGAAAATGTTAGACTATTAGCTGAATTCCATGCTAAGTGGGAAAGAGAAGATGAAATTGCTAGAAACATTAGTGTTTCTACTATCGCTACCACTAGTGTTGAAGCTAGTAATAGCTCTACTACTTTAAATGATAATTATGATTTTTATCTTGATGGTTGCAATATCTCTGAAGTAATTAAGTTCCTACAAAAGCTTGCTAAAAGTCCTAATGCTAGTGCTATGAATATGGCCTTTACAAAACACATTACTGATGCTCTCATAAAAATTAAAGAAGAAAATATGAAACATAAAGCTTCTATTCCTATGAAACAAGAAGATGGTTGGGAACCCATCATTAATATGAAAGTGAATGATTTTGATTTTAAAGCTTTATGTGATCTTGATAGTAGTGTTTCTATTATGCCTAGAAGGATTTATGATATGCTTGATTTGCCACCATTGGAAGATTGTTATTTGAATGTCCCACTTGATGATAATGCTAAAAAGAAACTCATGGGGAGTATTAATGATGTTCTAATTATGGTTAACAATCCTTATGTCCCTGTTGATTTCTATGTTTTAGATGTTGAATGCAATGCTTCTTGTCCTATTACTTTGGGAAGACCTTTTCTTAGAACTGTTGGTGCCATTATTGATATGAAAGAAGGCACCATTAAATATCAAATCCCACTCAAGAAAGGTATAGAACACTTCCCTAAGAAGAGAGAGAGGATTCTTTTGCCTCTCCTATGAAAACAAAATTTGCTCTTAATGCTTCTTCATTTTAGAACACTTGATGCTTTTCTTGCTTCTTATGCCTAACTTAAAGGCGTTAAAGAAAAGTACTTATTGGGAGATAACCCAAAATTTTTAGATGAGTCTTGGAAGTTATTACTTCAGTAATAACCGCTCCGTATCCTTTTTATTTGCTTTTTGTGCCAAGAGTAACCTCTAATGAGAGAGGAGTAATGCTTGGGAAAGTTGTTGTCCCGAAATAGATTTTTCTCCTTCACCGTAAAAATTCGTGTAAAATCTCTGTATGTCGTTTTGAGGCGTGAATTTTTGTGCTTCTGCCCCAGGTTGTTATCTAACTTTCGTTAGTTTAACACTTCTTGATTTGAGCAACAGAAGTTCTTCGAAAAAATTGGTTTTTACCTGCTTGTCTGTTTTGATAGATTTCTGCCATTATTTGCATTTGCTTCTTATTGGTTCTTTTTTTTGGTTCTCTTTGGGGAATTGAGATTTTCAAGGGAAGTGCTTCAGTATCTTGTGTTTAGTTGGAAGTTCTATTGGTGTTGAAACTAAACCCAAAGACTTATTATCTCGAGTGCACTAATGTTGCTAATAAAGATTGTGTGAAGTTTTGTATGAAGGAAAAAAATTCAGGTGTATGGAGAGAATGATGTAATGAGATGAAGAATGGACTAAAGCTCAAGCTTGGGGATGCCACCCCGTGTCACCCCAATAAATATCTAAGAAGTACAAGCGTCAAAGCTTGGGGATGCCCAAGGCATCCCCTTCTTCATCAATAAAAACCTCAGGTTTCTTCCCAACACTTCATTTTTATTGTTTCATGCACAATTGTGTTGTTCTTGGAGTGTCTTCGTTTTTTTTTTTTTGTTTTCATTTGCTTGGTTTTCTTAGTTTTCTGAATAAATTGGTTGGACCCCCTCTTTCATGCATTGGTTTTCAAATAGTTTGGTTTGGATTGGAAAAGAGTAGGAAGGTTCATGCTTAAGTGGTAAAAGGAGTTTGTTTTTGACTGTGGCCTATGCTTTGTCATGCCATGCTTGATATTGTTTTGGCTTTATGATTAGTGATCTTTGTTGTAGCATGACATGTTATAAACAATTGAGATTGCTTAATGTGCCTTGGAAGAATCATGCGTTGTTTTAGCATATTAAAGCATAAGTATTGTGGTATTCTCCTTTGATGATTTATTTGGGTTGACTTGGCGCATGATCACACCATGTTATGACTATCCCAAGTCACCATAAGCCTTTGTGATCCTTTAGTTTTTGACTTGTAATATCAATTTAAGCTTTGATTAATGATGTTTGTCGCTCTGCATGATTATGGCCATTATTGCTCTCTTAGTTGGTCGCTCCCAGTCTTTTGCTAGCCTCCATAACCAAGTATGAGTTCCACTCATGCATCCAACTCCTAAAACCAAGTTATTCCAAAGATTCCACCATACCTACATTAGCATTTTCTATTCCAAGTATATTCTTGTTTTTATCTACCTTCCGAATTAAACTTGTTATGTGAAAATTAGTGATTAAATCTCTCACAAACTTGATGGCACACTTTAATTTCTTGCACTTAATAAACTTGAACCATTGTGTCCATCCTTGTTGCGTATATGCTTGCGCTTTATAAGTTGAAGTTAGCAGAACCATGTATCATGGGGAACGCTTTCAACATTGCATTTGTACATTGTACCTAGTTGATATCATGTTCTTTTGCTTATGGATCCCGGCGGTGTGAAATAAAAGGGGAACTTGTAAGATCATGGAGTTTGTATTTGTGTTAGAGAAACGCTTGGGCCGCTAGCCTAAGCCATGCCTAATCATGGTGGAAACTTGCAGCATAACCATAATGAGCACTCTATGAAGCATCCTCAATAAAAACCTATGCAAATAGCAAATAAAAGGATCGCTGCGATGCTCATTGTCTGCTTGCCTTGTCATTTTGATTATGGGATAGCTCCTGTATCATGTGCAAGGGGTACCCCATTGGCGGTTCTCTATGATACATATGTACTTACAATGACAAGAGCTTAGTTGTGACTCAAGTTGAGTAGCATGAGGTTCGGTACTCGTAAGTAAGGTCATGAGATTTCAACTTATAACTTGTCAAGCATATCCTCTTAGTTGTGTCACTTTAACTTTAATCACCTAAAGATGCTTATGATAGGGGCAATGAGAGCTGAAAGCTAATAAGTACCATAATTTTTTGGAAGCTCTTTATGAAACTTGAATCCCTACTTCCTTCTATGAAGGCCTTTCTTTTACTTTTATGTTGAGTCTCCACCTTCTATCTTTATGCACCTATTTTGAGAGAATAGTGGCCACTTAGTTCTATGTGCATTGTCCCAAGACTTGTTGATTGATGCATAACTTTGATATTGCTTGTTGTTAAACTATTTGTATCTAGTCACTCTTATGAAATTTGAAGGTGTCCTATGCATTTATGTTTGCTACTCTATGAGGGACAAGCTGAATGCCACTATGCTATGTTTTCTTTATGTGAAACAAACAAACGTCTTGCAAAGCAATGTTATTCATGAATCTTTTGTTTGGTCCTTTTCATGTTGCAACATAGTTGGTATGTCTTATTGTTAGAACTTTATCTTTCATTCTATGTTGAAGTACTATGATCCCAGCTATCAATGTTTTACTAATAATTTGATCAAGTTTATGATGGTGCATGTCACCTCAAAAAATATTCTTTCTTTTTATCACTTACCTACTCGAGGACGAGAAGGAGTTAAGCTTGGGGATGTTGATACGTTGCTAACGTATCCATAATTTTTGATGTTCCATGCTTGGTTTTTATCTACTTTCTTATGTTTTGTCCACACTTTCGAGTACATTTTATACACTTTCTTGGACTAACCTATTAACAAGATGCCACAGTGCCAGCTGCCTGTTTTCTGCTGTTTTTGGTTCCAGGAAAGTCAGATAATGAATATTCTCGGAATTGGACGGGATAAAAGCCAAAGTCAGTTTTTCACCGAGGGGGACACGGAGCCAGAATATGAGAAAGAGAGGGGCCAGAGGGCCGCCACACCACCTGGCCGCGCGGCCAGGCCTGGCCTGTGCCAGGGGGTGGTGTGGCCACCTAGGGCACCCCCTCGGCCTCCCCTTTCGCCTATAAGATGCCCCCGATACAGAAACCCTAAGTACTCGATCAAAATTCCACGAAAGAGTCTGTAGACGCCGTCATCTCCATCCCTAGATCGGGAGGGATCTGAAGCTATTCCCGGCACCCTGCCAAAGGGGAGAATTCACCCTGGAGGCCTTCTTCCTCCATGCAAGCCTCCGGTGTGATGCGTGAGTAGTTCATCCTTGGACTACGGGTCCATGTAGTATCTAGATGGTTGGTTCTTCTCCTTTGTGCTACCATGTTTAGATCTTGTGAGCTGCATTCATGATCAAGATCATCTATTTGTAATCCTACATGTTGTGTTTGCGGTGATCCGATGGATATTGAGATGCTATTTCAGATTGATTATTGATTCTATCATGTCTTTCTTATTTGTGATCTTGCATGCTCTCCGTTGTTAGTGACTATCTTGGCCGAGTAGATGCTAGCAACTCCAAGAGGGAGTATTTATGCTCGATAGTGGGTTCATGCCTCTAGTAATCTGGGGAAGTGACAGAAATCTCTAAGGTACTAGATGTGATGTTGCTACTAGGGAGAAAACTGCAATCCTTTGTTCATAGAACAATCATATTGTTTAGTTTACACGCAATGTGTAATGCAATTATATGTTGCTTTCAACTTAATACTGGAGGGGGTTCGGATAATAACCTGAAGGTGGATTATTAGTCATAGATGTAGTTGGATTACGGTCTATGTATAATGTTGTAATGCCCAATCAAATCTCATAGGAGTCAAGATGATTAGTATATGCATGATTGCTTTCTTGATGTTTGTCAATTGCCCCGCTGTAATTTGTTCACCCAACATGTCATCTATCTTAAGGAGAGCCACCACTAGTGAACTATGGACCTCGATCCTTTCTTTTACCATCAATCTACAACTGTTTACTGCTTTCTATTTACTTTCTGCATGCTTTTACTTTATTCCACACAATACGTTTAATCCTTTGTTTTCAGCAAAACCGGTGAGATTGACAACCTTACTGTAAGTTAGGGGCAAAGTTCTGTGCTTGTGTTGTGTAGGATTCCAAGTTGGCAACAACACCTTGGAGGTGTTTCCTTGCTCCTACTGGTTCGATAACCTTGGTTCATAACTGAGGGAAACTTACTGATGTGCTCATCATAACTTGCTCTTGGGGTTCCCCAACAAGCTCGACATCAACCACGAGCCAGCACATCCCTCACTCCACCGTCGTCGCGCGCGCCCGTGGATGTTGCAGCTCCCCTGCATTCGCCCAGAAAACACGTGAGATCAGGCGGTGCGCCCTGCACCTATATATATGCGAAGGAAGCTCGCTGGATATTGGAGAATATATAAGTTGTGCACCTGCTTCCGGTGAAAGCTCGCCGGAGGCAGCGATGGGGCACTCTCTCTCTCTAGCTGCACCTGTCTTGTCCACTCTCTCTCTACATGTCTCTTCGGTTCCGACAAAAATGGAGCGAAAATAAAGTCCAAGAAATTCAATAAAATGGAAACCTTTAGGTCTCGAACACACAACCAAGAGGACCCTGACCAGTGGACCCACCTATGATGAACCCCACGTGTTAGCTGGACAAGTGAAATTCTTTCGCTGACTTGTGGGGCCTACCTCTTTGCCGCCCACACACTCACCTGAACTCCACCCGGGAGATTTCAAAATCAGATCTGAAATCCGGTCCACCACACGCGGCGGCGGCTAGGGCACCGCTGCCTTTGCCGGTCCACCACATGCGGCGGCGGCGGCGTCTCCCCATCCATTTCGGCGTCCGCACTCCAAGGCTGTCCGTTGGGACTCCCCTTCCGGCCGATGTCTCCGCGCACCTCGGTAGCTCCCCTTCCTGGCACCATCTACGTGCTCAACTCGCTCGGCTCCGTGTCTGCCAAGGTAAAAAAATAGTTTGTTTAATTGTTCAATAAATGGATATCACTTGGATTGTCCATCTACATAAAAATCTTCTTAAAAAGGATTATTCTTCTTAGAAAATGTGATTAGTTTGTTTAATTGTCCAACAGACTGATAGGAGTTGGATTTGTTGCACGGTAAAGTAAATTGTTCTGAAAAATGATTAGCATGTTCTAAAAATGAGATTTGTTGTTTTAATTGTTCAACACATGGATATGAGTTGGCTTGTTCATTGTAAAGAAAACTATTCTAAAAAATCACTAGCCTGTTTTGAAAGTGTGATTTGTTTATTTAATTCTTAACAGATGGATAGGAGTTGGATTGTTCATGGCAGACAGTTTACTGAATCCTACAAAGCTGGCCTGAAACAGTTTGTCAGATTTGTCCAGGAGGGATATGGCGAGAATGCTGAGGTTCCATGCCCCTGTCGTAAGTGCCTCAACCGGAGAACGGTACATATAGGGCTTCTTTATCTCCACTTACTCATCAGTGGCATGTCACACACGTATACTCGGTTGATACATCATGGAGAGCTACTTGATCTTGCTATTATTGAAGATCCACCCAATGGTGGTAACAATGGTGGTCATGCTGGTGTTGACAATGACTATATGTATACAGATGATGAAGGCGATGATGATGGAGGTCATAACGTCTAGATATGTTGCAAGACCTTAAGCACGCAGGCGATGCATTAACTACAGAGCAGATTGCTGCTAATGTCCCAACAGACGGTAAACATGAGAAATTGTTTGCAAAGTTGGTGGAAGAGGCAAAGCGGAAGCTTTACCCGGGAAGTAAACACTCCAGGCTTGCATTTGTTGCGAAGCTCCTTCATCACAAGTCATATCACCGGATCACCAACACTACTTTCGATGATTGGATGAAGCTATTTGCTAATGCACTACCGGATCCCAATACCCTGCTGAGATCATACCGTGAAGCAAAAAACTTATCGGAAGGAGCTTGGACTTTCCTATGACAGCATACACGTGTGCGAAAACAACTGCATGCTCTTCTGGAAGGACAATGACAAGCTGGACAACTGTATTATGTGTGGCGCCTCAAGGTGGAAATATACGGAAAGAAGGTCGTCGGCTGTCAAAGTGCTGCGTTATTTTCCTTTGGCGCCACGGCTGCAGAGATTGTTCTCTTCGAGGAAAACAGCGGAGAACATGTAGTGGCACAAGTTAAGGAGAATGCCCAGAGATGGTATACTTAGTCATCCGGCTGATGGTGAAGCATGGAAGGATTTTGACAAAACATGGGAGGACTTTTCAGCTTACCCTAGAAACCTAAGGCTCGGCCTTGCCACCGATGGCTTCAATCCTTATGGAACCATGAGCAGGAGCTACAGTATGTGGCCTGTATTTGCCCTGCCGTACAACCTTCCACCATGGGATTGTATGGATGCATCAAACTACATGCTTTGCCTTCTAATCCCTGGCAAATCAAGTCCTAGAAAGGACTTTGATCTCTTTATTGAGCCTCCGCTGATTGATTTGCAACAACTTTGTAAGGGTGTGCCCTCTTACGATGCATTTCAAAACGAAACGTTTGATCTTCGAGCAGCGGTTCTTTGGTGTACCCATGACTACCCAGCTTATAGCACTATGTCTATGCATACAATAAAAGGATAATATGCATGCCTGCATTGTGACAAAAATCCTCTGTCCAAATCCATAAAGAGCAAAATATGCTACATTGGGCACCATCGTTTCCTCTCGAAGCGCCACCGCTTGCGGCGAGACACGGAGCTTGCCGCCATTCATGATGACCACTCGAAGCCTGGCAAATTTACTGCAGTTGAGTTACAAGCTGAGCTAGAGAAGCTTAGGCATCTTAAACTAGGAGCTAGATGTGATCCTAGGAGCAAAAAGAGGAAGCGGACAGATCCTTCATTGATCTGGAAGCGGCAGCATGGTTTCTAGGACTTGCCTTACTAGGCATCGTTGAAACTTCGGCACAATCTCTACGTGATGCACATCGAGAAAAACATCTGCGACAACTTGATTGGCACACTACTTGAACTTGACGGGAAGAATAAGGACACCTTGAAGGCTAGGTATGATTGTGAAGCCCTAGGCATTAGGCGAGATCTACAGGTACAACCCACAGACATAGATAAGGACCTTCTCTGTCCATATGCACCGTATTACCTGAATAAGGAGCAGAAGATGGGTTTCTGTCAATATCTGTGGGACTGCACTTTTCCTAATGGGTTTTATTCAAACATGGGCAAATGTGTCAGCGTTCCTACACGCAAGATCACAGGACTTAAAAACCATGACTGCCACATCCGGTTGCAGGGAATATTGGATGTTGGCATGCGAGGGTATTTGCATCCCGTATCTACACGACACTTGGAGAGGTGGGAAGATTTTCTAGGCAATTGTGTAGTAAAAACTTGAAACTATCGGTGTTGGAAAGGCTCATAGATGAAATCCTAGTAATTCTGTGCAAACTTGAACACATCTTTCCGCCGGCATTTTTTGATGTGATGGTCCACCTGGCTGTGCATTTACCTGATGAGGCAATGCTCCGAGGCCTTGTGAACTATGGGTGGATGTATCCAATAGAGAGGTTGTTGTGTACTCTAAAGAGATATGTCAGGAACATGTCACGTCCAGAAGGTTCAGTGGCAGAGGCCTACATTGCTGCCGAGTGCGTGACTTTTTTCGCTAGATACCTTGATGATATTGTGACAAGATTCAATCGACCAGTGAGAAATATAGGTGACCAACATGAACCAGCTTGTTATGTGTTTGGCCACAGTGTGAATTTGATTAGAGGAAGCCATGTCACCTGCTATGGAGGAAGCGATGATACTGATTTGACCCTCCAAAGGGAGCTACACAAGATGACTTGGTATGTCCTAAACAACTGTGAGGAGGTTAAGCCATATATCATGTATGTTCTGATCTCCCATACTTATGAATCAAATATTGCCATACACCTAAAGATTTTAATTCCGAGTTACTCTCTAGATTGCAGTCTTCGCCGAGAACAGCTGGTGAACGATGGGATGCCCAATGTGGAAAGAAGGCTTGAGTAGGGATTTCAAAGATGGTTCAAGGACCATGTTAGTTTCCTTTTGCATTTATCTCTGTCCTTCATATATAGCATTTCAATGCATGACTTGACCATATTGTATTTCTGCTGCGGTACATACAGATCATGAAAAGCAACAGGAGAATCCAGAAGCTGTGGATGAAGAGCTTTTTGCATTGGCGTGTGGCCCAGACTTCCGAGTAAGAACATATTCAGCTTGTATTGTGGATGGTGTTTGGTTCCTCACCGCTGATCGTGAGAAGGGCAAGAAAACACAAAACAGTGGAATAATGACTGAAGGTTGTCACTTGGAGAAGGATATCCATTTTTATGGTGTCCTCAAGGATATCAAGGTGTTGTATTTTAACTCTGATTTGGAACACCAACGATCAGTTGTGTTATTCCACTGCGATTGGTATCAGCTTGAGGGTTGCAAGGATACTGAGATGGTGTATGATAAACTCTTCCGGAGTGTCAACATTACCAATGTTTTGTACAAAGATGACAGTTACATCTTGGCAACCCAGGCTACAAAAGTGTTCTATGTGCCAGACACAGCCAAGGGCAAAAACTGGCATGTGGTTCAACAAATTGTTCAAAGGCATAAGTTTGATGTTGCCGAAGGAGAGGAGGAGGAGGAGGTGGTGGTGCATACTGATGTAGCATACCAACAGTTTGTAGGCTCTGACAATGAGACTATATCTGAGGATCTGCCTTTCAGGAAACATCGACCCTCTATCAACAGAGGCCGCATCATAGATGCATCAGTGTTCGATCGTATCAGACGTAAAAGGAAAGTTGTTGAAGAGTAGGAAGTTGATAGTGAGCCTAAAGTAGACGACCCCATTGAGGAGTACTGCAGTGCAAACAAGATGAAGTACAAGATGATATAGATAAAGAGTTGTTCCAGCTTATGATGGTGGAGTGTTGGGTGATTTGTATTGCATGCTTGAACTGATGGATGTGTGCATGCGTGTGTTGAACTGATTATCGTGTGTTCATGATTTGTGGTGCATGCTTGAACTAATGGTTGTGTGCATGTCTGCGTTGCATGCTTTGTGTTGAACTAATGGTTGTGTGCATGCCTTTGAACTGATCAATATGATTGTCCTTTAGTTCATGGAATTAATAGTTATTCATTAGGAAAATTAGCCAAAACATTGGGCTGTTATTCTATCTATCAAACTTGGCTGAACAAAAGCTCTTTTTATGGTAGAAAAATTATGCTATTATTCAGTCCACGTGGGACCCATTTGTCAGCCTACCAGACGATGCCAGTGTGAACCAAAACCGCTCACACATGGGACCCACCTGTCATAGCAGGAAGAAAAAACCCTCTCCCCTCCATGCCACTCCCAAATCCCACACTACTTCCCCCAAATCCATGCTAGAGAAAACCCTCTCCCCTCCCTGCGGACGACCAAATCGAAGCAATGACGATGGCAGCGGAGGCTGCAAACTGACGTGTAAGTGCTCCTCAACCTAGTACCCTTTCATCGCGTCAACTCTTCGTTAACTGGCTGGGGATGTGGTCGCCTCCCCTTTCTAGTTCGACACATCGCCTCCTTGTTCTAGGACACCGCATCAATTTTGCTGTTTAATTAGTTCTAGTTTGATGTGTCGCCTCCTTGTTCTATGGAAGCACGTATGTACTCACAATCTAGTGCTCTGGGCATTGATGTTGCTACTTATGGCAGTGCCCAATCTGATTCACTGAACTCTAGCCAACAACTAATATTCTTCTCCTACAGTACTTTTCAGCTAGCTACAGCCGTGCACACCTCAACCGCTATTTCCCAAAGGTGTTACCACTCGCATGCTCCTACAAGACCACTTTTGAGCATGTTAACCTCTTCCAAGGCATGAATGATGCTGGTTAGATGACAAGAGGCTGGTCTAATATTCTCGAACCACTAGAATAAGGGAGGGGAATGGGTGCATCTTCACCTTTTTAAATGAGGGGCTACATGGCTTCACGGGTTGTGTTAATGTTCTGTAGTGAGGCCAAAAAGTGTCTGCTTGTTTATGTTGTGGTGTTAGATGAACCATTAATGTAATATGTTGTCAGTGAACTTGTAGTGGTAAGGAACTTGTTGTCAACCTGGTGCTCTACATGCTAACTAATATTATCTCCATATTCTATGCATATATTTTGGTTGATTATGTTCATGTTGTTGCTTTCATGTGATTGAGAGATGGTACGTAATATACAGAATAAAGTTATAGATCAGTATAAAACCAATGGACAGATGCATCGGTTGCAAGTTAGTTCTGCAAAAGATTGGTTGATGATTCGATTCTATCTACCTGCACAAAATGTTTTTCTATTATTTAATTTCTATCAAACGCACTGATAGTTGGGGCCGGTGGAAAACATCACGAAGCAGCGTCGAACCCAGCACTACCGTGAGATGCACTATGTACGTACCGTCGACACCGAGCTGACATGTGGGGTTGAAGCACGGAGGAGAGGGTCAATAAAAAAAGAGTTGAACATGTGTGGTGACGAAATCCACGATGAATTTGGCACCAGACGAAATGGCAAACTGGGCTTCAGGGCCTGGGACGAAATCTGCGACGAATTTGCCACGATGAAAACAAGGAATGTCATGGATAACCGAGCTGGAGGGGCTTGGAGCTTGTTGTGATGAAACATTCTAGAACATCAGGAATCCGCGACGTTTTAGGTCGCGTCATAAAAATAACATCACAGATCGTCTAGATTCTTGTAGTGTAATTAGTAGGCATAATAGTAGTTAGTAGACATGAGAGCAGTTAATAGGAATGAGAGAAATTGGTACCTCACTAACAAAGGGTGTCAAAGACCACCATTGTCTAGTAGTTGCCCTATATACATGTTCAATCTCCTCAAGTAGTATAGTCCTCGATGCTCATCCTTGCTGTGAGGGTGTAGGATCCTCAGATGTGGTCCTCCTGGGTCATCCTCGTCCTCTAGGGCGTAGATCCCCGTCCCCTTCCTTCCTCGTCATTGTAGCGACAAGGAACTCTTCTATTTAGAGTACTTGTTCCTGGCTTATTCTGGCTTTATATCCTATTTAGCATGTTTTTTTGCGGAATTCTTGCTCATGGTTCAATCACCTGAATTGAGAACGAGTAAACAATTAGTAATGAGCATAGTGGAAATAAATAATCATGATAGCAATGAATAAGCATGGTGGCAATATAAAAGCATGGTAGCAATTAGTAGAAAATAAATAATCATGATATCAATTAACAAGCTTGGTGGCAATAAAAAAACATGGTAGCAATTAATAGGAAATATAAAGGCTGAATACTTGCCACCCTTATTCAGCCACATGAACTTAAGAGCATGTCTGCACACTGCACGTGGCATCTTCCCAGATGTACAATGTCTGCAGAATAGGGCATATCCGAGTAGGTCATGCATGGAATAGTGGAACACAACTTTCATGAGGAAGTTTTTCTTTGATGATCGGTCGTATGTCTACATCCCGTGTGTTCCCAAGAATGGTGCAAATTATCGATAAGCGACTGCATGTACACACTCAAATTCTTCCCGGTGTATTCAGGCCCTAGAATGATCAGTGACATGAATATGTTCTTGCGTTGCATTAGGACGCCGGGAGGAAGATTGAGCGGAATAACAAACAAAGGTCAGTAGCTATACAATCTAGCCAACATACCGAATGGATTGAATCCATCGGTTCTTGTTGCAATTCTAACATTCTGAGCCTATACTGCTAACTCAAGATATACTATGTCAAAATGCTTCCATGATCCACATCTCCTAGATGTTTCATTTTCTTTTTAATCAACATCAGGGTATCTCTTCCCTTGTTTGTGCCACGTCATTTGTTTGGCAGACTCCTCACTCATGTAAAGATGATGGATTATTTTTATGAATGGGATATACTAAAGAATATTTATGGTGACTTTCGTTCGCTCCATCTTACCATCAACACCCTTCACCTCAACATACCTAGAGGCCCCGCACTTGCTATAGTGCATGTGTTCCACAAACTCATTCCAGAACAAAAGATAGCCCTTAGGACAACAATGTATATTCTCATAATCCATGCAGAGCGCTTTAATGATTTTTTACTCATACATCTTTCGAGGCGATCGACATCCTTAAGGGAGCATGTTACCCATATTTTTAAATTTCCTTCAAAGCATGATCAGGTCGAACTGTGTTTGGCCTTATCTGCTAGTAGTTGCAAGACAACATCCAGCTGAGAGATTTCTGCACCCGGGTAAAGAGGTTTCTTTGCCGAGGACATCATATCAAGGACGGCCTTTGCGGTTAGCTCCGGTTCCTCCAATTCATCTGTTTCCTCCTATTCCTCTGGATCCACCTCTATAGGTGGTGAATGTGCCATCGCTACACATGTTTTCGCTCATTCATTATCTTTCTCTCTGATTGAGCCCTCCCTCCCGTGTCGTCGCCCACGGGTAACACCGGGTGCTAACCCTAGCGCCGCCAGAGCCATCCATGGTGGCCTTCCTCTCTGCCGCTACCACCAGCGCTGGTCGCGGTGGCGGAGGGCTCCATGCTGAAGGATCTAGGGAGAGCAGATCATGGCAGTAGTTCATTGGTCATGGCTGGGGACGACACTGGTGGTTCGGTTGCACGCAGTGGCCTAGGAGGCACCTAATGAGTCCATTTTTAAAGCATATTTACCTTATGTTTTTGCACAAGTAGAGTAGGATTTTTCGTATTTTACTGCGCATGCGCACCTTTTGTCCTTGTTCCAACGGGATCCCGAATTATTAAGTCTTTTATGAATATATCAATTGGGATAGTCATGTTATGCAGTAATATGATGTTTCTAAGTGATAAATGATTTTTACACGCACCTGGGAGAAGAGAGGATGCAAAGAAAGGCTACAGAGGGTTTAATGACCTGTGGTACGGGCGGAGCTTGCCCGTACCGTCTGCCCGTACCAACTGTCAATGCGTCTGCCTCGTCAAACACTCTCACCACACGAAGACGGATCTTAGATCCAACATTCACAGAAACTTCTAGCCTCGAAACACCAAGCCAGAGAGGGATCTGGCGTAGGAACTATGAGAAGGGTGAATCCTTGCTGCTTCATGAATCATTGAAGGATATCACATTATCTTCTTCATCATCAACTGCTGCATCTCCATCACCATTACCATTCCCCTTGTCCATACATTAGATCTTGTTGTAATTTCAAATACAATTGTGGTTTACACTAGATTTATCCTTACACTTTTATCCATCCATATAAATATGTGATGTTGTTGATTGCTTCCATCTGTGAGTATTTTCCTTTGTTCTTGGGGAGATAGAGAAACCATAGCATTATTATGAAGTGAAATAAAGATGATCTATTACTTTGGTCCATGGTCCATTGATCCATGATATTGTGTTAAATCTCTCTCTTTATATGGTACGTGGAATTGACCACATAACATTTGCCTTTGGGACTAAAGAGAGGGAGATACCTCTGGGACATGTACGGGAGTATGTCTAGTGTTACTTGGTGACTACAAGCATTATCTTATAACCTACACAGTCCAAGGCGGAATTAAGAGAGATCAACTAAGCTTATTACGATATTCATGGGTAAACCATTAATTGTGGTGGTCTGTACGAGTGATTGCTCTCAGACATCACAGTGGTTATTTAGAGGTGACCACAATACCTAATTCAAGAAGCGACTACTCAAGAGTCTTGTAATGAACATATTATTATGGAGCTATCTCTACACATATCATGACGAAAGAAATAGATTATCCTAATCATGAGTAATTGTCATATGCTAGTGGTGTATTCTACATCCCCGAGAACGTTTTAGCCTTATTGAGTTCCAACACCGTTTCCTAGTGCTTTCATTACTTATTTACTTTACTTGCTTCTATTACTTTCTTGCACACAAACACAAAATCCTTGAAACACACTTTACTTGAAATCAAAGGCAGCTTACAAGTACCCTTTGGTAGATAGTGATGAGGGGCATAAAGACCTTAAGTATGTAGCTCTCTATGGGTTCGACACTCTTATTTAAAAACTAGCTACAATTTATTTGTGCTCTTGCAGTCATCAGCTCTCCTAGTCATGTGGTGGTGGAGGTTGTCTGTTCGGCATGAGATCTGATGGTGGAGGTCATCTGCTTATGGTGGCTGGGCTGGCACCCGGGTTGTGCAGCAGCAGCAGATTCTCCTTCGGGCAACGGTGCATGTTTAGCGGCTACAGTCATAGGTCTAGGCTCCCGCCTTGATGGGACATCATCGCGGTTGTCTAGTTGCTCAGGGGTGCATGGGAAGGTGGCGCGATGCTTCTCACTTGGGACGGAAGACTGGCAGGGCACGTGGTTCTTGTAGGCTTGTCTCCTCTTCCACCGGAGGGGCAGGCGATAGTGATGGGGCTGCTATTCTATGCAATAAAGGGGCGGTTCTAGGGTTCCTTCCATGCAAAGACGAAGATCTGCTTGTTGCCTGCCCTTGTTGATCTGGCCTGGAGAGGCAGGTTTCGGAAGGCTCCGCTAGCGAACTCCAATGGGTGTATCAGGCCTAGAGATTGGTGGATTAGAAGGTATTTGATAATGCGTACCCATGTTTTTCTGGCCATTTTGTTTAAGCAGGAGCATTACAAAGCTCTGTTTTCTGTTACCATCATTTGTCATGTATTCGACGATCCATGGTAAAGTCAGATGCATAGAATGTCAGGAAAGCAGGAACATGAGGGAAGCGATGGTGATTTGACTCTTTGTGGTGACGAGGAACTGACTGCGTGATCTGTGACTCCCAGCAGCGACTGTTTATGGGGGACACAACACATGAGTGTTGGGTTCGCAACATAGAAAACAAAAAAAATCCTATGATATGAACAACTAAGTACTAAGATCTATCTACCTAGATACAATCAATGGGTGGATATACATCTATACATACCTTACCCTCGAAGACCTAAAAACTTTGTTAACAAAATCTGATTTCGTGGATGATGCAGTCGTTCACTTGCCGATCTCAAGATCGTGATGAAGTCCAACACCACAAAGCAGCAGTGCATCCGTGATTGCACACACTTCCGGTACCCCAACCACCTCCGAGTCCTCACTCCAGCAAAGCAGCGGAAGTAGTATAACCTTTCTAGAGAATGCCACTGAGAATATGTACTTCGCTAATCCAAAGCCATGAGGAATATTTGCTAGAGGGGGAGAGAGATCCTTCACGAGGACGTATGAAGTGAGAGGAGGAGGAGGTGTCCTTTTATAGTGGGAGGGGCAGCCCCATGCCATGGCCGGCAGCCAAAGTGGGTGCCCCCACCTCTCCTTTAGTCATGTGGTGGATGCTCCACTCACATAAATCCATTTCCACTCACATGTCCACTCATATGCAATAATTTTCCACCAAAATTAATGACATATCTCATTTAATAAAACTATTTTACTTATTTTATTCAGAATTTGGTTAATTAATTTAACTAAAAACCATTCACATAAAACCCCTTGCAATATTTCCATATCACATGCAAAACCAATTTCAGCAATTTGGCCCAAAACAATTCCAGTGTCCATCGAAATAATCCTAGCGCTTTCAAATCCTTTCTCTAATATTATATCTACTCCATTTGGTGTCGGTATCCCTTAAGTGTGTCACCCTAAGGTTCACAAATAATGCAGACATGATGGAGACCCCTCTTCGATCAATAATCAGCAACGGGACCTAGGGATCCGTACTGACTCCCATACATTCAACGATGACTCTATTGATCATGAGAACCTTTAATGTTGTAACAAAATCCCTTTGTCTCGTGATATATTGCATGTCCAAGATTCAATCATCGGTATCCGCACACCTAGTTTGATCTCATTACAGACAAGTACTCTTTTCTTGTTCCCGTGATATAACATTCTAGTGATCTTATCACTTGCTTGCAAGCTATGTAAATGTGATATCACCAAGAGGGCCCAGAGTATATCTCTCCGTCATCGGGATGGAAAAATCCTACTCTTGATCCATGAGTCTCTACATCACACTTTCAGAGTATCTGAACCCACCTTTATTATCACCCTGTTATGGTGTGGCGTCTGATGTTATCAAGTTACTCTTCTGATGGTAGTGATTGGCATTATCTCATGGTTTAAGGACTAAAGTTACTTCGCATGATGTTATAACAATGTAAACATAATGAATTTGATCGTCTTACTATATTTCAGATGAATGTTCATCAAAACATTCCACCAATGTTGTGACCTTGTTATTAACAACACTCAATGTCCATGATCAGGAAACCTTGATCATCTTGTTAATCAACGAGATAGTTTATATGAGAGGCATAACTAGGAACTCTTTATCTATTTATTAAATACACCTGTATTAATGTTTCCAATTAACACAATTATAGCATGAGAAAAAACTTTTAACATAAACTTGGAGTAAGATAATAACCACTTTATTATTGCCTCTTGGGCATATTCCCTTCAGTCTCCCACTTGCACTATAGTCAATAATCTAGTTTGAAAAACTTGCGCATTCAACACCTATGGCTTTGTAGTGTTGTATATACATGTTTGCTAGTGGTAAACATAATCTTTGGATCTAACATTTTCAGGTCCATGTGTATTTGAATGTCTTTGTGTCTCTACGCATCACTCATTCTCAAATGAGATGGTATTGTATAAATTTACTCCTTTGGTGAGACATTTAGTTCCTTTGGATTAAAACATGTTGATATTATTGTTGTAAAATATATCTTAATTGTACTAGCCCACTATGAACCACACCTAGTTTGATAACAAACTACTTAACACAAATGCCCTCCTTTGCTGCTACTATAGTAGTCATATACTTCGCCTTTTCTTGTAGTATCTATCACAATGTCTTAAATTTGGAACTCATCCAAATCCATCATGGAACCTCCTTTCCATTACATTGTGCCACCCATAGTTAAATTGAGATAAATTTGTATCTTTTGACAAAACTAGTATCAATGTAACACTTTACAATGAACTATTTGTAACTATTTGTCACCTCTACATAAATATATTCTTAGTTCTTCGAAACATAATAATAATATCATTATTATCATCCAATGATCATCTTATGAGTCATCCTGGTATATGCTCATAACATTTAAAGCATTGGACATATCTGGATTTGTACATATCGTGGTACATATGATTGGTCAAAATATTCATGTGATTTTACTCACCAAGTGTCAAAACACTTGAATCTTGTTTTTACTCACCAAGTGTCGATACACTTGAATCTTTATTCAATCCTTTCCATGCAGCAAGAACCTTTATTGTTGTTTCTATATTAAACTCAGTCAATATCTCATATATGTACGTCTAGCATAACCATATTAGTGCCACAATCTATCCATATAGACATTGATGTCTAATATTCTGGTTTTTTCCAAGTCTTTCATTGAAATCCAATTTTAATGAAATTCTTAACATATGTCAATAAAAGATACATCATTTCCAATCAACAACATATCCTTTACATAATGTATTAGAAATATGTCTCAGTGCTCCCACTTAATTTTTTGTAAATGCAAGCATCTTCATCGTTTCCTATGAAATTAAACTCTTTTAACGGTTTCATCACGGTGAAGATTCCAACTCCGCTATGCTTATTTCAACCATTGAAGTTTGCATGGCCTTTTATCATCCTTTGAATTAACAAAACCCTTCAGACAGTGTCTTATACACTTCCTAGGTAACCACTCTATTAGAAGAACTTTGTTTTGTTTATTCAACTACCATATACCAAAACTGACATATGTAGTGGTTGCTACATTAATCCGTCCAGACTAAATATCACTATGAAAGATCAAATCTTGTCGTAGTCAACTCCTTGAACATTGTGAAAATTATTTTCTGACATGTCGACTATTTCATATATGTGAAATATCCATGTCTATTTCTTTATAGATCCAAATATCACTATGACCGATAGGCTTCATGCCTTTTTGGAGGGTCTTCCAAGTTCAAAAACTTGATTTCTCGTGTATGAAAACTATCACGGATTTTATAACTTCTAATCACTTGATGGAGTCAGGGCCTGTCATCGCTTCTTTGCATGTAGTCAGTTCATCATTGTAAAAAATAACAACTTATTTATCAAATCTCACTATTTGATTGTTACCCGACTCATACGGTTCAAATAGGAACTATAATCTCCGAGATCACAACGTTTGTAATCACGGGATCCATGAGCATTGTGGCCACCTCCGGGACACTTTCCAGCACTGCGCTACTTAGAACATATTTCTTAGGTTCATCAACCTAATTAAAGTTCTATTGTCCTCCCACTTAACTTTTGCGAAAAATTCCTTCTCAAAAAACTTGAGGTTCTAAGCGACAAACACTTTTGTCTTTGGTATTATGGAGGAATACCCAAAAGTTTCTTTGGGATAACCTTCAAAGACATGCTTATCCGACTTTGGTTGCAAACATTTTATTTATGTCTAGCATACCAAAAATTAAGAAAAGACAACTTAGATTTTATCCCAAGCCATAACTCATATGGTATCATTTGAATGGATCACGATGGTGCCCTTTTCAGTGTAAAAGCGGTAGTCTCTAAAGATTTAATTCTTAAAACATAATGGCATTTTTATAAATGACACATTTGATCTTACCATGTCAAACAAGGTTTGATTTCATCTCTTGAACATTCCATACTCCTATGGTTTATCGGGAAACACAAATACATGGAACAATTTCTCAAATCTTAGGTGTTTTGCAAAACATGTAACTCAAATATCTTCCTTTATGATCAAATCATAAATTCTTTATTTTCTTGTTACAATGATTTTCCAATTCATCTTGTAAGTCTTTGAATATTTTTCAAATATTTCATACTTCTCCTTTATTTAGTAAATATAACATATATTCACTCAAATTCCCGGAGAAAGTATATGAAGTTGAAAGATCTACCGCTCATGGCTACAAATAATGGACTATATACATCAATATGCAAAATGTCCAATAAGTTAGTCATCCGTTCCTATTTGGCATGTGAACAAAGTTTCAATTATCTCTAGGAAGTCTCACAAGCGTCAATTGATCAAAATCAAAGACTCCAAAAATCCATCATGTTTTCTTTCCAATATAATTTAAATGGTGATGTCACTTCGTAAGTGATCTTTCAATTATTTCTCTTGCGACATTTTAGCATTAGTTTTTATGGACGTGATTTCTCCAACTAGAGTTGTAGAAGTTCATCCATCTTCTATGGAATACGGTAATTATTTAAATAACCATTGTTCTCATAATACTGGAACAAAATAACAATTATTAAAACAAATCTTGAAGGCAAGCTTTGATGTCAATGAGAAATACAATAATACTTTATTTGTTTTTGATGAACACCATCACATATTCTTTTGCTAGTTACTTAGGCAATTGTAGTTCATAAATTGTGTTGTTCTGTATGACATTTCGCACCAATAAATTAGGTATCCAATACCCAAGAACCACATTGTTTAACAAGCAAATAATGTAGCCATAACATGTATATCTTCTATATACCTAAACTATACATTTCTAGTATTTTCTTTTTCTACCAAATATTTTATAGATTCTCTTTCAGCATTTTCTTTTCCTTTTAAAATAATCTATCAACATCAATAGTGGTGCCATACACATGTCACTTAGTCCCAAAGCTTGTTAGTCAAATACTAATATCTTGGACTTGCACTTTTGAAGTAGATCACCATCATCAAATGTTTGACGTTCTTTCAAAATCCATTCTTTAGTAATCATTTAGTGTAGTAAACATTTTACCTACATCTTCTATTCATCCTTATCATGACAATTTTCATGATCAAGCTACTATAGCCTATAAGGGTGAATCGCGAGTATAATGTTAATTCCCAAAACCTTTTTGGGAGACACTACAAGAAATATATCAACTAGTGACCTTTTCATAATGATCATGGATTTTTTTGTCATAGATCTATGACCATTTTAAACCAAATGGTCCTAGGCCATTTGTGAGGGTCCAAACCTTGAAAAATAATAACCTTTTGTATCAGGAAGGTCATAACTTGATTACACCAATATGTCATAACATAGACAACACTGGTATATGACCTTAAAATTAGGCCACTACGACCAATTTAAATGGTCTTTACTACTAATACATGATTAGTTGAAATGCTCATACTGCCAACTAACCAATTTCACCTACGTGTCATGTCCACATGTCAATTTTTGCCTACGTATTATATCCACGTGTCAATTTCTATCCATGTGTTAATTTTTTCAACTATGTGTCATGTCCACGTGCCAGAATTCTGCATGCGTATTATATCCACATATCAATTTTTTGCTTACATATTATATCTACATGTCAATTTCTGTCCATGTGGCCATGTTGACGCGCGGGACCCATGCTGGCCCCCACCACAAATAGCAGGCGGGACCCATGCAGGCCCTGCTCGACGGGTATTAAACCCAAAAAATAAGCTACCAGCATGGAGGAGGGACTCGAACCCGTGCCCTCTACTGCACAATCTATGCTTCTAACCACTACATCGCTACTTCCTTCATTGAAATATGAGCACGCGCGTTGTATAAGTATGATTGTGTTTGTCGGCTAGTGGGCTTGGGCATCGGGAGGAGGCGTCCTCGACTTGAGGCTACTCGTCCTGCTCCTGGGCTGGCCTTGGGCCGACAGTGGCGTTCCAGCGCGCACAGTTTGCTGGGCTAGCCGTCTAGCTGGTGGGTTTGCCTGGCCGGTCGCCTCCCGCTATTTTTTCTCTTTATATTTTTCTAAATTCTTTTGTATGTTTTTATTTATAACTCCAGATTGAGTAAAAAAATCATAGAACTTTTAAAATTTTAGAGAATATGTTTAGAACATTATGAAACACTTTTATTTTCTGGGAAAAATACAAGAACATATTTTCCATATAAAACCTTAATAGGTGTAAAATCGGACCCACTTCGTGCCTATTCGATAGGAATTTGCCTTTTTCACCAGGGGTTGACGGAAAGGATTCAGATATCCCACTTGGGATATTATCCATGTGAGGTGGTCAAGTATTTTTTTTAAATAGGGTTGTACCATTTTAAATTAGAACATTGGTGGTTGCTTCACAAAACGCCCCGTTTTTTGTATTCAGATAATGAAAAATGCATTTTATGCGCGACGAAAAGGAAAACATCCTCCTGCAACATTGGTGGTCATCCCAAGATGCACATACATGCATAATATGGGAACATTATCACAAACTCTGTTGTGATTCTGGCCATAACATTGGTCGTTTAACCTGGAAGCCATGAAACCTCCAACAAGATAGGTTATTTCTATGAAGGTTTTTTCAAGATGCAATCAATATACCAACTTTGGTATTTTTCCTTGAAACTATGTCACATGATATGACTCCACGCGAAGGATTTACCTTGTTTGAACCGTTTTTGAATTTCTAATGCCCGTTTCCAACTTTGGTCAAAACGGCAGGCATGAAGGTTCTTACCTAGGGGATGAGCCTCGCTAAAATTTTAGTGGATCTATGATAAAACAGCATATTGTGAGCCCAAAAATAACTTTTGCAAAAAAATCATGAGCATTATATAATGTACTTGTAGTTCAAATCGAACCCACTTCCTACCGATTCGACAGGAATTTGTCTTTTTCACCAGGGATGGACGGAAAGGATTCAGATACCCCACTTGGGAAATTATCCATGTGAGGTGGTCTAGTAATTTTAAAAATAAGGTTGTACCATTTTGAATTAGAATTTTGGTGGTTACTTTATAAAATTCCCCGTTTTTGGCATTTAGAAAATAGAAAATGCATTTTCTATGCGACGAAAAGGAAAACTTCCTCCTGCAACATTGTTGACCATCCCAAGATGCACGTGCATGCACATTATGGGCATATTGTCACAAAATATGTCATGATTCTGGTCATAACATTGGTCGTTTGACCTGAAAGCCATGAAACCTCGAACAAGATAGGTCATTTCTGTGAAGATTTTTTCAAGATGCAATCAATATACCAACTTTGGTATCTTTACTGGCAACTATGTCACATAATATGATACCACGCGAAGGATTTACCTTGTTTGAACTGTTTTTGAATTTCTTATGCCCATTTCAAACTTTGGTCAAAACGGTGGGCATGAAGGTTCTTACCTAGGGGATGAGCCTCACTAAAATTTCTATGGATATATGATAAAATAGAATATTGTGAGCCTAAAAAAGATTTTTGCAAAAAATCATGACCATTATATAATGTACATGTAGTTCAAATCGGACCCACTCCGTGCCTATTAAGCAGGAATTTCTCTTTTTCATCAGGGTGGACGGAAAGGTTTCAGATACCCCACTTGGGACATTATCCATGTGAGATGGTCTAGTATTTTCGAAAAGTAGGGTTGTACAATTTTGAATTAGAACGTTGCTGGTTGCTTCATAAAACGCCCCGTTTTTGGCATTCAGAAAATAGAAAATATATTTTCTGTGCGACGAAAAGGAAAACTTCCTGCTGCAACATTGTTGGCCATCCCAAGATGCACATGCATGCATAATATGGGCACATTATCACAAACTCTACCACGATTCTGGCCATAACATTGGTCGTTTGATCTGAAAGCCATGAAACCTCGAACAAGATAGGGCATTTCTGTGAAGGTTTTTTCAAGATGCAATAAATATACCAACTTTGGTGTTTTTCCTTGCAACTATGTCACATAATATGACACCACCCGAAGGATTTACCTTGTTTGAACCATTTTTTGAATTTCTTATGCATGTTTCACTACTAGGGAAAACCCTACCCGAGGCGCAGCAGAAACACTATCTGAGGCGCATATGGTATGCGCCTCTAGCGCTGCGCCTCTAGTATTTGTTATGCAAGGTGCATATCATATGCGCCTATAGTATTTGTTATGCGAGGCGCATATCATATGCGCCTCCTATACTTCATATCTGAGGCATATCGATATGCCTCATATGAAGTATATGAAGTATAGGAGGCGCATATCATATGCGCCTCGCATATGTTGTAAAGTGCGCCTCCTATAGTACCCTATATGGGCCTCCTATACTTCACATATGCGCCTCAGATATATTTTCGAAATTCAAGTTTTACAGCAATTTTCAAATAACAGTTTATAGGTATTCCAATATACAATATAGTCCAAAATATAGTATAAACAACACAGAATTTTCCATAAACTTGCAATTGGCCAAAGCATAATAGAACCAGCATGAATACAAGTACATTACACATCAATCGTGGCATACGAGTTCATACATCAACAAGTGCCAAGTTTTCACAAAACACAAAGTGTTTGTGCCACAAGTTCACACCTCCGAGTACAAGTTCACAATCACATTACAACTCCTATGACAGAGCTCTATCTAGATGAAGTAGAGCACATAACCTACCATGAAGAGCAACAAGGTTGTGATCATGAGGAAGTTCCTCCACTTCTTCCTCACGTGCCACCTCCACTTCTCTTCCGCCACCTCTCTTGTCTTGTAGCCTTTGTAGTTGTTGCCCGAGAATTTGTTCACTTGCTTCTGGCAGTCTTCCCACTCCTCGTAGACACCTAGAACCTTGCCAACATACACGACATAGCACTTCTTCGCCATCTCCTGTACACAATATAGATGATATTATCTATGTCAGTGGAAAGCAATAGCAGTTCACAAGATAAGATCATGCGTATATATGTGGGTGCAACAAGATGTAAGAAATCACGTTCTAATCATCAGCATTTCGAAGAAAGACAAAAAAAATCAAACCAAGAATGACTTGCATTAGTGCCTCATACTTATTTTGGGCATGGAAATAACAATGCTCGTTGTTTGATATCGTGCGGCAAGTTAGAGTATATGCCCAAATTACTAGTCTACTTGGCACACGAGATCAAACAGTGGCATAGTCATACACATGACGCCACAACATGTTCTAATCATCGAAATTTCAAAGAAAGACCAAAAAAAGCAAAGCAAGAATGACTTGGATTCGTGCCTCATACTATTCGTATCGCCAAAGACAAAATAAGAGAAATACTTCCATGATTAATATAGCATAGGCATGATATGTCCAGTGGCAAAGCAAGGAAAGGATTCGGTCTCCACGGCAACGACTCATTTCGAGTTTAGTGTGTCTAAAGGAGTCGTTGCCGTGGACCCAGAACCCTTTCCTTGGCTTCCCACTGAACATATTATGTCTTATGTATATGAATCTCAAAAATATTTGTCCTCTTTCGACTTTGGGGCTACGAGATGAAATAGATTATCATTTCATTGTCTCGACAAAGACGAAAGGAAACAAATCATTCCACGATTCATATAACAATGTCGCCAATGCTATACGAATAGTGAAGTAATGTCTTTCCTTTCGACTTTGGGGCTACAATGAGATATTTGAAACTAAATACTTCACCATTTCATTTAATTCACGCTATCTAATCTATTTGTATCGCCAAAGACAAAAGAAAAGAAATACTTCCACGATTCATATAGCATGGGAAGGATATGTCGAGCGGTAAACCAAAGAAAGGATTCAGTCTCCACGGCAACGACTCATTTCGAGTTTGGTGTGTCGCAAGGAGTCATTGAAACATGGACCCAGAATCCTTTCCTTGGCTTACCACTCAACATATTATGTCTTATGTATATGAACCTCGAAAATATTTGTCCTCTTTCAACTTTGGGGCTACGAGATGAAATAGTATTAACTTGGGCGACATTGTTACAAGTCTACTTGCCTCATACTTAGGTTGGGCACGGAAAATGACAATGCCGCTGATGGATCTGGTGCGGCAAGTAGAGTATATGCACAAACCTCTAGTCTACTTGGCACACCAGATCCAGCAATGACATGGTCACACACATGACGCCACAACATGTTTTAATCATCGGCATTTCGAAGAAAGACAAAGAAAGCAAAACACCAGAATTAGGGCGGCAATAACGAATGAAAAGCAACAAGCACTTAAAATAGTTCATAACACAAATATCTAGCTATTGTCGCTCACAATCAAGTTCAATGGTTGATGAAACAGTTTAACATAGTGATAAGAGGTTACAAACACGAGTTCGGAACTAAAAGCTAGCTACCCAGGCAATGCAATCATCAAGACTTCTTTGGATGTTGAGTAGGCTTTAGGGGGGCATTGCTGAAGCCCGGCCGAGTTTTCGCCATCTGCATGAACATCCTGTGGTCACCCCGCTGCACTAAGCGTTTGTCTATCTCCATGTTGGGCGGTGTATGGCCGCCGTAGAAGGTGCCCCCAGATTTCATGACTCCCTGGTGCACGATTGTCGCGATCTCCTCCTGGATGTCGAAGAAGTGTTGCCTGAGGTTGCGATCATGTATTATTGCAAACCTTTTAGCCCACTTCACGAGGTCAGATGGCAGCGTTTTGCTCTCCATTTCATTGAAGAACGCCTTCATGTGGTAAATGGTGTAGAAGGCATCCTTCCGGCTACTAGACGGCTGCTTGATGCAGGCGAACTTGGTGTTGTGGAGGAACACGTGCCCGCCAAACTTCACATGTGGTGTTGCCGATTTGACGCCTCCCGCTGCGACGTGGCCGGTAAGAGCACCATCAAGAATTTTCTTGATATTGGTGTAGTTTTTCGGGATCGCACTGTTTGAGTCGAGGTACACGGCTGTTGAGTGTTTCAAATTCAAGCATATGAGCATGCAGCATGTCCAATCATCCTCCGTGATGGGATGGTAGGGAAGGAGAATCACATCCTTGTCCGAGTATGTTTGCAGGAAGGTTGAGAGGTAGTCGGTCGCCAGCGCTATGTCCTCAGCATCTTTCAAGATGACGTCATGCATGAAGTAGGGATCCACTATATGGATGCCCGAGATCTTGTCTCTGGTGATCCGCATGGCCATATTGAGGGAGAATAGCCGGACCAGGGTATTGTGCAGCCGGAATCTGTTCAACATGTCGAAGATGTCAGTATGCCACAGGTAGAAGATATCTCTGGGGGTACACTGACGAAGCACGGCATAGAAGGCACCTTAGCCTTGAAAACAAGGTACGACTGATCGTTCTCGCGAATGCGGTGCTCCTCAATTGTGAGACAGCTATAATGAAGATTGCGCATTTGAGAGCCTGCGACCTCGAGCAACGAGTTACACATCATCTGTGCACCTGCCACGTGTTGCTGATTCCTGGCTTGCCCCGTAGGGCCATCCTGAGCCCGGAGAACAAGATTTGGAACCTTGTCCCGGTCACCCTTAGGCTTCCTTTTGCGACCCTTCTTTGGTCCCTTTGCGGCGTCGACCACTGCGTTCACCTCACCGATTGCCATATGGAGGGTGCTAGGGCTGATCAAAGGAACTGCTAGCCTCAGAGGCTCGGTGAAGGGGCGGGTGGCGATGTCTCCTGACTAGTTGGGGAGAGACGCACCTGGCAAGGGGGTTTCGCCGGTGCTGGTTGGGTATCGGCAACTTGATGTGTGCCTGATGGTGCCGGCTCATACCAATCAAAAAACCTTGTGTTAACGAACTAGTAGCCAAAGTTTGGGCCAATTTCTCCATCATCATCATAGGGATCCCGTGCCATGTTGTCCAAGTCTGCCATCTCGAAGTCTTCATCATGTGCTGGATGTGTTACCTCTGGGGTGACGTTGAGCTGGTCCTCCGTCCCCAAACGGATCTGTCTCTTCAGCCATAGGTACAAGTAGCCGAAGCCGGTATGGAGGACCGTCGCTGTCTCCTCCTCATTCCATCCTTGAGGTTGAGAGGGAGGTTCCGCTTGCTCGTAGCCTAGAAGCACCATACTGTATCTAACCCTCATCATGTCGGGTGGCATTACATTGTGAATTTTGCGGTTCTCCGGTTGAATAATACTACCCTTGGAAACATCCTTCAACTGGCTGCCCACCCAGTGCATTAGAGTGCAAGGAGTGTCTCCCCGCGAAAGACATGTCGGCCAGGCGTCAGTAAAACAGAGATCAAGTCATTGGTGTGGCTAAGCCTCCCAACTCTCGCTTTAATTAGTTAGTTACCTTGAGGCTTGAGCACACAAGTGGCGGAGTGGCTGCCTAATGGCACGGTGGTGCGGGCCGGCGCCTTCGCCGCAGCAGGCAAGTTAAGCTCCGGAGCTAGAGGAGTCTCCACCACCACCGGCCCCGCTGGAGGAGTCACCAGCGCCTCCGTCCTGGACATGTTGTCTGATTGGGCGCTGTCGAGGTTGGGAACCGGTGGCGGCCCTCGTTTACCATCCTTCTACCACTTGTTGTACTTTTCCATGTAGGCGGGAAGGATGGTGTTGAGCTTATCATTCACTTGTGACTGGACTTGTGCCTGGACTTGTGTATGAACTTGTTCTTGGAACTTTGTCTCGGCAGCCGACATAGCCTGGTTCATGGCATCTTGGACTATATTGGGAAAGTCTTCCACATGTTCCCTTAGGTGTCTTACCTCGGCGCTTTCGGCCTTCCTGCCCTTCCGCTCCGGGGTGCCATAGTACTCGGACCATGTTATTCCGCCAAAGCTAACCACACGACCAGCCGATGACGGGGCCGCCATGGGCTCGACATTCTTGGTCCGGTTCAACACCTTGTTAAAAGTGGTGTCCCACTTGGCGATAGGCGCCGACCCCTAGGATGAGGAGCTCCTACACTCCTCGTCCTGCGCACAAGGAACACGAAGCATTTGATCAGAAAACTGGACTTCATTGATTAATCGTGAATGCAAGTAATCGACTTGCATGCAAACTACTTACATATTCTCTCATGAAGTTCGTCACCTTCATAGCGAAAGGGCCGACGGGCTCCGAGGAATACTCAGAACTCCCTTTCGGCTTGGCAAACCAGGCCCTGACAAAGTGCTTTGCCTGCTTCTCTTTTATGTCGTCAAAGGGAGGTGTCAACCCCTTTGCACGAGCGTCGGCGTCCTCCTTCTCCCATTTGGGAATCGCAGCTCTATAACCGCCGGGAGCCGAGATGGTGGGTACCATTGTTCTTCTCGTACAACTCCTTGAAGTACAGACTCTTGGCCTTGCCTAGGGCGGATTCACATCTAGCCTTGAACACCTTGAAGTCTTCTTCCGTGACCAGAGGCTCCTTCTTGACAACCTCCGAATAACTTAGCTTATCCTCGAAAATCAGCTTCTTCACCCGTACCTTCCAATTTGACAAGGCCTTGGCATCTTCCTAAGGGTGTACTTATTCACCGGATTCCCTTTGAGATTGTCATTATTGTACTTGTGTTCCTCATCACCCGGGAATGCGTATCTCGCGTGCAGCTTCCGGAAGAGCTGGATGAGGAAACCCCTGTTCTCTTCGGCCTTCAGGTTCTCCGTGTTGATCATGACAGTGTTCCTGAGGATTGCCGCGAGCTGGTTTGAGTAATCCGTGATAAACTCTTCCGGCTCTAAAGGCGCACCTTTAGTGCTCACGCTTGTGATGATGGACCTTTTGATATCGACCACGATCGGGGTCCGATCCTTTCGGGCCTTCTTCAATGTGCTACCACCGTCCGTAGTAGCTTCACTGCCACCATCAGTGGTAGTGGTGTCGCCATCAGCGCCCCCATCTCCTCATCGCCCGACGAGGTATCCTCGTCCGCCTCCATCTCATCGTCCCGCGGAACGAATTTTGGGTCCTCTTGTGCTTCCATCTCTGCCTGCTGCTCCCAAAAGGGTTTCTTGCTAGAAGGGCCCAGCTCCACCGACATTTCTAAACACACAAATAAATGGAACTAATAAGCACAAAAATTCACAGAAAATTTCGGGATAACCTTTGCTAATTTTCTATGTCTAGGAGTGCCAGAAATTCGTCACAACGGAAATGAATCAACATTCCAGCGAAACATTGGCAACTCAAAAAGAAAAACCTGCAAAAAGCCTAAATAGGCACAAACACAGCCATTTTGCTGCCAGCATACACAAGCACAGCCATACACAACTTGCTATAGAAAACTGGCAGCATACAAAAGCTACTTTTTCTTTGCATTGGATCTGTTGTGTGTTGAACCTGGAATCAAACCATCCAAGTCCAGTCACAATGAATATTAGAAGGTGCTTAACATAATCTATTTTTGTGGCACCTAAAACATTAGAAGGTGCTTAACATAATCTGTTTTAAATTTTCAATATAGATGAAACTCCCTTAGTTGGCAGTTTGAGCAAGTGCAAACTAGGCAAGAATACATGGCTATTATTGTGTTTTTGGTGGTAATTTGGATTGTAATCGCTGCAAGGGCCATGAACCACAAACTCTTCCACGAGTGCATGAGCAAGTGGATCATCCATAAAGTCAGGTATTTCTGCTGATATGTAAGGATTTATAACAGCCGGCGTAGGATCTTCAGTGTCGTCCTTTAACCACACAAGCGAGTGTATGTGGGGAAGACCTCTTTTCTAAAACTCGACAACATATAAATCTATGGTAAAAAAAGAAAAAAGAAAAGTCAGCCTATGTACAACATCAATCTCTGACAATTATCTGACTATTCATTAAAAAAGAATGGACCTGCACGATATTATCTCATTGCAAATTCGCAAATGTAAGCAGCATGGTTTAGTGTATATACATGAGCCAATAGAAACTATATAGCCAACTTCATAAACAAAGCCCATCTTTATATTGTGAAAATTAACTCCCGGAATACTTTTTAAGTGTTAATAATGAGCTTGGTTCTTTTTTCTGCTGGCAGGTGTGGCCAAGCCAGGGTCAGCAGTGACAAATTCGTTTATTTTGGTAACCACCAGGTGTGATTTGTTTGAACCTACCTCCATTCAGTTTGTTCCTCTTTCTCTCCACATTTTCTTAGCCCTATAAACTGTTCCTAGGTTAGCCTTATACCCTAGTCGATATAACTAAAAGAAGTAGCAGCATGCATTTCTACGAAAACAAACTTGTTCTAACATAAAAGCAGAACAGAAATAGGGAGGCAGGAAACCAAAAGGCAGAATATAAGCATACATGCGTTGATAGGACCGAAGGGCACTCCTTTCCTTAAATACACGCGTCACTATGTCTGGCCTATCAGCATGGTCGCCCGACACTGATTTATTCAGATGCGCCATGGCGACTCCTTCGTCCGTAGGCGGTGCAGTGAGCTGCCCCTCGCCGAAAGCGGCGCGGTCAGATCTTGGGCATCTCTTGGTCGTTGGCTGGGTCGTGGCAAACTCCGTACCATCGAGACATTAACTAGTTTTAGTTATACATGGTTGTTATCCGCGTGCCTATGCATGCTCACTGACAGTAACTAGTTTCAGTTACAGTTGTTAGGAATTGGTCCATTAGCTGCATAGGATGCTCTTGGGGATGGACACGATTCAGATCATGTAGCTAAGATTTAGGGGTGTGATATATTGCAAATGTATCTATAATTTTTGATGTTCCATGCTTGGTTTTATCCACTTTCTTGTGTTTTGTTCCAACTTTGGAGTACTTTTCATATGATTTCTTGGACTAACCTATTAACAAGAGCCACAATGCCAGCTTCCTGTTTTCTGCTGTTTTTGGTTCCAGGAAAGTCAGGAAATGAATATTCTCGGAATTGGACGAGACAAAAGCCAAAGTGCCTATTTTTCTGGATGTCATCAAGTGCCAGAATCTGAGGCGGAGGAGAGGATCCAGGGGCCACCACACCACCTGGCCGCGCGGCCAGGCCTGGCCCGCGCCAGGGGGTGGTGTGGCCGCTCCCGGCACCTCCTCGGCCTCTCCTTCCACCTATATATTGCCCTCGGGACGAAAACCCTAAGTGCCCGATCTAAAATCCACGAAAGAGTTTGTAGCCGCCGTCATCTCCATCCCTAGATCGGAAGGGATCTGAAGTTCTTCCCGACACACTACCGGAAAGGGGAATTCACCCTGGAGGCCTTCTTCATCACCATGCAAGCCTCCGGTATGATGCGTGAGTAGTTCATCCTTGGACTACGGATCCACGTAGTAGCTAGATGGTTGGTTCTCCTCCTTTGTGCTTTCATGTTTAGATCTTGTGAGCTCCGTTCATGATCAAGATAATCTATTTGTAATTCTGCATGTAGTGTTTGTGGGGATCCGATGGATATTGAGATGCTATTTCAGATTGATTATTGATTCTATCATGTCTTTGTTATTTGTGATATTGCATGCTTTCCGTTGTTAGTAGCTATCTTGGCCAAGTAGATGCTAGCAACTCCAAGAGTTAGTATTTATGCTCGATAGTGGGTTCATGCCTCTGGTAATCTGGGAAGTGGCGAAATCTCTAAGGTACTAGATGTGATGTTGCTACTAGGAGAAAACAACAATCCTTTGTTCATAGAACAATCGTATTGTTTACTTTACGCAGTTAAGTAAGCAATAATCTGTTGCTTGCAACTTAATACTGGAGGGGGTTCGGATGATAACCTGAAGGTGGATTATTAGTCATAGATGTAGTTGGATGGCGGTCTTGTGTAATGTTGTAATGCCCAATCAAGTCTCAAAGGAGTCAAGATGATTAGTATATGCATGTATTGATTTCTCGGTGTTTGTCAATTGCCCCGCTGTAATTTGGTCACCCAGCATGTTATCTATCTAAGGAGAGCCACCTCTAGTGAACTATGGATCCCGGTCCTCTTTCTTTACATATAATCTATAAACTATTTACTGCTTTGTGTTTACTTTCTGCAAACTTTTACTTCTTTGCATTCGATACGTTTAATCCTTTGTTTTCCGCAAAACACGGTGAGATTGACAACCTCATCGCAAGTTGGGGATAAAGTTCTGTGGTTGTGTTGTGCAAGTCTCCACGTTGCTACTAGCACCGGTAGTGCGCCCTGCCAAAGCTCAGCTAGTAACACCTTTGGGGTGTTTCCTTGCTCCTACTGGTTTGATTAAACCTTGGTTTCATAATTGAGGGAAACTTGCTGCTGTGCTCATCATACCTTCTTCTTGGGGTTCCCAACAAGCTCTACATCAACCACGCACCAGCACTTTTCTAGGTGCCGTGCATTGAGCCACCAAGCGATTTTCTGGCGCCGTTGTCGGGGAGTCAAGGACATCTTCACAAGGGGAGTCCCTCATAACCAATCTATTTACTTTGTTGTTTTTGTTTTCTTTAGTTTCTTTTTGCTTTGTTTGCTTGTTTTATTATTCAAAAACACAAAAAAATTAGTTTTACTAGTTTGCTTTCTTATTTCAAAAACACACAAAAATTAGTTCCTTTCCTAAGTTGCCTTTATGTCTAGCCTTGCTCCAATCACTATGTCACCCGAGGAAATGATTTTCACTTTTAAACAAGGAATTGAGGAAAGTTTTAAGGAAGCTTGGTCTAGAATCTCTGATCTACATGAAAAAACTAAGCCTAAAATGACTCAAAGCTTGTTCCTTAGCAGTTTTTACCTTGGGATTGCTCTTTGCTATAGATATGCTTTAGATGCTATTGTGGGAGGAGATTTCCTCCAATGTAATGAGGATGATGCTATTAATGCTATAAAGAAATTGATCCTCACTTACAACATGCCTAGCCAAACTGATATTTCTTTCGCAAAAATATTTGCTAGGTTGAACACTCTTGAGGCTAGCACTACTAGCTTAGAAAATTGCTATAACACGCTTAGGGAGCATCACAATTATGTTCCAATAAACTCTGAACCATCAAAGTGGTTCCCTACAGTAAAGATTGAGATGAACACCAAAACTTTTCAAGCTCGATGTGATATCATGTCTGAATTTTGTCTTATGCCCAAAGATATTTATAAATCTCTGAATACTTGGGGGCTCACTAAAGGAAGAAAAGAAATATCTCTTGATAATAATACTACCATATTACCTCTTGGAATAGCTGAAGGAGTGTCTACAAAGATCCTTGGGAAAACGATTTCTATTGATTATCTTGTTATTGAATGTGCAGGAAAAGGACAAATTACACTTGGAAGGTCCCTATTTGAACTCCTTGGAGCAATAATAGATGTGGGAAAGGGGACCATGCACCTTTCCTCTCCACCAAACAATCATATTTTCCCCAAGGTTAAGAATAAAAGTAAGAGAGGTAAGGGCAAGAAATTTGGTCTTAATGCTTCTTCACTTGAGAACACTTGATTTTTTCTTGCTTCTTATGACTAACTTAAAGGCGTTAAATAAAAGTACTTATTGGGAGATAACCCAAAAGTTCTAGATGAGTCTTGGTAGTTACCGCTCCTTATCCTTTTTATTTGCTTTTTGTGCCAAGAGTAACCTCTAATGAGAGAGAAGTAATGATTGGGAAAGTTGTTGTCCCGAAACAGATTTTTGTGCTTCACCGTAAAAATTCGTGCGAGAGCTCTGTATGTGGGATTGAGCTGTAATGTTTTTTGCTTCTGCCCCAGGTTGTTATCTAACTTTCGTTAGTTCAACACTTTTTGATTTGAGCAATAGAAGGTCTTCGAAAAAATTCGTCTTTACCTGCTGGTCTGTTTTGACAGATTTCTGCCATTTTCTGCATTTGCTTCTTGTTGGTTCCTTTTTGACTTCTTTTGGGGAACTGAGCTTTTTGAGGGAAGTGCTACAGTAGATAGTGTTCTAATGGAAGTTTATTTGGTGTTAGAACTGAACCTTAAGACTTATTTATCTTAAGTGCACTAATGTTGCTAATAAAAATTGTGTGAAGTTTTGTATGAAGGAAAAATTTTAGGTGTATGGAAGGAATGAGTAATGAGATGAAGAATGGAATAAAGCTCAAGGTTGGGGATGCCACGCATGTCAACACAAGAAATATCCAAGAAGTACAAGCTTCAAAGCTTGTGGATGCCCAAGGCATCCCCTTCTTCATCAATAAAAATCCCAGGTTTCTTCCAAACGCTTCATTTTTATTGTTTCTGCACAGTTGTGTTTTTCTTGGAGCGACTTCTTTTTCGTTTTGGTTTTTGTTTGCTTTTGTTTGCTTAGTTTGCTGAATAAATTTGTTGGACCCCGTCTTTCATACATTGGTTTGCAAATAGTTTGGTTTGGTTTGGAAGAGAGTAGGAAAGTTCATGCTTATGTGGTAAAAAGAGCTTGTTTTTGACTGTGGCCTATGCTTTGTCATGCGATGCTTGATATTGTTTTGGATTTATGCTTAGTATTCTTTTCTGTAGCATGACTTCTTATAAACAATTGAGATTGCTTAATGTGCCTTGGATGAATCATGCGTTGTTTTAGCATATTAAAGCATAGTATAGTGGTATTCTCCTTTGATGCTTTATTTGGGTTGACTTGGCACATGCTCACACCATGTTATGACTATCTCAAGTCACCATAGCCTTTATGATCCTTTAGTTTTCAACTTGTAGTATCACTTTATGCTTTGATCAATGATGTTTTGTCGCTCTGCATGATTATGGCCATTATTGCTCTCTTAGTTTGTCGCTCCTAGTCTTTTGCTAGCCTCCACAACAAAGTATGAGTTCCACTCATGCATCCAACTCCCTAAACCAAGTTATTCCAAAGAGTCCACCATACCTACCTACTAGCTTATGCTATTACAAGTATATTCATGCTTTTGTTTACCTTCCAAATTAAACTTGTTATGAGAAAACTAGTGATTAAAGCTCTCACGAACTTGATGGCACACTTTACTTTATTGCCTCTAATAAACTTGAACCACTGGGTCCTTCTTTGTTGCATATATGATTCGCTTTATAAGTTGAAATTAGCAGAACCATGTTCCATGGAGAACACTTTTAACATTGCACTTGTACTTTGTACCCCGTTGATATCATGTTCTTTTGCTTACGGATCCCGGTGGTGTGAAATAAAGTGGAACTTGTAAGATCATGGAGTTTGTATGTGTGTTAGAGAAATGCCTGGGCCGCTAGCCTAAGCCATGCCTAATCATGGTGGAAACTTGCAGCATCACCATAATGAGCACTCTATGAAGCATCCTCAATAAAAACCTATGCAAATAGCAAATAAAAAGATCGCTGAGATGCTCATTGTATGCTTGCCTTGTCATTTTGATTATGGGAAAGCTCCCGTATCATGTGCAAGGGGTACCCCGTTGGCGGTTGAGTAGCATGAGGATCGGTCTTCGTAAGTAAGGGGCATGAGATTTCGGTTTATAACTTGTCAAGCATATCCTCTTAGTTGTGTCACTTTAACCTTAACCACTTCAAGATGCTTATGATAGGGGCAATGAGAGCTGAAAGCTATAAGTACCATAATTTTTGTAAGCTCTTTATGAGACTTGAATCCCTACTTCCTTTGACAAAAGGCCTTTCTTCCACCATTATATTGAGTCTCCACCTTCTATCTTTATGCACCTACTTTGAGAGCATAGTGGCCATTCTTAGTTCTATGTGCATTGTCCCAAGACTAGTTGATTGATGCATAACTTGATATTGCTTGTTTTAAACTATTGTATCTAATCACTCTTATGAACTTTGAAGGTGTCCTATGCATTTATATTTGCTACTCTATTGATGGACAAGCTGAATGCTATTATGCTATGTTTTCTTTATGTGAAACAAACAAACATATTGCAAAGCATGTTATTCATGAATCTTTTGTTTGTGCCTTTTTATGTTGCATCATAGTTTCTTTGCTTATTGCTAGAACTTTGTCTTTCATGTTATGATTGAAGTACTATGATCCCAGCTTCGAATGTTTTACAAATACTTTGATCAAGTCTTTGATGGTGCATGCCACCTCAAAAATTATTCTTTCTTTTTATCACTTACCTACTCGAGGACGAGCATGAGTTAAGCTTGGGGATGTTGATACATTGCAAATGTATCTATAATTTTTGATGTTCCATGCTTGGTTTTATCCACTTTCTTGTGTTTTGTTCTAACTTTGGAGTACTTTTCATATGATTTCTTGGACTAACCTATTAACAAGAGCCACAGTGCCAGCTGCCTGTTTTCTGTTGTTTTTGGTTCCAAGAAAGTCAGAAAATGAATATTCTCATAATTCGACGGGACAAAAGCCAAAGTGCCTATTTTTCCGGATGTCATCAAGTGCCAGAATACGAGACAAAGAGGGGCCAGGGGACCACCACACCACCTGGCCATGTAGCCAAGCCTGGCCCGCGCCAGGGGGTGGTGTGGCCGCTCCTGGCACCCCCCTCGGCCTCTCCTTCCGCCTATATATTGCCCTCGGGACGAAAACCCTAAGTGCCTGATCAAAAATCCACGAAAGAGTCTGTAGCCGCTGTCATCTCCATCCCTAGATCGGGAGGGATCTGAAGCTCTTTCCGGCACCCTGCCGGAGAGGGGAATTCACCCTGGAGGCCTTCTTCATCACCATGCAAGCCTCCGGTGTGATGCGTGAGTAGTTCATCCTTGGACTACGGATCCATGTAGTAGCTAGATGGCTGGTTCTCCTCCTTTGTGCTTTCATGTTTAGATCTTGTGAGCTTCGTTCATGATCAAGATCATCTATTTGTAATTCTGCATGTTGTGTTTGCGGGGATCAGATGGATATTGAGATGCTATTTCAGATTGATTATTGATTCTATCATGTCTTTGTTATTTGTGATCTTGCATGCTTTCCGTTGTTAGTAGCTATCTTGGCCAAGTAGATGGTAGCAACTCCAAGAGTTAGTATTTATGCTCGCTAGTGGGTTCATGCCTCTGGTAATCTGGGGAAGTGACAGAAATCTCTAAGGTACTAGATGTGTTGTTGCTACTAGGGAGAAAACAACAATCCTTTGTTCATAGAACAATCGTATTGTTTACTTTACACGCAGTTCGTAAAGCAATAATCTGTTGCTTGCAACTTAATACTGGAGGGGGTTCGGATGATAACCTGAAGGTGGATTATTAGTAATAGATGCAGTTGGATGGCGGTCTATGTGTAATGTTGTAATGCCCAATCAAGTCTCAAAGGAGTCAAGATGATTAGTATATGAATGTATTGCTTTCTCGGTGTTTGTCAATTGCCCCGCTGTAATTTGTTCACCCAGCATGTTATCTATCTAAGGAGAGCCACCTCTAGTGAACTATGGATCCTGGTCCTCTTTCTTTACATACAATCTATAAACTTTTACAATAATGAATATGATATTTTGAGTCCACCTACTATTGAGGAGAAAATTAATAATGATTACCATATGCCTCCTATATTTGATGATTATGGTGATGAGAATAATAATGATAGCTATTTTGTTGAATTTGCTCTCACTATGATTAATAAGAATGACTATGCTTATTGGGAGAGTAATAATTATTTTATGCATGTGGCTCATGATAAGAATGTTTTATGTGATATTTATATTGTTAATTTTATTCACTATGCTACTGAAAGTTATTATGAGAGAGGGAAACATGGTTTTATGTATCTCAACAATATTAAGTTTTCCTCTTTATGTTGAAAATTTTGAAGTTGCACTTGTTTTGGTTTCCTATGCTTGTTGCTTTGTGCTTTCTTGACTTGTTTCTTTACAAGATTATTTTTAATAAGAAGTGGGTTAGACTTAAATTTGTTTCATATTTTCTTCTTGATGCTCTCTTTTACTTCAATTCATATTTCTTATGTGAGCATCATCAAAATTATCATGACTATCTTAATGGCTATAAAGAAAGAGCTTTTGAGAGACAACCCATTATATTTTTACTTTCAGTTTATTTATGTTTTGTTGAGTCTTGGAAGTTATTGCCTCTCTAATAACCTTTCCTTATCCTTTTTGTTTGATTTTTGTGCCAAGAATAACCTCTAGTGAGAGGGAAGTAAGATATGGGGAAGTTGCTGTCCCAAAACAGATTTCTGTGCGTCACTGTAAAAAATCGTGAAAAATCTCAGTACGTCGGATTCAGCTGTAATTTTTTGTGCTTATGCCCTACCCAACTTTAGTTAGTTTCACACTTTTCGATTTGAACAACAGAAGATTTTCGAAAAAATCGGTCTTTACCTGCTGGTCTGTTTTGACAGATGTCTGCCATTATTTGCATTTGCCTCTTAATTGGTTTCTTTATGAGTTCTCTTGGATCACCTGTGCTTTTAAAAGAAATTGCTATAGTAGATTATGTTTTAATGCATGATTTACTTGATTTGAAACTGAACCCAAAGGATTATTATTTTGAATACACTAATGTTGCTAATGAAGATTGTGTGAAGTTTTGTATGAAATAAGTTTTCAAGGGAGAGAATGATGTGATGAGATGAAGTATGGACAAAAGCTCAAGCTTGGGTATGCTACCTGTGTCACCCCAAGAAATATTCAAGAAGTACAAGCGTCAAAGCATGGGGATGCCCAAGGCATCCCCTTCTTCATCAATAATCTTAGGTCTTCTTTCAAGACACTTTATTTTTATTACCTTATGCACTATGTGTTGAGCATCTTTGTTTTTAGTTTTCTTTTGCTTTCTTTTCAACAATAAGTTGGTTGGATCCCAACACACTTCTTTTGGATAGAGACACACCTCGTTATTCATTGCCTAGAACACTCTAGTTGTCACTCTTATGGAGTTTCTATGTGTGTTAGAGAAACGCATGGGCGGCTAGCCTAAGCCATGCCTAATCATGGTGGAAACTTACGGCATAACCATAGGGAGCATTATGTGAAGCATCCTCAATAAAAATGTCAACACCCGGATTTTTAATCCCAGATGCCCGTTATGCCATACCTCGCAATCCCAGGATTACCATTTTTGCGAGACATAATGGATTGGACATCACAGTACATCATCCATTACAAACCATACATAAGGTTTTACACAAATAAAGATCTCATGATCCAGTCTTTAATACAACAAGCAGCGGAAATAAACGATAGCGTAGCGGTGGGGTCCATCTTCAGGGGCACGAGCAATCTTGCGGCAATGAGATAGTCCTAGTTATCATAGCCGTCCTGCTGACCATCATCTTGATAATCTCCTTCATAGTCTGGCCATGATAATAGCCAGGGACAAAAGCCATGAGTACTCTTTAAGTACTCGCAAACTACTACTAGCAAGGGTTATAATTCTAAGTTACAGTACTGAATTGAAAGAATAACTATCAAGTTAAGTTTGAAACCTAAGCTGAGTTCTGAAACAAGAAAAGATAAAATAAAATTCTAGAATCACTTAAGTTGGGAAGCTATTTTCATCTACACAACCCTATTGTGGTCAAGTCAAGGTTCATCATTCATTTCAAGTTATTTAGAAAACATCTAACAACGAAACAGTATGGCCATTCCAACTGTCCATAACCGCGGACGCGGCTATTCGAATAGTTTGACACTCTGCAGAGGTGGTACACTTTCACCACAAGATTCGATACATCTGTCAGGGATAACCCTCAATCATCATACTTGGTATGCAGATAATCAAACATAACCTTCCCTTTACACACCCTAGTACAAGCACCTCTCCTATGAGCATGGCCTCCCAACCATGACCATCAGTCATCTTGCCTTTGCATAGGTGGACAACATTGAGAGGTAGCCTCAGCTCAAACCTCTCCCGTGAGAACTAATACTAATGCATATAAATTTCCAGCTAAGCCTTACCCAATTCAGGTAATGTGGTTTATGCAGTAAATTTGGAATGGTATCGCATCCGAATCCAACCATCAGTTTTATAAAAAAAAGGGTTAAGGCTCATGCCTCATCATTTTCATCATCATAAACCAATTGTGTTTCTCAACACATGTCAAAACATCTCAATAGAATGACTCATCATTCCAAGGTTTTCATAACTCATTTTCACCAAGTGTTCCCATCTAAAATGACTCAAGTTTGATCTATTCTAAAACACTAGGTTAAGAGTGTTCACTAAGGTGGAAAGCTGGGATCAATCTCATGCCATAGAATGACATCTAAGGGTTTCTAATTAGGTCAAGTTGTATACTCTTTATGCTACCTTCAAAAATTAATTAAAGAACTTTGTGTAAACTAAGGGGGTGTGATCAAAGTATGCTTAAGGCATCTTTACTAAACTATCTAGTTTTATTCTAGCTTGCTACAATAGCTTACTAAAGCATGTTTGCAAGGGTTAGCTTGCCACTAATAGCTTGCCTTGGTTGGTGTAGTGGTTGAAGTTGTCTTCTTCTTCTTCTTCTTGGTAGAACTCCTCCTCCTCGAAGGCTTGGTCGGTACTATCGTCTAGAAATACATAGGGAGTGCACAATCACCAAACAATCCTTAACTAGGCTAAGTATTATTCTAAACCACACAATTGATGATCTATTATCATCCCAAACATCATAAGTTTTAATTCAATAGTTTCAACCTTTTTATTTTGGAGAAGTAATTTCTACTCATTGAAATAATAACTAAGATTTAATATTCACCACCAAAATATGGGATCATGTGGACACATGTCCTCACCACATATTCTAACATGTGGGAATGAGATTTAAAGGTTGGATCAATATTACTTTGGTTTAAGTTTATTATTTAATGATTTAAAGTGACTAGAAATGCCTATATAGCATTATTTTGGTACTAGTCCAAATTCACTGCATGTAAACCTTAATATTTTTACATATTTGGATAGATATGACGAAATGTGATTTTTGAGAGTTGGAATCAACTCAAAAGCTAACTTGGTTGATTTTATAAAAATGTTTCAAGTTGCAAAAGCTTCTTTCTTCTTATTTTTATTAGGAGAAATCTATAACTCTAAATGAATTAAATCCAACGGGCTTGGATAGCGCATTTCAATACCTTCCAGACCAAATTAGTTTCATGTAATTTGGATTTGTCAAACTCACAGAATTGAATTTTGAAACACTGGACAGAAACTATATTCTAACTAAAAAGAAAAACCTAGATTTGAATCTACGGGCTTGCGCGGGAAAGGAAATGGGACGGCCCAGTGGCGCTGTGCGGCACAGGGCTCAGCTGATAGGGGGTCCCACTGGTCAGCGGCACTTAAAACGCGAAGCGGTACGCGCGCTGTGGGCCGTGCGATTAGAGGCTAGATCTACGGCTGAGGGTCGTCGTCGACGACGGACGGGTCGCCGGCGAGCTCGAACCCTAGCGGCTCGGTGGGGGTCTACTGGGGGCGTACCAGGGATCCAGCAGGGTCGGCGATGCGGGCAAAGAAAGTGGAAGACGACGGCGAGGCGAGGCGTGGTCGCGGCGGAGCTTGGGGTGGCCGGAATCAACGGCACCCTTCTTCTCCAGAGGCGGCGGCTCCGGCTCCAATTCCATCGAGCTGCTGCTCCGCTTGCTCTGGCGAGGGGTGGGTGAGGTTCAGAGATGTGAGGGGAGTGGAATGGTGTGAGTCTTTGGTGCTGGGGAGGGCTCCTTTTATAGGATCGACGATGAGACCGAGCGGGATGGGCGGTCGACGGTGGCAACATGGCTACGGCAAGCTAGCGGCATGGCTGGGGATGGCGATCGATGGGCGGTCCCCTGGCGGTGCTCTAGCACTTCAATGCGGCCGTAGGGGCGGTGGCATCTTGATCGAGGTGGTGGCGCTCTGCTTGCGAAGCGGCTGTGTCCACGGGCGGTGGTTGTGGGGCTTTAGGCGTGACGGAGGTGTCTGGGGTGTTCTCTGGGTCGGCGAGGCGGTGGGCGCGGGCTGGTGTCGAGTGGTGGCTTGTGCAGCTGAGGCGATCTTGGCGCTCTGGCGGCGGCATGGTTGGGCACCTGGCGGTTTCTCCTCGGTGGTCCACGGCTGCTCTTGGCTCGGGCAAGGGACAGAGAGGGGCGGTGTGGCGTTGGCTACCTCCTAGACATGGCGAGGAAAGGGGGAGTGGTCTGCTGCTGCGGTTGCAAGGTTAGCCGGCAAGGATGGTGCTCGTCATGGCATGGCATTGCCACTAGGGCGTATGGGATGGGCTGCAATTGGCATGGTTTGATCAAAGGGGGACAGAGAGATTAAATGGAGATCAAATGGGGGCGAAACCCTGTTCTAAACAGTGAGCTAGGATTAGAGGTATGATTCTGCCTGCCAAGTGTTTGATGAAATGGCCGCAAGAGAAAAAGTTTTGAATTTTGAGTTCAAAAATTTTGAGTGATCTCCACTAGTGCTAGGTAGTCTCTGGTTGCAAGGGTTTTGAAAATGGAGCTCAAATACATGGTTTTTGAAATAGGGGTGATCTATGCATATGCATTAGATTCAATTTTGAACTTCCATTTAAAATAGTTTCCAGAATGTTTTTAGAAGATCAAAATGTGGGCCTTGGTACCTCATTATGTGAACTAGCAAGGGGTGCAAAGATAAAAAATTGTTTCTGTTAAGAATTGAGTACTAGAAATAGCCAAAGTAGGCATGAGAGTTAAATTGGTCCAAATGACCATTCCTTCATTTTAATTCTTTTTTATTTGATTTCTTTTAGGAAAAGTTTGGGAAGGATGTAGATGATGTTTAAATCACCTAAGAAACATTTTAGAAGCAAAGGATCACACAATCATGGCAATTCCAAACAACTCCTATTTTAAATGCACCCATATATGAATGCTTTCATTTTAAATATGGAAAAGTTTTTGTTAATCCTAAATTTGGATGATTTGATCTTTGATACACTTGGATTGAAGTTTTGGGCTGTTACAAACCTTCCCCCCTTAAATAAAATCTCGTCCCGAGATTTACAAGAAAACTAGGAACTAAAGAGATCTGGGAACTCTGTCCGAATGTAATCCTCGCACTCCCAAGTGGCTTCCTCCTCGGTATGGTTGCTCCACTGAATATTGAGAAACTTGATACTCCTGGTCCTGGTGGTTCTATAGGCTTCTTCTAAGATACGAATGGGCACTTCCCGATAGGTCAGGTCATTGTTGATTTCCACTGCTCTATGATCGATATTTTTGAAAACTCCAGTCTTATCAGGCACTTCCAAGCATTTGCGAAGTAACGAGATATGGAACACATTGTGGATGGCTGACATCTCTTCAGGCAGTTCCAGTTGATACGATTCTTCTCCTCGGCGGTTCAGAATCTTGAAAGGTCTGATATATCTAGGAGCTAACTTTCCCTTCAGACTAAAGCGTTGAGTTCCCTTCAATGGTGAAACCTTGAGATATACGAAATCTCCGACATTGAAAGTCAGGTCTCTCCTTCTCTTGTCAGCATAGCTCTTACATGGATTAGGCGGTCTTGAGGTGCTCACGAACTTTGTGAACTATCTCTTACGCTTCTCGGAGAATGTCGGGTCCAAAGATCGACTTTCTCCTGCGACTTCAATTCAAAGAATGCGACACTTTCGTCCGTATAGGAATTCAAATGGCACCATCTGCAAACTAGCTTGATAACTGTTGTTATATGAGAATTCTGCGAAGGGCAGGCAGTCTTCCCATTTTGATCCGTATTCCAACACACAAGCTCTAAGCATATCCTCCAAGATCTAGTTGACTCTCTCTGTTTGTCCATCGGTTTATGGGTGATAAGCGGTACTGAAATTCAACTTGGTTCCTAAACCTTCCTAAACTTTCTGCCAAAATCTTGAAGTAAACTGGGTTCCTCGATCTGATACGATGGTCTTGGGGGTTCCATGCAGACTAACAATTCTAGCAATGTACAGCTCTGCTAGTTTTGCACTCTGGTAGGTTGTCTTTACTGGTATGAAGTGGGCTACCTTGGATAGTCTATCAACTATGACCCAGATTGAGTCATTTCCCCTACTAGAAGTAGGTAAACCGGTGATAAAGTCCATTCCGACGGAATCCCATTTCCATTCCGGAATCTGCAATGGTTGCAACAATCCTGCAGGTCTCTGATGCTCCGCTTTGACTCTTTGACAAATGTCACATTTGGCGATGTAGCTTCCGATCTCTCTCTTCATCTTGTGCCACCAAAATTGCTCTTTCAAATCCTGATACATCTTTGTTCCTCTAGGGTGGATAGAATAAAGAGTATCATGAGCTTCCTTCATGATAATTTCCTTGACTCGAATCTGTTTGGTACAGAATCGTCCTTTGTACCTGATACACCTTCTTCGTCTTTGGTGAATCCAGGTACTTTGCCTGTATCAATACGACGTTTGATTCTGTCGATACTTTCATTCCCCTTCTGGGCTTCCTTGATTTGGCTAATCAACGTGGGTTGAAGTTCGATGATAGCTAGGAATCCTTTGCTAACTAACTCAGTCCTGAACTGCTCCAACTCCTCATACAAACTTGGTTGCTTCTCTTTGATCATGGTGTTAAGCCTACACAGCAATCTGCTAAGAGCATCCGCTACCACATTGGCTTTGCCGGGGTGATAGTGAATGTCAAGGTCATAATCCTTGATTAACTATATCCATCTTCTTTGCCTCATATTCAACTCCTTCTGGGTGAAGATATACTTCAATCTCTTATGATCTGAGTAAATCTCACAGCGATTACCCATCAAATAATGACGCCATGTCTTCAACGCTAGAACCACCGCTGCTAGCTCAAGATCATGGGTCGGATAGTTCTGCTCATGCTGCTTTAGTTGTCGAGACAGATACGCGATGACTTTGCCTTCTTGCATCAATACACATCCTAGACCAATCTTGGATGCATCACAATACACATCAAACGGCTTCTTGATATCTGGCATGATCAAAATTGGGGCTGATATCAATCTCTTCTTCAGCTCTGAAGCGGCTTCACACTTGTCTGTCCATTCAAACTTCTTGTCCTTCTTCAACAGTTGGGTCATTGGTCGGGCTATGCTCGAGAATCCTTCTACGAATTTGTGGTAATATCCCGCTAATCCAAGAAATGAACGAACTTGGGTTTGATTTGTTGGGGCTTCCCATTCTTCGACATCTTTGATCTTGCTGGGATCAACAGAGACTCCTCCGGCAGACACAATATGTCCTAGGAATCCTACTTCTTTCAGCCAAAACTCACATTTGCTGAACTTGGCATATAACTGATGTTCTCTCAGGGTTTGTAGGATGATTCTTAGATGTTTCTCATGCTCTTCTTCTGACTTGGAGTAGATAAGGATGTCGTCGATAAACACAACTACAAACTTATTTAAGAAATTCATAAAGATCTTATTCATGAGATTCATGAAATAAGCAGGGGCATTGGTTAATCCAAAAGACATAACCATATACTCGTATAAACCATAGCGAGTAGTAAAGGCGGTCTTCGGAATATCCGTTGCACGAATCTTAAGTTGGTGATAACCAGTCCTAAGATCAATCTTTGAGAATACACGAGCTCCGATCAGCGATCAAATAGATCCTCTATCTTTGGCAAGGGGTACTTGTTCTTGATGGTGACATCATTCAACTTTCTGTAGTCTGTACACAGACGGTTGCCTCCATATTTCTTGTCGATGAATAACACTAGTGATCTCCATGGCGATGCACTTGGATGAATCAAGCCGGTTGCTAACATGGCATCCAACTGCTTCTTCAGTTCTACTAACTCTGAGGGGTTCATGGTATAGGGTCTCTGGGCTATAGGTCCGGTTCCGGGGATTAGTTCGATAATGAACTCTATATCCCTATCGGGGGCATACCTGGCAATTCATTTGGGAATACATTGGGGTATTCACAGACTACTCTGACTTGGTCAATGGTAGGCAGGGCTACACCTTTGTTGCATTTGAATTGACGGGGTAAGGTTTCAGAGATATGTTCTACTGTTACTCCAGAACTACTGGTCATGGTGATGGCTTTCTTAGCACAGTCTATCAGTCCTTTATGCCTTGACATCCAGTCCATACCTAGTACTACTTCCAAACCTTTGGTTCCAAGTACAATTAGGTTGGCATAAAAATCTATCCCATGTATTCTGATAGGTATAGCTTTGCAAATTTTTCTAGCTTTTGTAGTTGAACCGGGGCTTTGAACTATCATGACATGCTTCAGGTTGGTTGGGCGAATCTTACTAGTGCATACAAATTCTTCGGTGACAAATGAATGCGATGTTCCAGAATCAAACAATACTCTTGCTAAAACTGAGTTGACAGAAAACATACCCAGCACGACATCTGGTGCTTCCTGGGCTTCTTCTGCGTTCATGTGGAAGAGACGACCGTTCTTGATTGTCTTGGGTTCCACAGGGCAAATCTCTGCCTGGTTGAACACGGCTCTTTGTTGGTGGGGAATTCACAGGGGCATTGGCGGATCTTCTTGGGACACTCATTGGAGTAGTGACCCTTCACTCCACACTCGAAACAAGTGATCAGGACTTGTCCTTGGCGCAGTACTGACATTGCTGCCAGTTCTGAGGCGATGTTGTTGTTGTTGCTCTTGGGAGGGGCACGTTTGAAGCTGTTGGGGTTGCCGGAGTTGTGATTGTTTCCTCCGGGCTTCACATTTCCTCCGCTACGGTTGGGGTAGCTTGGGCGAGAATTTGGGGGTCGGTTGTTCCTTGGTGCATATCCTGGTGAGGGGTTAGGACAGTACTTCTGGTGACTACTGGATCTAGACTGATGCATCATACGATGCTTGCGGTTGTCGTTTTCCTAGTTAATCTTCCCTTCCATCTGAATGGCAGAGTCGACTAGCTCTTCAAGATCCTGGAAATGGATGTTGACGAGGACAGTCTGCATCTCATCATGTAGTCCGTTTAAGAATCTCTCCTTCTTCTTGGCCTCCGTGTTGATTTCATCCGGTGCATATCTGGCAAGTGACAAGAATTTGTCACGGTACTCTACTACAGTCAATCTTCCTTGCTTCAGTTCATGTAATTCATCTCTCATCCTGTTGACAAGACCTTGCGGCACGTGGGTGCGGCTGAACTTGACCTTGAATGCTTCCTAGGTCATCACCTGGCCATGGTTCATGTTGCGGACGCTATTCCACCAAGATCTTGCATCTCCCGCCAGATAGTGAGTGGTGAAGAGAACTTTCTCATTCTCATCAACTCCTGCAACTTCTAGGTTGTTTTCCATGGTCTGTAACCAGTCATCAGCATCTAATGGGTTTTCAGATTGGTTGAAGATTGGGGGATTGGTGTTCTGAAATTTTTTGAGTTTAGATCCATGGTGATCCTGATTTCCATGTCCTTGGGCGATCTGTTGCAATGTCGCCAAGTTTAGAGCCATTTGGGCGATCTGTTGCAATGTCGCCAAGTTGGCTTGACGCTCGGCCGTGCTTGCTTCACGGTCCGCGATGAGATTCTGCAAGATCTGTAGCATTGGGTCCTGCGATGATCTGCTCCCTCCTTGGTTTCCACGAGTCATCTGAAGATTGAGATAGATATAGGGGTAAGAGGGAAATTCTAAGGTTCATGGTTTTGGGTTTTCAAAGCTACAACTTTGAGTTAGACTCTGGTTTTTCAACTAACTTCATTCTCATTCATGCAAGCAAGCTGCGATACAACACACACCACAACAATCAAAGGGAAAAGCAGATGGTTTGAAGAACCATTACGCAAACTTCTGATACAATGAGATGATACATCTCATGCTACGACGATGCTCTAGTGCATCTACTCATCGTCGATGAAGTCGAGTCTTCATCATCAGTGTAGAAGTCCACGGCATTCTACGCGAGAAAATCATCATCGTTCTTTGAGTACGAATCCATATCTCCCTGGATGTCTTCTCCTTCATCATCTTCTTCCTTGGCGGCAAGCTGAGCTTCCTGCTCCTTGACGGTCTTCTCGAGGTCGGCCATCTTCTTGCAAAGACGGGCGATGGTGCGATCCTTCTTATCACGCTAGCGAAGAAGAGACTAGCGATCTTGGACGAGCAGTGTGAAAGTCTGGGCCTTCTGGTCGGCAATTGCACGGTTCTGGTTGGCTAACTCTCTGGCATTGTCCAGTTCCCGCTGTCGGTCATGAAGCAAATTATCAAGGTTCTCCACTTGGCGCCTCAACTCTAGGTGACTTGGCATCTCCATCGGCATTCCCATGAAGTCACGTCTTGCATAGTGGGCAAAACGGGTTCCTTGAATCTTGTTGACGCTGAGGGCACATAGACGTGCGAGAGCTTCATGCATTACCCTGGCTAATCCATCTAGCCAGTTGTTCTCTCTCAAAGAGAAATGAATTCTCCCGGAAGTTGGTGCTTCAATGCTTCCTCGAAGATCTGCGGTGACTAGCCATTGTAGGTCTCCTCCTGGGGGTCCTGGAAGTTGAGCAACAAGAAACTCCGGATGTGGGAGTCCCAGTAATTCTGACAGTGAATCCAGATCCCTCTCGAAGATCAGCTGACCTCCGTTTCCCAACTGGTAAAACTTGCTAAACTGAGTCTCCATCTACAAGAATTTAGGATGAGGAAATTAGTGAAGTGATCAAGTGTGTCAAGTTTTAAGTAGTAATGTAAGAATTTTGAGGAACATGTATTTTTGAGAAAGAATGAGTTCACAAGGGTAAGAGGGGAAATAGTTTTTCATAAATACTCACTTTGGTTTTGAAGCTAAGTTTTTGGTTTGGACGTCCATTCTAACTAGGGTCTCCTATGGTCAGGATGGCTCTGATACCAACTTGTCAACACCCGGATTTTTAATCCCAGATGCCCGTTATGCCATACCTCGCAATCCCAGGATTACCATTTTTGCGAGACATAACGGATTGGATATCACAGTACATCATCCATTACAAACCATACATAAGGTTTTACACAAATAAAGATCTCATGATCCAGTCTTTAATACAACAAGCAGCGGAAATAAACGATAGTGTAGCGGTGGGGTTCATCTTCAGGGGCACAGGCAATGCTGACGAAGGAAGATAGTCCTAGTTATCATAGCCGTCCGCTGACCATCATCTTGATAATCTCCTTCATAGTCTGGCCATGATAATAGCCAGGGACAAAAGCCATGAGTACTCTTTAAGTACTCGCAAACTACTACTATCAAGGGTTATAATTCTAAGTTACAGTACTGAATTGAAAGAATAACTATCAAGTTAAGTTTGAAACCTAAGCTGAGTTCTGAAACAAGAAAAGATAAAATAAAAGTCTAGAATCACTTAAGTTGGGAAGCTATTTTCATCTACACAACCCTGTTGTGGTCAGGTCAAGGTTCATCATTCATTTCAAGTTATTTAGAAAACATCTGACAACGAAACAGTATGGCCATTCCAACTGTCCATAACCGCGGACGTGGCTATTCGAATAATTTGACACTCTGCAGAGGTGGTACACTTTCACCACAAGATTCGATACATCTGTCAGGGATAACCCTCAGTCATCATACTTGGTATGCAGATAATCAAACATAACCTTCCCTTTACACACCCTAGTACAAGCACCTCTCCTATGAGCATGGCCTCCCAACCATGACCATCAGTCATCTTGGGCACTGCATAGGTGGACAACATTGAGAGGTAGCCTCAGCTCAAACCTCTCCCGTGAGGGAACTAATACTAATGCATATAAATTTCTAGCTAAGCCTTACCCAATTCAGGTAATGTGGTTGTACGGTAAATTTGGAATGGTATCGCATCCGAATCCAACCATCAGTTTTATAAAAAAAGGGTTAAGGCTCATGCCTCATCATTTTCATCATCATAAACCAATTGTGTTTCTCAACACATGTCAAAACATCTCAATAGAATGACTCATCATTCCAAGGTTTTCATAACTCATTTTCACCAAGTGTTCCCATCTAAAATGACTCAAGTTTGATCTATTCTAAAACACTAGGTTAAGAGTGTTCACTAAGGTGGAAAGCTGGGATCAATATCATGCCATAGAATGACATCTAAGGGTTTCTAATTAGGTCAAGTTTTATACTCTTTATGCTACCTTCAAAAATTAATTAAAGAACTTTGTGTAAACTAAGGGGGTGTGATCAAAGTATGCTTAAGGCATCTTTACTAAACTATCTAGTTTTATTCTAGCTTGCTACAATAGCTTACTAAAGCATGTTTGCAAGGGTTAGCTTGCCACTAATAGCTTGCCTTGGTTGGTGCAGTGGTTGAAGTTGTCTTCTTCTTCTTCTTCTTGGTAGAACTCCTCCTCCTCGAAGGCTTGGTCGGTACTATCGTCTAGAAATACATAGGGAGTGCACAATCACCAAACAATCCTTAACTAGGCTAAGTATTATTCTAAACCACACAATTGATGATCTATTATCATCCCAAACATCACAAGTTTTAATTCAATAGTTTCAACCTTTTTATTTTGGAGAAGTAATTTCTACTCATTGAAATAATAACTAAGATTTAATATTCACCACCAAAATATGGGATCATGTGGACACATGTCCTCACCACATATTCTAACATGTGGGAATGAGATTTAAAGGTTGGATCAATATTACTTTGGTTTAAGTTTATTATTTAATGATTTAAAGTGACTAGAAATGCCTATATAGCATTATTTTGGTACTAGTCCAAAGTCACTGCCTGTAAACCTTAATATTTTTATATATTTGGATAGATATGATGAAATGTGATTTTTGAGAGTTGGAATCAACTCAAAAGCTAACTTGGTTGATTTTATAAAAATGTTTCAAGTTGCAAAAGCTTTTGTCTTCTTATTTTTATTAGGAGAAATCTATAACTCTAAATGAATTAAATCCAACGGTCTTGGATAGAGCATTTCAATACCTTCCAGACCAAATTAGTTTCATGTAATTTGGATTTGTCAAACTCATAGAATTGAATTTTGAAACACTGGACAGAAACTATATTCTAACTAAAAAGAAAAACCTAGATTTGAATCTACGGGCTTGGCAGGAAAGAAATGGGCGGCCTAGTGGCGCTATTTGTGCACAGGCTCAGTGACAGGGGGTCCCACTGGTTAGCGGCACTTAAAGCGATACGCTGCTTGTGGGCCGTGCGATTAGAGGCTAGATCTATGGTGAGGGTCTAAATGCGACTGACAGACGGGTCGGCGAGCTCGAACCCTAGCGGCTCGGTGGGGGTCTCACTGAGGCGTGCAGGCTCAGCGGTCGATGCGGGCAAACAAAGTGGAAGATGATGGCGAGGCGAGGCGTGGTCGTGGCGGAGCTTGGGGTGGCCAGAATCAACGACACCCTTCTTCTCCAGAGGCGGCGGCTCTGGCTCCAATTCCGGCGAGCTGCTGCTCCACTTGCTCCGGCGAGGGGTGGGTGAGGTTCAGCGAGGTGAGGGGAGTGGAATGGTGTGAGTCTTTGGTGCTGGGGAGGGCTCCTTTTATAGGCTCAATGGTGAGACCGAGCGGGATGGGCGGTCGACGTTGGCGACATGGCTACAGCGAGCTAGCGGCATGGCTGGGGATGGCGATTGATGGGCGGTCCCCTGGCGGTGCTCTAGCGCTTCAATGCGGCCGTAGGGGCGGTGGCATGCGGTCGGGGTGAGGTGGCGCTCTGCGCGGCCGAAGCGGCTGTGTCCACGGCGAGCGGTGGCTGTGGGGCCTTAGGCGTGACGGAGGTGTGCAGGGTGTTCTCTAGGTCGGCGGAGTGGTGGCGGGCTGGTGTGGTGTCAGTGGTGGCTTGTGCACGCCCAGGCGTCTTGGCAGGCGCGGTTTCTCCTCGGTGGTCCATGGCTGCTCTTGGCTCGGGCAAGGGACAGAGAGGGGCGGTGCGGCGTTGGCTACCTCCTAGACATGGCGAGGGAAGGGGGAGTGGTCTGCTGCTGCGGTTGCAAGGTTGGTCGGCAAGGATGGTGCTCGGCATGGCATGGCATTGCCACTAGGGCGTATGGGATGGGCTGCAATTGGCATGGTTTCATCAAAGGGGGACAGAGAGATTAAATGGAGATCAAATGGGGGCAAAACCCTGTTCTAAACAATGAGCTAGGATTAGAGGTATGATTCTGCCTGCCAAGTGTTTGATGAAATGGCCGCAAGAGAAAAAGTTTTGAATTTTGAGTTCAAATTTTTTGAGTGATCTCCACTAGTGCTAGGTAGTCTCTGGTTGCAAGGGTTTTGAAAATGGAGCTCAAATACATGGTTTTTGAAATAGGGGTGATCTATGCATATGCATTAGATTCAATTTTGAACTGCCATATAAAATAGTTTCCAGAATGTTTTTAGAAGATCAAAAGGTGGTCCTTGGTACCTCATTATGTGTACTAGCAAGGGGTGCAAAGATCAAGAATTGTTTCTGTTAAGAATTGAGTACTAGGAATAGCCAAAGTAGGCATGAGAGTTAAATTGGTCCAAATGACCATTCCTTCATTTTAATTCTTTTTTATTTGATTTCTTTTAGGAAAAGTTTGGGAAGGATGTAGATGATGTTTAAATCACCTAAGAAACATTTTAGAAGCAAAGGATCACACAATCATGGCAATTCCAAACAACTCCTATTTTAAGTGCACCCATATATGAATGCTTTCATTTTAAATATGGAAAAGTTTTTGTTAATCCTAAATTTGGATGATTTGATCTTTGATACACTTGGATTGAAGTTTTGGGCTATTACAAAAAACCTATGCAAATAGCAAATAAAAAGATCGCTGAGATGCTCATTGTCCGTTGCCTTGTCATTTTGATATGGGAAAGCTCCTGTGTCATGGGGCAAGGGGTACCCCATTGGCGGTTCTCCATGATACACATGTACTTACAATGACAAGAACTTACTTGTGACTAAAGTTGAGTAGCATGCGGTTCGGTACTCGTAAGCAAGGGGCATGAGATTTTCAACTTATAACTTGTCAAGCATATCCTCATATTTCTGTCACTTTAACCTTAATCACCTCAAGATTCTTATGATAGGGGCAATGAGAGATGAAAGCTAATAAGTACCATAATTTTTGGAAGATCTTTATGAAACTTGAAATCCTTGCTTCCCTTTTGAAGGGCCTTTCTTTTTACTTTTATGTTGAGTCTCCATCTTCTATCTTTATGAACCAATTGAGAGAGCATAGTTGTCATTCTTAGTTCAATGTGCATTATCCCAAAACTTGTCGATTGATTCATAACTTTGATATTGCTTGTTCTTAAATTATTTGTATCTAGTCACCCTTATGAACTTTGAAGGTGTCCTATGCATTTATGTTTTGCTATACCATGAGGGACAAGCTGAATACCATTCTTATTATGTTTTCTATATGTGAAACAAACGTCTTTCAATGCATTGTTATTCATGATCTTTTGTTTGTACCTTTTCATTATACAACATCGTTGCTATGTCTTATTGTTAGAACTATATATTTCATGCTCATGTTTAGAGTACTTGATCAAGATTGTGATGGTGCATGTCACCTCAAAAATTATTCTTTTTATCACTTACCTACTCGAGGACAAGCAGGAGTTAAGCTTGGGGATGCTTGATATGTCGTAAACATATCTATAATTTTTGATGCTCCATGTTTATTTTATATCAACTTTCTTATGTTTTGTTCACACTTTGAGGTATTTTTATACATTTTCTGGAACTAACCTATTAACAAGATGCCACAGTGCGAGTTGCCTGTTTTCTGCTGTTTTTGGTTTCGGAAAAGCTAGTAAAGAAATATTCTCGGAATTGGACGAAACAAAAGCCAAAGTTCCCATTTTACCAGAAGACTCACGGAGCAAGAAGACGAGACGGAGAGGGGCCACGAGGGGCCCACACCACCTGGTGGCGCGGGCCAGGCCAGGCCGTGCCAGGGGTGGTGTGGCTGCCTCGGGCGCCCACCGACCTTGCCTCTTCGCCTATAAAAGTGCCCCGAGACGAAAACTCGAAGGACTAGACGAGAATTCCACGAAACGTTCCTCAGCGTCGCCACCACCAAAGAGGAGATTCAGGGGACAAAAGTCTCTATTCCGGCACCCTACCGGGATGGGGAAGTGCCCCCGGAGCCATCTCCATCGACTCCACCGCCATCTCCATCACCCTTGCTGACTCCCATGATGAGAAGGGAGTAGTTCTCTCTCGAGGCTAAGGGCTCTACCGGTATCTATGTGTTCATCTCTCTCTATGCGTGATCTTATTGAGATCATGAGCTTTGTAATCTAGTTGAATAACTATATCTATTCTGCTACTCAAGTGCTTTAATTAATCTCTGCTTGTCCCCACGTGTGTGAAGTTGACAGTGTGCACACCGTGTGGCACTTAGGCTAAGGTTACAGAAATACTTATCATGAGTATAATTTGAGTTGGATGTCTCTATGAGATTGTGGTTTTTGTTGGAACCATCTAGCGCTCAAGGTGACAATGAGGGGTTATCTAGATGGGGAACGTGAACTTTAAGGTGTGCTGTTATAGCCCTACATCGTCGAACCAGAGAGTAGTTCAGGGTAGCATAATGAAGAGAAGATATTTATATGAGAGTGTCCACTAGTGAAAGTATGATCCCTAGGCCTTGTTTCTAAGCATTGAAACACCATTTACAATCAGTCCTATTGCATGTTTGCTTACTGCCACTCTTATTTCAGATTGCCATTACCACTTACAATCATCCATATTACGTGTATTTCACTATCTCTTCGCCGAAATAGTGCACCTATACACCTGACAAGTGTATTGGGTGTGTTGGGGACACAAGAGACTTCTTGTATCTTGATTGTAGGGTTTCTTGAGAGGGATACCTTTGACCAGTTCCTCCCCGAGTTCGATAAACCTTGGGTGATCCACTTAAGGGAAACTTGCTACTGTTCTACAAACCTCTGCACTTGGAGGCCCAACACTGTCTACAAGAATAGAAGCATGCGTAGACATCAACATCACCTAATCTGACAGTAATTAACATCGCCTAATCTAACAGTAAGATCACCTAAGTGATGTTCATACACACGTGCGTAGGGCACACAGGTATGGAGGTTGCAGACGAGGTGCTCACCTTGGGGTGCTCGACGAGGACGAGGGTGAGGTTGCAGACGAGGTGGCGACGGTGGGCTCCTCCTCCACAGGGTGGGCTGGTCGTGGAGATGACAGGGAGAGGGGAAGGGGAGGGAAGAGGGGTAGGGGAAGGGGAAGGGGAGGGAGAGGGGAAGGGGTCACCTCGATGATGGTGGACGGCAGGCACGGACGGCGACAGGAAGGGGCGACGACGGCACGGCAGAGGAAGGCCGCCGATGTCGATGGCAGAGAGGAAGTTCGTCTAGAGATGAAAAGGTGAAAGAGAAAAAAGGCTCAATAATAGACAGGTGCCAGCTTATGCGAGGCGCATATTTGAAAGTGTGCCTCGTATAAGTTTACGCGAGGCGCATCTGGCCAGAATGTGCCTCGGGTATTCTGTAGCACTAGTCAACTAGCATAGTGTGTTGTATCTATCAACAAACAAACACTAGCCCACTGGTATCGTCCATTGTCCTATTCCAAAGCCTAGCCACCCAGGTTTGAATCCTGGTGGCTCAAAATTCAAATATTGCCAAAACAACAAAAGTGAGTATTATGAATGTGTCTCGTCGATACATAATATTCTCAATGCAATATTATAACATACAAAAAATGATAATTACGAGTGTTTTGATACATAATAGTAGGCCACACACACACGACGGTTCCTGACAATGGTCGGAGCGCGCTAGCGTTTCTTAACAATGGTCGTCTTCTTGCCCTTCTCTGTTGCGGTTGTAAAGTTTTTGTCCGGGGCGTCTTCACTACTTCTTTTGAACGAGAGTCCTTTCTTAGGTAGGGTTGTGGTGTACGGTTCTTGGTTGTTGTATTCGTCTTCCATCTTCGGGTCACCGTTCTGGTCAAAGTCTTGCTCGTTGGTGACTCCGTCCATTCCGATGATGTTCCTTTTGCATCTCCTGACGACAACCTGTCTAGGCTTTGAAGGGTCTGTGATGTACCAGCATTGGTCGACCTTGCTAGCTAGAAACCAAGGCTCATTTCTCGCGGGTGCATTCGCATTGGTGGTCTTGGACGGTATAACCATGGTGGTGAAATATCGACCTTCTTTTTTGACGCTGTTGGCCCACCTTACATGGAACCTCGACACCTTCTCCGTAACGTGGTCGAGCTCCCAAATCTCCTCGATCCTTCCGTAGTATCTTTCCGAGACATCGCCGGTGTAGAATATCCCTGTAACCCCTGAGTTCTGGTAATCCCAGTTATTGTCCTTTTCCTCGGTGTAGAACATGTATCCGTTGATATCATATGCCTGATAGGTAATCAGGTTGTGCGAGGCGCCCCGTCAGAAGGAGAATATGAGTATATCTTCCTCCGTGTACTCGCCCTGCAGTGGATTAGCAATGACCTTTTCCCTAAACCACCACGTGAAACTGGAGTTGTGCTCCTTGATAACATCTTCCTCCGAGTACTAGCACCCCTAGTCAGCGTAATTCTTCTTGATAAACTCTTTGTGCTCATATATGTATGGATCGACCACCTGCAGGTGCTGTAGCGTGACCAGGTTTGCTCTTTCAAAGTCCTTGGTTCATCCCTCGAGGTCGACATGCTTTGGGCGCCGACCCTCGTGGTGACCCCATCCAGCGAGCCTCCCGAGGTGCTTGTCTCGGTTTGTAGAAAGTTCGAGCAGAAAGAGATGCACTCTTCGGCTAGGAAGCCGTTTGCTATGCTTCCATCTGGACGGGACCTATTCTTAACGTATCCTTTGATGTGTCCATTGAGCCTTTCGAACGGCATCATGCTTCGCAGAAACGGAGGACCGATCTGGACGGTATCCTCCATGACATGGAGAAGTAGATGAAGCATGACGTTGAAGAATGCGGGGGGATAGATCTCGAGCTCTCCTAGTATCACCATGATATCGTCCTATAGCCTCGTGGGCTGCTTATTGCCTATTGACTTCCGAGAGATGACGTCAAAAAAGTTGCAGAGGCCAAACAACGTTTCACGGACGTGCTTGTCCATTATACCTCGGATCACGACCGGGAGTACCTGCGTCATTAGCACGGCGCATCGTGAGACTTCATCCCGCTGAAGCGTTGCTTCACCTCGTCTAGCCATCTGCTTATCTTCCCCGCGTAGCCGTTCGGAAATTTGACTCCGAGGAGGCACTTCATAAACTGTATGGCCTCCTTCTTACTCAGAGTGAAGCACAAGGCCTTGAGCTTGAACTCTCCCTTCTTGACCTGCTTTTTGCCCTTGCGACAACGGCTATTCTGCGTTTCCATCTCCTCCTCCTCGTCATCGCTAGGTGGTGGTTGAAGTTCATCCCTGATGCCCATATGCTTCAAGTCGTTCCTTGCCTTCGGCCCATCTTTGGTGTTGTCGGTGTTAAGGAGGGTGGCAAGCAGACTCTCGCCCACGTTCTTCGTGATATGCATGAGATCGAGGCTATGAGGCACGCGGAGGATCTTCCAGTCTGGCAAGTCCCAGAAAATAGACCTCGCCTTCCATACCTTCAGCAGCGGCTCTGGCTTTTTCTGGGTCTTTCCCGGTACAGGGCATTCCTTCCAGTTATTCAACAACTCGTAGATTTCCGCGCCGCTCTTCTGGTCTAGGATTCCTCGGAGATCGACCGTCCCATCGAACAGATCTCCTAGCTTTCTCCAGGCGTGATTCTTGGGAAGCCACCTCCGAGCCCCAAGGAACACGGTTTTCCCGGACCCGGGATATTTCTGTAGCTGGCGGCATGTTGTATTATCCTTGCACCTAACGCACCCATATAATCCTTGGACCACCTGCCCCAAGAAGTATCCGTAACCGGGATAGTATTGCACCGTCATGATCACCACCGCTCTCATGTCGAAGTATTCTTGTCTCGAGGCGTCCAACGTACGGGCTCCTTCTTCCCATAACATGGCTAACTCCTCTTTCAACAATCACTACAAGAAATTTGCTCACTAGTGACCTTTTCTTAACGATCATGAATATTTTGGTCATAGATCTATGACCATTCTGAACCAATTGGTCGTAAGGCATTTCGGAGGGCCCAAACATTGAATAACAACGATCAATTTAGTTAAAAAGGTCATAGATTGCTTACACAAAATGGTCGTAGATGGATAACGCTGGTTTAATACCCTATATTAAGTAGATTACGACCAATTTAAATGGTCGTGACTTCATATTCATATTGTCTTATAATGACTGGTCGTCCACCCAGCAATTTTGCTTATGTGTCAAGTCCATGGGTCAACTTCTATTTACGTGTCATATCCACATGGCGTGCATACGAAACAAGAGGTTCGAACTCGCAACCTCAGTTCTATCATATTGACAACCTATACTAACCAATTTGCTTCTCAAGGACTTGTGTTGATATTCCTACACGCATTTTCTTTAACTTATAGCGTAGCAGCCGACCCGCGACTGAATAATGAGCAAAAAGGAGCTCATCGTGAGCTCGAACAAATGACCTCCAGGGGTTGCCCCTCCTCACCTACCCGCTAGACCACTATCCACTCCTGATAAAATACCTGCTCGCGTCTTTAAAAGAGCATTATTTGTTGTTGGGCCTGGGCCTCACCGTGAAGAGGCTAGGCCTCCTTTTTCTTTTCCTTCAGGCCTTCCCGCTAGGTTGGGCCAACGGCCCATACGCTATTGTAAGGTAGATTTTTAGTGTATATTAGTGGGCTTTTTATAAGTTTGTGTTCTAGGTAAATAGAATGGTTTTAACTATTTTTGAAAATTTCAAAATTTAATTTCAACGTAAATTTTGCACATGACCTTGGATCAAGATGATATAAAAATCAATTTAATTCATCTCAAACAGATGTATGACTTCGTGTTGGCAAATTTCTCATTTTACTTCATCTCGAGTGTTTGACCTATTTTTTGCAAAATCGACACAAGACCATTTAAATTGGAAAAAATAGCTATAATGTTTTGAAATTCATAAAAATGGGCGTTGACGATTAAATATTGTTTAATTTGAGTGAAAATTATAATTATCCCATTTTGCATCACAATCTTGATACTTGCTTCACAAAATTAAGTGAATCGATCAAAATACGGTCAAAATCGTGGGGGTAACCGTCCTCGTCTAGGGATAGAATTTTTCTAAACTTTAAGCATATCTCTAATTAAATTGTATATTGTGAACCTAAAAATGATTTTTAAAAAAAATCAGGAGTATTAAATCATGTACCTGTAGTTCAAATCGGACCCACTTCTTACCGATTCCGCAGACATTTGTCTTTTTTATGAGGGGTGCACGGAAAGGTTTTAGATTCTCCGTTTGCTCAATTGTCCATGTAAGATGGTGTGGTATTTTAGAAAAATGGGGTGGAACCATTTTGAATCTCTCATTTGGTGGTTGCTTCACAAAACGCCCTGTTTTTGGCATCGGAAAATGGAAAATGCCTTTTCTGTGTGACGAAAAGGAAAGCTTCCTCCTGCACTATGGTCAAAATGGCGGGCATGAAGACAACAGATGAGCCTCGCTAAACTTGCACTGGATCTTTAAATAAACATCATATTTGAGTCTAAAAATATTTTTTGCAAAAAATCATGAGCAAAAGATCATGTACCTGTAGTTCAAACCAGACCCACTTCCTTCCGATTCGGCAGGAATTTGTCTTTTTCGTCAGGGGTAGAAGAAAAGGTTTTAGATACCCCAGTCGGGACATTGTTCATGTAAGGTGGGTATATTATTTTTGAAAAATAGGTTGGTACCATTTTGAAACTATTATTTAGTGGTTGCTTCACAAAACGCCCCGATTTTGGCACTCGGAAAATGGAAAATGCTTTTTCCGTGTGACGAAATGGAAAACGTCCTCCTGCAATATTGTTCTCCGTCACAATATTCACACATGTGCACAATATGGACACATTATCACAAACTATGTCGTGATTCTAGCCATAATATTGGTCGTTTAGCCTAAAAGCCATGAAACCTCGAACATGATAGGTCATTTCTGTGAAGGTTTTTTCGGGAAACTTGCAATATACCAAGTTTGGTATTTTTCCTTGAAACCATGTGACATAATACGACGCCATGCGAAGGATTTACAATGTTCGGGCCATTTTTGAATTTCTTATGCCCGTTTCAAAAAAAATCGTTTCAAACTATGGTCAAAACGGCGGGCATGAAGACAACGGATGAGCCTCGCTAAACTTGCACTAGATCTCGAAAGAAACATCATATTGTGAGTCTAAAAATGATTTTTGCAAAAAATCATGAGCATTAGATCATGTACATGTAGTTCAAACCGGACCCAATTCCTACCGATTCGGCAGGAATTTGTCTTTTCGCCAGGGGTAGAAGAAAAGGGTTTAGATACCCTAGTTGGGAAATTGTTCATGTAAGGTGGGTATATTATTTTTGAAAAATAGGTTGGTACCATTTTAAAACTATTATTTGGTGGTTGCTTCACAAAACGCCCCGATTTTGGCTCTCGGAAAATGGAAAATGCTTTTTCCATGTGACGAAATGGAGAACTTCCTCCTGCAATATTGTTCTCCATCACAATATGAACACAGGTGTACAATATGGACACATTATCACAAACTATGTCGTGATTCTAGCCATAACATTGGTCATTTAGCCTAAAAGCCATGAAACCTCGAACATGATAGGTCATTTGTGTGAAGGTTTTTTCGGGAAACTTGCAATATACCAAGTTTGGTATTTTTCCTTGAAAATATGTCACATAATACGACGCCATGCGAAAGATTTACATTGTTTGGGCCATTTTTGAATTTCTTATGCCCGTTTCAAAAAAGTTCGTTTCAAACTATGGTCAAAACGGCGGACATGAAGACAACGTATGAGCCTCGCTAAACTTGCACTAGATCTCTAAATAAACATCATTGTGAGTCTATAGATTATTTTTGCTAAAAATCATGAGCATTAGATCATGTACCTTTAGTTCAAACCGGACCCACTTCCTACCGATTCGGCAGAAATTTGTCTTTTTTGCCAAGGGTAGAAGAAAAGGTTTTAGATACCCCAGTTGGAACATTGTTCATGTAAGGTGGGTATATTATTTTTGAAAAATAGGTTGGTACCATTTTGAAACTATTATTCGGTGCTTGCTTCACAAAACGCCCCGATTTTGGCACTCGGAAAATGGAAAATGCTTTTTTCGTGTGACGAAATGGAAAACTTCCTCCTGCAATATTGTTCTCCGTCAGAATATGCACACAGGTGCACAATATGGACACATTATCACAAACTATGTCGTGATTCTAGCCATAACATTGGTCGTTTAGCCTAAAAGCCATGAAACCTCGAACATGATAGGTCATTTCTATGAAGGTTTTTTCGGGAAACTTGCAATATACCAAGTTTGGTATTTTTCCTTGAAACCATGTGACATAATACGACGCCACGCGAAGGATTTACAATGTTCGGGCCATTTTTGAATTTCTTATGCCCGTTTCAAAAAAAATCGTTTCAAACTATGGTCAAAACGGCGGGCATGAAGACAACGGATGAGCCTCGCTAAACTTGCACTAGATCTCTAAAGAAACATCATATTGTGAGTCTAAAAATGATTTTTGCAAAAAATCATGAGCATTAGATCATGTACATGTAGTTCAAACCGGACCCACTTCCTACCGATTCGGCAGGAATTTGTCTTTTCGCCAGGGGTAGAAGAAAAGGGTTTAGATACCCTAGTTGGGAAATTGTTCATTTAAGGTGGGTATATTATTTTTGAAAAATAGGTTGGTACCATTTTGAAACTATTATTTGGTGGTTGCTTCACAAAACGCCCCGATTTTGGCTCTCGGAAAATGGAAAATGCTTTTTCCATGTGACGAAATGGAGAACTTCCTCCTGCAATATTGTTCTCCATCACAATATGAACATAGGTGCACAATATGGACACATTATCACAAACTATGTCGTGATTCTAGCCATAACATTCGTCGTTTAGCCTAAAAGCCATGAAACCTCGAACATGATAGGTCATTTCTGTGAAGGTTTTTTCGGGAAACTTGCAATATACCAAGTTTGGTATTTTTCCTTGAAAATATGTCACATAATACGACGCCATGTGAAAGATTTACATTGTTTGGGCCATTTTTGAATTTCTTATGCCCGTTTCAAAAAAAGTTCGTTTCAAACTATGGTCAAAATGGCGGGCATGAAGACAACGTATGAGCCTCGCTAAACTTGCACTAGATCTCTAAATAAACATCATTGTGAGTCTATAGATTATTTTTGCTAAAAATCATGAGCATTAGATCATGTACCTTTAGTTCAAACCGGACCCACTTCCTACCGATTCGGCAGAAATTTGTCTTTTTTGCCAAGGGTAGAAGAAAAGGTTTTAGATACCCCAGTTGGAACATTGTTCATGTAAGGTGGGTATATTATTTTTGAAAAATAGGTTGGTACCATTTTGAAACTATTATTCGGTGCTTGCTTCACAAAACGCCCCGATTTTGGCACTCGAAAAATGGAAAATGCTTTTTTCGTGTGACGAAATGGAAAACTTCCTCCTGCAATATTGTTCTCCATCACAATATGCACACAGGTGCACAATATGGATGCATTATTACAAACTATGTCATGATTCTAGCCATAACATTGGTGGTTTAGCCTAAAAGCCATGAAACCTCGAACATGATAGGTCATTTCTGTGAAGGTTTTTCAGGAAACTTGCAATATACCAAGTTTGATATTTTCCTTGTAACTATGTCACATAATATGACACCACGTGAAGGATTTATCCTCTTCGGACCTTTTTTGAATTTCTTATTCCCGTTTCAAAATTGTCCCATTTCAAACTACGGTCAAAACGACGGACATGAAGATAGGGGATGAGCTCGCTAAAACTTGCACTAGATCTCTGAAGAAACATCATAATGTGAGTCTAAAAATGATTTTTTCAAAAAATCATGACCATTAGATCATGAACCTGTAGTTCAAACCGGACCCACTTCCTGCCGATTCGGCAGACATTTGTCATTTTCATCAGGGGTGGACGGAAATGTTTTAAAATCTTCGGTTGGGACATTGTTCATGTAAGGTGGTCTAGTATTCTTGAAAAATGGGGTGGAACAATGTTTCAAATTATTTTAGTGGTTGGTTCACAAAAAACCCAGTTTTGCCACTCGAGAAATAGAAAATAGAGTCAGCCAATCAGAAAAGAGAACAACACTACCCACGGATCACCCCACTGAAATAGATCTCAGCCGTCCATATTGCCTCCATCCAACACCCAAAATATCCACAGCCTCCTCCCCCACTCCCACCAAAAGTCTGAAATGCCCTATGGTTCCTACTCTCACCACAAAAATGATCAGGGGTATTTGGGTAAAATCCTCCACCCCACCTCACCACACCACCAACGAAACTGCCATCGAACCCTAATCCCCTCATTACGAGACCCCAACCACAGCAGCCCCTCTCCACCTCCCGCCCCTCCATCGCCCCTGCGTTCATCTCTCCACCCGACCAGGATCCAACACCGTGACGCCGCTACCCACGAATCCGCAGCGCCGCTACCCACGAATCCACCGCCCTCAACACCCTTGACCCCGCTTCTCCTGGTCTCGATCTCGATTCTGAGACAGCACCTTCCGCTGGATGCGGCCTTCCTCGGCCTTCCTTGCTACCGGATGCAGCCACAGCCGGCCTCCCCGTCGCTAGATCCCGTCACACCCAGACTTGCTTGCTCTCCCGAGGCGGAGGTGCAGGGTGACTAGAGGAGCTGTTGCTGCTTGTGGAGGTAAAGATGCGCTTGAGGGAGCTAGGTCGAGGTGGTGAGGTCCGCCTCCACGGGTGCCTCGCCGCCGCAATCCGATGCGATGAGTGCCTCGCCGCTGCATTCTAGGCATTGTACCACCTCCGCATCGACCACGTCCATCTCTCGGGCGACAGATCAGCGACGTCCACATCAACATGTTCAACAGTAAGGTTCGTTTTCCTGAGAAGGGTTAGGGTTCGTCCCTATATGGAATTGATTAGCTCATCCCTTCATTTTCAGTTACCGGTGCAGGCATCCCTAGACTCGATCTTTGTTATGCTGCGGTTGCGGATCTGAAGCTGCGTTGGCTGTGGTCGCATATCGGGCTGGTGAGCCAGGAGCCGGCGATGTTCGCGACGAGCATCCGAGAGAACCTACTGCTGAGGAGGGAGGAGGCGACGCAGGTGGAGATGGAGGAGGCCGCCAGGGTGGCCAACACCCACTCCTTCATCATCAAGCTCCCCGACGGCTACGACACGCAGGTCCGGCCATCATCTCTTTTCAGCCGACATGTAGTGGTTGAGAATGGTTCTGACGAAGGTTATTGGGAGTATCCAGTAGCAGCAGTTCATAGTATAGCAGTAGCACTTTACTCCAATAGCTGTAGAATTTAGCTGTAAAAGATGATTCGGTAGAGTAAATGAGACTGTAGAATTTTAAAGTAAAAAGGAACTTGGTACTCCAAGTACCATCTGTGACTTAAGAAATTGGAGTCTAACGGAACATAGTTTTTCCATGTTAATAACATATGGACAAAAGATGTGAGGTTTATTTCTGTTGGCTGCATAGTTAGATGTAGTAATTCAAGGCACATTAGATATTTCCATGTTATTGCTGCTTGTTAATTGATCATATTTATATCTCTGCTCAATACATACTTGTTATGCAACACGAGTTGTGATTTCTTCCCTTTGTAAACATCAGTTTTATATGTACACACTGTTGATTACCTTGCTTGCTTTTAGACTTCACTACCTCGTTCATTTTCCTCTATGCATGCTAACTAGTTTTCTCTTGCATGAAGCAATATATTTAGGAAAATAGTTGTTCCATTAGCAATGCTAATTAATATAATAATAAAATAGATATGGAAACACATATACAAACCCAAGTAAACAGTTATTTTTGTAAAATTCTTCGGCTTATTGTAAGCTTTTTGTGTATTCGTAGGCCTGAGGGGGGCATGATGCTTTCCTGTGTGCTACAGCGCATCAACCCCAACCACGACACCTCGTTTGCCGCATTGAGTTCACTGCATCTATGTACAACAAGAAGACATCAAGAATTGTGGGCGTGTGCTCAAGATCTTGTTGCTATGGTTTTTCCGCGGTTTTCTTGGGGGATATTGTGATATGTTATCTAAGCTAGTTCCTGCAATTAGAATTGTATCTACTTTCTTGCTTTGTTTCTTGCTCCTTTGTGTGGTGTGTTTTTATCTATCATATTGTTAAGGTTCACAGTAATACACTATGCAACTTTAGATTAACTATTGTTTACAGTAGAAGCTTTTTCTATTTTAGTTGAAGTATATAAATCTGTAGTTTGCTTGAATCTGTGCAATTCATTGCAGAAGTATATGCAAAGTGTCATAGTAATTTGGGTGGATCGAATGGTATCTTTGCATATTGTATTCTGAGCAGTTGGTTTTCCTACTGCCAATTACTCCTTGAACTCAAGACTGTCATTTACTCCTACTGTCAATGTAGTAATATTATCGGTAGTAATATTCCAAGCATGTTCTTATTATACTGCATACATGTTAGAGACAATGATTGCACCGCTGCCAAAGCTGGGGAGGTGGCCGCTATGTGTAAGTTATTGTAAGTAATTTCGTGGCTAGAATTTATATTTATCTAAAGTTTGGTTTTCAGTGGTACAAGTTTCTTTAATGGTCTATGATCTAGTGTTCAATTGCACCGCATCTAATTTATGTTGCATTGATACGGTCAAACTACTCATGCTGCCATGAAAGAACACTTTGCTTTGTTATGTACATAGATCCATCTTCCAACTGTGTATACTGTTCAAATAGACGAACCGAATGTATATCAAAATATTGACTGTCCACTTGTGGTTTTGTGTCTAGTTGTGAAGGAGCTCCTGGACTAAGAGGAAGTCGGCGAGAAGATGATCACATGGCGGCTGCGCTACCAAGGCCAGGGAAATAAATTCAAATAAGCTCGTAGAACCAATCATCGAAGAGCAGTGTTGCTCTAACATTATTTAGATCATTTTGGTACTTCTGGAGTTGTTTGGAGGTTTGCTCCATTTTGGTACTTTGTTGAACTGTGTTGGCCTAGTTATGTGTACTAGTTCTACAAACTAGCCATAAACCTGTGAGATGGATGTATGTATTTTCGTGAAACTATGAACCTGTGATGATGTGGAAATATAAATTATTGTTGTTGATATGTGCTGTGATTATTTACTGCTGATTTCATATGTGTTGTGCTGAGAAACATGCTGTAAAAGGCCCAAATATTACTAGATCTAGTAAATGGGCTGTTAAAAGGTCTTGACCCAATCGAATATCCAAAAAAATGAAGGAAATATGCCCTGAGAGGCAATAATAAAGTTGTTATTATGTATTCCTTGTATATGATAGATGTTTATTTTGCATGCTATAATTGTATTGATAGGAAACATCAATACATGTGTGTTTAATAAACAAAAAGGGTTCCTAGTTATGCCTCTCTTATAGACTAGCTTGTTGATTAACAAGATGATCAAGGTTTCCTGATCATGGACATTGGATGTTGTTAATAACAAGGTCACAACATTTGTGAAATGATGTGATGAACATTCATCCGAAGTATAGCATTACGATCAAGTCATTATGTTTATATTGCTATAACATCATACAAAGTAATCTTTATCTTTAGACCATGAGATCATGTTAACCGGAAGAGTATCTTGATAACATCAAACGTCACACCGTAACAGGGTGACTATAAAGATGGGTTCAGTACTACGAAGGTGTTATGTTGAGGCTCATGGATCAAGAGTGGAATTTGTCAATCCAGATGACGGATAGATATACTCTGGGCCCTCTCGGTGATATCACATTAGGATAGCTTGCAAGCAAGTGATGTGATCACTAGAATGTTATATCACGAGAACGAGAAAAGAGTGCATGTCGATGCTTGAGATCAAAATAGGTATGGAGATACCGATGATCGAATCTCGGACATGTAATATATCAAGAGACAAAGGGATTTAGTTACAAGCGTTAAAGGTTCTCACGATCACAGGAGTCATCGTTGAATGTGTAGGAGTCAGTACGGATCTCCAGGTCCCGCTGCTGATTATTGATCGAAGAAGGGTCTCGATCATGTCTGCATTATTCGTGAACCGTAGGGTGGCACACTTAAGAGTTACCGGACACCATTTTGGAGCACATATGTTTGAACGAAAGAATTGCAAAGCGCGAGGAATTGTTTCAATAGAAACCGGAAATTGTTTGGTGAAATTGCGAAGGTGGTTACGCATGTGATATTGAAATATTGCAAGGGGCTATATGTGAATGTTTGTTAATTAAAGTAATTAACAAAACTCTGAATAAATTTAATAAAAAGAGTTTTATTAAATGAGAGAGCATTAAATTTGGAGAAATTTAATGCATTTAAAGTGGAGACTTTAAAAGGGAATATGAAGAGGCATTTTAATGTGGAGGGGTTACCACCACATGAATGGGGAGGTGAGGTCACCCCATGCGGCCATGGAGAGAGGGCACCCCTCCTCCTATAAAAGGCCACCCATTGCCTCCTTCATCCTCACACCTCCTTGTGAAGGATCTCTCCCCTCTAGAATTATTCCCCATGGTCTCGGATTAGCGAGATACATGTTCCAGTGGCATTTAAATGCGGAAGGAGTTGTTGCTTCTTTGGATCTGGGCGAGGAGGTGGAGGTTGTCCGGTGGCTTGAGCGTGTGTGCGAGTGCGGATGTTACTGAGATTCTGGCCTTTCGGACTTCCTCACGATCTTGATATCGGCAAGTGTACAACTACATCAACCACGAGTTCCTACTCGTTAACAAAACTCGTTGTCTTCGAGGGTAAGTTCTCCATGGATGTATGTCCACCCGTTGCTCTGTATCTAGTATATAGATCTTGGCGTATAGTTCTCATCGTAGGAAATTTTTTGTTTTCTATGCTGCGGACCCAACAAAAATAACATTAGAATTTTGAAATTTAAAATGATTTGTAATGTAACAGGGCCAGTGGTTAAAAGGAAATGGAATGGTAAAAGGCCAATACCCAAAACGAAAATGGAACGTAAAAAGGCCGTGTGCTAGAAAATAGAAAGGCCAAACCGGAACAAAGTTCACTAAATAAATGGGCTGGTATTTTGGGACTGGCCTCTCTATAGAACTGAATAGGACTGGGCTGAATTTCCTGCCATGTTGGATGCCACGTGGGATTGGCTTACGTGGACAGGCCAGATTGCTCATGAACAATTTTTTTGTCATAGACTTTTTGACCATCTGTTTTGGTCATAGCTATCTATGACCAATTTAAAAAAAAGGTCTTCAGCTATCTATAGTGACCCTCGGTATGTGACCTACTGATTTTGGTCATAGAAAGGTCATAGATGGATTACTATGACCTTTCAGTGACCAATATTTGGGGTCACTAGTTAGCACATTCCTTTTAGTGAATGTGAGATAGAGATTGATGTCTGTACCGGGTTGTTTTGGCCCTTGAACCAGCATACTCATGGTTACATACTTCTTCTTCATGCACAACCAGGGGAGGTTGTAGATCCATACAAGCACGGGTTAGGTGCTGTGTGTGCTGCTCTGGTTTCCGAACGGATTGAGTACGTCGGTGCTCACGCTAGCCTGAGGTTCCTTGACTCTTTCCCGAAATGTTGGTAATATTGGAGGTCCAACGCCTTCCACTAGCAAGCATCTGAAGGGTGCCTCAGCATTTCCTCCTTCTCCGAATCATCATCTTCCGGCCTCTTTCTTTCCACGTGCCAGCGCATGAGCTCTGCTTCCTTAGGGTCCATGAAATACCGCTGCATACGAGGAGTTAGAGGAAAGTACCACACCACCTTTCTAGGAGCTTTCTTGGTCCCTCTCTTGTATCAAGAGGTCTTGCACACCAGACACGTGGTCTTCTCCGTGTCCTCGCCCCGGTAGATGATGCAATCATTTATGCAGACGTGGTATTTCACATGTGGTAGATTGAGAGGTCACGCGACTTTCTTTGCCTCAGTGATACTAGTCAGACATGTGTTCCCCTTCTTGGGAAGAATATCGTGCCAGAATGCAATGTTGTCGTCGAAGCATTCATCGGTCATTTTGTGTTTCGCCTTCATCTCCAGAGCCCTGAGCGTTACATTCAGACGGGTATCCCTATCGTTGCATCCATCAAACAATGGAGTGACCACGTCTTTCTTCATTTGCTCCAGCTTAGCTTTCTCTCTAGCGGCGGCTCTGGCGTTACTCGTCTCCTTGAGAAGTAGATCTTGGACATGAGGGTCTTGCAGCCAGCTCAAATCATGGTCGACACCTTGATCTTCATGTTCATGCCTGGAGCCACCTTGATCATATTCGTGTCCATCATGTCCGGCGCCACCCTGATCTTCATGTCCATGCCTGACGCCACCCTAATCTTCATGATCATCACCTGCCCTACCGGCAGCGTCTTGATCTTCATGATCGTGACCGCATCTTGATCTTCACCATTATTGACATCCTCATCATCATGTTCATCATCACGTATCCACCGAGTGTAGCCATCCATGAAACTACGTCGGAGCAGGTGCGACTTCAGCATTCTGGAATCGTGCCTTATCAAATACATCAGCTTGCAGTCGCGACACAGACATCTTATCTCCGTCTTGTTTACGCGTGCCATATCGGGCCTCGTGCATCTCATCCACCTATCCACGAGGGCTTTGTGGATCAGTGGTCAGACCATGGTCGCTTGCGCGCGGTACAAAGAGCAAGAGAATAATTAGAGCATATATGGACGTGTGGATCACCGGAAAAATTCAGCATGACCTCCCCTAAAAAGAGGACATCCGCGAGTGCTAGAAATTTGCCGGAAAAGAAATGACTCGACATTCCGTCAAAACATTGGAATCTCAAATGAAATCCCTGCACAAAGAGAAGCATGCACCACAATACAATCGTATAGTCGCGGTGTCGCCAACAATGCGCATGAGCATGCAAGCAATGCCTTCACGCTTCCTCCAACGATGACTTGCGCAAGAGAGCCAGAGGAGAAGTAAAGGGACATGTTGTAGATCTAGAGGAGCAAGAGACTTCACTTACATATGAGTTTCAACCAATGGAGATTGAGCAAGCTTCTATAGTGAATCAATGTGGGAAATGAGGTGGGGAGGAGGAGGGGGCGACCAAATCTGTCTTTTGGTGGAGAAGGAAGAAGTGAGGCAAGTGAGTGGGGTGCATGTGCCAAAAGGTGCAAAAAAGGTGGTGCCAGGTTATGCGAGGCACATATTGCACCAAATGCGCCTCCTATAATATAAACTATGTGAGGCGCATATACTCACATGCGCCTCGGCTATGCTGCCACCCGGGCCCGCAGGGGTTACTTGAGGCGCACTCTATTGAATGCGACTCACCTATTATCAAGTATAGGAGGCGTATCTGATGATATGCGCCTCGCATATTGGACCACCGATCTCCTCCCGGGCCCACACAAATTATGGGTGGCACATTCTACCCTTATGTGCCTCGCCTATCTGATATATTAGAGGCGCATATTTTCAGAATGCGCCTCGCATAATCTGGGGCTGCCAGATTTCGTCCGTACAGAGATAATGGGAGGAGCATCCTACAAATATGCGCCTCGCCTATTTTGTTACTAGAGGCGCATGCCAGAGTAGTGTGTCTCGCCTATTCTATAGGAGGCGGATATAGTATAAATGCGCCTCAAATGAGCATGTCTCCTATAGCCTTTTCTCTAGTAGTGTTTCCAACTTTGGTCAAAATGGCGGGCACGAAGGTTCTTCCCTAGGGGATGAGCCTCGTTAAAATTTTAGTGGATCTATGATAAAATGGCATACTGTGAGCCTAAAAATTACTTTTGCAAAAAATCATGAGCATTATATAATGTACATGTAGTTCAAATCGGACCCACTTCCTACCAATTCGGCAGGAATTTGTCTTTTTCACCTGGGGTGGACGGAAAGGTTTCAGATACCCCACTTGGGACATTATCCATGTGAGCTGGTCTAATATTTTAAAAAATAGGGTTGTACCATTTTTAATTAGAATTTTGGTGGTTGATTCACAAAATGCCAAGTTTTTGGCATTCAGAAAATGGAAAATGCATTTTCTATGCGACGAAAAGGAAAACTTCCTTCAGCAACATTGTTGGCCATCCCAACATGCACATGCGTGCATAATATGGGCACACTGTCACAAACTATTCCACGATTTTGGCCATCACATTGGTCATTTGACCTAAAAGCCATGAAACCTCGAACAAGATAGGTCATTTCTATGAAGATTTTTCCAAGATGCAATCAATATACCAACTTTGGCATTTTTACTTGCAACTATGTCACATAATATGACACCATGCGAAGGATTTACCTTGTTTGAACCATTTTTGAATTTCTTATGCCCGTTTCAAACTTTGGTCAAAATAGTGGGCATGAAGGTTCTTACCTAGGGGATGAGCCTCGCTAAAATTTCTATGGATATATGATAAAACAACATATTGTGAGACTAAAAATGATTTTTGCAAAAAATGATGTGCATTATATAATGTACATGTGATACGTTGCTAACGTATCTATAATTTTTGATGTTCCATGGTTGGTTTATATCTATTTTCTTATGTTTTGTCCACACTTTGGAGTATTTTTATACACTTTCTGGGACTAACCTATTAACAAGATGCCGCAGTGCCAGTTGCCTGTTTTCTGCTGTTTTTGGTTCCAGGAAAGTCAGAAAATGAATATTCTCGGAATTGGACAGGACAAAAGCCAAAGTCGTTATTTTCCCGGAAGACTCACGGGCGAGAAGGAGAAGAAGGGGCCACGGGTGGCCACACACCACCTTGGCGGGTCCCTTGGCATGACGACAGGGCATGGTGTGGGCCCCCTGGCCACCCACCGACCTTGCCTCTTCGCCTATAAGATGCCTCCCGATGCAAGAACCCTAAATCGAACAGCCTCCAGTCACGAAAAGTTCCGAAGTGCCGCCGCCACCGAAGGGGAGATTTGGGGGACAGAAAGTCTCTATTCCGGCACCCTGCCGGGATAGGGAAGTGCCCCCGGAGCCATCTGCATCGATCTCCACCACCATCTCCATCGCCATTGTTGATTCTCATGATGATGAGGGAGTAGTTCTCTCTCGAGGCTAAGGGTTCTACCGGTAGCTATGTGTTCATCTCTCTCTATGCATGATCATATTGTGATCATGAGCTTTGTAATCAAGTAGATCTACCTTGCTACTCAAGTGCTTTAATAGATCTCTGCTCTCCCCATGTGTGTGAAAGTGACAGCATGCACACCATGGTGGCACTTAGGCTAGAGATTACAAATACTTGTTATGATTTATATTTGGAGTTGGATGTTTCTATGAAATTGTGGTGTTTGTTGGAACCATCTAGAGCTCAAGGTGACAGTGTGGGGTTATCTAGATGGGGAAAGTGAACTTTGAGGAGTGCTGTTATAGCCCTACCATTGATTAGAGTGTCCAATCAGAGAGTAGTTAAGAGTAGTATCATAAAGAGAAGATATTTATATGAGAATGTTCACTAGTGAAAGTATGATCCCTATGCCTTGTTTCTAAACATTGAAACATAGTTTGCAATTAGATTTGTTACATGTTTGCTTGCTTATATCTTTATTTCAGTTTGTCTTTAGTCTCTTCCATGCCATCAAGCTATTTTCTAGCATTGTTGTCTTATATCCATAACACTTGTATGTCAATATCTCTTCGCCTAACTAGTGCACCTATACACCTGACAAGTGTATTAGGTGTGTTGGGGACACAAGAGACTTCTTGTATCTTGATTGCAGGGTTGCTTGAGAGGGGATACCTTTGACCACTTCCTCCTTGAGTTCGATAAACCTTGGGTGATCCACTTAATGGAAAACTTGCTGTTGTTCTACAAACCTCTGCACTTGGAGGCCCAACAACTATCTAGAAGAATAGAAGTGCATAGACATCAAGCTATTTTAAAGGCGCCCGTTGGAGAGGTAAGGTAAAAGGTACTCACATCCTCCGGTGTGAGTCCTCGAAGTTATTTCCTTTAGATTCTGCAATTTTGTATTTTTGTTTCTTGTTTTCACTAGTTAGGCTTAATGGAAAACAACAAAATTAGAGAGCTTTATAGTATTTATCTTGAGTTAGGACATGAAGTGTTTGAAGAGAAAATTAAAAAACCTATGGAACTTTATTTGCATCCTAATAGCAATGTTGTTAGTATGAATTCTTTCGACACCAATATTGCTAATGCTATGGAAAAGTCTAAGCTTGGGGAAGCTAGTTTTGATGAGCATGATATTTTTAGTCCCCCAAGCATGGAGGAGAACATTTACTTTGATGACACTATGCCTCCAATATATGATGATTACAATGATGAATATGATATTTTCAGTCCACCTACTATTGAGGAGAAAATTAATTATGATTACAATATGCCTCCTATATTTGATGATTATGGTGATGAGAATAATAATGATAGCTATTTTTTTGAATTTTCTCCCACTATAATTAATAAGAATGACTATGTTTATGTGGAGAGTATTAATTCTTTTATGCTTGTGGCTCATGATAAGAATGTTTTATGTGATAGTTATATTGTTAATTTTATTCATGATGCTACTGAAAGTTATTATGAGAGAGGGAAACATGGTTTTATGTGTCTCAACAATATTAAGTTTCCCCTCTTTATGTTGAAAATTTTGAAGTTGCACTTGTTTTGCTTTCCTATGCTTGTTGCTTTGTGCTTTCATGACTTGTTTCTTTACAAGATTCCTATGCATAGGAAGTGGGTTAGACTTAAATGTGCTTTGAATTTGCTTCTTGATGCTCTCTTTTCCTTCAATTCATATTTCTTATGTGAGCATCTTCTCAAACTATCATGCCTAACTTAAAGGCGTTAAAGAAAAGTACTTATTGGGAGATAACCCAAAAGTTTTAAATGAGTCTTGGAAGTTATTACCTCTGTAATAACCGCTCCTTATCCTTTTTATTTGCTTTTTGTTCCAAGAGTAACCTCTAATGAGAGAGAAGTAATGCTTGGGAAAGTTCCTGTCCCGAAACAGATTTTCGTGCTTCGCTGTAAACTTTCGTGTAAACTCTCTGTACGTCGGTTTGAGCTGTGATTGTTTGTGCTTCTGCCCCAGGTTGTTATCCAACTTTAGTTAGTTCAACACTTTTCTATTTGAGAAACATAAGGTCTTAGAAAAAATTGGTTTTTACCTGCTGGTCTGTTTTGACAGATTTCTGCCATTATTTGCATTTGCTTATTGTTGATTCCTTTTTGGGTTCTTTTTGGGGAATTGAGCTTTTTGACGGAAGTGTTATAGTAGCTTGTGTTTTGTTGGAAGTTTTATTGGTGTTGAAACTGAACCCAAAGACTTATTATCTTGAGTACACTAATGTTGCTAATAAAGATTGTGTGAAGTTTTGTATGAAGGAAAAAATTCAGGTGTAAGGAGAGAATGATGTAATGAGATGAAGAATGGACTTAAGCTCAAGCTTGGGGATGCCACCCGTGTCACCCCAAGAAATATTCAAGAGGTACAAGCGTCAAAGCTTAGGGAAGCCAAGGCATCCCCTTCTTCATCAATAAAAATCTCAGGTTTCTTCCAAACACTTCATTTTTATTATTTCATGCAGAGTTGTGTTGTTTTTGGAGCGTATTCGTTTTCGTTTTTGGTTTTTGTTTGCTTCATTTGCTTAGTTTGCTTGAATAAATTGTTTGGACCCCCTCATTCATGCATTAGTTTTCAAATAAGTTGGTTTGGATGGGAAAAGAGTAGGAAAAGTTCATGCTTAAGTGGTAAAAAGGAGCTTGTTTTTGACTATGGCCTATGCTTTGTCATGTCATGCTTGATATTGTTTTGGCTTTATGCTTAGTGATTATTGTTGTAGCATCACATGTTATAAACAATTGAGATTGCTTAATGTGCCTTGAAAGAATCATGTGTTGTTTTAGCATATTAAAGCATAATATTGTGGTATTCTCATTTGATGCTTTATTTGGGTTGACTTGGCATATGCTCACACCATGTTATGACTATCCCAAGTCACCATAGCCTCTATGATCCTTTAGTTTTCGACTTGTAATATCACTTTATGCTTTAATTAATGATGTTTTGTCGCTCTGCATGATTATGGCCATTATTGCTCTCTTAGTTGGTCGCTCCCAGTCTTTTGCTAGCCTCCATAACCAAATATGAGTTCCACTCATGCATCCAACTCCAAATAAAACTAAGTTATTCCAAAGAGTCCACCATACCTACCTATTAGCATTTGCTATTCCAAGTATATTCATGTTTTATCTACCTTCCGAATTAAACTTGTTACGAGAAAACTAGTGATTAAAGCTCTCACGAACTTGATGGCACACTTTACTTTTCTTGCCCTTAATAAACTTGAACCATTGTGCCGTCTATGTTGTATATGCTTGAACTTATATGTTGGGGATTAGCAGAACCATGCTGTCATCGGGAACACTTTCAACATTGCACTTGTACTTTGTACCTAGCTGATATCATGATCTTTTGTCTATGGATGTCATCGGTGTGAAATGAAAGGGGAGCTTGTAAGTCCACGGAGTTATGTATGTGTGTTAGAGAAACGCCTGGGCCGCCGGTCTAATCCATGTTATCATGGTGGAAACCAGCAGCGTAACCATAATGAGATGTCTATGAAGCATTCTTCTTATAAAAAAAGAGTCAGATATTGAGAAAAAGAGAAAAAAAAGAGATATGAGAAAAGAGGAAAGAGAAAAAAGCACCATTTTCCCATGGTAAATAAGAAGATTGCTGAGATGCTCATTGTCTGCTTGCCTTGTCATTTTGATATGGGGATTCTTCCGTATCATCGGGCAATGGGTACCCCGTTGGCGGTTCTCTATGATACACATGTACTTACTATGATAAGAACTTACCGGTAACTAAACTCGAGTAGCATGAGGAGCGGCCCTCGTATTCAAGGGACATGAGATTTCCAACTTATACTTTGCTAAGCATATACTCCATAGTTTGTTCACTTTAACCTTAATCACTTCAAGATGCTTATGATAGGGGCAATGAGAGCTGAGAGCTAATAAGTACCATAATTTTTGGAAGCTCTTTATGAAACTTGAATCCCTACTTCCTTCTATGAAGGCCTTTCTTTTACTTTTATGTTGAGTCTCCACCTTCTATCTTTATGCACCTATTTTGAGAGCATAGTGGCCATTCTTAGTTCTATGTGCATTGTCCCAAGACTTGTTGATTGATGCATAACTTTGATATTGCTTGTTCTTAAACTATTTGTATCTAGTCACTCTTATGAACTTTGAAGGTGTCCTATGCATCTATGTTTGCTACTCTATGAGGGATAAGCTGAATGCTGCTATGCTATGTTTTCTATATGTGAAATAAACAAACGTCTTTCAATGCATTGTTATTCATGATCTTGTTTGTACCTTTTCATGTTACAACATAGTTACTATGTCTTATTGTTAGAACTTCATCTTTCATGCTCATGTTTAGAGTACTTTGATCCCAGCTATCCATATTTTACAAATACTTTGATCAAGTTTATGATGGTGCATGTCACCTCAAAAATTATTCTTTCTTTTTATCACTTACCTACTCGAGGACGAGCAGGAGTTAAGCTTGGGGATGTTGATATGTTGCTAACGTATCTATAATTTTTGATGTTCCATGCTTGGTTTATATCTACTTTCTTATGTTTTGTCCACACTTTGGAGTATTTTTATACACTTTATGGGACTAACCTATTAACAAGATGCCACTGTGCCAGTTGCCTGTTTTCTGCTGTTTTTGGTTCCAGGAAAGTCAGAAAATGAATATTCTCGGAATTGGACGGGACAAAAGCCAAAGTCATTATTTTCCCGGAAGACTCACGGAGCAAGGAGAGACGAAGGGGGGCCACAGGGTGGCCACACCACCCCTTGGCGCGGGTCCCCCTGGCGCGTATTTTAGTGCTAGGTTCTATAGGAACTGGACGATCCTATTTGGTCAAATACCTAACGAAAAATTACGATTTTCTTTTCATTAAGGTACGAGGGCTTCTTATTCCACAAGAACGAAAGCACCTTTTCATTCTTTCATATACTAGGGGTTTTTACTTGGAAAAGCCCCCTGGCCGCGCTAGGGCATGGTGTGGGCCCCCTGGCCGCCCACCGACCTTGCCTCTTCGCCTGTAAGATGCCTCCCGATGCAAAAACCCTAAATCAAACAGCCTCCAGTCACGAAAAGTTTTGCAGCGCCGCCGCCACCGCGCCACGCCAAGGGAGATTCGGGAAGTCTCTGTTACCCCTCTGGGCGGGACGGGGAAGTGCCCCCAGAGCCATCTCCATCGATCTCCACCACCATCTCCATCGCCATTGTTGATTCCCATGATGATGAGCGAGTAGTTCTCTCTCGAGGCTAAGGGTTCTACCGGTAGCTATGTGTTCATCTCTCTCTATGCATGATCATATTGTGATCATGAGCTTTGTAATCAAGTAGATCTACCTTGCTACTCAAGTGCTTTAATAGATCTCTGCTCTCCCCATGTGTGTGAAAGTGACAGCATGCACACCATGGTGGCACTTAGGCTAGAGATTACAAATACTTGTTATGATTTATATTTGGAGTTGGATGTTTCTATGAAATTGTGGTGTTTGTTGGAATCATCTAGAGCTCAAGGTGACAGTGTGGGGTTATCTAGATGGGGAAAGCAAACTTTGAGGAGTGTTGTTATATCCCTACCATTGATTAGAGTGTCCAACCGGAGAGTAGTTAAGAGTAGTATCATAAAGAGAAGATATTTATATGAGAGTGTTCACTAGTGAAAGTATGATCCCTATGCCTTGTTTCTAAACATTGAAACACCGTTTGCAATTAGATCCGTTACATGTTTGCTTGCTTCTATCTTTATTTCAGTTTGCCTTTAGTCTCTTCCACGCCATCAAGCTATTTTCTAGCACCGTTGTCTTATATCCATACCACATGTATTTAACTATCTCATCGCCGAACTAGTGCACCTATACACCTGACAAGTGTATTAGGTGTGTTGGGGACACAAGAGACTTCTTGTATCTTGATTGCCGGGTTGCTTGAGAGGGGATACCTTTGACCACTTCCTCCCTGAATTCGATAAACCTTGGGTGATCCACGTCAGGGAAAACTTGCTGCTGTTCTACAAACCTCTGCACTTGGAGGCCCAACAACTGTCTAGAAGAATAGAAGTGCGTAGACATCAACATGTAGTTTAAATCGGACCCACTTCCTACCGATTCGGCAGGAATTTGTCTTTTTCACGAGGGGTGGACGGAAAGGTTTCAGATACCCCACTTGGGACATTATCCATGTGAGGTGGTCTAGTATTTTTTAAGGTAGGGTTGTACTATTTTGAATTAGAACTTTGGTGGTTGCTTCACAAAATGCCTATTTTTGGCATTTAGAAAATGGAAAATGCATTTTCTGTGTGATGAAAAGGAAAATTTCCTCCTGCAACATTGTTGACCATCTCAAGATGCACATGCGTGCACAATATGGGCATATTATCACAAACTATACCGCGATAATAGCCATAACATTGGTCGTTTGACATGAAAGCCATGAAACCTCGAACAAGATAGGTCATTTCTATGAAGGTTTTTTCAAGATGCAATCAATATACCAACTTTGGTATTTTACTTGCAACTATGTCACATAATATGACACCATGCGAAGGATTTACCTTTTTTGAACCTTTTTGAATTTCTTATGCCCATTTCAAACTTTGGTCAAAATAGTGGGCATGAAGGTTCTTACCTAGGGGGTGAGCCTCGCTAAAATTTCTATGGATATATGATAAAACAGCATATTGTGAGCCTAAAAATGATTTTTGCAAAAAAATCATGAGCATTATATAATGTACATGTAGTTTAAATCAGACCCACTTCCTACCGATTTGGTAGGAATTTGTCTTTTTCACCAGGGGTGGATGGAAAGGTTTTAGATACCCTACTTGGGACATTATCCATGTGAGGTGGTATAGTAAATTTGAAAGTAGGGTTGTACCATTTTTAATTAGAACTTTGGTGGTTTCTTCACAAAATGCCTCGTTTTTGGCATTCAGAAAATGGAAAATGCATTTTCTGTGCGACGAAATGGAAAACCTCCTCCCGCAACACCATTGGCCATCCCAAGATGCACATGCGTGCATAATATGGGCACATTATCACAAACTATGCCGCGATTTTTGTCATAACATTGGTCGTTTAACCTGAAAACTATGAAACCTCGAAAAAGATAGGTCATTTCTCTGACGGTTTTTTCAAGATGCAATCAATATACCAACTTTGGTATTTTTACTTGCAACTATGTCACATAATATGATACCACGCAAAGGATTTACCTTGCTTGAACCGTTTTTGAATTTCTTATGCCGGTTTGAAACTTTAATCAAAACGGTGGGCACGAAGGTTCTTATCTAGGGATGAGCCTCGCTAAAATTTATGTGGATATATAATAAAATAGCATATTGTGAGCCTAAAAATGATTTTTGCAAAAACTCATGAGCATTATATAATGTACATGTAGTATAAATCGGACCCACTTCCTACCGATTCGGCAGGAATTAGTCTTTTTCACCAGGGGTGGACAAAAAGGTTTCAGATATCCCACTTGGGACATTATCCATGTGAGATGGTCTAGTATTTTTTTAAAATAGGGTTGTACCATTTTGAATTAGAAATTTGGTGGTTGCTTCACAAAATGGCCCATTTTTTACATTTAGAAAGTGAAAATTCATTTTGTGTGCAAAGAAAAGGAAAACTTACTCCTACAACATTGTTGGCCATCCCAAGATGCACATGTGTGAATAATATAGGCACATTATCACAAACTATACCGTGATTCTGGCCATAACATTGGTCGTTTCACCTCAAAGCCATGAAACCTCGAACAAGATAGGTCATTTCTGTGAAGATTTTTTCAAGATGTAATCAATATACCAACTTTGGTGTCTTTACTGGCAACTATGTCACATAATATGACACCACGTGAAGGATTTACCTTGTTTGAACCGTTTCCAACTTTGGTCAAAATGGCGGGCACGAAGGTTCTTACCTAGGGGATAAGCCTCGCTAAAATTTTAGTGGATCTATGATAAAACAGCATATTGTGAGCCTAAAATGACTTTTGCAAAAAATCATGAGCATTATATAATGTACATGTAGTTCAAATCGGACCCACTTCCTACCAATTCGGCAGGAATTTGTCTTTTTTATCAAGGGTGGATGTAAAGGTTTTAGATACCCCACTTGCATCATTATCCATGTGAGGTGGTCTATTTTTTAAAACAGGGTTGTACCATTTTGAATTAGAACTTTGGTGGTTGCTTCACAAAACGGCCCATTTTTGGCATTCAGAAAATGGATAATGCATTTTCTATGCGACGAAAAGGAAAACTGCCCCCTGCAACATCGTTGGCCATCCCAAGATGCACATGCGTGCACAATATGGGCATATTATCACAAACAATGCCGCGATTCTAGCCATAACATTGATCGTTTGACTTGAAAGCCATGAAACCTCGAACAAGATAGGTCATTTCTCTGAAGGTTTTTTCAAGATGGAATCAATATACCAACTTTGGTATTTTTACTTGCAACTATGTCACATAATGTGACACCACGCGAAGGATTTACCTTGTTTGAACCGTTTTTGAATTTCTTATGCCTGTTTCAAACTTTGGTCAAAACGGTGGGCATGACGGTTCTTACCTAGGGGATGAGCCTCGCTAAAATTTCTATGGATATATGATAAAATAACATAGTGTGAGCCTGAAAATGATTTTTGCAAAAAATCATGAGCAATATATAATGTACATGTAGTTCAAATCGGACCCACTTCCTACCGATTCGGCAGGAATTTGTCTTTTTCACCAGAGGTGGACAAAAAGGTTTCAGATACCCCACTTGGGACATTATCTATGTGAGGTGGTCTAGTATTTTTTTAAAGTAGGGTTGTACCATTTTGAATTAGAACTTTGGTGGTTGCTTCACAAAACGCCTCATTTTTTGCATTCAGAAAATGGAAAATGCATTTTCTGTGCGACGAAAAGGAAAACTTCCTCCTGTAACACTGTTGGACATCCCAAGATGCACATGCATGCATAATATGGGCACATTATCACAAACTATGCCACGATTTTGGCCATAACATTGGTCGTATGACCTGAAAACCATGAAACCTTGAACAAGATAGGTCATTTCTGTGAAGGTTTTTTCAAGATGCAGTCAATATATCAACTTTGGTATTTTTACTTTGAATTGTGTCACATAATATGACACCATGTGAAGTATTTACCTTGCTTGAACTGTTTTTGAATTTCTTATGCCCGTTTCAAACTTTAGTCAAAACGTTGGGCACGAAGGTTCTTACCTAGGCGATGAGCCTCGCTAAAATTTCTATGCATATATAACAAAATAGCACATTGTGAGCCTAAAAATGATTTTTGCAAAACCTCACGAGCATTATATAATGTACATGTAGTTCAAATTGGACCCACTTCCTACCGATTCGGCAGGGGTTCGGCCTTTTCACCAGGGGTGGATGGAAAGGTTTTAGATATCCCACTTGGGACATTTTCCATGTCAGGTGGTCTAGTATTTTTGAAAAATAGGGTTGTACCATTTTGAATTAGAACTTTGGTGGTTGCTTCGCAAAACGCCCCGTTTTTGGCATTCAGAAAATGGAAATGCATTTTGTGTGAGACGAAAAGGAAAATTTCCTCCTGCAACATTATTCGCCATCCCAATAAGCACATGCGCGCACAATATGGGCACATTATCACAAACTATGTCGCGATTCTAGCCATAACATTGGTCGTTTGACCTGAAAGCCATAAAACCTCGAACAAGATAGGTCATTTCTGTGAAGGCTTTTTCAAGATGCAATCAATATACCAAGTTTTGTATTTTTCCTTGCAACTATGTCATATAATATGACACCACGCGAAGGATTTACCTTGTTGGACCGTTCTTGAATTTCTTATACCCGTTTCAAACTATGGTCAAAACGACAGGCATGAAGGTTGTTACCTAGGAGATGAGACTCGCTAAAATTTCTGTGGATATATGATAAAATAGCATATTGTGAACCCAGAAATGATTGTTGCAGCAAATCATGAGCATTATATAATGTATATGTATATCAAATCGGACCCACTTCCTACCAATTCGGTAGGAATTTGTCTTTTTCACCAGGGGTGGACAGAAAGGTTTCAGATACCCCACTTGGGATATTATCCATGTGAGGTGGCTTAGTATTTTCGAAAATAGGGTTGTACCATTTTGAATTAGAACTTTGGTGGTTGCTTCACAAAATGCCCCATTTTTGGCATTTAAAAAATGGAAAATGCATTTTATGTGCGACGAAAAGGAAAACTTCCTCCTGCAACATTGTTCGCCATCCCAATATGAACATGTGTGCGCAATATGGGCACATTATCATAAACTATGCCGCGATTCTAGTCATAACATTGGTCGTTTGACCTGGAAGCCATGAAACCTCGAACAAGATAGGTCATTTATATGAAGGTTTTTTCAAGATGCAATCAATATACCAAGTTTGGTATTTTTACTTGGAACTATGTCACGTAATATGACACCACGCGAAGGATTTACCTTGTTTGGATCGTTCTTGAATTTCTTATGCCTGTTTCAAACTATGGTCAAAACGACGGACATGAAGGTTCTTAGCTAGGGGCGAGCCTTGCTAAACTTGCATTGGATTTCTGATAAAATAGCATATTGTGAGCATAAAAATGATTTTTCCAAAAATTCATGGACATTAGATCATGTACCTATAGTTCAAATCGGACCCACGTCCTACCAATTCGGCAGACATTTGTCTTTTTCATGAGGGGTGGACGGAAAGGTTTAAAGGTACGCTGGTTGGGACATTGTCCATGTAATATTATCTAGTATTTTTGAAAAATAGGGTGGTAGCATTTTTAATCTACCGTTTGGTGGTTGCTTCACAAGATGTGCAAAATAGACCCAACCAATCAGAACAGGTTGTCAGACTACCGACGGATCACCCCGCCAAATCAGATCTCAGCCATCCAGCTATCCTCCATCCAACGTCCAAAATTTCATTTAAGTTTATCCTGCCTCCACGTCCTCCCACACACTTTTGACCTGAAGTGACTGAAGCGCCCCTGGCGTTCTCTAGTCTGGCACCACTGATGTAATCAGGGGCAGTTCCGTGAAATCATACCATCAATCTAGATCCCGATCGAGAGGACACCCAAGCCCTAATCTGCTCGCTCCTCTTCCCAGACCCGCCACCACGCGCGAGTACCCCGCCTTCCTCTCCCTCCTTCATTCGCGTATACCTGAGCATCCTGTCTCTCCCAAACCCTAACATGTCCCTCTGCCTCCACACATCATGTACAGACGCTGCCGTTCTCCCCTCCCTCTTCCCTCGCCCCCTAGTTCTCCATAGACTCGATCTGCCACGAGCTCGCGTACGCGCCGCCCCTATCCCCAATTTTCCATCGACCCGGACCACCCCAAGATCACGTATGAGTCGTCAATGAAGTCTTGCAAAGGAGGGGATCCAGGGCTGATGGTTGATAGACCCATCACTGGCCTCGCGTCCTCGGTCCTGGCAGACCTGGGCCTCAAGCAGAGCTCACGCTATGGAGGTCGTCAAGGAGGGATCATGCATGCATTGTCCTCCACTCCGACACACACTCCTTCATCGGCATTGCCAACGAGCACTCCTCCAACTAGCAGCATGTCTACCGTGTCGCCTACCACGCTGTCATCGTCCTTGTGGACTCAGCAGTGATGGCCACGTCCTCTCCACTACCTCACAGACGAGGTGCAGTTCCGTTTCCTCCGCCCCTTCCCCTTTTGCTCAATTTGATTAATTTTTTTAGGATTTGCTAGTTGTGGAATTTCATTAGATTAGACTGAAGTCAATTAGATTAGGTTAGATTTAGGTCGTGATGCGGGGATATGTGTTAATGTTTGATCCTATCTAAGGCAGGATGCACCTTCATGCTGTTGATCCTCAATTCGTGTTGTTCATGTAATCGATGTCATTTCCTTCATGTTCTTGCTTTTGTTGTATATGAGTGGCTGAAAGTCCTACTCAATTAGCACATGCTTATGTCTCCCATGGGAAGACTTGATGTTCTTCTTGTGAACCTTGCTATAGCTAGTGACTTCTTTTTTGTCAATACATGGTTGTTCGGTAACTTGAGATCTTTTCTGGAATAATTCTGTTTCTTCTTCATAGCTGACTATGTATGGTAGAATCTCTACTTTATGCTAATTTCTTCTTGTAGCATTGTGCTACTATCTATATGATGCTGAACAATATGTGGCACTACTGCAAGCACATGAGTAGTTGTCTTCTATTTAGAATTCATGAAATTGAACTCTATCTTTATGCACTTTTGTTTGAGCTGATCGTGTACCAACTACAAGATGGCTGTCAACATCTCGATGAGCCGACGTCTACACTACCTATTGTTGGTGGCTTCCACAAGGTGTAGAAGTCAGCGTCTTTCTCGAGCTTCAGCTGCAGGCCACCACATCGACTCGATGTTGCTCCTGCTGCCGGGCACCACTAGGTCTGCACCACCACTCCCTCTCTACTATAACATGTAGAAGACAATTAGATCAGTAGTTAGTTCATGAGAATAAGGGGAATTGATTACTTGTATCTATTACACATCAAAGAAGGCGTTGATACATCTTGTAATTTCATGGAAAAAAGCCTTCAAATTA